>CM032453.1:27067875-27487875 GCA_019049505.1 Pachyrhynchus sulphureomaculatus | reverse complement strand
TGAAGTTTGGTAACTTTGTTATAAACATTTAAGTTCTGATAGATTCAGGATGTCCGACAAATACTTTTAACTTTTAACCAATATTTGTTTGCAGTTTCTCATTTTTTTTCACTTCAATTTTTGTTATATTTGATTTTAATGATGAGATTTGTAACTTTCTGACACCTCTTGGCAGAATATGCTTTGTTGATACTTTTTACAAGCAGTCTGATATCACTATCATTAAAAAAAGCAACTTACCATGGAATCTCACATTTTTAAACAGAAGTTTTTTTTAGGTGAAGAACTATGTCTGACAATTGGGGAGACGACTCAGCTGTAGCTGCGGCACCAAAAATTGCCGAATTGCCTGAAATTAAACTTTTTGGCAAATGGAATTGTGATGATGTACAAGTTTCTGATATGTCTCTTCAGGTATAGTATCCATACAAACTAGTTAAAAAAATTAAGTTTTATTTATTTATTTATTTAATTGATATAAGGGTTCTAGAGATTATGAAAATTCTTAATAGTGTCTTTACTAATGCTTAAAATCTATCAATTTTTCAATCTTCTTGTTAATAAAGTAAAATTTAGGTTAAAAATGTCAGTTTGGATATAGTTCTCTACCATGCATTCCACAAAGGCATAAGTTGCTTGGTAGAGGTGTTGAAAGAACAGCTTGTTATGTAAGCCTTAATGGTACTGCCATTGATATCTGTATACAAAAGTATATCGGTTTACAATTTGATTTAACCTTTTATTGTTTTCACCTCAGTCATTGACATTTTAAAAACATGATTGATTTTACAGGAAAATGATATTATATATGTAGTGTATACATAAAATATCTTTGTATTTTAGAAATTTATTTTACACATTTTAAATCTAGCTGTTTGATGGGCATATTATGGTGATTAAATAATTCAGCAATACTTAAAGGGATTATGTCATCTCGAAAAATAGGCATAAAATTGCATATATAATATAATTTTTATTTTTCACAAATATGTTGTAGTTTTAATAACAAATTAAAAAAAAAATTATTAAAAAAATTTTAAAATGGCAGAGAAATGATCCATCTTGTAGGACCCTGTTTTGAAAATCCTTCCCCCAGTCAGGAATTGTCTGAAAACTAAACAAATCATTTTTTATCGGTAAGAAAGGCCATAGCTAAGTGGCCACATAGGGAAAAAATTTTAAAATTTTTTTGTAGGAATGACAGCCATTTGAAAATAAACATGGATTTTTACAAAAATGTCGAGCTTTAAAAATGAATAAAAAATGATTTCCAATTGAAAAAACTGTATGTCAACTTTAAGATAATATTATAAAGAATATGGTATAAATTTTGTCAAAACTGATTCAGTAAATCTCGAGATATTTTTTTCCACAAGTATGAAAAAAGTAGTTTTGAGAAAAACCCAAAAGAAAAAAGAGTACCGCATCTTAAAAGTTTATATATTTTTTTTATATTACCTTCAATCTGCGATTCCTGGACCTACATCAGGTCTTCCAGTTTTTTTTAAAGTATAAGTAATAAATCAAACTAAAAAAAATGATTTTTTGAAAATTTCAAGGTGGCGTAAGCATTTTTATGTCTATATGTTTTGTAGTTTTCTTGAAAAATTGAAGCCATTTAAATCCCTTAAAATAATGTTAATATGTTAAAAGAAAGTTATTTATCAAACATAATTTTAAAATTATTAAAGTACGCTACTTTTTCAAGAGTTGCATTTATGCTATAGTCCCACATAGATGTTAGCAAACATTTGACAACACAAATGGATGGCCACATTGTTTCAATAATTATTTTATTTTATGGATGCAGGTGTTATGTGGTAATTTATCATATATGGTAAAGTTAAAATAATAGGAATCTAATATGAGGAAATATGGGAATGGATTAAGGAGTTATGTGGCCAAAATTTATGACAAAAAGTATTTTACTTCAAATTTCTCGATTTAATTTTAGTTACATAACACCATCTTCCACTTGTGTCTCCACTTATAAAAATGATTATTCTATACCTATGACACCGATTGATAAATCTGTAAGCATATAAGGTTAGGGTTTGCAACATTTTAAATTTATAAAAAATATTTAATATGATGATATTGTGCATATTTATTTCTGACACCTCTTCAGAAATGTAAAATTTGTTGAATTGCAGTACCTGATATACTTCTTTCTTTTTTAAAAGAAAATAAGTTAACACAAGATAAAGTTTCTATTAACTTTTCTTTTGCTTCTAGGATTACATTGCTGTAAAAGAAAAAAATGCTAAATACCTACCCCACTCAGCTGGTCGTTATGCAGCCAAACGTTTCCGTAAGGCACAATGTCCAATCGTAGAAAGATTAACTAATTCCTTGATGATGCACGGACGGAACAATGGTAAAAAATTGATGGCTGTCAGGATAGTAAAACATGCATTCGAAATTATCCATTTGTTGACCGGAGAAAATCCCCTTCAGGTAATAATAATAAAAACTTATCAGAAACTCATACTTACATGTTAATTTCTTAAAAAAGGACATTACTTATTTGTGTACTTAATCATTTTTAGTGTTCTGTACGGAACACTTATGGGATAACTTCGGTATCTGTCTGTCACACCCGATTTTCTCAGAAACTATTTGACAAATAAAGTTGAATCTAGCACACATATAGGACTGATGACCCAATCAGAGCCGTGTACTTTTAGAAGTTAAATTTTAAGGTTAGTTTTGAGGGGTGAAATTGGAAGGTTTTTTTTTTTGCCAAGACATCGAGTGGGATGTCAAATAAAAGCTTGTGAAAACAGGAATTCAAAAATATATATGATGTAATACTTGCGCACAGTTTTCCTTCTATTGTTTTTAAAAAAATGGCCAAAAATCGCTGTCGAAAAGTACTGATCAAAAAATTTTGGGAATTCTGAAATATTCTCTATAAAGTGTAGCTTGAGCAAAAATTATGTCATTACGTTTGATAATTATTTGGTGTAAATAAAAACTATTGCTTGACAATATGGTGGAGGTTTTTTATACTACAACATCGCTGTACCAAGACAAAGTAGTTTTATTTTATTTGTTTATAATGAACAAATTTACATATTGGTTTTACACTTGTTATTACTAGAGTCTAGATTTAATAGATTGATTTATTGGCTATTAGGTAGCTAAGATGCTATTGCTATTATACATTATTGACTAAGAAAAAACGTGAAAATACATACCTTAAGATATATACATGTCAGGGACCTCATTAACTTAGCCTAGATAAGGATTTTATTTTATACTAAGGGGGTAGTCTGGTAACTCAGTCTTTTTTAAGAATTTTTCTTCGTAGTAAAATTTATTTGTGAATTTTAATATTTTTATACATAATAACATATGTAGGTCTTAAATTAATAGAACTTTTTTTTTGTTTTTTAATGATTTCCTTGGTAGGGCCGCCTGAACAGGGCTCTCTGTAAATCTGGTTGACATGATATCTGGACTTTGAAACATCTGAAAGCAAATATTCGAGTTGGTTCTTATAGAGTTGCCGTTATCGCCGGTACTAAAATTGTATACCCACTATGAAACAAAATGGCGGACTTTTGAAATTTTCGACCGTATTTTTGCAACTTCAGTTGTTTAAAAATATGGTTAAATATTAGTGAGTAAATATAAAAGTAGTACCGGCGATAGCCATTCATGTGTAGAATAATCCATAAAAATTTTAGCCCGATCCATGCAATATTTTTTTATAAATAATGTCAAGCAAGTCAAAAAAGGTTGTTTGGAGAAAAACGGATTTAAAGCGTCATATTAAATGATATACAGACGCTCGACTGCTCCTTTCTTGAGGAAAACCAACACTCGACTGTGCAAAAACTGAAACTGAAATGCCTATAGACCGAGTATTTACGAAAACGGGGCGGACACAATAAGTATACGGCAGCTGCACGTTCAGCGCACCGAGTATACACTGACTGTGTCGAGACATTTCTATTCTATCGCATTTTTCAGCCTGTTCTCAATCTTTCCGGAGCAAATAACGGTTTCTACCATATTTCTACATATAGTTAGTATAAGAAAATAATATTTTTAGAATGTCGAGTTTTAAAAAAAAAAAAGTTAGACTACCCGTCCGATGTGCACTTGGCCGTTTAGTTTTTATGATGAAACAACACTAAATATTTTTCTGACACCTCTACAGAAAGTAACTTTGGTGATTTAGTAATCTGATGACTGCAGTTTTTTTTTCTCAATTTTTATGTAGTCTTCTTTACATTTGATGTTTAACCTTAGTACTTATTCTTTCAGATTTTGGTTACTGCTATTATCAACTCAGGACCACGTGAAGATTCTACTCGTATTGGTAAGTGCAATCGATTGGTTCAATTTTTTACACAAGCAGGACATTATCACCTGGAATTTCAATGATGAAACCAGTAACACAATATTTACTGAAAATTTATAACAGTAATAAGATTTGTTTTCATGGATTACATGCCCTATATGTCTATAAAGTAGAAAAATTACTGGTTTTTTATTTAATATAATCTGTTCAGGACTAACTAAAAATTTATTAAAACCCACACTGTTATTTCACTTATAATACCATCCTTTTAAAATTTTTACTTCTTTTAGGTAGGGCAGGTACAGTCAGAAGACAGGCCGTCGATGTATCCCCCTTGAGAAGAGTCAACCAGGCAATCTGGTTATTGTGCACAGGAGCTCGGGAAGCAGCTTTCCGAAATATCAAAACTATCGCTGAATGTCTAGCTGATGAGTTGATCAACGCCGCTAAGGTAAACCGACATTTTGTTAATTTAACATCAATAGACTTATATTTTAGTTTATTGTAGATATATATACAGAGTGTTCCATAAGTGAATTTAAGTTTATTTGGTTTATTGCGCTACGGATGGGTGGGGCAGCAAGTTTGCTAAAATACAGGGGTGGATTGAAATTTTGTAAAAATCAATGTAGTAACTTTTTTTTTGAAATAAAAATTTATTTCTCAACATAATTTCCATGAAGCTTAATATATGTAATCTTCAGAAAAAAAATACTTTTAACTCGTTTACAGCACCGATACCTTCTTCATTCAATATAAATTTCTTCCCCCGACGCCACTTTTAAGGTTAGGAAATACAGAAAAAGTCACTTGAGGTCAAATCTGGGGAAAAGAATGGTTGGGAAATTTCGAAGCTCAGGTCGTGCACTTTTGCCATTGCAACGACCGATGTGTGAACAGGCGCATTCTCCTGGTGAAGGAGAATTTTTTTGCGCACTAATATTGGTCGCTTCTCCTTCAACTCACTATGCAAACGGTCCAATAACGTTGCGTAATAAGAGCCAGTCACTGCTTTGCTCTTTTTCAAATAGTCCACTTTCCTGATATCCTGTAAGTCTCCAGTTGCCAATACTTTGTCCGCCGATAAAACTGTTTTAACTTTTTGCGGTGCTCTTTCACCTTCGCCAGCGCACTGTTGTAACTGCCTCAGAGTGTAATGCTGGATCCACGTTTCGTCTATAATCAAAACGACGCCAGAAATCCTTCGGATTATGCTGCAACTTTTCCAAAAACGATTTTGCGATGTCCTTCCCTTTGCGGTCTAGAGTTAACGCGGCACCAATTGCGCACTCCGCTTCTTCATTTTTAGAACTTCATGCAGGATAGTATGTACCTGTTGATATGAGATGTCTACTATCCCAGCATTTTCACGAAGCTTAATGCGACGATCTTCCATCACGATACAATTAATTTCATCGACCATTTCTTCAGAAGAAATCTTAATCGGGCGTCCTGAACGTGCAGCACCTGTAGTACTTCTACGACCAAGATTAAATTCATTTATCCATCTCCCCCAGCACTTGTCTCGAGTGCTGTTGTAGAGTCCCCATGAATTTCTTTTAATTCAGTTTGTATCTGGGCCGCAGTTTACTCTTTTAATTAAAAATGTTTTACCACTGCATGATACTTGGCCTTATTCATTTCTACGAAATGTGTAACATGGATCATTTTCGATAGCTGCCAACAAACAACTAGGCGTCACATCTGTTTGACACGTTGAACACAAGCGTCACAACAATCACGCTTACCGATGGTCATGACACTTAACAAAATTTCTTCTCGTCATTTTATAGAAATTTAGGAGAGCGTCAAAAGCCTCTACATTTCGCAGAATTGATGATTTGTACTTTTTTGGATGGTACAAGTCACAAAACAACTAGTATTTTAGAACGAGGTGATTGAGAACATCTTCATGCCTGCTTTATAAAATTTCTAGTTGTTATAACCAGAGAACCTAAACACAGGATGAGACACTTCAAACACGTTGTCAGTCATTAAATAAATTGATTTTTTAAATAGATGACTTAAGTTGGCTGTCACATGCCCCTGATTTGCCAGTACTCAATTTATATCTATGGGGATATGTAAAGTTTATAGTAGTAATCGTTGCTGGAAAAATTAAAAGAAAATAACTAAGAGAAATAGCAGCAACTTGCTGATCAGTGATTACTAGTTTTACCGTTCGCTTAGAAGTGTGCCGGGAACGTAACGGTTGACATTAAAAAATTAATCGTTCAAGACCTCTAATTTGATTTACAATAATAATTTTTCTAATTCTTCGCTTTATTTTTTACTATAATTGTAAAATTTTTATGGGACACCTTGTATAACGTATTTTAAATTCGCCAGTTTAACTAAAATTAAACGTTATGCTATCTATGATGATTTACTTTATTTTTCTGACACCTCTTGTCAGAAATAGACCCTGTTGATACTGCAGTATTTGTCTGATATATCTTAACAATGTTATGTCTACAGAGGAGTATCAGATTGCCACATTTTTTTTTTAATTGTCTTCCTTTGCTTTTAGGGTTCATCAAACTCTTACGCAATCAAAAAGAAGGATGAATTGGAGCGTGTAGCCAAGTCTAACCGTTAAGGAGTTAATTTTAAGTTTTATCTGTATTTGTTTACAGAAAAAATAAAAATTTGTAAAAAAAAATTAAAAATTGATCAACGGTTTTTATTTGAAATTTTAGAATTTGCTCACTCATTCATTCATCATTTTCGGTTTTTTACAATAATTTCAATCTTATTTTGTTTATGTTTCCTAATTCTTTAACATTTGTTCTCAATATATAGCTACATTTCCTCTATTTTAGTAATATTGAAACTTTTAAGGAGACAAACTCGCCTAAATATCAATAATATTACCTCCATAATTCCTATAGTGTAAAAAATTGCAAAGACAGTACCTGTTGTTCTCAAGATGCTTACTTAATAACTGAATATGGAACGGAAGCTTTCACGGTCTTGGTTTATTCATCATCCTAATCTCGAAGAGTAATGATTCCTAAAGATGCCTCATGCGATCGTAGACGAAACGAAAACGTCGGAAAGTCACTCCAATTCGACACGGTCTAATTCAAGAACCACGATTTCTCATATAAGTAATCACATGACTATACAGTCTGTCAAGTAAGAACGTGTCTACGATAATTCATTTGTGATAGATTTGATTCTAGCGATTCAACAAAAAATTGGTAGATGAAACTTTTGTCTACGACGCATTTTAATAAAAGTATCAGTCGATTCCGAACTTTCGGCGAAATCAGGTAAAATCCAAAATGAGTCACTTGTTTGCTCGTCGGTTCGAGGCAGTCTTTCTTTGTTCCCATCCAAAGGGTCCTAAAATGACACATTCCGCGGTTGCGAAATATATTAAAAAGTCGGTATCATTTGTGAAGAAGTGGGTAAATCGTTTCGACGAGACGAAAAAATGTCGACAACTTGCTAAAACGTGGCTCGATAGGCGGAGTCACTCCAAAAGTGGGAAAACGAATCCGGGACCCGAAATTGACGCTGCATCAAGCAGCGGCAAAATTAAGAAAATCAGGTTTGAATGTGTCCCATGAGACCATTCGATAACATCTTAGTGCCCATGATGTCAAATTCTAAAACACATTGAAGAAACCTTTGCTGGGTGAAAATAACGTGGCTAAGCGGCTCGCTTGGGCCCACGATAAGGTACTAGAGTGGCTCTCACAATCGCCGGACGCCAATCCAATTGAAAAACGTTTGATCCCTTACAAAGAGAAAGCTCAAAGAAAAGACTAGAGTGGCTCTCATAATCGCCGGACGCCAATCCTATTGAAAACGTTTGATCCTTCGTAAAGAGAAAGCTCAAAGAAAAGACTCTGAGAACTTTGACTAAGTTGTTTCGTGCGATTCAAAAAATTTGCTGAGTGTACAGAACAGCTCGTCGACAGCGTGTCTCGAAAATGTCAGGCGATTATTGATGCAGGTGGCGATTGGACAACTTACTAAGGTAATTGCGCCGTTGTTACCACACTAAAGAATACATTGATGGCAAAAAATTGTTTCGAAAAACATTTTTTTAAGCGGTCACGTTCTTACTTGACAGACTAACTGTAATTCAGCATTTATATTTCTAGCCTACGTTATGTAGGTTAGTTCAGTTAGTTGTGCACACTTAATTACACACATTCATACTAGTCTTAGATATATACCACCCGCTCGAATTCCCTTTTTTGCCATCTCACTTCCCTGGAGCCAGATATTCAGATAAGGAACAGGTTGTTTCTGTCTTCCAGATTAACCAGTAGGTCATGTTCCTTTTCGCCTTTTCCCAGCTACACATGACAATAACGATTTCCGTTTAGAAAACCGATGTATAACTGGCCAGGGACATTGATAGCTTTCTCCGTGAGTAGTATGCGTCAATTCCTTCTTCATTTTATTTAGATCCATCTGTGTACCAAATTAGTCATTCTTTGAGAAGATGGTTTCATTAGTGCAGTTTCTCCTTTCTGATATTAAAACCTTTCAGTGCTAATCGTTAAGTGACTTTGGGAACACTTCATTCCCATCTGCAGTCCTTTATTGTTTTAAACTATATGCTGCGATACTCTAAGGGTTCCGTGTATTCAAATGCGCTTGGCGTAAGCAGTTGATGCTTCAGACATATATAGATGCAAGAATGGTAGGTTGCCTTGCTAGGTGCCGTTTTCATAGCACCCAGGATGCCAGGGGAGCTCAAGCATTGGACTCTGTCGAGTTTGAGCTTAACCCAATTTCTCTGTTACGGAACACCACGTTCGTAGTCTTATCACAGGCTTATATCAGCGAGTGTAACGATGATCGACTTCAACCTGACTGATTCTTGCTATCCATATATTTATCCAAATCAGTCTACTTGGTCTCTCTATACACAATTGTCTTTTAAACCTGCCTGAATCTTGTTTGTGTGACAATCAATGGAAAAAAGCTAAGTAGCTTAGATAAGCGGATGATACTGTTATACTTGCAACGTCAATACAAGACCTAGAATCAATTATGGAACGCCTGGAAATTACTAGCAAAAACTATGGATTGACAATAGAGCAAAAAATTAAAGTAATGATTGTTATTCGTAATGAAGATCTGTCACGCATAAATGAAATTGCGGATTTCACTGTTTTAGACGATTTCAACCATTTATATTCACTCATAACTAACAATGGTGATTGTGAAGTGGAAGTAAGAAGACGTTCGGTTATGGCTAGACACACGCCGATCAAACTCACTAAGGTCTGGAAAGATCCAGCCATCACAAAAAACAAAGTGAAGATTGTTATCCAGCCTTATATTCCCCATAGCAACTTACGCATTGGAAACATGGACCATTAAACAAGCTAACAAAAGACGAATCGATGGGTTTAAGATGTGGGCATATTGAAGAATCCTCAGAGTATCATATACCAAATATCATACTAATGTATCTATTCTTGAAGAGCTTAGTATAAATGACCGACTTTCAAATAGAATTAATAGACAGTACCTGAAATATTTTGGTCACACTAGGAGGAAAGTGGATGCCATGGAAAAGCTTGTAATAACGGAGAAGATCAAGGGCATGGTTGCCAACAAGATGGTCCGACGAAGTAAGATCTCTTCTTGGTACAAGTCAAGTCAGATCGCGCAGGATTGAGATGCCTGGAGGATGACTGTTGAGGCCGCAACTGCATATTGTCATTGATATTCCTATTTAGGTGAAAGGATTGAGAGAGACTCTTGTTTATACTAGCTATTTAATAAAAGACTGGAGGAACCTTGTCTTCAATGCTTACTACCATTTTTGTTGAAACCTTAGTAATTAGGGTATCAGCAATAAAACTACATAAAATGTTTCATAAAAACATGAATGTTTTATTTTCATCATCAATTTATTTTTCAAACGATGAGTTATCGTAGATTGAACTTAGGTATTTAAGCGTAACATCATTTTTTTTTATTCACCAAAAACCTAGATTGACTCAGATCAACTATACACCGCCCTAATGTCATTCTTTCTACCAGTCTTATTTGGATTAACCATTTATTTATTCATTTTTTTGTTTATTTTATTTTATTTTTTTAAACCCTGTTTATATAGTTTTTCTTTGCTAGGGATAATACCTAAAAAATTGTTTTTATGGTGTTCAAAAAAAACAACCTTTAAAGGGTCCGTCCACACACTACTTTTGTATTTCTTTTACCTCATGAAATGTACAAGTTTAAAACAGAATCTTACCGAGAACAAAACTGCATATTTCTTTCTACGTGGTGCGATCCAAAAGTCTCCGGACTAACCCTACATTCTAAGAACGTGAAATAGTATCAACTCACGCCGATAAGTGGCAGTAGGTATATCGTTTACAACGCCACGTGACAAGTTTCAACTTGCTAGTTTGTTGAGTTTGTTCTATATGCACTTTGCGTAAAAGTCTAATTGTCTGCGATTTTTACAATAGATATGAGAGATATTGAGATGATGTTGATAGGGCAGCCCGCGTGTTCAAAATGTTGTTTTAAATTCTGGGAAAGGTGCTACTGGGACGTATCAAATGAGTCGGAAGGCATTTGGGGACAAAGTCCGGAGCCTTATGCAAATTTTCGAGTGGTTTTCGCGATTTCGGTGGAAACGACGAGAGTTCCGGAACACCTTCAACTGCATCTACAATACGCTTGAAATCATCGCCACAGTTAACAAATCATTCGTGAAGACCGTCGCCAGACAATTCTAAGCGTTAGAGCGGGAACAGTTTCTCCCTGCATCACGACAATCCGCCTGCCCACAGGTCGTTCTGTACGCAACAGGATTTGACGAAGAATTCCATGTCAGTGGTACCGGCGCATTCAGCTGCAGGGCGACTACTTTGAAGGCATCGAGAGTCACGAAGCCTAAAAATAACTATTTTTTAACGTTATTCCGGGAACTTTGGGATCGCACCTCGTATATAGGTAAAACGAGAGGCAAGAAGGAACACATATTGCTTACTTAATACTACACAATTATAGTGTGGCGTTACATAACCAGAATAGTTACAGGGTTGTGTAGTTAACAATTTTTTTCGATCCATCCCTGGAAGTAAGTGGTCCTAGAGAAAAAGTTTTTGGTTACATAAATGTGGTGAATATACCTAAAATTTAGTTTTCTTTTTTGACACAATATATCTGTTTTTAAACAAGCATTCGGTTTTTTTAAACAAGCAAAAACTGTTAGGCCTTCAATATGATCATAAAAACATAAGTAACTTAAAAAATTCACGTAAAAACCTGTACCATGTTGGTGTATGCTGTAACGAATTAAAAAAATATTAAAATTTTCGTACAGTAAACTAAATTTTGTGCCAAAAAAGATTTTACAATACTATTTTCTAAGGGATGTGACCTATTCACTAACTTTGATTATTTTTTACCAAATATTTGAGTTGGTACAATGATAACACAATAATGCAAAATTTTAAAGAAAAACTGATAGTGTGAGAAAATGGTGATACAGTCAGTTTTTCTCTAAATAATTTACTCGTGACTACTATCCGTCAGAAAACCACAGAAAATTGTTTTTTAAAAACAACGAAACAAATTTTGTTTAGAATTTTCCGATTTTAATACTACTATTCGTTCACATAATTAGACGGCAAGAAAATCAAATTCTGAAGCGGCCACATTTGCTTGTATAGTTCTATCAGCTTGGTCGACACAATCAATTCTTTAGTAAGTTGGGAAAAGGGTATCACAGGCCAACATTTTTCAAACCCTAAGACCAGACTATACATTTTCGAAAGCTTTTAGTGCACTGAATCCAAATCCGACCTCAGAATTGGTCCATCACATCAGCTTTTCCAGTTGTCTTAATCTAAAAATGCAAAAAACACGGTTTTTCGCTATAATCGTGGTTATATTACACCACGAATTATTTTTTCTTCACAAAACTCGTTGCGGCATCTGAAAGTACTACTTTTCCCCTTCAAAATGCATTGTCCGTTGAAATTAATTAGTTAGGCGTTTTCATTACAACCACACCAAAAAAAAAGTTGATCCGTGAACGTTTTCATAAGAACACCGTCACGTCCTCGTTCCGTCACTCTGGGTTCGGCTGAGAGCGGTAATATGCGATCGTTCGTACAAAGAAATTTGTCAGAGTTATTTTACATAACGGAAAAAATATAACACATACCAAGTTTTATAGTAATCTAGACTCTTCAGAATTCCGACCCGTCATATCGGATGGGATTAATCCGACCACGAATTGGAATTTAGCATCCCAAAAATCATTTAATTACGCTACTCTCGCCTGCCGGATAAACTTTTCTTTTTGGAATGGTTGTAACGAAAACGCCAAACTAATTAATTTCAACGGACGATTTCTCCGAGAAGAAATAAAATATCCGAAAAATTCAAAATGCATTTTGAAGGAGAAGAGTAGTACTTTTAGATGCCGCAAGAATTTTTGTTGAGAAAAATTAATTCGCGGTGTAATATAATCCCGAATATAGTGAAAAACTGGGTTTTTTGCATTTTTAGATTAGGACAGGGGTCGGCAAAGCGCGGCTCGCGAGCCGCATGCGGGATGGAAACAGTGCTTTTATTGACACCAGTTAGTTCACAAGAACGATCAAAGCAATGAAGGATGGCTTTGCTGAACGATTTGATCAGTTCAAAATAAGTAAGCCTATCTTAGTTCTCAATGAGAACTCTCTCAGGGCAAACAGTAAAGAACTAAATTTTGCCCCGTTTGACATTAACGCTGGTTCCTTTCAAATTCAATTACTAGATTTAAAAAGCAAAGATTTGTGGAGTTCAAGGTTTTCGAATCTTAGTAGTAGCTTAGAAAAGGTAGAAATGTAGTATGGTATCGCAGCATAAAAGCTTTACAAGAAATGCCCAAGCCTGAGGCAATAATTTTCGATACCTGGAATAGTCTCGGAATGCTACGACCAAATAAAAAAAATAACTTTTGGTGTGCTGACGATCTTTGGGTTAAGATATTCACGCGAGCAAGTTTTCTGTTCCATGAATTTAATAAAGAACAAGCTAAGAAGCCAAATAACAAATCAAAATCTAGAGTAGAGTCTTAAACTAAAAACTACTAGTTATGTGCCGGACTTACCAAAACTTTTTAGAGTAATACAAGGTCATCGTTCGCATTGATTTTTGAATAGAATTTAATTGTTTATTTTCTCTAGCATACCATATTTTATTACGAATAAATAATAAAGTCTTCTTTTAATGAATTACCCTTTCTTTATCTGATTTATTTGAAATAAATGTAAACGCAGAAACCAAAGTTCGTGGCTCTTTGAAATTCATGAAATCGATATTTTTATTGTGACTGGCTCTTCCGGCTTAAAAGTTTGCCGACCCCTTAAGGTCAAAATTGAATGATTTGTTAAAAATCTGTTTTTGCCACAAATGTAGTGGAAATTTCAACTAAAGATAGTGTTGTTTTATTTCGTCCACTCAAAATTATGCATTTCCACAAAGAACTATTTTCATTTAATAAGGTGTCCAAACGTTTTTGTTTGCAACAAATCTTACTCTAGAAATTTTAAACCAGATTTTTGCAAAATTGTGTTTTATCAGACTCACACCATGGTTAAAAATGATTAAGGTGTATGATATGTTTGTGGTTGGATTGCCTTTATGCTCAGAAGATCGTTAAACGCTAAATGTTCATAGAAGTTTAACTAATACAGTAGCTATAGGCGGAGATCTCGATTGGTAAAAAGAAGTACACAAAAAAAATCGATTTCTTTTTTAAAATTTCTGATACATTAAAAAAAAAACGCTTTTTGTGATATAAAGATCAGTTTTCTGTGGTTATTTACGACTTCTGTTTAACTACGATACACAGACCTACACGTACATCACGATAACAAAATAATTCATCACATTGAACAGTCATTACTGAATAACATTGTTTTTTCTTGGGAAAAGTTGTTTAATACTAATAATAATAAATTGTTTTGTTGACGTCGATATTAATCTAATTTTTTGTTGTAAGAGTTGTAATATTTTAAATTGCACAAAAAAGTATGAACTGTTATCTTCAGTAATAAAATGACCTGAGGGTTCCCTACTCGTTAATGGGCTATCTCAGTATAGCTTGAGTTAACTGTTTCCTCGTTAATCTCTATGAGAGCAGATGCTATTTCAGTCGGCTGATTGTTTTTTTAGCATTTCTTGGTTGATTAGGCATTCTCCTCTTTGGGAAATCGCCTATAACACCGCGGACTCTATTTTTTGGATAACGACGTTTGTAGAATTCAATAATTCTACATTTATATAATAAAAGACTGTTTTTAGTCAATTTCCACCAGTGGAAATTGACTAAAAACAGTCTTTTATTATATATTTATAATGAATTTCCAACAACCATCCAAAATTCTACAATTTTTTTTGCCATCTTTACAAAACAGAATGGTGAATGCGTAACAGCAACAGGGTCTTAAAAGATACCCCAGAATCAATTTTTTTAGATAGCTTCAATTGGAAGCCGTAAAATTCCGAACACTTAGTAATAAATTATTTGTTTCGGGCCATTAAAAACACTGAATCTCTGTATTGTTCAATTTTTTGTGCAGAAGTTACTGCATTTAAAAAAGGTCTAGCTGGATAAGGTACTAAAATCGAACCTTGAAACAAGTGCAATGTAAGTATATACATCTTGTAGGTATTGTTGAGAAAAGCCTATCCTGAAAATCTTAGATCTCCAACTCACTCCTGTCAGCCATAACCTCAAAATTAGTGTTTTTTTTTTATTTCTCTCGTACTCATACTGCTTTTGGCCTTTTGACTCGAAATTTGAGGAGGTAGCAGGTAATAATTAGTACTCTAACCTTTTTTTATTATTATTTTCTTTTTTAGCCGCGAAATTCAAAAAAAAAATAAAAATTATGGTGGGTAAATTAAAAATTTTGATGGAAAAATCCATATATGTCGAAATCTATATACCGTGTAGGTACGAAACTCACAAAATATGTGCAGATGTATGTCACAAACATGTCTGCCAAATTTCAGAACGATTGAAGGGCGGGCCCCAAAGTTATGCCCAAAATACCAACAAACGAACCTAAAAAGCCTCATTTTTCGGCTGTCTTAACTCTCTTTAGGTCTATCAAGTTTGTCACTTTCTCAGATTCAATTGATATGAAAACTGAAATCTGAAGATTTTTTACGGCAACAAATACATAAAATCAATATTTCCTCCTTATATACTCAATATAAAACTTTTTTCCATTTTTTTAAGTATATATTTATGTGTGCAAGTGCGTATGTGCGTGTATGTGGGCTTCGTTATTGGAAAAACAAAATTTTAATAAGGAAAACAATGCTCAAATAATGAGATTCTTTATATCAGTTCAAAACATTTGTTAACGCAGGATCAGTTATAATTTTTTGTAATATCAAGAAAAATTTTTTACCTTCAAAAAATCGTATTTTATGAAAGTAGTATACTTAGTAATATTTTTTTACTTTTCTGATACAAATATAGTAATAATTATTTAATTTTCATCACTGTCATCATTTATTACAACTTCCATCTCATCATGTAGAAATATATCAGTTAATATTTGTTGGGGTCTGATTATTTTGTCTTTGTACCTTCAATGGGATAAAAAGTAAACAATTGCTGCTATATGAGAACAACAGCCAATAGTTCGCAGACCATTAGCACAAAGATACCAATATCATATGATTACAGCGTTACAGCAATATATATATATATATATATATATATATATATATATATATATATATATATATATATATATATATATATCTATATATCTATATATCTATATATCTATATATCTATATATCTATATATCTATATATCTATATATCTATATATCTATATATCTATATATCTATATATCTATATATCTATATATATATATATATATATATATCTATATATCTATATATCTATATATCTATATATATATATATATATATATATATATATATATATATATATATATATATATATATATATATATATATATCTATATATATATATATATATATATATATATATATATATATATATATATATATATATATATCTATCTATCTATATATATATATATATATATATATATATATATATATATCTATATATCTATATATCTATCTATATATATATATATATATATATATATATATATATATATATATATATATATATATATATATATATATCTATATATATCTATATATCTATATATATCTATATCTATATATATCTATATATATCTATATATATATATATATATATATATATATATATATATATATATATATATATATATATATATATATATATATATATATATATATGCAACGTCTCTCTGTCTGTCTGTCCGTTAGTGCACTTATCACTGGAGAACCACTTATCCGATTTACGTACTTTTTTTTTTAAAACATACATATGTTCTCTGGCCAGGTTATAGGCTATATTTTATTACGATAGGTAGCATAAGGAATGAGCAGTGACGATAATAGTGAATGAAGTCGGAAAAAAGTTTGCCGCTAGCGCGTTCCTTTGCAATACACAGTCTAAACCATTAAATATGGAACAATATTATGTAGCAGAGAATATCTATAATCTATAATATATATAAAATGCAATGTCTCTCTGTCTGTCTGTCTGTCCATTAGTCCGTTTATCACGCGAGAACAACTTATCCGATTTACGTGTCTTTTTTTTAAATTCAAACATATATTCTTCCGCCAGGTTATATAATAATAATCTATATCTATAATATATAAAATGGAACGTCTCTCTGTCTGTCCATTAGTGCGCTTATCCGTCGAGAACCACTTATCCGATTTTTTTAAATTCATACATATGTTCTCTGACCAGGTTATAGATATATATTTTAATATTTTATTACATCTATAATATATATAAAATGCAACGTATCTCTGTCTGTCTGTCTGTCCGTTAGTGCGCTTATCACTGGAAAGCCACTTATCCGATTTACGTACTTTTTTTTTTAAAACATACATATGTTCTCTGGCCAGGTTATCTATCTATAATATATATAAAATGCAACGTCTCTCTGTCTGTCTGTCCGTTAGTGCGTTACGTGCTTTTTTTTAAAATATACATATGTTCTCTGGCCAAGTTATAGAATATATTTTATTGCGTTAGGTAACATAAAGAATAAGCAGTGACGATAATAGTGAATCAAGTCGGAAAAAAGGTTACCGTTAGCGAGTTCTCTTGCAATACACAGCCTCAACCATTAAATATGGAACAATATTATGTTGCAAAGAATTTAATATATATAAAATGTAACGTCTCTCTGTCTGTCTGTCTGTCCGTTAGTGTGCTTATCCCTTGAGGACCACTTATCCGATTTACGTGTTTTTATAAATTTATACATATGTGCTATATAATTCGATGTAATTCGATATAAGCCTAGATAATGGGAGATAAGATGAGATAATGAGAGATAAGATGAGATAATGGGAGATAAGTATAAATAATGGGAGATAAGGAGAAAAGCAGAGATAAGTCTAGATAATGGGAGTTATGGTGAGATGATGGGAGATAAGGAGAAATAATGGGAGATAAGGAGAAATATTGCGAGATAAGCCTAGATAATGGGAGATAAGGTGAGATAATGGAGATAAGGAGAAATAATGGGAGATAAGGAGAAATAATGGGAGATGGGCAGAGATAAGCCTAGATAATGGAAATTATGTAGAGATAATGGGAGATAAGGAAAAATGATGGGAGATAAGGGGAAATAATGGCAGATATTTTATTAGGTTAGGTAACGTAAGGAATAAGCAGTGACGACAGTAGCAAATCAAGTCCACGCGAGCGGAGCCGCGGGCACGGCTAGTATATATATATATATATATATATATATATATATATATATATATATATATATATATATATAGAAGGTTATATTAAAGTGCCTTTTCAACTGACGCTTTGACGCTCAAAACGAATTCAACCTATTATTAATTATATAAATTATAACTTATTACAAAATCATCTGCTCGTCCCTTCAATACATTAACTTGATGTAATTATGTTAAAATAAATTAATTCCCTCATGTAATAACTAATAAATATTTAAAAATGCCATTGACGCTCTGTTGACGCTCACTGTTTCACCATGCGTATAGAAGCTGGTCAGTGTCCAGCTTCTGCGCGTTGACGCTGGGATCGAGCAGTTAAAAATCCAGCTTTGGGTTCATATTTTAAATTCTTCTAAATCAATATGAAGGTTCATAGAAGTTTTGTGGACTTCGTGTAAACCAAACCACCTTTATTTTCTTTATAACAATAAAAAAACTCTCCCGAAAGGAATTTCTTAGAGTACTTTTCTTAAATCAGAGTTAATTTTAATAAACGTTTTGAATTGATATGACGAGTCTTATTATTTGAGCACTGTTTTTCTTATTAAAATTTTGTTTTTCCAATTCGACACACGTGCACGCACTTAGACATAAATACCATATATGCTTAAAAAATGGAAAAAAGTTATTATTATATAATTAGGTATATTTATTTATTTAATGCATTTTATATTGAGTATATATGGAGGAAATATTGATTTTATGTACTGTTACCGTAAAAAATCTTCAAATCTCAGTTTTCCTATCAACTGAAGCTGAAAAAATGACAAACTTGATAGAATTAAACAGAATTATACTTAGGCAGACGAAAAATGAAGGTTTTTAGGTTGGTTTGTTGGTGTTTTGAGCATAAGTTTGCAGTCCGTACTCGATCGTTCTGAAATTTGATAGGCATGTTTGTGACATATATCTGCACATATTGTGTGAGTTTTGTACCTACATGGTATATACATTTCTATATATATATATATATATATATATATATATATATATATATATATATATATATATATATATAATCTATATATATATAATCTATATATGTATGTATATATATATATATATATATATATATATATATATATATATATATATATATATGGATTTTCCATTAACAATTTTAAATTTTTCCATAAAAATTTTTAATTTTTTTTGAATTTTGCGTAAAAAAAAAAAACAGATTAGAGTACTAATTATTACCTACCGCCTCCTCAAATTTCGAGTCAAACGTCCAAAAGCTGTAGGAGTACGAGACAAATAAAAAACACTAATTTTGAGGTTATGGCTGACAGGAGTGAGCTAGAGGTTTGAAAATTTCGGTAGGCTTTTTGCAACAATAAGTACAAGATATATATACTTACATTTAAGGGTCGATTTTAGTGCCTTATCTGGCTAGACCCTTTACGTAGTGTAGTAGGGACAGACGGTGCAAAGTACCGTTTTTGGCCTAGACTGAAACAGAGCTAAAAGGAACTGGGTTAATTAGGGTGATTTTTTACTTCTTTACATGATCGAAAAATAATTTGATATGATAAGTTTCAACTCATAATTTCGGTCTGAGAATATTCCATACCGACGTCTCTGCGGTCAGTAAGAACGTGTTTAGTTTTTCAAATGAAATCGTCATTGGTTTTTATTGATCACGTGTCGGCTTTGGCTCCATGGTATAGTTTCGGTTTACTGTACCCATAGTCTTGGGTTCGGTCCCGAGCAAATCAGTACATTTTTGTTTTAAAGTCTTGGGTTCGGTCCGAGCAAATCAGTACATTTTTGTTTTAAAGTGTATTTGACATATCAGCAAACATTAGTAAACTCTTAAAAGCCGGCCCGCTTTAAGTAAAGTAGTTGGTTGTTGGTGAGAGGCCGCTCAGACCATGAAAAGTGAACAAAAATTCGGAGCAGTATGTTGGTGGGAGACTGCTAGGCCCCTGAAGGGCTGACAATGAAGGTACCGTCCCTCCGTCTTGAAGTCAGCCTTCGAGGACTGGCAACCTACTTCGACAAAAAACCGCCGGAGGCATGTTGTTAACGTATGGTCACTTGAGCCGGAAGCCGGACAAAATAGATAGCACTCTCTTGAGTGAGACGTAGAGTGTATGTTTGTTATTATCTATTTTCTGTGGCTCAAAAATGCTCCAGCAATGGTTCCTTATCAACCCAGGTTCCTTTTCTAAGGTTTAAGAATTGTTTATGTTAATTTTTATTACTGAAGATCACAGAAAAGAGATAATTTTAGTACTATAGATAAAATTAAATCTATATTCCGTCGAAGTAGTAAAAAATATACCCACGAACACACAAAAAAAATTACGCAAAAAAACGAACAAAATAAAAAATAATATATTAAATAAATATTTGTAACGCGATAATTTTGTCACTTACATACTAGCTGATTATTCGGAAGAGAAGATACATACTATAATTTTACGAACAATCATTGCACTCATTTTTTTTTGGATACACAACAATTCTTAATGATCCTTATGGATTAGTTAAAAGAAAAAGTACAAGGAAGGTAACTAGTTAAAACGTTGCAACTGTACAGGGTGGTCCAAATTAGACACTTTTAAAGGTAAACCCCTTTATCTAAAGGAGATAGATGAAAACTGATGTCGGTGTCTGAGGCTTAATTTTTATGATAAACTCAAGGGTGAAAACCGCATATCGATATCTAGTACCGTTTCAGATATACAGACTGTTTTTCAAAAATCTGCATTTTGGAAAAAAGTTTGTAATTCTTTTCCTATTGAAAATTTTTGATTTCTGTAAAAACATTCTCAAAGCACTATTTTACGTGGATTTCAACAGTGTAAGTTACATTTTTTTACAACTAATATTTTAATAGTTATTAACGCAAAAATATCTTTTTAAATGGGATACCCTGTATATTTTTCCTTATCCGAATACAACTTTAAATTACCATTCTAAAAAATATAGCACACCTCAGTTTTTACGCGAGTTTTAAATGCATATTTTGCGAAGTAGGCTTTGGACGGAGCGGCAATATCAATTGTTTACCGGTAGCAGTCAAACCGTAAAAAAAAAAATTCTCAGTTGTAACTCTAAGAGTCATAACTACAGTAAAATTTACTTCGTTCGAAATGTCGACCAGTTTCATTTACACATAGGCGGCACCTTTTCTGGACACTCTTACCGAGTTGATTAGTACAAGAGGAGTGAGAGCTGCAAAACTTTGTATCAGTGCGACTTCTAACTCTTGCCTGGTGTTTGTTGGCAATTTAAAAGTTAGGTCTTTCAATCTTCCAAGTCCATAAATGTTAAATCCGCTGACCTTGCCGGCCAACGGTTCGGACCTTGGTTGGCTATGCAGAAAATCTCCGTCTCTAAAGTGATGAACTTTTCTTGTCCTATATAGCCTGAATTTGTACTTCTTCAAAGTATGACTTACGTTAGTTCTTGTTAGTCCAGTGAATTCTTTTAAATGTCGGGTTGAAGTGTTGGGATTATTTCCGACAGTTCCTAAAACTACTATCCCTGTTTGATGCATAATTTTTGGGTCGTTTCTTTTCAAACTGGCCACTATTAACTAGGTTATGTCGCAATCGAGCGAATATATCCTTAAAGGGTTTACGCCTATCTGGATAACGTTCGTGGTACAAATTATTTACCGCTTCCGAATTTTCTCCGGTTGTATGAAACACACTATCATATTCCATTTTTCGCAATTTTCAAACTTCATTGCGATTTATTTGACAATTCAATAATTGATCCTGAAGTAAAATTTGACAACTACGAGTAAACAATTGAATTAAACCATATGGCCGCTCCTTCCAAAGCCTACTTCACAAAATGTGCATTTAAAACTCGCGTAAAAACTGAAAATCTTTTATATTTTGAAGTAGATTTAAGCAAAATCTAAAGTGTGCTATATTTTTAGAATGGCAACTTAAAGCTCTATTCGGATAAGGAAAAATATACAGGGTGTCCCATTTAAACCAATTAACACACCAGGTTCGGCTTTAGTCCAAAAAAAAAAAAAATAGAATACATTCCTGTAAATACCGTTTCGACAACCATGTCGCCTCTCCAGCAGATCACCTTGAATTTCAGAGAGTAAAAATACCTACAAAAATTTCTTATGATCGTAGGTAAATACTTATAACTTTCTTGTACAAGATCCATTATTGCCGTAAAATATTTTAGTTATAAACCCATTTTGAATCTTATTAACAGGATATACCGAAAATTAAGAGGGTATACCAATTCCTTGTACTTCTTCCTTGAACGCTATTGAAATGATACGACTGAATACACATTTATTAATGGATATTTGGCTTGTTCAATATTTACTTATTAATAAATTACGATTACGAATAATGATCCTTAACACTAATGAGCTAAACAGGTGAAAAACGTTTTTTTTTTTAGATGTCAGTCGTCTGTATTTTGTTTTTGTTAGAGGTTGGTCCTTATTGCATTGTTGGACGGCCCTAATGGCGTATCGGTAACCGTCAAAACACTGAAAAAGAACAGGAAAATAATTTTTACTGCCTGAACGCTAAAAGTGGGCTTACCAAAAAACTACTGGATTGATATTCACGTAGTTTGAATGGATATAGACTTAGGTTAACTGAATTTTTGGTGTCTGTAAACATGCTACAAGAACACTTAACGTCTTGACAATAAAAGTAAATTTCCAGCGTAGCCACTAAAAATATACTTTTATTGCGTAGATTCTAAAAGTGAAGTTTTACCGGGTAGGATGCAAAAAAGAAGTTTTATTTACCAGGTGTACAAGTATGAAATGCGGATTTTTTTTTTTAAAGAAACATGTTAAATTCGGAAGAATGATAAAAAGTGCTTTATTCAAAGTATGCTCCATCGCTTGTTATACATTTTTCCCATCTTTCGGGCAATTTGTGAATACTACGGTAGTAAAAATCTTCCCCTTTTGCTGCGAACCATTCATCAAGCCATTTTTTCACATCTTCGTACGAACCAAAGCGCTGTTCAGCAAGTACGTGACCCATCGATGTAAGCAAGTGGTAATCGGAAGGAGCCAAGGCTGGTGAGTAAGCCGCATGGGGTAGAACTTCCCAGCTGAGTGCTTCCAACGTGTCGCGAACTGGTTTTGTCGTATGTGATGGAGCATTGTCCTGAAGAAAAATGACTTTGTGGGTATTCTGGCCTTTTTTCAAGCAGCGAACGGTTCAAAACGGTCAATTATTGTTGGTAACGTTTAGTATTAACCGTTTCCCCAGGTTTTTACAGCTCATAATAGACCACGCCCCTCTGGTCCCACCAAACACAGAGCATCGTCTTTCTGCCAAAGCGATTCGGTCTTGCGATCGATGTGGATGGTGCGCCTGGGTCTACCCATGATTTTTTGCGCTTGGGATTCTCAAAATAAATACACTTTTCATCCCCTGTAACTATACTAACGCCTTCCTTTTGTACCGAGCGAGCAAAATATCACACGGGTTTTTGCGCTTTTCCATTTGCCTGTCGTTCAACTCATGTGGTATCCATCTACCGGTCTTCTGAATCTTTCCCATCTCTCGTAGCCGATTGGAAACAGCTTGTTGCCTAACGCCCAATTGCTCGGCGAGTTGTTTTTGTGCTTGCGAATCATCTTCGTCCAACAATGTTGGCAATTCCACATTTTCGTATCTTTTTGGCGGTTTTCCACGTTCCTTGTCTGCAACATCGAAGTTACCACTTTTGAAACGCCGAAGCCATCGTTCACACGTATCTTGTGATGGAGCATGTTCACTATAAGCTTCTCGAAGTAATCGGTATGATTCAACAGCACTTTTCTTCAAATAAAAACAAAAAATTAATGCTGTCCGCGAATGCTCTTTTTTCGATATAAATTTCGACATATTGAACACAACACTATGCACACACTTTTCCAATTTATCACTCGTGCGCGTCTGACACAACAAAATGGCGCAGTGTCAAATCTTTATAGCACAAACTGCATTGGTGCACCATCTGTTGTCTGAAATCCGCATTTCATACTTGTACACCTGGTAATAATTCAGTTCAAATGCATTCTTTAGGTGTTGAAAGTTCACCTCGGCAGCCTAGTCACAGTAAAACCAAATTCTTTAAAATGTCTCACCTGAGTGGCCAACAGTGAGGACCTCTACCGGCAAGGAGCCGCGTCGCCGAGCCAGCAGCGCATCTGGGCTCTCGCCAGGTGTGGAACGCCGATGAAGCTGCGCGCAAAATCGCGCTAGAATGTCGGACCCGCCCGCAGAGCCCTCTGCTTCACCTGGGGCGCCTACTGTTTCTGGGCCGCCGCTGCTGCGCCTGCGCAGAGTTTTTTTGCCACGGCCGCGACAAGCCTAAAATTAATACATTCATATATAATAAAGCTGTGACTGTACATCGACTATTTTCTTGAAAAAGTATTCTTCAAAATAATTTTATACGTTTAAAATTTCAGTGAGTGGAAAACAAGTTAAAAAATGTGGAGCTAATTGCAACCCTGTCTTATGTAAAAACTCGTTTACTCTGCGTCCGTCCAACACTTCTAAGGAAACCTAATTGTGGTTTGCGATCTTGTAGTAAAACCCTTTTTTTTTATGGGTCTAGCACACGTGCTGCAGGGAAGTCCCTAAAGCGCTACAGAAGCGACACATGTGCGGAAAAAGCGATTCACGTTGTTCTTAAATCGCTGTAAATTGTACTCGGTGGGAAACACAGTCCTGGGAAAATTATTCGAAAGGGACGATGTTCTCCATGTAAAAGACTGCTTGAAAAGCGTTATACGAGGAGTAACAAGCTGAACCTCATACGGATATGAAGCATTAGCGCGACGTGTATTTCTAACATGCACCGCTCTGGGAGGAATTATGCCGGCTACATCCTTCGAACACTTTCCATGAAAATACTTGTAGAGAAGGGTCAAAACTTCAACCGTTCTTCGATGTTCCAGCGAATCAACGCCGCCTGTTAGTTCCGGGTCTCCAATCAGACGAACAGCTCTTCTCTGAATAGAATCCAACAAATGCAATGTATGTTTGGGAGCGGAGCCCCAAACATGGGAGCAGTATTCCATAGTTGGTCGGATTTGAGCTTTGTAAAGAATTAACAGTTGTTGTGGAGTATATGTTAAAGCTTTCTGGTTCGAAATAATATTCTCAACTTTTGAGAAGCTCTCCTTGCTATGCCTGCGATATGTTCGTGCCAGGACATATTTGTTCCGAAATTAACGCCCAACAAATTTGAGTGACGATGTTAGAGGAATGGAGTGTCGGATTCAGCAACGTTAACTTTTTTAGAAAAAAACTACCGCCTAGGTTTTTGTAGCGTTAAATTCCACTTGGATACAGTCACCCCAAGATAGAATTTCTTCCAGGTCTTTGTTAAGTTGAACGACTTCCCGCTGTCTGCGGATATTCGTCCGTTAGTTCCCTCGCACAGTTTTTGAGAACTATGGCAGGTATTCCGTCAACGCCAGAAGCTTTTTTGGTGTCTAGCTTCGTTAAAATACGTTTAATGAAACGCTGTCTGAAGACAATATCGGGCATTCTTGACTGTTGCCACCTGTATTTATTAATTTTAGTCGCTGGTTATGTATGGTTATAACTTATTAAAATACAAATTTAGAAAGCATTTAAATGTTACTTATAAATCTAATGTTATTTACATTCTTTTCTATTAGTTAAAACTATGCACTATATGAAATTAGATTTTTAACGATATTGAGAAAGCTAGTAATTCAAGGATTTTTTTAAATTTTGGAAGTTTGACAACACTGTACATTCTACCGATTCGTTAGCCGTCAACTAATTTTTAGAATACGGCTTACTATACGAATTTAAAAAAAAATCATTTTAGGGATTCTCTACTAATGGAAGTGTTTTTTTTTATAGGTTGTATTTATGTGTCAAAAATAAGTGCTGATAGTCATATTGGTACAAAGACCAGAAAAATATGCTACTACAGATAAATTTTCATGCACAATAATCATTACGGATGAAGCTACAAGCTAGTAAATAATAAGTTTTAAATTCAAAGATAATTCAGTTTTAATACTGAAATTTTGTTACTAACCTTTCCATTAAGACTAGTATGACGCGTAAACTCATAACGACTAGTAACGCCACTGGGTGGCAAGTCCACCGGTGCCGATCCCCTTCTTTGATATTGCCAGAACGTACGATTCGTCTCCACAGGAGTTATATTAATTATGTGCCCTGGTGATTCGTTTCCATTGTCTTCATCGAAACTTCCTAAGAAGAAACAATAAAAAGTACATTAACCTGGAGAAATATCTCAGAATTAAAAAAAAATATATATTTTTATGGACATATCTGTGTCTTCTTATAATAAAGCTAGCTCATTTTACGTCGAGTGGCATGTGATACACCGCACGGCGGTGATCACTTATCCATTCTAGTCTTCTTTCTTGAAGTCTTTCCAACAGAGGTCCATATTTGACGTTGTTAAAAACTCTTCGAGAGTCGATAGGCAGTTAAATATAACCATAACATTTCTGTACCAATAATTTCATGGAAAGCTAAGCAAAACTAGTATCATAATAAAGACAAATTGTGTTAAATCGCCCATATTTTCGCACTGTTTATAATTAGGTGTACAAAAATTGCATACCTCCGGCATAAGTATACCAAAATTCAGTTTCAAATTCAAACTATTTCCCGCCACTTTTATGTCTGGAAGTAATCATCTTAAATACACAAAATACCACTTCATTCAATGGTGCTATTGGTATAACCTCAAAATACACAAACCGATAACGTCCAACAAACAAAATTTGACGCACTGCATTTCAAATGCAAAAAAAATCTGTAGCAGTGCCAGTGATTGGTTCAATTTTGAGAAAAGGTGCTATGACTCTCGAAACGTGCATATGGTACCAGCGATTTCGAAGCGGTGATTTTGATCTTTGGGATCGTAAACGTTCTGAAAAATGCCAGGCCACTCACGGCCTAAACGGCGTGGGATTTTATCTTTTCTTTGGGATAGGAAATTTTCCCTCACGTGGCGTATTCATCAGACATGGTCGGAGGACGTCAAAAAAAAAATGGAAATCAATGACAACCAGTATCTTTTTCAAAGAAGGAATCCGCTAGCTGCCTGAAAAGTGGGCAAAATGTGTGGAGAATAATGGAGAATTTAATCTTGTTGAACTTGTTCGTTTCGCAAAGAAAGGTACGAATTAATTCGTATACCTAATGTATTCTTCGAAGGAATGCTTTGAAAGTAGGTCATCAGGCCTATAAGCCTTTGCACGAAACAATCTTGATTTTGCTATGCCAGAATATTTTTTTTCTGTCTGGAACTCTTACCAGCAACTTTTCCCTGGATAATGTTTGGGGGAATCGATATTTGTCGTTTATCTTGATTTGGCGTACATATTCTAATTTTCTTATCTTGATTGTCGTCATGGTTGTGACCATTTGTTCAAATAACTTCACTGTTCGCAATCGTCCACGAAATTCTTAACATTTTCCTGTAGATCCACATCGTAAACGCGTTAATTTTCTTCTCTGTGGCCTCTGATAATCTTCATGCTTTTTCACAGTACAAGAGAGTGAGTTCATTCAGAGTCTTTTGCATCGGTCATATTTTCTATGTTATTAATGGAGTTTGTTATACGTTAATTGTTGAATTATGTCTTCACCTAGTTCTTTCAGATCTGCTTTAACTATTCTGTAACTAAATTGGTCCCCTTATCAGTAATAATTTGTTTTATCTCTTTATGGAAGTTAAAGGAATCGTGCAGTTTAAGAGGCAGAGGCAGATTCCTGCCTCTGCCTCGCTGCATAAAGCTGCTAGTTTTTTTTTTTTAAATTTGTTCAGTATATTCTTCGAATACTTACTAAAGTGGTGAGTTACTTCTATAGGCACAGACCCTCTACGTAAGGCCTGTACGTCAGATGTGCTGAGTCCTCCGCCTGCAGAGGGCGTAAAATCATCTGGCTTGGACACTGGTAGATATACAGGTGCTGATCCCCTTCGTCGGGCCAAATTCTACAAAAAAAGTTCAATTGTTTATTTAAATGCCCTAAAAGATTATTTTTGTCGTGTGCAAACATTTGAATCATATCTAAAAAGCCTTCAAAATATGGTGGTTTGATAAGTGCGTGAAAAAATTAACTATTTACTAGTTTGGGATAGTTTTTTTTTTATTTTTTCAACGTAATCTCCTCGTCAGCGTATACACTTAATCCAACGCCGCGCAAATTTGCCGATTTCTTCCAAATAGTAGAATTTCAAGAGAAGTTACCAACTGAAAATAACCTAGATACACAATAGTAGTGCCATTTCTTGGACTGTCCGCGGACTTTTCAAACCACCCTCGTATATGATAGTTTAAAAACCATTACAGAAAAGAACTTACAGTGAGCTGTATTCTTTGAGGATCCACGTTTTCTTTTTCACAAAATGGTCCGCTACTTTCTGACAACTTAATCCTCTTTTCCTTATCTTTTTCAACACCCGATGAGTCCGTCGTCTCTCTCTTGTTAGTACTATAAACAAAAAATAATAATAGTAAGTTGAGTTTTTAAAAAGATTGTCAAAGTTAGAGCATTTAACTTCAGACATAAAGTTGTGCACGACATCAAGTTAAGATTCTTACCTGTAACTTTTCGGTTCTCCAGGCAACAATAGGTCAGGCGGCCGACTGTTATTGGGACTCAGCACCGCAATGGCTGGAATCGTGTAGCCTTGAGGCTGTTGAGTAGATTGCTGAGTCTGTTGTTGCTGAGTATTGTCGCTGCGTGATATGTTTTCGTGAGAGCTATTTGAAGAGTTCGTTCTGCTGTCGCCTGTAAACATGAAACCTGTGAGTATACTAGTGTTCCGTACGGAATACTTATAAGATCACTTCGGTCTCTGTCCGTCTGTCATACCTGATTTCCTCCAAAACTATTTGTTACAGAAAGTTGAAATTTGGTACTAATATAGTAATTGATGGCCTCATCAGAGCCGTGTATTTTGAAAGTTAAATTTTGATTTAAGGGGTTAGTTTAGGAGGGTGAGATCGGAGTGAAAAAAGCTTGTGAAAACATGAGTAAATATATATATATATATATATATATATATATATATATATATATATATATATATATATATATATATAATGTAATATTTGTGCACACTTTTCTTTGTATTATTTTTAAAAAAAAAATCTGGAATATTCTCGACGGGGTGTAGATTGAACGAAAATTAGCACAAGTGCATTACCTTTAATAATTTATCTGGTATATAAAAATAACAAAAATTTCAAGGTCATCAGTTTTCAGTAAAAATTGGAAACAATCTTTATTGAAAACTCATTTGGGGTGTGTTTTGTGAAGTCACTGATCATTTTATACCTCCGTAACAAAATTTTTTATTTTAAAAGCAATCAACGTACGGAACACTAATTGCACAAGTTCAACTTGTACTTGACCGGTTTTATTTTTCTTAATTTTAAAGCTATAACGGAATCCCCTTATGCAGTAATGCACTTACCATGCTGATGATTCAGACAGCACAAAAACGTACAGAGAACGTAATGACCATAGCGTATTATTCAAAACATACTGGCGATGACTTGACAAGATTTTGGAATCTGTTTAAAGTTATATTCAGACCTCCAAACAGCCATTTGGAGGTCTGAATATGTGTTGCATTTGGGAAAAAGATCATTCTCCAAGCTTTTTTATTTTTTCATATTTCTGAATCCCCAAATCATGAAAGTTCCTAATTGATCTGTTGGCACGATAACTTCGGAACGCTCAACTTTTTTTGCGAATATCCCACTATAACCTGTCCCTATCATTGAGAGTATTGAGTTGTAATGCTTGTGTTAAGATTTTGTTTTGTGTGAGGAAGTCAAACCTTGTATTTACTTTTAAAACACGTGTTTGCAGTCGAAGTATAATTTCCCGATTTTTTTTTTAACAAATAGTCAGTATCCGCTAGATGAGTTTATAAATCGATTTGTCATTCTGCAATATAAGTCAACAGAGAACATTCTTACTCACCTTCGTGTGCCGTTTCCGGACAAGTTGACATTTCAACAGTGGCACTCATGTACCTGACCCTCATGTAAGGTTGTGGAGGAGGGAATGTTTGTTGCCTTGTGAGGCATTTTTGAGTGGCTTGCATGGTCCTGTCAGCGGCACCTTGTAGTACCGACGTCAGACGACTGATGGCAGCACTGCTCGACATGGACGCGATCGAAGGTTCTGGCAAGAGATTCTCGGCGCTGAGTGGACGTTCTGGATTTTCTTCTGTAAAAAAAGTGTTGGATATCAGTGTTGTAGGAAGGTATTGATAGGAACACAAAGACACATAAAAAAGGCAATAGGAATACAGAATATTTATCTAAACATTATTTGCCAAGCTTTATCTTGCAAAGTCTGTCTGATCGAAGCTTATCCTCAACATTTTTGGGAAACTATCAGACAAGGAAGAACGGTTGATTGGATAGGTTCCCTTAAACTTGAATCTCTTACAGTTTCCGAGATCGCAATACATTTTTTTTTCATTTGGGAACAAACTGTTTATTTTTTGCATTATTCATGTATCCAGCTAAGCCAATCACAAAAGCCAAACTCAATTGCAAACTTCAATTAACTCACAATTATAAATATTTTAATATCGTTGCGATTTAAATAAATAAATCGCTGAAGGTACTGTAACAATTTTATTTATTTTCTTTGATACTACCCATAAAGCTGGATAGGTAAATGTAGGCCTCTATAGTTTTTGCTTTACCATTACCTATAAAGAAAAAATATGCATAGATATCTATGGGACGTTCAGATATATGTATGAAAAATATATTAACCCAGTAATAAAATAATTCATACTATCGCAGGGGAGCTATGGAGTGTTTACTTCTTATCAGGCAAAGACATTATTATCTGGAAATCACTGATTTTACTGCTTGCTTTCATTTTTCGGTTCAACTTATTGCCGAACAGTATAGCCACACTGTCTTCATTGATTTCATTCTTGGCCTTCATCACGACACTTTCTTCATTCTCTAATTTATTGCTATCTTAAGCGCTGCCATTGATCTCAATAATTAAAGCCAGTCAATGGCGCTAATACAAGGATAGATTGAACAGTTCGCGGCCTCACCAAAAAATAATTATAATATTTTTATTATAGTACCCTCAATACGTTCATACTTTCTTTGATTGTCACAGTGTAAAATTGTGTTGCTGTAGAATTTGTGGTTTTTAGGTTAGAACGAGTTTAGTGAGACCAAGTGCAGCCTTTTTGGAAAAATGGAAAAAATTGAACAACGTGTACCTGTTTGAAAAAGATTAACACCAAAAGAGATCCATGATGATATGAAAACAACACTAGGGGAATCTGCTCCGTCATATACCACTGTGAAAAAATGGGTTGCAGAATTTAAACGTGGGCGAGAAAGCATGGAAGGTGACTCTCGTTCCGGCCGGCCCACGATGTCTATGACTGAAGAAAACATCGGCAAAGTGTGTGATCTCATATTGAAAGACCGTAGATTAACTATCAGGGAGATTGCAGACAATATGGGCATCTCGTATGAGCGAACACAAAACATCATTGCCAACGAACTTGGATTTTCTAAGGGTTCCGCTAGGTGGGTCCCCAGATTTCTTTCAGTTGAACAAAAACGAATTTGACTCACGATTTCTCGCGATTGTTTGGAGATCTTTGACGCTGATCCGCAAGATTTTCTTAACAGGTTTGTGACAATGGACGAAACCTGGGTTCACCACTATACTCCAGAGTCAAAACAACAATCCAAGCATTGGAAAAAATCTGATGAACTGGCCCAAAAGAAAGCTAAGGTAATTCTGTCGGCTGTCGGGGAAAAGGGATGGCATCAGTTTTTTGGGATGCTAAAGATATTATTATGGTGGACTACCTTCTGAAAGGCGAAACAATAAACTCGACTTACTCTTGCACCCTTTTGCGTCGTTTACGTCCAGAAATTAAAGAGAAACGCCCAGGATTACTGAGAATGAAAGTTTTGTTCCATCAAGACAACGCTCGCGTTCACACGTGTGTTGATTCTATGGCTCAAATTCGTGATTGTGGTTTCGAATTGCTGCCCCACCCGGCTTATCCTTCTGATTTGGCACTTCGGACTTTCATTTGTTTCCAAACCTAAAAAACACCTCGGTGGCCAGAAATTTTCATCAAATTGCAGATAACCAGTATTTTGAAGACCTTGAGGAATCTTTTTTGAAACAGGTATGGAAGCTTTGAAAAGCAGGTGGAAGAAGTGCATAGAGATAGGTGGAGATTACGTCGAAAAATAAAAATATTTTTGTACGTATTTTATTTTATTTCTTGACTAGGCCGGGACTTTTCAATCCATCCTCGTATGCAAATAATGCACGACTTCCTTTTGTGAAACACCTCTCGTTGAGAAAGGGTCAAAACCGGTAAGGATTCATTGCCACCATGTCAATAAGCATGGATAAGATTCACGGAAAAAATGCCTCTTTTTTGATCGAGAATAGAGGTATGCAATTCACATGATGAGTTATTCAAGAGTCTTTTCTTCTTCTTGAAGTGCTATATCCGCTACTGACGGACGCGACCTTCCCGCCTTTGCCTGTGGTTGGTGATTTTTTAAGCGTTCCACAGACAAAGGGAACCTACAGTTTGATACTGGTTTCCAACGGCCGAAGTGAGAGGGCTTTACTAGGTATGATACTATGAGGGTTTGCCATTGCCTTCCCGGGAGGCGACCGTCACGTAATTTTTTTATTATTCTTTCCCGAGCCGAGATACGAACTCGAGTTTCAGACGTAGAAAGCGGATACCTTAGCCACTACGCTATGGCCGCCTCTAGAGATTTTGTGGTTTATAAAGAAGTAACAAAAAAAAACAGTTAAAAACCTCTATTTACCTACCTGAAGAATGATATGGACTTCCGCTACTAACAATAGAAGATTGCGATCCGTAATGTAAAAGTTCATCCTCTTCTCTGAGTCCACTGGAAGCTCTCGATTCAGTCTGCGGCGATACGGGCGATCTTCCTGTAGCTGTGCGTAGGGAGGCTGTAGCTGGAAGGCTTTCGCGTCTGTAAATCGTCCTTGGTAATTGAGGTTGCTGAAAAACAAACATCTATTTTAAAGAAAGGCAGGCACTAGTAAAAAAATAAAAACAGAAACACGACAAAGATAAGTTTGATATACGGAAAGTGGAAAAGCTAAGACAAATGAAAAAAGGAGATATTTGGGAATGTTATTAAAAAGAAGTTTAGAGTATTATTTAGATCAAATAGGTTAACAAGAGGTCTACCTATGGAAAAACGAGAAATCTAACGCAGATTTCTCATGTTGGTGAGTCGTCTAGAATTAATCGTGATATTGTAAAGTCGGAGAAGAAAATAGAAAAGTAAAAAACTCACTTGGTGTCGTTGTGGAGATCCAGAAGTCGGCGTGGGAATCTCCATATGTACTGGAACAGAGTGTCGCCTGACTCCCAGAGCCTCTAGAGTTGGCACGGCAAGTGATTGTCTTCTTACTTCTCTAAAAATAATAAAATAGAATATATATTATACTCACTAACGAATTTCAAGATACTGCGTGAAGCGTAAGTACGTAGTACTGTCTTTTTGAAGATTCTTTTTCTTTGACCTGACTTATGAAAGAATAAATAATAAAAAAAAAATACGAAAGTAAATGCTAAAAGGTGATCCTAACCTCGTTGAAGGCGGAGGTATAAAATCATGTATACTAGTACTGGCCTCAGAAGACCTCTTGGTCGGCTCTTCTTCCTCACTAATTTCCTGCTCAGCGTCGGATAGTTCCGTTTGCGTTTCCTCAGCTAACTCCGCTTTTTCGAGCTCTTCCCACCGCCTGCGGTTAGAATCGAGCGTTTTGATCATGTGAGTAGAGAGGGCGCTGTTCATGAACCTGTGCCATTCGGAGAAGAGCGGTACTACCACAAAACGAAAAAATCCTAGAAGAAGATAATACGTTGAGAAACATATTATAAAATCATACTGCATTACATTACTTACCAACTTGTATTTTAGCCACAGACGTTGACTGTTGATCACAAATGGATGTAACAGGTAACCCAAGTTGACGTTCGAACTCTCCCTGTCTGAAAAACTCGTCGCACACTTTAATCGACCACTTATGCGAGATATCCCAGGGCCTCGTAGGATTAGAAATGTCTGCACATTTGAGAGCGATTTGAAGTATAAACTGGCGGTTTTCTTCTAGGCGGAGGTCTAAGGTATTTTTGTCAATATGTGTCTGAAAATAGTAGTAAATTGTATATAAATCTTAAGATTTCGAACCTTAATTGTTTATATAATGACCGAAACTGACCTATTGAAAGAAGCAAAATTTGATCGGATGCTACTCACCTTGAATTTAAGCAAAAATTCTTGTTGTCTATTAATATCTGTGGCTAAAATCAGATCTCTGATTTGCTTTTCTAGTTCGCTTCTATAGGGTAACAATTGTTCCGCTACACCACTTTCTAGGAGGCAACCTACCGCTGACCTCCAATGATGATTTTCTAACACCGACATATTCTAGAAAAAAGGAAATATTTAGTGTTTAGTTTCTTTAATAAGATGTCCAAAAATTATTATTTTTTTTTAGTTTAGACCTTATCAAGGTGTCTCGATTAAACCAAAAAAAAACATGCAATTTCTCATATTATCAGGATTTGTGAAACATGGATTGTCTTCTTCTTACCTGATATAAAATAGCGAGATGATTCGAGGTGGTTATGAGAAAATGTTGGTTAACGCCAGGATGATCAAGATCATGGGCAACGGCACCAATTAGTGACGCCATTATTTCGAGAGGTGTCACATGTCGCCTAATCTAAAAAAGTAATACACGTTCAATTTTAGTGGCGGTTATACTGAATAAAATAACTATTTATTTATTACTTATTTAATCTCTTCCAACTACCTATATATTATTTTGAGACACTGTCATCTTTTAGAAGGCGTTATTTGTAATTGTATGATGAATTCGTTGCTACAAAACTAATCTTAGAAGCATATATACGAACTAATTTAAATAAATGGCCCACTGTCTATAGGCGACAGGTTGAACGGCGTGTAAAGGGCTTATATAACTATATAATTTCAATAAAAAATAATGAGTTAAACCTACCTGCTCCTCCTGTAGAAAACAATGCATTGCTTGTGTTACATCAGTCGCATGAATTGAATTATGATAGGGGTTTGTACTATGATACCCCTCCTCTATAAGAGCTACAACAAGCAAAAAATATATAAACAGAAGTACTTTAATTCACTTGTCGATACTCTATAACTATACGCCATATGGATAGCTATTTGCATGACAGATGGCTTTAATGCCAATAACATTGAGGCCTTCTTAGAGTTATTGAAAATATATAGATATAATCCTTTAAAAACGATATTGGTGTACTTAATGTTAGGTTTTCTTATGAGGCTCTTGGATTGTCTCATTCCCGAAGCCTCATTCCATTCCCTAACTGCGATTCCGGAACCAGGATTCCTAGCAAGGGCTCATATCTTGAATGACTTATTAGATATTAACACACACACTGTGATTAAATAAATCACAGTTATGCCTAAACTAAGTTATTTAAATTGGTTAAAAATGTTGCAAGGGGAGAGTTATGGAGGAGTAAAGGATGTAGCGTAGAATTTACAAAGATCGTGAATTTAAAAGAGATTTAGACTCAAGATATTTCATTTGGAAATCGATAGTCTGTAACTATCCGTCACTTATAACTTCGCTAGAATCAACCTTTATGCTATATTTTGCTGGTGTTTTCACTTCTATTAGCGGTATGTATGCTAAATTAGGTATAACATTAGGTTGAACACCAAAAATGAAGTTATCGTCATACACATAAAAACTTTTTTAAATCATAAATTCAAATTTTTACGGCTATAAAAACATTCATGAAACAGTTATTTAATAATTCTAAAATGTACTAAAAATATTACTTCTTTTCATACTTCGGAAATTGTCAGAAATTGCCTTTGGATATAGCTCCCCATAGGCAGTTTTTAAATGAATTACTCTATGGTACTACAATTACGTTTACAAAAAGGTAGGTACTCACAAAATAATTTCCAGACGCGCACGACGTCCAACTGGAAGTGATCCAGCAAACCGTACCAGTGGAAAAGGTGTACGCAGAGTACGGGCAGTGATCGGCCACCGGCGACGGTTTCCAGGGTGAAGGCGTTGAAGGCCCACGCGCTGCAACGGTCCAGAATTCGCTGAAAAAATTCATATACTCTTAAATATAAAATAAAACCCACAAAAAATTACCCTTACCATCTTGTATAATTTAAAATACATATCTCGTGAATTAACGAGTACATACATTTTCTATAGAATATCTTAAAATTATGAAGAGATAAAATACGTCTCCATCAAAAATAGGAAATGTCTGTAAGTCGTGGTTTCTTAATAAATATATTGAAACAAAAAAGAGGTACCTGAACCAATCCATGATGAATGTCATCAAGTATCGCATAGTCCTGCGCTAAGGATCGTGTGGCGAGTCTTTTGCGACGCCGCTTGTGCATTGTCAGGAATTTCCCAGAGCATTGCGGCGTCGGGCCGGAGCCCATCGCATCCAGCAGGACCCAGTCCTCCTTAGAGAAGATTCGCTGTAGCGGCGAGATTTCGGCCGGTACTAGAACAAAGAAACATCGAATTAAAAAAAAAGATATTTAACGTACCATTGATATTAGAATTCTGTTACAATGTTTTGTTTGCGATTGTACACTTTTAAATGTAAAATACTAGGTTTAATATAAAAAATGTGGTTCTCAAAAATTAAAAAAATTGAGAACGTGAAAGTATGTTTATTTCATGTAATATAAAATTTAAGGCAATCAGCCGACGATAAATATAAAAAACCTCGTTAAGCTCTCAACCGACCGCTTTTTTTACGGATTATAAAAATTTTAGTATCTATATATTTCTGAAAGTCTAACGTATGAAAGGGTGATAAATTCCAGGTGGTGGGTTGACATCAGCTGTGAAAAGCAATATAAAAAGACATAAAAAAGTACGTTGTACACAAAATTTACAAGTTCCGTCAAAAGGTAACTAAAAGTTTGCGTGGGCTACAAGATTAACATTGTTGAGGTAATAAAGGACATAAAATAGTTTACAGAGATCTCATTACCTATTGCTAACCGAAACTAATCTGCCGGCGTTTCATGGTATACGTATTTTCAATAAGAGTTGCGTAAGAATACATACATAATAGGTGTACAACTTAATTCTCAGCCTCTACCTTTCATCTATTCAAATTGCATTGTTTTCCAGCCCTATTACCTAGTAGCGACAAAACGAAACAGAGTACTTGATCGTACCTGAACATAACCTAAAAAATCATTTGAGACACAAGAGGCGATGGCGTTCGAAAAGCACTTTTATTAAGGTACTGCCTTCTTATATTGGGTCTTCCATTAAGGATTTGACAACTGTTTTTTGAAATAAAACGCAACCCATTTAAGACATTTCGAAAATTTTACTATCGGCTTGAAGTACAATCAAAACATTTATGTATGGAATTCGACTTCATTCATATGTCTACCACGGGCACGTTTGCAGCGATCGATTCGTTGAACCCAATTTTCGATGACTCGGCCACACATTTCGACGGAAACGGCCGCTATCTCTCTTTCAATATTGGCTCTGAGCTCCTCTAACGACGCAGGCTTGTTAGCATAGACCAATGATTTAACGTACCCCCATAAAAAGAAGTCTAGAGGTGTTAAATCACACGATCTAGGCGGCCATTCGACGGGACCATTTCTCGATATAACACGTTCACCGAATTTAGATTGCAGTAAGTCGATTGTTACACCCGCTGTGTGGCTTGTGGCGCCGTCTTGTTGAAACCACATATCATTAATGTCTAGCCCATGCAATTGATCAAAGAAATAACGCTGCAACATGCCTCTGTAGCGATGTCCATTGACTGTAACGTGACGGTTATTTTCACCAACGAAAAAGAACGGCCCAATGACACCACCGGCATGAAAACCGCACCAAACAGTATTTTTTTTGTGGATGAAGTGATGTTTCTTCAAGCACATGAGGGTTTTCCCCTGACCAATAACGCATATTCTGTTTGTTGACGAAGCCGTTTATCCAAAAATGCGCTTCATCACTAAAGATGATTTTGCGATGAAACAACATTTCTAGAGCCCAATTCGAGAACGTACGTTGCTTCATATGATCGAGTGGCTTTAGTTCTTGAGTTAACTTTAACTTATAAGGGTGCAGGCCAAGATCCTTTCGCAAAATTCGCCATAGTGTGGTCTGAGCGATGCCCAATTCTTGAGAACTCCGTGAAATCGACTGTTTTGGTTCGTTTGAGATGGACGCTTGAACGGCAGCAATATTCTGGCCACTTCGACCAACCCGTTGTCTCACTGGCACGGGAACATCCAGCAGCGAATATGTTAACTCAAATTTTTTCAACAGACTATGAATAGCTTGTCTACTGAGACGAGAATTACGACGAAAAATTGGCGTTAACGCTCTTAAAGTTCCAGTCACCGACTCCAAATTTTGGTAGTAAATTTTAATTATTTGTAAACGTTGTTCGTTCGTGTACTTCACCATGATGAAAATGTTGACTTTACTGAATGTTTTGACGTTGACAGTTCGGTGATTGGCTTAAGGGTGCGTTCACAGTGAAATTTCAAAGTTGTCAAGTCCCAAATGGAAGACCCTATAGCATTTTACCTTTAAATAAGCGGTCAAGTGCATGTTGAACTTGCGCAATTAGTGTTCTGTATGTTGTACGGAGGTATAAAATGATCAGTGACTTCACAAAACACACCCCAAATGAGTTTTCAACAAAGTTTGTTTCCAATCCTTACTGAAAACTGATGACCTTGAAATTTTTGTTTTGTTTTTAATATACCAGATAAATTATTACAGGTAATGCACTGGTGATAATTTTCGTTCAATCTACACCCTGTGGAGAAAATTCCAGAATTTTTTCAAAATTTTTTGATCGGTACTTTTCGAGGTAAAGGGGGGGACAGCGATTTTTCGCCATTTTTTAAAAATAATACAAAGAAAAGTGTGTGGAAGTATATATTATATTATATATATATATATATATATATATATATATATATATATATATATATATATATATTTATATATATATATATATATATATATATATATATATATATATATATATATATATATATATATATATATATATATATATATATATATATATTACTCGTGTTTTCACAAGCTTTCATTTGACACCACACTCGATGATCTAGTAAAAAAAATTTTTTTCACTTCCGATTTTACCCCCCAAATCTTAATTTAATTTTCAAAACTACATGGCTCTAATGAGGCCATCAATTCCTATATTATTACCAAGTTTCAACTTTCGATGACAAATAGTTTCGGAGAAAAACGGGTGTGACAGACGGACAGACAGACAGACAGACACCGAAGTCATTTATAAGTGTTCGATACGGAACACTAAAAAACACGAGTGAGATGAGAGAAATGGTTTGTTCGGCTTTGGATGAAAACGCTGTATCGCATAGTACGTGGTCGAATTGGTTTCTGGAGATTTGAGAGAAAAAAAACGTGTTGCTATACAGTTATAGGATCAGAGGTGCGAGATCCACTTGCTCCGAACTATTCACTGAGTTTTACCAACACTAGCTAATCCGTGTGAATGACACACTTAAACAAAAAAAATCGATTACGGGCAGTGGGAGAAAATCGGTGATATTGCTACAGAAACATGCCCGCCCCAGATCGCAAATAAGTCCTACAAATCATTTCAGATTTAAACTAGGAAATTCTTTCTCATGCGCCATAGTCTCTGAACTTGACAGCTTCGGATTAACACCTATTTCAAACTCTACAATACCCCTGGCGGATTGTCAATTCAATTCAGTTGACCATGTAATAACCATCATTTTTTCTGACCTGAAATCCGGAAATACCTGGGAGATGTATAGAAAGAGAAGGTGACTACATTGAAGATTAAATTTGTCTTAGTTTTTTTTATAAATAAATACCAAAATTATTCTGTAAAGACAAAAAAATCCATACCGTTTATTTAGTTTATTTAAAGAAGTATATTCTTAATAATTTATCACACTGTATAATAACTGGAGTTTAACCTTAAAAAATAAAAAGAAATTACATGGTCTGGAAAACACATGGTGCTAGAAATGTAACATTCTGTTTGTTAATAATATACCATATTGAAACTTTTATAAACTTTAAAGTTTCCAAGTTCTGTATGCGGTAAATCATACTTTCATGAATTTTATAAGAAATATACACTAAAACGCTACCCTTAAATTGGCATTTTTACGACCTATCGAATACTAACGACCACCTCAAACCGTAAGAAATAATCAAATCACGTTTTCAAGCTATTTCCTAGTTATAGAGAAATTAGAGGGAAAAGAGCAAAAACTATCCATATATCGCCGTGATATATCCGTTATTTTTGCTACAGATGTAAAGAGAAAGTGTTTTTTTTTTACCTTGTTCCGCCCAAAAAATTGAAGAAATAATCAGAGAAAAGAAGATAATAATTTTTTTTTTCAAACACTCTTCGGATTCTCTTTTTAGTATACGGTTTTAATCTTGGCTTCTCATCGAATATTATATAGATGTCGAATTAATTTTAGAATAAACGGCCGATAATTCTGTAAAATAAAAATATTTCTAATTTAGTAGTTATATTCTAAAGAAATTTTAGGAAGTATGAGAAAACAACCAAACAAGAGAGGTTGCTTTAAGAATGAAACTCGTATCGCCATTGGCAGAAGGGTAATTTTGTATACTACCATTACTGCCACTAAGAAAGGGGGAAATGGGTGGTACTGAACAAGGAGACTTTAGCCATTTGAAAATATTAAGAATTCAGTCTCGTTTTAGATCTGTCCCAGATCAGTCGATTGTCGTTTAGTGTTTTTAAAGGTTTTGCTAATTTAAATAATTTTTTTTCTATTTTTTAATATTTTTAGCTTTCATCCAAAATCACCTTTTTATATGTTTTACCGTAAAATTTGTCCATTATCTTTTCAAAAAATCAGGAACAATTTTCATAGTACTACTAAAACCATATCAATAATTAATAAACTCCATTTCTTTTCTCTAAACCGATATTGTTGAAAACTGTAGATTTCATTGTTACTTCAAGTATTATACACTACCGTCAGAAAGTATTTGCCCACCTAGAAATTTCAATGTAACTGCCAGAATTTAATACCTAATTAAACCCTTTTTTTATATAGGTAAATTTAATTGTTCTTAACAAGTGTCCATCATAAAGTTGTTTAGATAAGCCTTTTTGGTGAAATCACAAACTAAAAACCAATTAGAACAAATTTGCATGATAATGGTTTTGAGGTGATTTCTAAGAATTCCAGTTGAAGTAAGAACTCATTTAAAGTTTCTAGGGATTATGGCAATTCCTAGTGACATTTTATGATAAAAACTATGCTATACAATACCTTTGCCCTTTTGGAAATTAACCATTCGCAAACAGTACTTTGTCATTGATACAGGCTCAATTGTTTTGTAAAAATGCCAAAAACGAAAGAAGTTTCCGTTGAAAATCGGGTTCTGATAATTGCGAGATATCAAAATGGTCACTCGAGTCGACAAATTGACAAAACAGAACGGTGAACTACATTGTAAAAAAATATTCTGCGGGACGTTGAATTCTCAACCAAAAACGTTCCGGAAGGCCTCGAGAAACGACTCCTGCTGAAGACAGAGCTATAACAATGTCCAGCAGACGTAATCGCCGCCTAACCGCACCAGAAATCACGGCTCAAGTAAACCTGGAGCGGCCTATCCCCATCAGCGTGATAACCGTGAAGAACAGGTTAGCAGAAGGTGGACTACACAGGAGAGTTGCAGTGAGGAAACCACTTCTTAGAGAAGTGAATAAACGTAAACGATTAGAATGGGCCCGAAAACATGAAAATTGGACATCAGAACAATGGAATTCCGTTCTAAGGAGCGACGAATCTAAATTCGAAATTTTCGGTTTAAATCGACGAGTTTACGTGCGGCGGTCAGTTGGAGAGGGGATGTTGGAAGCCTATCGGTTGCCTACAGTAAAACATGATGAGGTTCAGTAATGGTTTGGGGTTATTTTGGCAAGGTAAAGTTGGAAAAATCTTTAGGATAGAAGGAATCATATGAAAAGAACAGTATTTACTGCTAACTCAAATGCTTCCTTCTGGAAGTGATATTTTTCAGGGGAAATTTATTTTTCAGCATGACAATGACCCTAAATATTTTGCTAAACAAATTAGAGAACTTTTGGACCAATAGAAATCCGATGACGTCCTGGAAGTGATGACTTGGTCTCTACAATCACCCGACTTGAACCCCATCGAATTGCTTTGGGACCATTTGGACAGGTGTGTTCGAAAACTCAATCTAACATCAGAAAATCACTCGTGGGAACTTTTACAAGCAGAATGGGTTAAAATAACCGAAGAAACTATTGGACAGAATGCCGAAACTCTGGACACAACAAAGGAGGTCACATAGATGAGAAAAATCATGAATATTTTTCTGATTTTTCTAGACTATAAATAATGTGAAAATAAAAAATAATTCATTAAAATTAAAGAAAAAAATATTGTCTGGGTTTTTGTTGTCGTGGGACCGAAATAACTAGGTTGGCAAATACTTTCTGACGGTAGTGAATGTATACAAAAATTAATATCGATATCATATTTCATTCGTAAGCTATCCTGCCAATATATCAAAGGAGAGACAGACAGACAGTCATTTATTTTTTCTATTTACATCGTTTCTTCGTATAACTAATGACAGTATCTCACTCCAGAAGTGAATATCCCAGAAATAATTTTTTGGTATGCCGTTATAAAAAAACGCATTTGCTGAAAAAACAGGAACAAAGGGTAAGAAAGCCATATTATTTCCTGATTTTACTTAAATTTTATTTAGGATCACGGGAGTCTCTTATGCTAAAGACTTTCGCACTAAATTTTAACTTTCTTTATAATGATTTTAAATTTTGTTCCGATTTATTTCTTTCAAATTATGATATGTAATTTGGCCATTAGTTTTAATTTTTAGAATTGTAAATATTAGGTTATTTATTTCTTTTGTTCGTATTTTGTTAAACTTTCTCTTCTTTTTATTAAATTTTGTAACAAATGGTTTATATTTTGTTCAAAGAAAAAGTTGGTTGTATTATTTCTCTATCCAAAACATTGCCAAAAATTTTACGGGAATTTCGCGTTTATACCGCGCTGCGGCTCAGTAGTAGCAACAAGCCAGTATTGTGAATAAAATCCTGGTGTGGTAAGAAAACGCTGTAAAATAAGACTTACTAACACATTTCAGGTTCAACTGTGATTCTCAACGTACTTGACGTTGAAAATCACACTTCTGTCTGCAATGCTATGGTACTTAGTTCTTATAGACAAGTTAAATATGCAAATGTGGCAATACTTCTAAAGTGATACACTATATATATCGTTCCACTGTGAAAAAATAGTGAAAAAAAAATAATGCAAATGTGTCGTCGAGTTTTAAAGTATCGTTTCCTATAGCATGCGTAAATAAAGTGTATGACCCCTTAATTTGGCCGGAGGGTGCAGCAGTCAGGAGGTACAAATTTCCCAAGGATTTTTCCAACCAAGCCTCAACTCAGGAAACGTATCGTAAGTAAAGAAAGCATCTATAGTTGGTCTGCCCTACATCTTAATGTACAGGGACTGTCGAACAAAGTCAACTTAATAGAACTTAACACTCAAGAATATGATCCTACCTTTTTGTGTCTTCCTGAACATTGGCAAACTAGTGCCAGTATAGATTATTTAAAAATAAATGGCTACGATAAAGTGTGTGACTTTAGTAGAATACACCACCAACATGGTGGCACTGTGATTTATGCAAAAAATAGTGTTTCTGAAAATTGTAAAATATTACATGACTATAATAATTTCTCTACTGAAATGCTGTTTGAGTGTTCTGCTATAGAATACAAAAAATATTGCATATTATTAGTGTATAGACCAGGAACGTCGACTGACATTGAGGGTTTTCTCGACATTTTTTCTGAACTATTGACAAAAATTTTAGATAATTATAAAAATATTTTAATCTGTTCTGATCTTAACATTGACCATCTGCCTAGTAGTAGAAACTGTAAATACTATAAAATGCTTAAGGATATATTTGACTCTAATAGACTAACATCTTTGCTTAATGGAGCAACTAGAATTGTTACTAATAAAAAAAATATTACCAGTATCTCTGGTCTTGATTATGTCATCACATCCAAACCAGAACTTTTTCTTGCAAAATTTTGATGCTGGAATTTCCGATCATTTTTGTCAACTTATATATTGTCATGACGAGCAAGCAATAATACCAGAGGCAGTTCAACGGGAAACGGTCCGGTACAATAGGGTGGCTGACAACTCAAATCAATATGGAAAAAAACTTTGAACACTTCTTTGATGTGTTTAATTGGTGCTTTCAAATAAGCTGTCCAAATAAAGAGGTTAGGGAAAATAAGCTACACAATAAAAAAATTAATTTTTCTAATGAACTCCTAGAGGATCTTAAAAACTTAAAAAATTTACATTGGTTACAGAAACGTACTGAGGACTTTCAACTAAAAAATAAATATAAACACCTAAAAAAGGACATAAATAGTAAAATTAAGAAACAAAAAGAAAACTACTATAACAGGAAAATAAATAACTCAAAAAACAAAACACCTGGAATATAATTAATTTTTTAAATGGCAAAAACCAAAATAATTCCAAAAGATACATTAACCAAATATGCACAGATAATGTCACTCTTACTAACGCAGAAGACATAGCAAGTAGCTTTAGTAACTATTTATCTACTGTTGTAAAAAATAAGTTAAATTCTCACTTCAGTAACGGTTTATCACAGGAATGCACTGTATCAAAAAAATTTTTTGATATCTTTCAATATACTAATGTAACTTCAGAGGATGTTAGCTCTGCCATAAAAAAGTTACCCAATAAAAAATCAACGGGATCAGATGAGGTACCAATTGCTTTGTTAAAGAGGTGTTCGCCTAAAGTAATTGCTTGCCTGGTTTATTTAATAAATATGTCTGTTTATGAAGGTATTTTCCCTTCGCGACTGAAAGAGGCTAACATTTTACCTGTATTCAAAAAGGGCGATCCTCTTTTAATTGAAAATTATAGGCCTATATCTTTACTTAACTGTTTTTCAAAGGTTTTCGAAAAAGTTATTTACAATAAGATAACTCCATTTCTTGATAATAACAAAGTTCTAACCTCACACCAGCACGGTTTTAGAGAAAAGCACTCTACAGAAACCGCAGCGATCGACTTTATAAAGAATATATATAATAAACTTGATATAAATGAGAAATTAGTAGCTCTACTATTTGATCTAACAAGGGCATTTGACACAATAGACCCAGGCTTTGTTGTTAAAAAATTTGAAAGGCTAGGTATTGGAGGACCACTAAATAAATGGTTTAATTCATTTCTGAAAGGTAGAAACTTTAAAATAAAAATTGGTAATCTTTTTTCGCAAATGACGAACTGTGACTTAGGGACCCCTGAAGGCAGTGTCCTGGGTCCTCTAATTTTCTTGTTGTTCATAAACGACTTATCTGAATACATTTCATGTGGAATCGTTTTTTATGTTCGCTGACGATACGACCATAGTCATCTCAGCCAGAGATGAGAAACTTTTGGAGAAAAAAATTAAAATAATATTGACTGAGTTCTCAAACTGGTGTAAAAAGAATAACCTTATAATAAATCTATCAAAGACCGTGTTTATGGAATTTAAGACAAAAATGCGTAAACCAATAAACCTAAATATTGTATTTAATAATATGAATTTGCCTGTTAGCCACAGTTCAAAGTTTTTAGGAATCATAACACAGGGGAACAGCTGTTTTGATGTCGAGGTTTTTTGAGCTGATTCTATATCAATTTGATGTCCTGAATTCAAATAACGTATTCATTTGTACCTAGGAGCTCAAATTTTTAAGATATACAATTTTAGAGAAATATAAGTTACATTATTGTAACTCAAATCCGTAAGTGTAGTAAACAAAAGTAGATACGAAATTTTTATTTTAGTTATACAAAATACAATATTATGTCGTACTTACAAACAAAAAAAAATATTGAAGAAATGAAATAGTCACTCAACATTTGGAAAGCTTCTTTTCCGCGACATTCTTGAATGTTTTTTTAAACAGTCCCTTTTTAAACTCCAGCAGTAATCTGCCATCATGTGCATGTCCCATCTTCCTTGGTAGCGGTCCTCCATAACTTTAATATCTTGGTGAAATCTTTCACCTTGTTCCTCACTCATGTCTCCTAAATTTTCTGGAAAACGGTCTAAGTGGCTGTGTAAATAGTGTATTTTAATACTCATATTGCATCCTAAGGATTTGAAACTATTAAGCATCTTGTTAACCATTTCAACATAGTTTTGAGCTTTATGTTTGCCTAGAAAATTTTCTACAACTGCAACAAATGATGTCCAAGCTTCTCGTTCAACTTGATTCATTGAATTTATGAAGGCAGGATCCTTAATTAATTGTCTTATTGTGGGCCGTCAAATATCCCTGCTTTGAGTTTTTCTGTGCTCAACTGATGCATTTTTACCCCTATATATGCAAAACAAGACCCATTCTTATCAAGAGCCTTTACAAATTGCTTCATTAAGCCCAACTTTATATGTAACGGAGAGAGTATGATTTTTTCTCTTTCAACCAAAGCGTCGTTAATGACATTCTTTTCCCCAACGTCCATGTTTTCTCTCTGAGGCCAATCTTTTCTAACCCAGTGGTGTGTTTTGTCGCTACTATCCCAGAGGCACAAGAAACACGGATATTTCGTGTAACCACTTTGCTGCCCAAGAAGAAAGTTTACCATTTTTAAGTCTACACAAATCATCCATTGATGTTCGTAATACTTTATCTTCTGCAAGACCAAAGCTATGGTATTATATTCTTCTTTCAGTTTCGTTGAGTGAGCTAGTGGTATTGAACCATATTTATTCCCATTATGTAGAAGGACACATTTTAAACTTCGCTTTGAACTGTCAATAAATAGGCGCCAATCATCTGGAATATATTCAGAAAGTCCCATTTCTTTCATGAGTCCCCTAATTTCGTGACAAAATACAAGATTGTCTTCTTGAGAAAAGAATGGTAGCAGATCTTTTTCTCTTGTACGGTAAAAGGTAATTTTGGTTCCTTGTTCCAGTAAATTTTTGTCGTTCAACCTAGAAGCCAGTACTTCAGAAGCTTTTTTCGATAAATTGAGATCCCTGGTGAGATCATTTAATTCATTTTGATTGAAGCGTTGAGGAACTGATGACGTCCCCTCATAGTCACTGTTAGTTTCATTAGCATCAGAAGAGCGATCAGAGGGAAAATATTCGTCATCAGAGATATGTGGTAGCTGATGAAATGTTGGAATCGGTATTTCATCTGAGTGCGGGATAGGGCGTATTGCCGAGTCTAAATTGGGATAAGTCCACTTACTACGGTTATTTCGATTGATTCCATTAGTATTTACTAAACAGAAATAACAATCATTGAAGTGGTTTTTTGGTTCTCTCCAAACCATTGGTACGCCGAATTTTAGACATTTTCTTTTCCCGGTAGTCCACTGCCGTAAATGCTCTGTACAAGTTTTACATACGAGATGCGGGGCCCACGTTTTGTCCTGATTACCAAGCTTAACTCCAAAGTATCCAAGATACGCTCGCTTTACAAAGTCAGTAATAGTTTGTCTGTTTTGTTGAAACATGTATTCTCCGCATATATAGCAAAACACATCAGGTTGATTTACACAACTTCTTCTTGAACTGGAACCTGAACTCATTTTAATTCTGTTCAATAACACAAAAACACTCTTTTCTTAACATAAAATAACACGCCGAATTCGATCTACTCTCATTAGTAAGAACGCACAAACTGACGAGACTTACCCGAGTTAGGTGATTAAAAGGGTCAGTTCAGGTACCTGATAGGCAATGGTTCCATTATTTATAGATTTACCTGGAATTTACTCAATTACAGACTGACAATAAAACCATTGTACCTACATTAATGAATATATAATAATTTTAGAACTCTCATAAATGAATATACTGAACAAAAACCACATTGGTAGATAAGTTGATGTATCTAAAAAAGTAGAGCTGATAGAGAAAAAAAGGATTGCATGTATAGATTTAGCATCCCAAATATAGTTAAAATCAGCTCTAAAATCCCAGGCACCAAAACAAAAATATTTTTTTGTTGCCCTGTGTAATAGATTCTAACCTAGAATGGAGTTTGCACATAGATGACGTTTGCTCAAGACTAAATAAATGTATTTTTATGATAAAATCTTTAAAAAACTCATTAAGTGTTCCCAATCTCATAACTGTCTATTACGCTAATGCGTACCCAGCCATGTCCTATGGTCTAGTGGTTTGGGGAAGTGCGCAGGAACTGGACAGAGTGCTGGTAATACAAAAACGAATCATGAGACTAATTTTTAGTATGCCATATAACGCATCCTGTAGGGAAGTCTTTAAGAATAGAAAAATATTAACAGTTACAAGTATTTATATATATAAACTCTTAATATATATCTATCAAAATCAAGATAGCTTCATTTCGCATGGATCTTTTCATCGTTATCTGACTCGAAACAGAGAAAATTTTTATATTGAAAAAACACAATCATGAATACGTTAAAAAAACTAGTCATTACTTAGGTTGCAGACTATTTAACTTACTGTCGGAAAATGTAAAAAGGATTGAATCTATGGCACGTTTTAAAAAACAAATAAAAACTATACTGTTAAATAAAACTTTTTATTCTGTAACTGAATTTGAAAGTTATCTACTGGGCGGAGTGTGAATGTTATTCTTTATAGCATCCTTACTTAGTTGAGGCATCTCCAGTATGTACTTTGTTTATTATAAATTTGTTTGTTATAAATATGTATGTTATGTTTTTTGTTATATCTTGTATTTACTGTGTGTTTAATGGTAAGATTTCTTATTTTTTTTATTATTATTTTTGATATTACCTAAGATGGGATCATACATCCCTTTGTTGACATGTCTTATCTACAACTTTTGTAGCTGAAAAGATGAATAAACTGTCTATTGTCTATTGTCTATACCAATGTCAAAGTGTATTCTGTCACAATACATATCCCCAAAATACGATTTTATTGGACTGAATAGATATTATAGTGATATGTAGCTTTCTTACAACCTACTTAAATACAAACACAAAATATATAAATTTAGGCACATTTCGCTAAAAATACCGTACGCAGTACACATAGGAATGACTTGCTGAAAATGTGAAACATTTAAGAAACGTATGTAAACGTACGTTCATTAACCTTTCTTAAAATAATTTGCTTGCATTTTACAATGTCAGAGTAATATAAATGCACTACCACAATAACGAATCAAGTTTAATTATTCTTTGTTTTCATATTCATACAGAGAGAAAGTAAGAACATTGAATGAATTAGAAAGAGATACGCAAATGATTGGGTTAAGATTTTTTTTAATATCTTGGTTAATATGTGGCTTCTTTATATGTATGTACTTTCTATTTTCATAATAATATTTGCTTTAATGTTTCTATTTATAAATTAATGTCTTGTGTAATATTTTATTTTGCTTTATTGTTGTAATTGTTCTTTTCTTAAGAGGATTAACTTGAGTTTTTTTTTTAATATTCTACCCTAATTTGTAAAATTGAAAGTCTTCATTACATCAACACATTTTTTTTTTAGTGTTCCGTACGGAACAATCATAAGATCAATTCGATATCCGTCTGTCTGTCCGTTTGTCTGTCACACCCGATTTTCTCCGAAAGAATTTGACATAGAAAGTTGAAATTTGGCACTAATATAGGAGCCGTGAAGGTTAAATTTTGACTTAAGGGGTTAGTTTGGGGAGTGGAATCGGAAGTAAAAAAAAAAAAATACCAGAGTGTGTCAAATGAAAGCTTGTAAAAACATATAATGTACTACTTGCGCACACTTTTCTTTGGATTATTTTGAAAAAATTGCGAAAAATCGCTGTCCCCCCTTATCTCGAAAAGTTCTCATAAGAAAATTTTGAAAAAATTCTGGAATATTCTCCACAGAGTGTCAAATGAACGAGAATTATCACGAGTGATTTACCTTAAATAATTTATTAGTGTACTCCAACACAGTAAACTAAAAAAGAGAGCGTTCTTTACGAGTGGCAGTCGATGGATTTCTTTCTAACACCTTCACTATCAACGCCGGTGTACCTCAAGGTTCCATACTGTCTCCTACTCTTTTTCTCATTTACATTAACGCTCTGCTGGAAAAGGCCGAGAATCCAATCTACAGCTTTGCAGATGACAGTACGCTTATCTCTTCATTCACTTTGAACGCTCGGACATCGGCTACTCAGGCGAATATCCGCAGACAGCAGGAAGTCATTCAACTTAACAAAGACCTGGAAGAAATTTTATCTTGGGGTGACAGTAACCAAGTGGAATTTAACGATACAAAAACCCAGGTGGCAGTTTTTTCTTAAAAAGGTATGCTGAACCCGACATAGTTATGTCGGGGCACTCCATTCCTCTAATATCGTCACTCAATGTGTTGGGCGTTAATTTGGGAGCAAATATGTCCTGGCATGAACATGTTACAGGCATAGCAAGGAGAGCTTCTCAAAAGTTGGGAATATTATTTCGAACCAGAAAGCTTTACACTCCACAACAACTGTTAATTCTTTACAAAGCTCAAATTCGACCAACTATGAAATTCTGCTCCCATGTTTGGGGCTCCGCTCCCAAACATACACTGCATTTGTTGGATTCTATTCAGAGAAGAGCTGTTCGTCTGACTGGAGACCCGGAACTGACCGGCGGCCTTGATTCGCTGGAACATCGAAGAACGGTTGGCGACTTGAGCCTATTCTACAAGTATTTTCATGGAAAGTGTTCGAAGGATGTGGCCCGCTTAATTCCTCTCAGAGGGATGCATGTTAGAAGTACACGTCGCGCTAATACTTCACATCCGTATGAGGTTCAGCTTGTTACTCCTCGTACAACGCTGTTCAAGCAGTCTTTTAATGGAGAACATCATCCCTTTGAAATAATTTGACCAGGACTGTGTTTCCCACCGAGTACAATTTACAGCGATTTAAGAACAACGTGAATCGCTTTTTCCGCACACGTGTCGCTCCTGTAGCGCTTTAGGGACTTCTTCCCTGCAGCATGTGTGCTAGACTCATAAAAAAAAGAACGGTAACCTACAGTGAAACTCTAAAAACCGACACCCTCTTTAGAAGTCGGTGACTTGCGATGGAGGGAGATTTTTGACAAAAAAAAAAAAAAAAACCTTTTCTACAGCAGAATCCTAAATCCCTCCACCCAATCAATGAATTTTATACAAAACTAAAAAAGCTGTGTTTCTAAGGGGTGTTATTTTGTACTTCCGAAGGGCTAGGGGAGGCATTTGCGTTGTCACTAAGCTAAGGGTGTCGAAATTCGAAAATTACTTAGAGGCTAAAACTTAGCTGCTAAATAGAAATTATTTATATTTACATGAGGTTATTAGAGAGATTTTGCAACGCTTATTTTTTACATGCCTTTGTCCTTATCGTTATTTCAAACATGCGCAGAATTAACACGAAGGAACTGAAGGTTAGGTTAGTATTCATCTTCTATAAACTTAGGGGATTCTTTTTCATTTATTTCATGGTTAAGCACATCGGTTATTAGTATTTGATGGATCAACAGAAGTTTCTAAATTAAAGTTATGTCTAGCAGGTTTCTTCCACTTCTTTCAATATTTCCAAGGTAATATGAATGTACGATAAATAAAATTCCATTTGAAATTAGCACTACACACACTGTAATGCCATTCTGCCAAAGATTACAAAATCCCAACATCATCAGAAGACTAATTAACTGTTGTCAGCATTATTTACTGTATTTTCTTAGTGGTTTGTATAACCAAGTAGAAAAAAATAACCGGTCAAGTGCAAGTTGAACTTGCGCAATTAGTGTTCCGTACGTTGATCGTTTTTAAAATAAAAAATTTTTGTTAGGGTGATATAAAATGATCAGTGACTTCACAAAACACACCTCAAATGAGTTTTCAACAAAGTTTGTTTCCAATCTTAACTGAAAACTGGTGACCTTGAAATTTTGTTTTTTTTTTCTATACCAGATAAATTATTAAAGGAAATGATAATTTTTGTTCAATCTATACCCCGTGGAGAATATTCCAGGATTTTTTCAAAATTTTTTGATCAGTACTTCTCGAGATAAGGTAAGGGACAGCGATTTTTCACGATTTTTTTAAAAGTAATACGAAGAAAAGTGTGCGCAAGTATTACATTATATATATATCTTTTACTCGTGTTTTCACAAGCTTTCATTTGACACCACACTTGATGACCTAGTAAAAAAATTTTTTTTTCACTTCCGATTTCACCCCTCAAAACGAATCCCTTAAGTCAAAATTTATGTTACGGTGATATAAAATGATCAGTGACTTCACAAAAACACACCCCAAATAAGTTTTCAACAAAGTTTATTTCCAATCTTTACTGAAAATTGATGACCTTGAAATTTCTGTTTTTTTTATATACCAGATAAATTATTAGAGGTAATGCACTCGTGATAATTTTCATTCAATCTACACCCCGTGGAGAATATTCCAAAATTTTTTCAAAATTTTTTGATAAGTACTTTCCGAGATAAGGCGGGTGGACAGCGATTTTTCGCGATTTTTTAAAAATAATACAAAGAAAAGTGCGCGCAAGTATTACATTATATACATATTTTTTACTCGTGTTTTCACAAGCTTTCATTTGACTCCACACTCGATTACCTAGTAAAAAATTTTTTTTCACTTCCGATTTCACCCCCCAAAAACTAACCCCTTAAGTCAAAATTTGACTTTCAAAACTACATGGCTCTGATGAGGTCATCAATTCCTATATTACTACCAAATTTTAACTTTCTATGACAAATAGTTTCGGAGAAAATCGGGTGTGACAGACGGACAGACGGACAGACAGACGGACAGACACCGAAGTGATCTTATAAGTGTTCCGTACGGAACACTAAAAACAGGCCCTACCATATTAGCGATAAGAATAACGAACTTTAAACATCCTCTCTTATAAGTTCCTAAATAAGGGAAATCGTTATCCTTAATAAAGGTTTCTCTTATTTCGTTTCAATATTGCGCCAGTTCCAAAGGGTGGGCGAATGCTTCAAATAACGATAACAGCTGAGTCCTTATATTTAATTTCTTCCCTTTACTACTGTGCACGCTCCAAACGGTGGGCGCATGCTTCAAATAAAGATAAAGACAGTGGCATACCAAAATAAGCGTTGCAAAATCTCTCTTGATGCCACTGTCTTATATATATATATATATATATATATATATATATATATATATATATATATATATATATATACATACATATATATATATATATATATATATATATATATATATATATATATATATATATATATATATATATATATATTTATATATATATATATATATATATATATATATATATATATATATATATATATATATATATATATGTATATATATATATATACATATATATATATATATACATACATATATATATATATATATATATATATATATATATATATATATATATATATATATATATATATATATATATATATATAGATATATATATATATAAATATATATATATATATATATATATATATATATATTTATATATATATATATATATATATATATATATATATATATCTATATATATCTATATATATATATATATATATATATATATATATATATATATATATATATATATATATATATATATATCTATAATAATATATATAAAATGCAACGTCTCTCTGTCTGTCTGTCTGTCCGTTAGTGCGCTTATCACTGGAGAACCACTTATCCGATTTATGTATTTTTTTTTTTAAACATACATATGTTCTCTGGCCAGGTTATAGGCTATATTTTATTCTGATAGGTAGCATAAGGAATGAGCAGTGATGTAAAATAGTGAATGAACTCGGAAAAAAGTTTGCCGCTAGCGCGTTCCATTGCAATATACAGCCTAAACCATTAAATATGGAACAATATTATGTAGCAGAGAATATCTATAATCTATAATATATATAAAATGCAATGTCTCTCTGTATGTCTGTCTGTCCATTAGTGCGTTTATCACGCGAAAACCACTTATCCGATTTATGTGTCTTTTTTTTTAAATTCATACATATATTCTTTGGCCAGGTTATATAATAATAATAATAATAATCTATATCTATAATATATATAAAAATGCAACGTCTCTCTGTCTGTCTGTCCGTTAGTGCGCTTATCCCTCGAGATACACTTATCCGATTTAGGTGATTTTTTAAATTCATACATATGTTCTGTGACCAGGTTATAGATATATATTTTATTACATCTATAATATATATAAAATGCTACGTATCTCTGTCTGTTTGTCCGTTTGTGCGTTTATCACTGGAGAACCACTTATCCGATTTACGTGCTTTTTTTTTAAACATGCTAAACCATTAAATATGGAACAGTATCATGTAGCAAAGAATATCTACGATATATAAAAAATGCAACGTCTCTCTGTCTGTCTGTCCGTTAGTGCGCTTATCACTGGAGAACCACTTATCCGATTTACGTGCTTTTTTGTTAAACATACATATGTTCTCTGGCCAGGTTATAGGATATATTTTATTACGTTAGGTGACATAAGGAATAAACAGTGACGATAATAGTGAATCAAGTCGAAGAAATGTTTGCCGGTAGCGCGTTCTCTTGCAACACACTGCCTATAGCATTAAATATGTAACAATATCATGTAGCAAAGAATATAATATATATATATATATATATATATATATATATATATATATATATATATATATATGTATATATATATATATATATATATATATATATATATATATATATATATATATATATATATATATATATATATATATATATATATATATATAAAATGCAACGTCTCTCTGTCTGTGTGTCTGTCCGTTAGTGCGCTTATCACTCGAGAACCCCTTATCCGATTGACGTGTTTTTTTTTTAATTCATACATTTGTTCTCTGGCCAGGTTATCTATAATATTCTGTCTAGAATATATATAAAATGCAACGTCTCTCTGTCTGTTTGTCCGTTAGTGCGCTTGAGAACCACTTATCCGATTTACGTATTTTTATAAATTTATACATAGGTTCTATATAATTCGATATAAGCCTAGATAATGGGAGATAGGGTGTGATAATGGGAGATATGGAGAAATAATGGGAGATAAGTCGAGATAAGCCTCGATAATGGGAGATAAGGTGAGATAATGGAAGATAAATATAAATAATGGGAGATAAGGAGAAATAATGGCAGATTAGCAGAGATAAGTCTAGATAATGGGAGTTATGGTGAGATAATGGGAGATGAGAAGAAATAATGGGAGATAAGGAGAAATATTGAGAGATAAGTCGAGATAAGCCTAGATAATGGGAGATAAGGTGAGATAATGGGAGATAAGGATAAATAATGGGAGATAAGGAGAAATAATGGAAGATGAGCAGAGATAAGCCTAGATAATGAAAATTATGTAGAGATAAAGGGAGATAAGGAGAAATATTGAGAGATAAGGGGAAATAATGGGAGACATTTTATTACGTTGGGTAACATAAAGAATAAGCAGTGACGATAGTGGTGAATAAAGCCCACGCGAGCGGAGCCGCGGGCCCGGCTAGTATATATATATATATATATATATATATATATATATATATATATATATATATATCAAGAGGGATTTTGCAACGCTTATTTTGGTATGCCACTGTCTTTATCTTTATTTGAGCGTGCACAAAGGTAAAGGGAAGAAATTAAATATAAAGACTCGGCTCCATATGTGTATATATATATATATATATATATATATATATATATATATATATATATATATATATTGAGCTAGATAATTACAATACATCTAACAATATCATTATACAGCCAAGTGCTGCCTACTCAAACCCCTTCTCCAATCCTCTCTGTCCTGTCATGTCTTCGTTCAGGTTTCGTTTTTTCATTGCTTTCCTCATGCCTTCATTCCAGGAACGTCTTGGTCGCCCTCGCTTCTTTTTCACTGGAGGTTGTCAGCGAAATATTCTCTGTCGTCATCTATTTCCCGACATTCTCATTAAATGTCCAAACCAGCATAAACAGCGCATCTCAATTCTATCAACAACTGTCTCTTCTGCCTTCGTCTGTCGTGTTATTTCATCATTGGGTATGTGTTAAAGCTTAGATATCCCGGCATTACGTCTCAGATAATCCATTTCTACTGCTTGTAATCTGCAGTTCATTTCTGCGCTTACCACCCAGATCTCACTTCTATAACAGACAACTGACTCCACCATTGATTGGCCTATTCTTTTCTTTGTCTTTTTGAATATGTTTTTATCCCACCATAAGAAGTTGAGGCAGCCTATTACTTTTCTGCTCTTTTGAATTTTGTGTTTTATTTTTCCTTCTCCTAGTCCTTTTCGCCCCAAGTTATTTAAATTCCTCAACTTGTTTTACAAGTGTATCATCATTTATGAGGACTTAAAATTGTGCCTCACTATTAACTACCATATACTGTTTTCTGTAGGCTTATTTGCAGTCCCCAATTCTGGTATTTGGTGTAGAGTCTTTTCAGCATAAATTCCAGATCGAAGGAATCCTGCGCCATAAGTACTTGATCATCCGCAAAACTTAGTGTAAAGAGATAGTTTTCATTTATTGGTATACCCATTCCTATGCATTTTCTTTTCCATTCCTTCAATGCTCGTTCGACGTAGAGATTAAATAGTATTGGCGGAGTCCTAGGTATTGATAATTGTTTTCCTCCTTTTACATAGGATATATTGTTGTTATAAAGTTCTTTTATGATAGCTATCAGATGGGTATTTATGTTTAGTTCAGTCAGAGTTTTCCAAAGTTTACTTTGCGGTATAGAATCATATGCCTTTTCAAGATCAATGAAGGCGAGATGTATTTCCTCTCCCGTTGAGATCTTTTTTTCTAATATTTGTTTGTAGTGTAAAGAGATTGTCGATACAGGAGCGAGACGGTACAAAGCCACTCTGATCTTCACTTCTGCTGTAGCCAACATTTGCTCTTATTTTTTCTTGGAGTATTTTTCCAAACAACCTACTGATACTACCAGTAACACTAATGCCTCTGTAACAACCAGGGTCCTTTCTATTCCCCTTTTTAAAAATCGGTGTTAAATATGCTTTTTTCCATTCCTGGGGGATCTGTACTGATCTAACACATTAATGGTTCTATTAAAAAAAATCCATACCATCCATATTAAATATTGGTAACTCATCGAAAATGTTAAAAATTGTAATTAAATATTGCTAACTATTATTTATTGTTGAGTTGCCAGTTAACAGATGAAAAAAAGTTGAACTCTTCTTTGATCTTAAACCGACTAGTATCAACAGACAAACAAAATAAAACAAAAATTCAATTCATATTCACACATAAATATTTTGTATAATTTTTTGGGAACACTTTTAAGCAATGGCAATTAATTAATCAATTAATTAATTAACAACTCGTAATGGCGAACACAAAAAATAGATTATAGATGCAAAATACACCTAACTTGTTTTTTACATAACGTAATTTTAACACAAAACCCGACTATTCGTTGAGAAGATTGAATTTGAAAATATAATTAATAATCTTTTAACACGAGATACGAAAATAATTTAGAAATATATAATATATAATAAAATACATTTGTCCAATAATGATTATATAGTATATTATTGTATTATATAATCTAAGGTAGAATACTTTCAAAAATAGCCATAAAAAATAACTACGCGAGGTCGGATAGCAAGAACGATCAATTTTATTATTAATTAAAATCCCACCTATTTGTGCTAACCATTATATTGCCAACATTTTAGGTTTCTTATAAATATCTTTAATTGTTATTATAATTAATCTTATATATGTTATATATATATATATATATATATATATATATATATATATATATATATATATATATATATATATATGTTATATATTGTGTATATGTATATACTAGCCATGCCCGCGGCTCCGCTCGCGTAGACTTGATTCATCTTTATCGTTACTGCTTATTCGTTATGTTTATATTATTATATAGCTCAAGGGGCCTTAGAGGCTCATGGCTTGGTTGCATACTTGTCTCCACTTCTTTTTGTCTCCTATTAGCTTTTCCCCAGTGCGGGATTCCCATTAACTCCGGATCTTGCTTTACTGCCTGAATCCATGTAGATCGAGGTCTACCCTTGCCTCTTCTTCCAACCACTCCTCTTATTAGGGCTTGCTTTGCCTGTCTTTCTTCCTTCATCCTTGCCACGTGTCCCAACCATCTTAATCGCTGGCTTATTATGATTTGGCTTATAAGGGGTTTCGTATATAGGCATTTTAATTCGCAGTTTGTTCTTCTTCTCCACAGTCCCTCTTCTTTCCTTCCTCCGTAGATTCTTCTCAAAGCTTCCCTTTCTCACACCTCCAACGTCCCCTTTTCTCTTGCATTCAGTTTCCACGTTTCGCATCCATATGTCACCGTGGGTCTGACAACTGTCGTATATATTCTTTCTTTTGCTTTTCCTGATTCTTTGATTTCAATATTGGATTCATTGCCCCCAAACATATCTGTCCTTTTACTATTCTTTCTTGTATCTCCGTCCTTTCTTGTCCACTCTCTGTTATTGTTACTCCCAGATAATTAAATTTGTCTACTTTTTCAAACATATATCTTTGCCCTAAGTTGTTTATTATATCTAAACTTTTGTTGTTTTTATTATCCTTCTTCTTTGTAATTTCCATGTATTTTGTTTTTTCCTCATTTATCTTTAGTCCTCTCATCCTTCTCTTTTCTTTTATTCTACTTATGGCTTTTTTGAGGTTCTCTTTTGCTCTTGCAATTACTGCTACATCATCCGCATAGGCCAAGCATTGGCAGGTTTGTTGGTATACCGTTCCATTTGTGTTTATTTCTGACTCCCGGATTATCTTTTCTAGTACCAAATTAAATAGACATGTCTGTTCCCCTGTCTTAATCCTCTCTTCACCTTAAACTTGTCTGATACTTTGCCCTCAACCAACACTCTATTTTCTGTGTCATTCAGGGTCATTCTTACCATGCCAATCAATTTACTTGGAATTTTTAGTTCTTCCATTATCTTGTAAAGTCCTTCTCTATTTACAGAGTCATATGCTTCTCTGAAATCCACAAAGACCAAGTGTAGTGCCAAATTTTGTTCTAAGCTATTATCTTAGATTTGCTTAATCGAAAATATCTGGTCTGTAACCGATCTATTTTTCCTGAATCCACACTGGTATTCTCCCAGAATAGACTCGGCTTTCTCTGCTAGTCTGTTTTTGATAGTCAACACTACTATCTTGTACACGACATCTAGTAAGGCTTTTGGTCTATAATTAGCACATATAGTTTTTTTTTTCCTTTTTTGTATATTGGACAAATGAGCGACTCTCTCTAGCTCACTGGCATCTTTTCTGTTTCCTATATTTCTTGCACCAACCGGCATATTTCATTTTCCAGATCTACTCCTCCAGTTCTACAATTTCCACCTGGGACCTTATTTTTTTGGGTTCTGAGTATTTCTCTTATTTCTTCTTTGCAGGGTTTATTTGTCTCCTACTGCCCTTCAGTTAATTTTGCTTCCTATTTCTCATTCAACTCATTTTCATCTCCACTTAGTGTTTCTTTAAAGTATTCCCTTCATCTATTCAGTCTTTCTGTGAAGCTTACTGCTAAACTTCCATCTTTTTTCCTACATATTAGCTTTTTTTCTCTGTTTATTCCCTTTGTATTTTATTAAAAAAAAACACGTAAATCGGATAAGTGGTTCTTGAGTGCTAAGCGCAGTAATGGATAGACAATCAGATAGAGAGACGTTACTTTTTATATATATTATAGATTTTTTTTGACATATATTAAATTAAGAATTAAAAAAAATCACGTAAATCGGATGAGTGGTTCTCGAATGATAAGCACACTAACAGACAGACAGATAGACAGACGTTGCGTTTTATATATATTTTATAGATTATTATATAACCTGGTCAGAGAACATATGTATGAATTTAAAAAATCACGTAACTCGGATAAGTGGTTCTCGAGGGATAATCTCACTAACGGACAGGCAGGCAGACAGAGAGACGTTGTATTTTACATATATTATAGATATAGATTATTATTAGTACTATATAACCTGGCCAAAAAATATATGTATGAATTTAAAAAAAGACACGTAAATTGGATAAGTGGTTCTCGCCTGATAAACGCACTAATGGACAGACAGAGAGACATTGCATTTTATATATATTATACATTATAGATATTCTCTGCTACGTAATATTGTTCCAAATTTAATGGTTTACGCTGTGTACTGCAAGAGAACGCGCTAGCGGCAAACTTTTTTCCGACTTCATTCAGTATTATCGTCACTGCTCATTCCCTATGCTACCTATCGTAATAAAATATAGCCTATAACCTGACCAGAGAACATATGTATGTTTTTAAAAAAAAGTACATAAATCGGATAAGTGGTTCTCCAGTGATAAGCGCACTAACTGACAGACAGACAGACAGACAGAGAGATGTTGCATTTTATATATATTATAGATTCATCATCATCATCCATCAGCCGTACCTCATCCACTGCTGGATTTACGTTTAGTGTTTTTAAAGGTTTTTGCTAATTTACATAATTTTCTTTCTTAATATTTTTAGCTTTCATCTAAAACTACCCTTTTATATGTTTTACCGTAAATAATTAGGCTTAAAATTTATCCATTACTTTTTCAAAAAATCAGGAACAACTTTCGTAATACTACTAAAACCATATCAATATTTAATAAACTCCACTTGTTTCCTCTAAACCGATAATGTTGAAATTCTTAATTCAAGTATTATATGTATACAAAATTTAAAATCGATATCATATTTCATTCGTAAGCTATCCTGCCAATATATCAACGGAGAGATAGGCAAACAGACAGTCATTTATTTCTTCTATTTACACCGTTTATACGTGTAACTAATGACAGTGTCCCACTGCAGAAGTGAATATCCCGGAAATAATTTTTTGGCATACTGTTATAAAAAAACGCATTTGCTGAAAAAACAGAAACGAAGTGCATACCATACTATTTTCTGATTTTACTCAAACTTCATTTGGGATCAAGGAAATATCCTATGCTGATTTTAAATTTATATATATATATATATATATATATATATATATATATATATATATATATATATATATATATATATATATATATGTATGTCTATATTCAGCATCATCATCCATTAGCAGTCCTCATCCACTGCTGGAAATAGGCCTCCTCTAAAGACTTCCACTGATCTCTGTGCGCGGTGTCCCTTTGACATTATCGCTCCGTCTTGTTGGTGGTCTACCTCTGTTCCTTTTGTCTTGTCTGATTCTCCATTCTATTAGTCTTCTACACCGGTTATTATCCCTTCAAGCTATATGGCCTGCACATCTCCATTTAGATTGCGTAATTTTTTGGATAATATCTATTATTTTTGTTCGTTGTCTGATAGTTATGTTTCTCTCCATTGCCCTTTGCGATACTCTCAGTTTGTTTGCTGACTGTTGTTAATGTGAGTGACTCGGAGCCGGCAAAACGCATTGTTCATAAACTTTCTTTTTTGAGCACATTGGCAAATTACCTTGCAGCGTATCTCTCAGCTTCCCAAAAGCCGTCCATCCCAAACCCACACGACGGTGTATCTCACGGATTTGGGTATCTTTGCTAATTTGAAATTCATAACCCAAATTCTTGCAATTTTGGACGTACTCCACCGCTTTCGTTAAATTTCATATTACTGTTCGTAACTAGATTAGTCATAAACTAACTAAAACTAGATTTTTATCAACCACGCTAACAGACGCGAGTTACAATGAAATACTTGAAGTTTTTATCATTGCAATGTTCAAGCTGCAGCAATTTTTGGTCATCAGTGAAACCGTGCACAAGTCCTAAATACCCAGTAGTCAAAATGCGATGAACTGAAGCTTTGGGCATATTTAATTCGATTTCCATGTATCGCAATGGGGATTTTGACTCTTTTTTGATGAATTCACGAACAATTTCGATTTTTTCTTCGGTTAACACGAATTTTGGTGGACTAAAATGTTCATGGTCATTTAGATCCTCACGACCTCCTTTAAAACGTTTATAACTCTCACGCACTCTGCTACAAGGGAGACAACCGGCGCCATAATCATCTTTCATCAATACTCTCTCTTTAGGCGCAATATCGCAGCTTCTATTCATTCGATTGTCATGAAAATTAGATATCATGTCAGTAAAAGATGTACCTTTCCAACACATATGTATCCAATAGTTGGCGGTACTAATAATGGCTATTTTGAAAAAGTCCTGTTTATTTTGGGACACACCATGTATATAGTATATACATACATACGTGTTGCATTGAGAACATCCCTTCTTGAAGTCGGGTAAAAAAGTAATTGAATTTTTTTTGGGAAATCAATTATTTTAATTCAATTACCATCTTTAAAGGATAATCGTGATCTATTTTCACGGTGTTTGCCCACCAAAGAAGCTAAATTTTCAAGGAGCAGGATTACCTTCTATGCGTTCATCTTGTCCTTTCTGCTCGTTGCGTTTGCGCAGTAAGTCAAACCGATTTGAACTTTTTTATGGGACACTTGCTTCATGATGTTTTTTGATTAAGCTTTTAAAACAATTATAAGTGCTGATAAGTAGTTAGCCTAGACTACTTGCTAATGTCAAAAACAAATGCGGTTGCTAAGGATAGTAGTGTGTGGAGGTCCAAATTTTATTATGCTCTTTATAGTGAATTTTTGAAGAAGATATGACCGAAGAAAATTACGAATTTAATAAAATAGATAATCGATTGGTGATAAAGTACCTCTTTTTGAAAGGACTGTCCGCTAAAGAAATTTACGACGATACGTTTGAAGAAACAATGTCTTTCCTACGTCACAATTAAAAATTAGGATGCGGATTTTCAAAGAGGTAGAATCAACATTAGTGATGAACACCGTGCTGACCTATTTTTGTGTCCACACGGGAAAATGTTGAGGCTGAGCATGAAATGATTGGGCTGACCAGCAGAAACGCTTAACACTTCATATGAACGTGTTTGTGTATATGAGAAAATTATCAGCTAAATGGTTTCCTAAATGACTGAACGCTAACGAAAAATGAGTGAGAGTGACAACCAACCAAGTTGATTTGCAGTCGTTTTGAAGAGGATTCATATAACTTTTTGGAAGGAATGGTTACTATGAATGACACTGGGGACCATCATTATGATCTAAAGAACACTCGAAGGAATAGAAATATGCCTGCTCACCTCCCCTCAAGAAATTTCGCTTATAGAAATCAGAGGAAACAGTTCTCGTTTCCGGTTTAAGACAAGACTTGGCTAACGGCAAAACAGAAGAATATGATTCTTCATGAAGAGACCTCCGAGGAAAGGTATCTGAAGGGGTGCTGCTTTCGTTATTTTATTTCAATACTTACTCACAAATTGCTGTTAGTTTTGCAAAAAATAAACGAATTAGACTTTGAACTGATTATTCATCCTCCATACTCCCTTGATTTAGCTCCCTCGGACTATTACCATCCCACGACTGAAAAAACAATTGAAAGCACACAAATTTCATTGAAATGGAGAAGTAATAAAGGTTGTCGAGGACTGATTTGCTGTGTGGCGGCCCGTGGCTTCGTGGCGTAGTACTTACGTGCGGTGCAAAAGGTCTCGGGTTCAATCCTGGCAGGTCGGTATACTTTTCTTTAAGTATATATGGCCTGGCCACGTACATAGGTAGTAGTTGTTTGCAGAAATGCAATAACGGTCGTGGCAGCACTACCGCGTTGTCTAAAAAGGTGCTGTGAAATATAAAAATGTATGAAGAATGCTGGCTTTCACGACCGGCTGAATTAATGTGGGTTTCTTTCGGGAGTTGAGGCCGCAGCGATACGTCAGGAAGTTAATACCTGGAGAACACGGCCTCAACTCCCGAAAGAAACTCACATTAACAAAAATGTATGTTTCGGCAATTGGACAACATAGACGGGTATTACGGCCTCCCCACCCATATCCTCAGGATATGAAAAAGGCGGGGAGGTGAATGATAAAAAAAACAAGGTAAAGAAGTTTTTTTAAAAGACCTAGAGTTATTTTATCACCGTTGAAAAGGGATTACGTTGAAAAACTATTTTTGTTTTCGATATTTGTTTTTTCTTTCTGTGCTAGACTAGAAACTTATCAATAGGTCCTCGTACATGGAAAAATACTTATTACTACTATTATAACTTAAATATGCTAAAGGATTATACTAAGAAAATCAATCTTGCAACAAATAATTCGCTTTTTTCGTTGGGAATTGTTTTTTACCTTAAATTTAGTTACAAATCGTCACAAATTGTCCTTAACCCAAATGCGAAATAATATATTAATCGACGCGTGTGTATGTTGCTTAATGGAGTGCAATAACTAGATACTAAGATAACCATGGACTGATTATGTCACCGGAATGATAATTTATCTAATTAGAAGTATTTAACGATTTTATTTAAATGTTCGGGGCACGCGTTCTACATATCGATAAGGCCGACTTTTATGGCTTATTGTTAACCTTATCAAACTATGAAAAGTGATTGAAATACGGAATGCGGAAACCGTTTTTTATGATCTATAATACTATATGGAGTGAAATTTTTGAAGAAAAAACAATGTTTTCACTAAAAATCGATTTTATTCTTTAACATAGTTTCCTTCAAGAGCTTATTCCAGTGATTTTCCAACATTTGGATACCTTTCATATACTACAATTTGTCGAGTTCTCCAAAATTAGTTTGTTTCCAATTCGACTACTTCATTTAAGCCAAATCTCTTTCCCTAAGGCCCCCTTTTCAAATTTTGAAAGAGGTAATAATGGCTGGGAGCCAGATCTGGTTAGTACGGAGGATGAAGAAGCAATATATAGCCCAAATGGCCAATTTCGCCATCGACTTGTAAGCTGAAGCATTATCTTGCTGAAACAACACTTTTTCTTCACTAAATGCAGACTTTTTTTTCTTGATTTCACCATTCAAACCAACCTAATCGTTTTCTCAAGATAATCGATTAGTATTACTCCATGCGCATCCAAAAAAATACTGGCCAAAACATTTCCAGCTGATGTTTGTGTGTTTGGACTCTTCGGTTAGCTTTCATGCGATTCTAGCCACTCTGCGGACTCAGGCGTGTAGTGGTGGATCTATGTTTCGTCCATTGTTACGAATTAAAGCAAAAACTTCTTTGGATTACGCCGAAGTAGTGCCAAACAGCGTTCTGAATCTTCGACACGCTGCTGTATTTGATCAATCGTGAGAGTGTGCGGCAGACATCGGGCACCTAGCTGTTTCATTTGCAAATATTCATGCAAAATATGCCTTACGTGTTCTGTAATAGCTTCATGGTATCAGCTATCTCTCTCATTTCACTTTGTGGTCATTCAGAAAAATATTGTGGATTTTTTTGTGTTTTTTTTTGGAGTGACTGGCTCATTTGGACGTCCGGAACGTGGTACATCATTAGTGCTTGTACGACCGCCTTTAAGTTTACTAAACCGTCGACATATAGTTGCTTTCGATGGAGCGGATGTGCCATCACACTTCTCAAGCCATTCTTGGGTTCTGGCTGTATTTTTTCGCATCAAAAAGCAATGTTTAATCAACACACGAAATGCTTTTTGTTCCACCATTTTGCAAAAATCAAAAGTAGGGTCACTTAAACAACTGCAACTCTCAAACTAATAGACAAAATGTCATTAAAATTTTACACGAATCTTTTGAGAGTTGACACTAACTGAAAATCATATGTATTTTTTGTTTGTGCTGCCATCTTTGGGAAAGTCTTGGGACTCTTTACTCCATGTTGTAGTGTATGACAACATAAAACATGACTTTCTGATGCATCAGCTTCATGAGATTGGTGTAAGTGATAAAAATGTACGAATAATAAGCTAGCTATACTGGAATCAATGTGTCGAGATCAAAAATTAAAAAAGACATTTCAACAAAACCTTTCAGTGTCTTAAAGGGTGTTAGACAGGGTTGCGTACTGTCGCCAGTGTTATTTAATATCTACGTAGAGAAAATATTTCAATTTGCTCTAGAAGATGAATGCGGATGGATAAAAGTTAATGGAAAGCCTATAAAAATAATATTCGGTACGTAGATCATACCGCAATAATTGCCAATAACATGGAAGTTGCAGATCTTCTAGTCAATTAGCTGAATGACATTGGCAATGAGTATAAATATTGGGAAAACCAACATGATGGTAATTAGTAGACACCCCCAAGAGGATACATCTCTCTTTATAAAGGACTAGCAGTGCTCGCGGCTCCGCTTGCGTGGACTTGATTCACTACTATCGTCACTGCTTATTCCTTATGTTACCTAACGTAATAAAATATCTGCCATTATTTCCCCTTATCTCCCATTATTTCTTCTTATCTCCCATTATCTCTACATAATTTCCATTATCAAGGCTTATCTCTGCTCATCTCCCATTATTTCTCCTTATCTCCCACTATGTCCCCTTATCTCACATTATCTCACCTTATCTCCCATTATCTAGGCTTATCTCGACATATCTCGCAATATTTCTCCTTATCTCCCATTATTTCTCCTTATCTCCCATTATCTTATCATAACTCCCATTATCTAGACTTATCTCTGCTTATCTCCCATGATTTCTCAATGTCTCCCATTATTTATACTGGTCTCCCATTATCTCACCTCATCTCCCATTATCTAGGCTTATATCGAATTATATAGAACATATGTATAAATTTATAAAAACACGTAAATCGGATAAGTGGTTCTCAAGTGATAAGCGCACTAACGGACAGACAGACAGACAGAGAGAAGTTGCATTTTATATATATTATAGATAGATAACCTGGCCAGAGAACATATGTATGTTTTAAAAAAAAGCACGTAAATCGGATAAGTGGTTCTCCAGTGATAAGTGCACTAGTGAAAAAACAGACAGACAGACAGACAGAGAGACGTTGCATTTTATATATATTATATATAGAAGATTATAGATAACCTGGCCAGAGAACAAATGTATGAATTAAAAAAAAACACGTAAATCGGATAAGTGGTTCTCACTTGAACGCACTAATGGCCAGACAGAGAGACATTACATTTTTATATATATTATAGATTATAGATATTCTCCATATTCCATATTTAATGGTTTAGGCTGTGTATTGCAAGAGAACGCGCTAGCAACAAACTTTTTTCTGACTTCATTCACTACAAATATTATCGTCACTGCTCATTCCTTATGCTACCTATCGTAGTAAAATATAGTATATAACCTGGCCAGAGAATATATGTATGTTTTAAAAAAAAGCACGTAACGCACTAACGGACAGACAGACAGACAAACAGAGAGACGTTGCATTTTATATATATTATAGATAGATAACCTGGCCAGAGAACATATGTATGTTTAGAAAAGTGGTTCTCCAGTGATAAGCGCACTAACAGACAGATAGACAGACAGAGAGACGCTGCATTTTATATATTATAGATATAGATTATTATTATTATATAACCTGGCCAAAGAATATATGTATGAATTTAAAAAAAGACACGTAAATCGGATAAGTGGTTCTCGCGTGATAAACGCACTAATGGACAGATTATAGATATTCTCTGCTACATAAAATTGAATTCATTCACCATTGTCATCACTGCTCTTGCCTACCTATCGTAATAAAATATAGCCTATAACCTGGCCAGAGAACATATGTATGTTTTAAAAAAAAGTACCTAAAACGGATAAGTGGTTCTCCAGTGATAAGCGCACTAACAGACAGACAGACAGAGATACGTTGCATTTTATATATATTATAGATGGAATAAAATATATATCTATAACCTGGTCAGAGAACCAATGAACCAAGAATGAATTTAAAAAATGTCGTAAATCGGATAAGTGGTTCTCGAAGGATAAGCGCACTAACGGACAGACAGACAGACAGAGAGACGTTGCATTTTATATATATTATAGATATAGATTATTATTATTATATAACCTGGCCAAAGAATAGATGTATGAATTTAAAAAAAGACACGTAAATCGGATAAGTGGTTTTCGCGTGATAAACGCACTAATGGACAAACAGACAGACAGAGAGACATTGCATTTTATATATATTATAGATTATAGATTATAGATATTCTCTGCTATATAATATTGTTCCATATTTAATGTTTTAGGCTGTGTATTGCAAGGGAACGCGCTAGCGGCAAACTTTTTTCCGACTTCATTCACTATTATCGTCACTGCTCATTTCTTACGCTACCTATCGTAATAAAATATAGCCTATAACCTGGCCAGAGAATATATGTGTTTTTTTTTTTAAAAAAAGTGGTTCTCCAGTGATAAGCGCACTAACAGACAGACAGACAGACAGAGAGACGTTGCATTTTATATATATTATAGATTAAGAGAGGGTTACTAAATTCAAATATCTTGGCTCTGTCGTCAACGGACGATGGGTTTGTGATGGGGAGGTTAAACTGCAGATTGGCATGGCCAAGCATACCTTTCTGAAGTTGAAAAATATGCTACTTCAAACACTATTGCCACTCGCTCTGCGCCTACGAGTAACAAAATGCTATGTCTAGCAGGTCCTCTTATATGGTGTAGAGACATTGTCGTTAAAAGTGAGATAGTGTAGCGTATCGAAGCTTTCGAGCTATGGATACTGCGACATTTGCTACGAATTTCTTAGACAGAACATCAAACCAGAAGAAGTGCTTCAAAGTGCGGGGTGGAGCGATAAGTACTTAATATCGTAAAACAAAGAGAGGTGTCTAATTTGGGACATATACTAAGAGATGAGGGCTGCTCGATTCCAAAATTTCAGGGAAAAATGGCGAGCCGGCGAGGAGCCGGTAGAAAGCAGCACTCGTGGCTCCGGAATATCAAAGAATGGTGTGCTATGTCCATTTATCGACTAGCAGAGAACAACAACCTCAATATAAATTGAAAAAATGGTACAGAGACCCTGACGTAGGTGAATATATCGGACAGGAAGAAGAAGAAGTAGTAATAGTAAGGAATTTCAAACTGTAAAGTGTAATAAATTGATAAAGTTACCTAGAATTTTCCGCGGAAATATAAGTTACAAACAAGAAAAAGGAAAAATAGTTTACCCCACACAAAAATTTGCTAAGAAACTATTATTATCTTGGGATTGTGTTTAATCAGGACTTGTCTTTTAGGAGTCACGTAAAACTTATAATTCAGCAGATATACTCGGCTTTAAAAAGTTTGTGTTGAAGTAAATATATTCTAACTTGAGAATAAACACTATGTGAAGCCTTACTCTTGTAGTTTTTGGGCAAGCTTTGACATTTTTTCAAATTCGAAGACCAAAAAATTAAAAACTCTTGCGTTAATTTTATTTACGATGTGCGAGAAAGAGATCATATTCATTGCCTGATGGGCAGGACTAGCAAGAAGACTTTATTTTAAAGATCCTTTAGCTATTCTGCAACGAATATTTATAATCCGGTATATTATTCTCAACGAATTAAACAGAGTAATACGTCGAAAATGTAGAAAAGCTCAGGAAATCTGGTTAAGTGGGATATGCCGAGAAAGAGAGGAACTGCAAGCGAAACATGACACATTCAACTTATATAAGAAGGTGAAGGAATTGGGAGCAAAAACCAAGAAAAAACAAGAAATAATTCTGAGAAATGGAAGCAATGAAATTATATTGGACATTAAAGACATGGGAGCAATACATAAAACAACTTTTCAATGGACATAGATCAGAGAACTTTAAGCTAAACAGAGATAATGAGATAGGGCAAGAAATAACAAGAGAAGTTATTCATGCTATACAACTACACAAGGATGGAAAAGCAGTTGGTCCCGATGAGATAAAGGGAGAAATCCTCAAAATATTTTCAGAAGAAATTCCATTTATTAATCGACTGGTAATCTTATTTAATAAGATCTATCAAACTGGACAAATCCCTCTTGACTGGCTAAAATCAACTTTCATTCCAATTTCCAAAGAGTCTAAATCAGTAACGATTATCGCTTGATAAGTTTAATGTATCACGTTCTCAAGATATTCCTGAGAATCATCCATACTAGAATATATAGAAAATGTGAACCAGAAATAGATAATACACGATTCGGATTCCGAAGAGGCATGGGTACACGGGAAGCTTTATTCTCATTAAATATACTGGTCCAGCGTTGTAAAGATATGAATGTAGATGTATATGCATCTTTTATAGATAACAATAACGCTTTCGACTGGGTGATGCACGAAAAATTAATAAAAATTCTAGAAACAACAAATATAGACAACAGAGCTCAATATTATTAAAAATCTGTACTGGAATCGATCAGTGGAAGTTAAAATTGGGCTGGAGAAGTCCAAAAGCATAAAAATAACCAAAGGTGGCATTCTGTCACCACTTTTGTTCAAACTTTATTCTGATGCTGTGTTTATGAGGCCATCTATGAATCCATTGAAGGAATAACAGTTAATGGAAGTACACAGAATAACAAACGGTATGCTGACGATACTATTCTATTAGCAAGTAATATTAAAGATCTCCAGCAACTGATCAATCGAGTCGTAAGAGCCAGCGAAAGATTTGGATTAACTATGAATATAAGAAAAACCAAGTGGGTGGGTAATAACTAAGAAAAATCGACCACCAGAATCTCTCGAAATTAGGGAAAAAACATCGTAGAACAGGTCTCCACATTTAAATATTTAGGAACCAATATAAATGACAAGTGGGACCCAAGAAAGAAAATATATTCCCGAATTGAACAGGCCCGAGTAACATATATGAATATGAATATGAATTTTCTCAGTCTAGAACTGCAAATGAGAATGGTGAGAGTGCATGTATTCTCCGTGCTATTGTATGTTTGTTTAGCTATATGGATAGAGGAGACGGCGTCGTAAGAAGAAGATCTCATTCTGTTAAATCAATGCACAACTTAATAGCTGTTGCGCAGGATATAGAAGCATGAAGGACAATTATTGACGACGCATCCAAAACCACCACATGGTCCCAAGGGAATTGGAATTGAGAGAGAGAAAGATCTCATTCTAGCCAATTTAAATCAGCTGTTGGTTTTAAACAAGCTTCTATGGATTGTTTTTTAAAACGCAACTTTTTTAAATTTTGTTTTAACCAGTGTTCCTTATTGTGACAAGGCCGAGACTATGGAATTTTTGGCACAATGGCACTACGCAACAGTTATCGCCATGCATAGCAAAGAGACTTTCTCAAAAGCTGAAAATTTTATTCCACATCCAAAAGGCGTCCACTAGGATAATATCAGATGTACAAGTATGAAATGCGGATTTCAGACAACAGATGGTGCACCAATGCAGTTTGTGCTATAAAGATTTGACACTGCGCCATTTTGTTGTGTCATCAACAACTGTCAGATGCGCACGAGTGACAAATTGGAAAAGTGTGTGCATATGTTCAATATGTCGACATTTATATCGAACAAAGAGCATTCGCGGACGGCATTAATTTTTTGTATTCATTTGAAGAAAACTGCTGTTGAATCATACCGATTACTTCGAGAAGCTTATGGTGAACATGCTCCATCGCAAGATACGTGTGAACGATGGTTTCGGCGTTTCAAAAGTGGTGACTGCGATGTTGCAGACAAGGAACGTGGAAAATCGCCAAAAAAATACGAAGATGTGGAATCGCAAGCATTGTTGGACGAAGATGATTCGCTAAGACAAAAACAACTCGCCGAGCAATTGGGCGTTAGTCAACAAGCTGTTTCCAATCGGCTACGAGAGATGGGAAAGATTCAGAAGCTGGTAGATGGGTACCATATGAGTTGAACGACAGGCAAATGGAAAAGCGCAAAAACACGTGTGACATTCTGCTCGCTCGGTACAAAAGGAAGTCGTTTTTGCATCGTATAGTTACAGGGGATGAAAAGTGGATTTATTTTGAGAAACCCAAGCGCAAAAAATCGTGGATAGACCCAGTCGCACCATCCACATCGACCACAAGACCGAATCGCTTTGGCAGAAAGACGATGCTCTGTGTTTGGTGGGACCAAAGGGGCGTGGTCTATTATGAGCTGGGGAAAGGGTTAATACTAAACGTTACCAACAACAATTGACCGATTTGAACCGTTCGCTGCTTGAAAAAAGGCCAGAATAGCGAAAGAGGCAACACAAAGTCCTTTTTCTTCATGACAATGCTCCATCACATACGGCAAAACCAGTTCGCGACACGTTGGAAACACTCAGCTGGGAAGTTCTATCCCATGGGGCTTACTCACCAGACTTGGTTCCTTCCGATTACCACTTGTTTGCATCGATGGGTCACGCACTTGCTCAGCAGCGCTTTGGTTCGTACGAAGATGTGAAAAAAATGGCTCGATGAATGGTTCACAGCAAAAGGGGAAGATTTTTACTGGCGTGGTATTCACAAATTGCCCGAAAGATGGGAAAAATGTATAACAAGCGATGGAGCATACTTTGAATAAAGCACTTTTTATCATTCTTCCGAAATTAACATGTTTTTTTTTTAGAAAATAAATCCGCATTTCATATTTGTACACCTGGTAAAGAAAATCTCAAACAATTAGCTAAAAACTCATTTAACATGGTTATTGGGGTTAAGGGCTGTAAAACAAAGAAGCCGCTACTCGATTCCAAAACTTATTCTTCAGGAAAAAATGGAGGGTCGGCGATGACCCGGTAGAAAGTAGCACTCGTGGCTCGGGAATATCAGGGCTGGTGTGAAGTTCCGGAAGTTGTGTCTATTTTTCGACTAGCAAAGAATAACAACCTTAAAATAAACTGAAGAACTGGTACAGAGATCCCTACGTATGTGAATACGTGGGACCGGAAGAAGAAGATTGACCGTGCAAAACGCTGTATCAAGTCTAAAGGGGATGATTTTGAACATAAATGAATTTTGCCAAAATAATAAGTTTTTGTTTCCATTTTCAAAAAGGAAAGCATTGGGAGTCTGTGGAAAACATCCAAAAGCATGTTACAACGTTCCTAAGAAACATTCCCGTCGAGGAGTTTCAGCGCATTACTTTTATAATGGACCCTGTAAGATCTATCTGCTTTCCATTTCTATAAAATTACCACCACAGGGGACAAAACCAGAGCCCGGACAATCTACACAGTAATTTCGAGAAGGAGTATCTAATTTAGAATTGATGTTTGCTACTTAAATAAATCTAACGTTTGACAGTAAATTGATGCTTCTGCAATTTTTAAATAATTAATCCAATTTCCAGGAAGATCGGACCAAGAGGAAGCTGACACAATCTTTATGAAATTCCACGTCTTTCGCATCAAATACAACACAATTTAAAGTTTTCAATGAAACTGATATAAATGTTTGTGTCGAGAATTTTTACAATATTTTATATGATGCCATTGCCATCTTCGTAGGGGTTAAATGCTTTAAAACAACAAATTTTCCAACGTGGTTCTCTGCAGACTTGCAAACACTGGTTATGCAAAAGAAAATTGCGCACAAAAAGTATAATCAAAACGGTTATTCACCTCATACCAAGAGTTTGCTTTATTGCGTGATAGATATGAACGTCTTCAATCAGCTTGCTATAAAGAATATTTGTCTAGAGTTGACAATGACTTAAGAGTCAACCCTGCGTTTTTTTTGGAAACACGTTAACAATTCCAAAAGGTGTACTTTTTATCCACATAGCATGTTTTTGATGGATTCACTTGCTAATGATGGCAATGGCATCGTGGATTTGTTCGGCTAGTTATGTGAGAGAGAACTGTGACTTTTCAGCCTGTAATATTGATAACGCACTGGACGTGAACGTTGTGAGGGTCTCATTGGCCGAAGTATTTGAAGGCATTAATCAGCTTAAGATGAGTTATTCTCATGGCCCAGACGGGATTCCATCAGCATTCCTGAGCCAATGTGTGTTTTCCCTAAGCAGACCACTATACTATATCTTCTGTTTGTCATTGGACTCCTGCGTTTTTCCGCCATATTGGAAGACTAGCTTTTTGACACCCATTTATAAATCGAGAAATCGTGAGGATATAACCAATTACAGGGGTATTTGTATTCAGTCGGCTATACCGAAGCTCTTTGATAAGCTTGTCGCGGATCAACTTTCATGGATTTGTAGGAGCTTTGTGAGATACGAGCAGCACGGCTTTTCTCGGGGAAGATCCACAGTCACAAACTTACTAAGTTACGAGCAGTATCTGTTGGGCGCGTTTGAGAGAGGTATGCAGATTGATACACTGATTTCTCGAAGGCGTTTGACAGGGTTAATCATAAGCTTTTGGTGGGAAAGCTTCGAGCCCTGGGATTCGGCACGAGCGTGACTAGGTGGATCAAGAGTTTTTTGACTGAACGTAGCCAGTGTATACGTATATTAAATTATATTTCAAGAAACATATCGGTATGTTCAGGTGTCCCGCAGGGTTCACACTGTGGGCATCTCCTTTTTAATTTGTTTATTAATGATATTGGTGAGATGTTCAACCATTCTGAATATCTTTTATTTGCGGATGACTTCAAATTGTACAGAGGAATAGAAAGTGTAAACGATGTTACGCGTCTGCAGGAAGATCTGAATCGACTCTGTCACTGGTCAGAAAGAAATGGCTTAAGTCTAAATGTTAAAAAGTGTTTCTGCATTTCCTTTGGTAGGAAGCGGAATATTGAGAGTCATTGGTATAGTTTGAACGGCGCCCTGCTTGAGTCGGTGTCGGAGATTCGTGACTTGGGTGTGCTTTTGGACAGTCAACTTAATTTTCGTGGCCATATTAATAATATTCTGAGACTGGGTTTCAGAAATCTTGGTTTTGTTACCAGATATAGTAACAATTGTCAGCTAGCACGTTTAGAGTGTTGTATTTTTCAATGGTCCACTCTGGTTTGGAGTATGCTTCGGTAGTGTGGTCACCATCTTACCAGTGCCATATTGCTGAGATTGAGTCAGTGCAGCGTAGATTTCTACGAACTTTAGCTTTTAAAGCTGGAATAAATATTTATAACGTGTTTACTTTGCGATACACTTCGTATATAAATATAAATTTCAAACAAAAACATAACACACCTGAATGGAAGCCTAGTTCCCACTGTTTCCAAACAATTTTTCTTATTGTGGTAGGTCACTTAAGTTTACAAAACTGTACTAAGTAGTATCACAATAACTTCTTAATTAAATGAATAGGGAAAAACAACAATAACGAACGTATAATTTAAACAATAATAATTACAATCTAAGTGGAGAAGTATTTTTTCGGGTTTGAGATAAAGCGTACACAACCACTTTATGGCGAGGTTGCCAAATGCATATCATTTTCTAAAAAAAGTAGAACAAGATCAACGGATGTTTTTTTTAAAAGGGAAGTACTGAATGCGCGAAAAAGTCATATTCAGTGTTTCTGCACTGCTTCGTTTTAAAATCTCTAGATCACGAACAACATAGGAGGTTCGTTCTAAAAGTTCTAGGCCTGATGCAGATATAGCTCTATATATATATATATATATATATATATATATATATATATATATATATATATATATATATATATATATATATATATATGTAGAAAATCCTTGATATATATATATATCAAGGATTTTCTGCAGCTGACGCTGTGTTCCTTCTCTTAGCCTTTGATTCCATCCGTTTCTATCTTCCCAGTCTCCATTTGTTAAACCCCTGTCCTCCATAGCCTCGTCCACATCGTCTCTCCACGATCGTCTGGGTCTTCCTCTTTTTCTTCTCCCTCTAGGGCTCCACTCCGTTATTTTCTTTATCCACCTATTATCTTCGCTCCGTCTGATGTGTCCATACCATTTTAATCGTTTTTCTTCAATGGTGTTTATTGTGTTCTCTTTCATGTTCATTCTGCTTCTTATTTCTTCATTTGTTATTCTCTCCATACGTGTCACTCTACAACATCTTCTCCAATACTCCATCTCTACCGCGTTAATTTTAGATTTATTTCTTTTGTTGATCGTCCATGTTTCTGACCCGTATGTCATTACGCTTTGTATTATTGATTTGTATATGCGTGTTTTGTTTTTCTTTGTAATGTGCTTGTTCCACAGGATCGAATTTAATTGTCTTATGCATGTCGGCGTTTGTCCTAATCTAGCTTTAATTTCTTCTTCTGATGTTGCGTTTTTTGAAATGATGGTTCCCAAATATTTAAATCTATCGGTTCCTTTGATTATTGTTTCGTTATCAACTTCTAGATTCTCCACGTTTCCCTCCTTTGTTGTTAGATATTCTGTTTTATCAAAGTTTATAGCTAATCCTGCTCTAGAGTATGCTTCTTTCAGTTTTCTTACCATATAACTGAGGTCTTTCTCATCTTGCGCTATGATTACTTGGTCGTCTGCGAAACTTAGAGTATATAAGTAATCTTCTCGTATTGGGACTCCCATTCCACTACATTTTTGCTTCCATTTTTTTAATGTTTGTTCGAGGTATATTTTGAATAGTGTTGGGGATGTAGAGCATCCTTATAATAGGCCTTTGGATGTTTAGAGTCTCTTCCCTATTTTATGTCCTATTTTTATGTTCATTGTGTTGTTTTCGTAAAGAGCTTTTACTGCGTATATTAGTTCTTTGTCGATGCCTATTTCTTTCATTGCGTTCTATAATCTTTCTCTTGGTACTGAGTCATAGGCCTTTCTTATGTCTATGAAGGCTAGATGAACTTCTCTATTCTTTGCCAGTTTTTTTTTCATTATTTGTTTTTAGTGTATATGTGGTCTATACATGATTTTCCGACCGTAAAGCCTGCTTGGTCTTCTCCAATTTTTCCTTTTATATTTTCCTCCATGATATTTTTAATAATTTTTCCATACAAACGTCCCATACTCGATATTATGCTTAGGCCTCTATAGTTTGTGCATTTTCTGCGGTCTCCCTTTTTAAATATAGAGACTATATAAGCTTTTGACCATTCCTCTGGTATTTTTTCTCCATTTATCGCCTGTGGAACATGTTTCTCAGCATTCGATGTAATTTATTAGACCCGTACTTAATCATTTCATTTACCACACCTCCAGACCCTGCAGATTTATTATTTTTGAGTGTTTTTATTGTCTTCTTTACTTCTTCATAGCTTAGTTCTATCTCTTTTATTTCCTTATTCTGTTCTTCTTCAGGGTTCCCTTATTGGAATTCTTGTCTGTCTTCTGTTAGCAGGTTCTTATAATATTCTTCCCACTCGCTTTCTGGGATGTACTCTATATACGTCTTCTTTCTATTGTTGGTCCTTAATGCTTTAATTATTCTTCATGACTCTGTACTTCTAGTTCCTCCTATATACTGTTCTACATGTTCGCACGATTTTTCCCATCTCTCGTTCTTTTCTTTGTTTATCATTCTCCTCGTTTCTGAATTTTTCTCTTTACATTTCTGTAGATCTTCTTCTGATTTTGTATTCGGCCATTTTTTTCGTATAGCTCCAAAATGAGCAAAATATTGTATTTTTTAAATGTTATCTACCAGGTGGCGTGTTGTGAAGTTTCAAACACGAGGGTTTAGTTGTCAACAATCAAGTTTTAACAATGGCGTTCGTTACCATGTCCACAGCCCACATTTTATCTTCCACCCTCAATACGTGTTCGACGCATTTTCACCAATTTTCTGTGGAAACATTTGATATGGCATTCTGAAAAAGGCTTTGTACGTCTGCTAATTTATTTTGGTCCTGGCGACTTCACCTTTAACCTGTACCCATATAAATTCTATCGGATTGAGCTAGCAGTGATATGGTAGCAGGCGATAAACAGTAATATTACGTTTTTTTTCTGCCACTTCATCCATGACGAAACTTGTGTACTTGCCTTTATTTCTGAGAGCTTCAAGCTTTACAAGTTCTAATAATTCCCTTTTAACGCTGTCTTTTGGTAAGAAATGTTCTTCACGGTCATCCAAAATTGGATGTCCTTTTTCAGCCAACTCAAGGTTGGAACTCGTTCTAAATTTTTAGATTATAGCTTGCGTTATCCATTACAATAACAGAACCGTCTATCATCTACGAAAACCAATCTTCAAATACATCGGAAGTTATATCTTCGTCTACAAAACCACTTTCGCATCCAATAACTCACTTATGTCTCTTAACAGATGACGGTTTAAGACCAGACCAGACCTTCATTGAATGTTTAGCGAGCATTTTTGATATTTCCATCTTGCCAAAATTTCTTGACTGTGTACCCTTCATTTATCCACGTCTCATCTAAATAATATATATTTTTTCCTTCAGAGGGAGCTTTTTTAACTTTCTTTAAAGAGCCTCTTCTCCAGTGTACAATTTTTCCACTTTCTATCAATAAAGATTTTCCAATAAAAATTCATACCTTTTAAAACACTCCATAGTTTTACTCTACTCATTTTCGGTATTTCTGGGTGACTTGTCGCAACCTGCAGGATCATATCCAAACTTGGAATTCTTTTTTCCATAAAAAAGCCATGAGCAATACGCTTTACTGGTAGTTTTGTGTTGTCGGTCAGCTGAAGTTCTTTTCTGCCTGGTCTCTTTTTTGGAAAGTCTATACCCCCTCCTTTTCTTCTCTTAAAATTCTGTAAACAGTGACTTTACCAACTCCGGTCATTAAGGAACATTTTGTCACACAATCGTCTACACTTAAATCACAATTTTGATCGTTTTGAAAGTAGTCAAACACATTTTTAACTATACGCTTTTCATTATGGGTTGGCTGCCCGAACTTTTGACGTTTCGCTGGAGAAGATATTTTGTTAACACACTAACTGACTTGTCACTAACTCCCATGACAATTGGGCATGCTGCTCCATACGAGGTGTACAAGTATGAAATGCGGATTTCAGACAACAGATGGTGCACCAATGTAGTTTGTACTATAAAGATTTGACACTGCGCCATTTTGTTGTGTCATCAACGAGTGTCAGACGCGCACGAGTGATAAATTGGAAAAGTGTGTGCATAGTGTTGTGTTGTTGTGTTCAATATGTGGAAATTTATACCGAACAAAGAGCATTCGAGGACAACATTAATTTTCATTTGAAGAAAACTGCGGTTGAATCATACCGATTACTTCCAGAAGTTTATGGTGAACATGCTCCATCGCAAGATACGTGTGAACGATGGTTTCGGCGTTTCAAAAGTGGTCACTTCGATGTTGCAGACAAATACGAATGTGTGGAATTGCAAGCATTGTTGGACAAAGATGGTTCGCAAACACAAAAACAACTCGTCGAGCAATTGGGCGTTAGTCAACAAGCTGTTTCCAATCGGCTACGAGAGATGGGAAAGATTCAGAAGACCGGTAGATTGGTACCACATGAGTTGAACGACAGGCAAATGGAAAAGCGCAAAAACACGTGTGACATTTTCCTCGCTCGGTCCAAAAGGAAGTCATTTTTGCATCGTATAGTTACAGGGGATGAAAAGTGGATTTATTTTGAGAATCCCAAGCACAAAAAATCATGGGTAGACCCAGGCGCACCATCCACATCGACCGCAAGATCGAATCGCTTTGGCAGAAAGACGATGCTCTGTGTTTGGTGGGACCAGAGGGGCGTGGTCTATTATGAGCTGTTAAAACCTGGGGGGAAAACGGTTAATACTAAACGTTACCAACAACAATTGATCGATCTGAACCGTTCGCTGCTTGAAAAAAGGCCAGAATACCGAAAGAGGCAACACAAAGTCATTTTTCTTCATGACAATGCTCCATCACATACGGCAAAACCAGTTCGCGACACGTTAGAAGCATTCAGCTGAGAAGTTCTACCCCATACGGCTTACTCAACAGACTTGGCTCCCTCCGATTACCACTTGTTTGCACTTGCTGAGCAGCGCTTAGGTTCGTACGAAGATGTGAAAAAATGACTCGATGAATGGTTCGCAGCATAAGGGGAAGATTTTTACTGGCGTGGTATTCACAAATTGCCCGAAAGATGGGAAAAATGTATAACAAGCGATGGAGCATACTTTGAATAAAGCACTTTTTATCATTCTTCCGAATTTAACATGTTTTTTTAGAAAAAAACCCGCATTTGATACTTGTACACCTGGTATATGTATTTATAGTTGGGGCAACAGGAAAGTATATAAATAAAATGATTTGATCGGCAATAAAAGGTCGTTACAAAAGAGCATTGTTACCTGAAAAATACCTGGGAATAGATAGCATGCCTCTATTATAGGACCGCCGGCCAATCCACTGGTATTTTTATTATTATCAGTTTCAAATAAATAGAGTATAATACGAAATTTAAAAGGAAATTAGGCAAATAGCACTCTAGTCACACGTTACTTAAACACTTTAAGATATATAATTTTAGTATACAGTAGATATTAAAGTAAAAAAAAATTAAAGCAATATCATTTGCAAACCTTTTTTAATTAAATAACGCCTACGCAATTTGGCAACGTTGCCTTTCCATTAGACTCGATCGCAAAATTGTAAGAACAAGTGGTGCAAAGTTATTTATTATTATCTTTTAAAATAATTGTTATTTTTTGTGAACTGTTATTTCCGCTTATTGATTCAAAACGATCAATGTGAATAGCACGATGGAAAACAAGGAGCCATCATCAAAAGTAAATTCGGTTATCTTCCAAATGGAAGTATAGAAAAAGTGCGTAAACAAGTGTATTTACCTAATAACTTATTTTCTGTCACAATAAATGATTTAATAATATATAACCCAAAGAAATGCGTGACAGGTTTTGCATTATTGTATTTATAACATGTTATTTTTCGAAAAGGATAAACAATAATGGTACTTCGCATATCACAGTACAGGGTGAGTCAACGATAGAGTAAAGTTCATTATCTCATTTGTTTCGGGAATGACGAAAAAATGTTAAATACAAGAGTTTTAGGGAATGTTAAGGTGCACAGTTTAAAATTATTTTTGAGTATACAGGATACTTTAAAAAAGTGTGGCCGATATAACATATGTTTTTTTAAATGGAACATCCTATTTTCTAATTTATTTTTAAATTCTGCGTAAAATTTTATAACTTTTTTATTAATAATGTTATATACCTAATCCTAGTAGTTTTTTCTAATATTACGGTTTTTTTTTTTTAAAAAATACTAGTTTTCAGTTTTGTAAAAAATTGCCAGCAGCGCCATTGTTTCTGAAGGTGGAATACTCATAATTGGTACGAGCGTTCTATAGAGATGAAAAAAAAGATATATGTAAAGAAATTTGAGTTAGATGCTACAGGGTGTTCAAAATAAATTTATGCATTTCGACTATTTTAAATTGAAAAATCTCAATTTTTTTAAACGGCACACCCTGTATATTATTATTTTTTCTGATAGATTTTACAAAACCCTCCAACTTTTATTAAGTATGTACGAGGCATGTTTTTTAAGTAAGTACCGTTTTGCGATTCCGCCGCCGCAGCGATACGGTCGGCGTTCCGCGCATGCGCGCTGGTAACCTACATCTCATGTCTACGCACTGACGCCATTACAGTCTGATTCTTCATTATATACGTTGTTTACTGAGTGTTTAAGATGCCTCCGACAATCGTGAGTCCCGCCGATTGTGAAGTACGGGCTGTTATACGATTTCTTAGTGCTAAAGGCGTAAAACCGATCGATATTCATCGTGAGATCTGTGAAGTTTACGGACAAAACATTATGAGTGATGGAATGGTAAGGAAATGGGTGAGAGCATTTAAAGATGGCCGCACAAATGTGCATGATGAAGAACGGAGTTGGCGTCCTTCGGTCGTTAATGAAGATTTGGTGCAGAAAGTGGACGAAAAGGTGAGAGAAAACAGACGCTTTACAATTTCATCATTGTGCGACTGCTTTCCTCAATATTCTCGTAGTGTTTTGTATCGCATTGTGACCGAGAACTTTTTTCTCAGGCGGCAGAATTTTATGAGGAGGGTATTCAAAAACTGGTGCCACGTTATGACAAGTGCCTCAATATTCACGGAAATTATGTAGAAAAGTAGATTAAGGTACAGGCTTTCATGTAAAAATAAAATTATAGCGATATCTTTGCACGTCTTTTTTTAATTCCAAAACGGTACTTACTTAAAAAACATGCCTCGTATATACCTATTTCTAGTAGTTTTCGATTTATTTTGAATTTTTCAATTTTTACCCTTGTTTTTAATACACTTACGCTATTGTGAAAACATACACAAATAGCTAATCATAATTTTAATATAGTTTAACTTATCTAATGATTAATTATTATGACGTAATAAATGTTCAAAAATATGCTCATCTACTTGAATACACATGTTTAGTCATTTTACTATATTTTCCTTCACTTTCCTTAGCATAAAGGGCGTTATTGTCCTGCATTCATTTCCATATCTACTGGTGTTGTAGGGGGATTCACATAAACACGATCTTTAATGTAGCCCCACAAAAAGAAGTCTAAAGGTGTTAAGTCACATGATCGAGGTAGTCACTGAATGAATCCATACCTGCCGACCCATTTTTGTGGGTAACGATCGTTTAAAAATACCCGAACTTCCCGGTGGTAATGAGCAGGAGCTCCGTCTTGTTGAATCCACATTTATTCCCTTTCAAAGTTATCAACTTCTTCAAGAAGCTGGGGTAATTCGTTTTGCAAAACATTTAGATATCTAGGCCCGTTAAGCGGTTCGCAGAAAAAATATGGACCAATAACTCGAAAATTTAATATTCCACACCAAACACTAAGTGACCAATGGTTTTGGTTTTGAACTTCCCGGACCCAAAATGGATTAAGTGTTGAATAATAATACATGTTATGGCTGTTAACTGCTCCATTACTGCGAAAAGTAGCTTCAACAGAAAATATTATTTTGGATAAAAAATTTGGATCGGCCTCTATTGCTCTATTCATGGTGGTACAAAAGTTTACTCGTCGTTCAAAATCACGGTCTTGAAGTTCTTGGTACAGTTCCACATGAAAGGGATGATACTTGTATTTCCTCGTGGTGCGATTAGCCGTAGATTGGGATGTGCCAGATAAGTCAGCTAGTTGACCTGGGTATTATCTTCAGCATGAAGTAAAATCTCCATTTGTTTTTCCTCATTGGTAGCATTCTGGTTTACTACTTTCCGTTTTGTATACTCATCGCTACCACTACCATCAAACCGTTCCATTATGCACTGAAAATATTTTCTAGATGGTATACGTCTATTAGGGTACTTTGCTCCGTACAGCCTTACTGCCAAAAGACAATTTTTTTCCGCCTCGCCCGGTATATAAATCATGTCAATTAATTCATTTTTAGGAAAATCCATAACTATTACCTTTATACATCACTTACTACAACAAATTAAACTATTTTTACTTGCTTAATAGACATATCAAAATTTGACAATGCCTTACATTTTTGTTTTGTCTTGGCAACTGTGATGTTATAGCGTAAGTGTACGAGGCTGGTTTGAAAAGTCCGTGCAAAAATAAAAACTACTTATGTGTTTGGGGTAAACCTTTTTTATTTTTCGACATAGTCTCCTTTTAGGCTTATACACTTCGTCCAACGATGTTCTAGTTTGTTGATCCCTTCCGAATAATAGGATTTGTCCAAGTCTGCAAAATATCCATTAGTGTCTGCAATCACCTCCTCGTTTGAATAAAATCTTTGTCCCGCCAGCCGTTTCTTCAAATTGGGGAACAAATAGTAGTCCGAGGGAGCTAAGTCTGGAGAATAGGAGGGATGTGAAACGAGTTGGAATCCTATTTCCATTAATTTTGCGACCACAACTGCTGAGGTGTGTGCTGGTGCGTTGTCGTGATGGAAAAGGACTTTCTTGTGGGCAAATCGCGGGGCGTTTTTCTTGCAGCTCGGTTTTCAAACGGTCCAATAACGATGAATAATATTCACCTGTAATAGTTTTACCCTTTTCCAGATAGTCGATGAGGATTATCCCTTGCGAATCCCAAAAGACAGTCGCCATAACCTTTCCGGCCCAAGGAACGGTCTTCGCTTTTTTTGGGTGCAGATTCCCCCTTGGTAACCCATTGTTTAGATTGTTGTTTGGTCTCAGGATAATAGTAATGTATCCATGTTTCATCCACAGTGACGAAACGACGCTTAAAGTCCTCCGGATTCTTCTGGAACAGCTGCAAACCATCCTTGCAACACTTCACACGATTCCGTTTTTGGTCAAGCGTGAGCAATCGCGGCACCCATCTTGTGGATAGCTTTCTCATGTCCAAATGTTTATGCAAAATATTATGTACCCGTTCAGTCGAGATGCCCACAGCACTAGCAATCTCACGCACCTTAACTCTTCTGTCATCCATCACCATATCATGGATTTGATCAATGATTTCTGGAGTCGTAACCTCCACAGGCCGTCCAGAACGTTCAGCGTCGCTTGTGCCCATATGGCCAGTCCGAAAATTTTGAAACCACTTGTAAATTGTTCTAATCGAAGGTGCAGAGTCACCATAATGTTTACCAAGCTTCTCTTTAGTCTCCTGAGGCGTTTTGCCTTTCATAAAGTAATGTTTAATCACCACACGAAATTCTTTTTCGTCCATTTCTTGAAAATCACTCGACTTCCTTGATTCACACGAATGCCAAACACAAAGAAATAGAGCAATATGGCTGAAACTTGGTGTGCGTTCATTCAAGAGATGCTACTAACTAAACATGACCTCGATATGCGCCGGTGGTGCCATCTCTCGGACTTTGCACGGACTTTTCAAACCAGCCTCGTATTAAAAACAAGGGTAAAAATTGAAAAATTCAAAATAAATCGAGAACTATTAGAAATATGTATCTGACACACTTAATCAAAGTTGGAGGGTTTTGTAAAATCTATAAGAAAAAATAATAATATACAAGGTGTGTCATTTAAAAAATTTGAGATTTTCTATTTAAAATAGTTGAAATGCATAAATTTATTTTGAAAACCCTGTAGCATCTAACTTCAATTTCTTTACATATATTTTTTCATCTCTATAGAGCGCTCGTACCAATTATGAGTATTCCACCTTCAGAAACAATGGCGCTACTGGCAATTTTTTACAAAACTGAAAATTAGTATTTTTTTTTTAAAAATTGAAATATTAGAAAAACTACAGGTTTAGGTATATAACATTATTAATAAAAAAGTGATTTTACGCAGAATTTAAAAATAAAGTAGAAAATAGGATGTTTCATTTAAAAAAACATATGTTATATCGGCCACATTTTTTTGAAGTACCCTGTATACTCAAAAATAATTTTAAACTGTGTACCTTAACATTCCCTAAAACTATTGTATTTGACATTTTTTCGTCATTCCCGAAACAAATGAGATAATGAGCTTTACTCTATTGTTGACTCACCCTGTACAGATCCTGAAGTATTAATGGAGCCCAAAATATTTGAGCAGAATTGCTTCAGAATATTTAGGTAAAAGAGATAGGGATAGTAATATTATATTTGCTTTCTATATCATAATGTTAATTTTCCTATGTTGTTGGACGAGAAAATGAACAAATTTTAAGCGTAGTTATTTAGAGCCTCACATAAAGGAGTTAAAGGAGTGTTTAAAGTGGTTGTTTCATATATATTCTGTTATACATCCTTTTCAGAGTTTTTGAGGTAGGAGAATTTAAAAATTTTGTAATTTTACATTATCTTGAATTATAGTAATTATGGTAAGGTGTTACGCCACCTTGAAATTTTCAAAAAATCGATTTTTTTTGCTTAGATTTATTATATATGCTTTTAAGAATATTTCAAGCTTCACAAAATGGAATCGCAGAATGAAGGTAATATAAATAACCGGTCAAGTGCAAGTTGGACTTGCGCAATTAATGTTTCGTACGTTGATTGTTTTTAAAATAAAAATTTTCGTTCCGGAAGTACAAAATGTGACTTCACAAAACACATCCCAAATGAGTTTTCAACAAAGTTTTTTTCCGATCTTGAGTGACAAATGATAACCTTGAAATTTTTGTTTTTTTTTATATACCAGATAAATTATTAAAGGTAACTTGTGATAATTTTCGTTCAATCTACACCCTGTAGAGAATATTCCAGAATTTTTTTAAAATTTTTTAATCAGTACTTTTCGAGATAAGGTGGGGGAACAGCCATTTTTCGCACTTTTTTAAAAATAATACAAAGAGAATTGTGTGCAAGTATTACCTTATATCTATTTTTGAACTCGTCTTCTCACAAGCTTTCATTTGACACCCCACTCGATGACCTGGTAAAAAAAATTTTTCACTTCCGATTTCACCCCCCAAAACTAACCCCATAAGTCAAAATTTAACTTTCAAAACTACACGGCTCTGATGAGGCCATCAATTCCTTTAGTGCCAAGTTTCAACTTTCTAGTCAAATAGTTTCGTAGTAATTCGGGTGTGACAGACAGACAGTCACCGAAGTGATTTTATAGGTGTTCTATACCGAACACTAAAAAATTATTATTAATTAATTATTACTATTTTTCCTTTGCGTCTTTCTCTCATTTTTTATTAATTTTTAAAGTGAAAAAATCCGAGTTTATTTTCGAACGGCTGACATTTCTACAAAAATTTTTTTTAAATTTTTTCCATATGTGGCCACTTAGCTATGACCTTTCTTAACAATAAAAAATGATTTGTTTAGTTTTCAGACGATTCCACCGTTGGCGTTGGATTTTCAAAAGTGGGTCCTACAAGATGTTTCATATCTCCACTATTTTTTTTTTTAATATTTTTTATTTAAATTTGTTGTTAAAACTATAATGTACTTGTAAAAAAAAATACAAATTATATCATATGTATACAATGGTTGTGTCAAAAAAAAAATGTATGCCTATTTTTCCGAGCACCAAGGTGGCGTAACCCCATAACATAAAAGAGGTGAATGCGTTAAGGGAGGTTGTTTAGAGGGGTGGCTTCATATATATCATATTATACGTCCTTTTCAGGGCTCTAGAAGTCGAGGAATATGAAATTTTTGTTATTTCTTCAATGTTTCCACTTATTTCTGACCAAGCGTATTAGGCTAATGAGATTACCTCCACAATTTTATGTTAGAAACATTGCCTTATATAACTATGTCTATGAATAAACAAAGTACACCCAACTGTTTCTTTTATTGGAAGTTCTTTTTTGTGGGTTTAAATTTTTTTATTTCCTTAAAAGTTGAATTAAAATTAATTATCTATAAAGTAAAAGTTTTTTTTGTATTGTATTGAGTTTATGTTGTATTGTAAGCAAACTTTCACACAGAAAATCCTAAAATTGAATTAGATTTTGTTTAAAATAATATACAATATTTTTTCTCAAATTATCACTTCTGCTTTCTAACTTTAATAGGGTTAGTATATCTATTAAGTAGGTTGTTAATTTGGTTGCATATACTGCAAATATACCTACTTAAGTAAAAACTACAAGTCTTAATACATACTTGCGCCTTATCACATACGCGAACCGAAATCACTGACCCCGTTTCAAAAGAACCTCGATTTCATTTTAACACGTTTTTTCAGGAAAAAGGCACGAGTCCGCATCTCAAAATCCATTTAACTCCTGCACAATAACAGTAACAACAAGACTTCTTGTATTGAGCTAGTAAAAATATCAACCATCTCGTAACAAGTCGAGCATAAGTGAACTAAAGCGGTGTTATTTCAACGTCTAAAATTTTTGTACATACACTTTTATGTGATTTGTACAAAACCTGCTAAAATTGTACCAACTCTTGTGACATCAATATCAGCTACTAAAATTGAACAAAGTCCATATTTCAGTAGTTATTTCTATTCTATGTACGGTAGAACCCTAACGATCACGCTGCCTAGCGATAATTGTTAGCAACTGAGAGATGCAACCTGTTATATCTTACTTATTCCTGTGATATGTTTAGGTCTTTATTTGAAATATATGCTTAAAACCTTGTAGTAAACGGAGTAAAGGCCAGTAGTCAGCCTTTTAACAAGAATTTAAGATTCAAATTCTTATTATTTTTGATATTGTATTGTGATATGTAATCCTTACAGAATGATTGAATGTAGAACAAATTTAGGATGCTTACTATTTATATATATATATATATATATATATATATATATATATATATATATATATATATATATATATATAACAAGGATTTTCTACAGCTGACGCTGTCTTCCTTCTCTAGCCTTTGATTCCATCCGTTTCTATCTTCCCAGTCTCCATCTGTTAGACCCCTGTCCTCCATAGCCTCGTCCACATCGTCTCTCCACGATCGCCTGGGTCTTCCTCTTTTTCTTCTCCCTATAGGGCTCCACTCCGTTATTTTCTTTATCCACCTATTATCTTCGCTTCGTCTTATGTGTCCATACCATTTTAATCGTTTTTCTTTAATGGTATTTATTGCGTTCTCTTTGATGTTCATTCTGCTTCTTATTTCTTCATTGGTTATTCTCTCCATACGTGTCACTCTACAACATCTTCTCCAATACTCCATCTCTACCGCGTTAATTTTAGATTTATTTCTTTTGTTGGTCGTCCATGTTTCTGACCCATATGTCATTATGCTTTGTATTATTGATTTGTATATGCGTCTTTTGTTTCTCTTTGTAATGTGCTCGTCCCACAGGATCGAATTTAATTGTCTTATGCATGTTCGCGTTTGTCCAAATCTAGCTTTAATCTCTTCTCCTGATGTTGCGTTTTTTTGAAATGATGGTTCTTAGATATTTAAATCTATCGGTTTCTTTGATTATTGTTTCGTTATCTACTTCTAGATTCTCCACGTTTCCTTCCTTTGTTGTTAGATATTCCGTTTTATCAAAGTTTATTGCTATTCCTGCTTTAGTGTATTTTTCTTTCAGTTTTCTTATCATATAACTGAGGTCTTCCTCATCTTGCGCTATGATTACTTGGTCGTCTGCGAAACTTAGAGTATATAAGTAATCTTCTCGTATTGGGACTCCCATTACACTAGATTTTTGCTTCCATTTTTTTAATGTTTGTTCGAGGTATATTTTGAATAGTGGTGGGGACGTAGAGCATCTTTGTAATAGGCCTTTTGATGTTTGGAGTCTCTTCCCTATTTTATGTCCTATTTTTATGTTCACCGTGTTGTTTTCGTAGAGAGCTTTTACTGCGTATATTAGTTCTTAATCAATGCCTATTTCTTTCATTGCGTTCCATAATATTTGCCTTGGTACTGAGTCATAGGCCTTTCTTATGTCTATGAAGGCTAGATGAACTTCTCTATTCTTTGCCAGTTTTTTTCCATTGTTTGTTTTATAGTGTATATGTGGTCTATACATGATTTTCCGACCGTAAAGCCTGCTTGGTCTTCTCCAATTTTTCCTTTTATGTTTTCCTTCATGATATTTTTAATAATTTTTCCATACAAACGTCCCATACTCGATATTATGCTTAGGCCTCTATAGTTTCTGCATTTTCTGCGGTCTCCCTTTTTAAATATGGATTTCAAATAAAAAAAAAACTAACCTTATGAAGCCATTGAGAAACACGGTGTTAACATAAGGTACATGTGGATTCCCACTCTTTATTAAGAAGCACTAAAAGTATATGAAAAAAGGTTGTTCTTAAGAACACATCAATACAAAAAGTAAATACATCAACGGTGTTATTACAGCTGAATTACATACGTTATTACGAATTCACGAAGATAAAATGCTACATACGAACCTGGCCAGTAATAGTGAGATTTAGGTAGGGAATGATTAAAGTATCGATAGAGTGAAAATAAAATTTGCATTTAAATGTTCGTTTTATCATGTAAAAAAATGTCGTATTCACCAAAATAAAAAATCATAAACTACAAAAATGACTTAAAAATCTACTAGATTAACTAATAATAATAGGTTGGAAACTCAGGCTAATCAGTGGACGGAATAATAATGAGTTTTAGTGACAAACATAACTACCTTCTGTGTAAATGCAAAATATAGAAATGTTCTATATTTGTCTACATAGTAAACTACCTGGGCTTCAGTATTAGATATGTTAAATTTATTTACAGGAATATTGCAAAGATGTATAGGTAGTTCAACACGTCAGTTAATAGGTTTGCATGTAAAAGCACCACTGTCACAAACTGACCCATTCGTTACCAAAATTCGGTATAAGATTACTGAAATCATAAAAAGGTAGTGACGTCAATCATTGGCTCAACACAACGAAATATGGCAAATGAATTAAGGCCGCCGGTCAGTTCCGGGTCTCCAATCAGACGAACAGCTCTTCTCTGAACAGAATCCAACAAATGCAGTGTATGTTTGGGAGCAGTATTCCATAGTTGGTCGAATTTGAGCTTTGTAAAGAATTAACAGTTGTAGAGGAGTGTAAAGCTTTTGGTTCAAAATAATATTCCCAACTTTTGAGAAGCTCTTCTTGCTATGCCTGCAACATGTTCATGCCAGGACATATTTGCTCCCAAATTAACGTTCAACAAATTGACCGACGATGCTAGGGGAATGGAGTTCCCCGACATAATTATGTCGGGTTCAGCAACGTTAACTTTTTTAGAAAAAACTGTCGCCTGAGTTTTTGTAGCGTTAAATTCGACTTGGTTACTGTCACCCCAAGATAGAATTTCTTCCAGGTCTTTGTTAAGTTGAACGACCTCCTGCTGTCTGCGGATATTCGCCTGAGAAGCCGATGTCCGAGCGTTCAAAGTAAATGAACAGACAAGCGTACTGTCATCTGCAAAGCTGTAGATTGGATTCTCGGTCTTTTCCAGCAGATCGTTAATGTAAATGAGAAAGATAGTAGGAGACAGACAGACCGGCGTTGGTAGTGAAGGTGTTAGAAAGAAATCCGTCGACCGCCGCTCGTAAAGAACTCTCTCTAAGGAAACATGAGAGCCACAAACAGAACTTTGCAGACATACCACAAGAGCGTAGCTTAGCCAACAGTTCATCGTGCCAAACACGGTCGAATGCTTTGGATATGTCAAGAGCAACCGCTCGAGATTCTCCAAAGTGTTCAATTGCGTTGTTCCAAACATGTGTTACATAAGTCAGAAGATCTCCTGTTGATCTATATTTACGAAAGCTTTATTGGTGATCGCTTAAAATATTGAATCGTTCAAGATATTTTAGAAGATGCTGATTGATAACCTTTTCCATGACTTTCGATATTATTGAAAGCAGAGCGACTGGTCGGTAGTTATTTGGCAAGGTCTTCTTGCCTTTTTTAGGTATCGTCTGAACTGTGACACATTTTCAGCAGGACGGAAATATTCCCTTTCTGTAGGATAGGTTGAAAAGTCTACAGAAAACTGGTGTTAGTTCCCTTGCACAGTTTTCTAGAACTATTGAGAACTATATATATATATATATATATATATATATATATATATATATATATATATATATATATATATATATGAACAGATTATTATTATTATTATTACATTGGGTCACGGTCCATTCACCAGCAGCCAGTTATAAATACTTAACTCGCCCCTCCCCGAACTCATTCAGTCTTCTAACCGCAAAGATTCCTGAATATATTTCGTGCATTTGTGGACGGAACGTTAGAAAGTAATTCTAATTGGACGCAGTTTAATTCCAACAATAACATGATTACTTTTATACGAGGGCCACCTTTTAAGTTGTTACAAACGTCCACCGGGATGTGACATTACCATTGTTGTAAAATTAGACATTTGTTATTGTTAAAACAGTGGCACCTCAGAAATTGGCCGAGTAGTTTATTTACAGTAAGCGTTTAAAAAAGCAATTTTGTGAACAAATGGAAACCTGACGTGAAGGTTTTTGTTGGATAATTTTTTACGATTTTTCTAAGAGCCTAACTAAACAACAATGCCTGGAATCGTTTCGTTCAACTTTTGGTATTGAATCACCAATGACTGTTTACAATTGGTTTGCAAAATTTCGTTATGGTCGTGCTTCCGTCAGCGATGAATTTCGTGAAGGTGAACTAAAATCGGTTGTTGTTCCAAAAAATATCGATGCTGTGCACAACATGATTGAAGAAGATCGGCATGTGACTTACCGTGAGATAGAGGCATCTCTTAGGCATATCTAGGACTGCCGTACATTCGATTTTGTATGAATATTTAGCTGCGAAAAAGATCTGTTTTCGATTGATTCCACATAATTTGACCAACACTCAAAAACAGGCTCCTGTCAATTAATGTAAGGAAGTGCTCAAAAAATTCGACCGAGGAAATGCAAAATCCGTATACAACATCGAAACAGAAGACGAAACTTGGATATATTCGCACGAGCCGGAAACTAAGCAATAAACAATTATTTGGGTCTTCCAAAATGAACTGAATCCATCAAAAGAACGAACGTTCGCGAAGCACTTCTAAGAAAATAATCGTTCGTTTTTTTGGTTATACTGGATATGTTGCAACCACTGTCTAAGAGGATTGAAGAACAGTTAATGCTGAATGGTATACAACAATTTGTTTGCCAGAAGTTATTGATGAAATCAGGAAAAACAATCGAAAATGTCGCATCATTCTTTATCATGACAATACCAGCTCTCATACAGCACGTCAAACAAGTGATTATTTGACGGACAAAAATACCTGAACTAATGTCTTATTGCCCGTTGATGAGAGGTTTCCTGCCTTCCATAGTTCATCGGGGGTCTCAGTGTTTTGAACAATACAGTCCCTGGCCAAATTATTAGACGCACTGCAAGATTTCATGTAAAATATTAATTACCGAGTGATATTGTACCGTTTTATTATTTTAAATTGATTTGTTTTTTATTTTTATATTATCCAATCAATTACCTATTTATTTGACATAAATAAAACAGCATTAATTTAGAAAAGCATAAGTTTATTAAGTTTTAAAGAAAAGTGAAATTAATGTTAGTAAAAGTCAATATTTAGTTGAGCCACCTTTAGCCGCTATCAAAGCTTTAATTCTGCGCGGCCTGCTATCAATGCAAGATTGTACTGTCTCCTGCATTTGAGGATGATGATTCCACACATGAATAATCTTTTCTAGGAGCTGGGTTTTGTTGGTAATCACATCTTTAGCCACTTCTCTTTTCATCAGCTCCCACACATTTTCAATGGGGTTCATATCAGGGCCAATCCAACAGAGGGATATTTTTTTCTGCCAAAAAAGCTTTAACAGACCGAGCAGTGTGGCAGGGAGCTCCATTTTGCATGAAAGTGAATGGTTCCCCATTTGGAAACCATTCTCTGAGCTGCGGAATCAACCGATTTTGTAATACTTCTTTGTACTGATCTTGCCTCATTATTCCTTTGACGATGTACAGACGTCCAGTGCCCTTGCCGCTGATGATCGACCAAATCATCACTTTGGTGGGATGTTTAACCGTCGGGACGACACAATCAGGATGAAACTTTTCTCCATGACGACGACGCACATACTGAGCTTTATTCTGCAAAATTTCGAATGTGCTTTCGTCACTGAAGCAGACCTGTCAAAAATAGGGAAAAATATATAAACTTCCATGTTTATTTGCTTTATTTAACTGAAAATGATAATAATATATCAATTATTGATTAAATTGCTGTATCTTACCGATCTCCAGAAGTCCACATCTTTGTCTTGCCATTGTTTGGCCCACTTCAGGCGCTTTGCTTTCATTGCAGCTGTTAACTTGGGCTTCCTGGCGGGGCGACAGGCCTTAAAATCTAATTCTTTCAATTTTCTTCGAACAGTGCGCTCAGAAGCATTTACGCTAGCATCCTGGAGTTGTGATTTTATTACCTTTGTGGTAGCAAATCTGTTTTCTACACAAATTTTCTTCAAACATCTCTCTGACCGTGGAGTGAAAATTGGTTTTCTACCGCATCTTTTCTTTCTTTTCGGGCTTAATGCCTTCCCTGACTCAATTTTCTTTTTTATGCGTCGTACACTAGCTTCAGAAACCTCCAATCTTCGTGATATTTTTCGGTTTGTAAATGTTTTCGCAATCACAAGGGCCTTCACTTCAGCTTTTTTACGTGGTGAAAGATCGCCTTTTCTACCCATAATGAAAATAGTCCAATTACTTTTTTAAAACACTACATACGAAATAAACTAATAACTGAGTAGTATAAAACTGTTAAACAAACAATCACAGTCCATAAAGCCACAGAAACACGTCCGTACCTGACTCGATTCCGATCGCGACTGATACAGGTTTGTACTTGTTTACGTTCATGTACCAGTTTGTCAACACAGTGTTGCCATATGTTAAAAATAAATACAAATATGTAGTCTACAACAATTCTTTTAAATAAAAATCAATAATATTGTAGTTTAAATATACCATTATTGCATAAAAACTCTTAAGAAACATAAAATTACTAAAAAAAATACAGTGCGTCTAATAATTTGGTCAGGGACTGTAGGTGGGGATGTACACTTGAGAGCACTAGCAGTGGTATGCTCGTCCGTAGTGAGTAGGGGTGACTCAAGGAGTTTGGAGTTTTATCGCAATTAGCGCAGACAGACGCTTGTGACTGGACGAGCATATAGCTCCTGAACGTGTTTTCGCATTACATAGTGTTGTTCGCCATCCCTGCCTTATTAGAATCTAGTTGATTTGGTTGCGGTATCTGCCATCTGGTGCGGGCCAAGTATATAATCTTCTTGGGTGGTGAGACAACACAAGTGTTTCCAATAACTAGATTATGCCCCTGTACGAATTACACTAATCGTTGTCCTCTGTCGTTTCGTTCACCCAACCCGTATTTACCCATCACACTCGGTAGGTGAACATTATCATTATCCGCTTCAACCCTATCGCCTTTTTGTTCCTGAATGTCAAAAAAAAAGCGTGGAGAGCGATTTTCATCACCTCAAGAAGCTGTTGAATTCTTCCAAAACAATTTTTTAGAGGTACCAACTTGAGAGTGGAAAGGACGTTTCGAGAATTGGTTCGAACGCATGCCAAAATGTATAAATCTTAACGGCGAATATTTTCAGAAACGATTAAACGATTTGTACCAAAAAATTTTTTTTCTTTCATTGTCTTTGTAAAAACTTAAAAGGTAGCCCTCATAGGAACACAGTACTGCATCAAAATGTCCTAGGAGCACGCAGTTTTGGTAAAGTGAACAATGTACCGAGTTTAGTACCGAAGTACGCTTTGTAACAACCTTGTGTTTTAAACGTGAACTACCTTCTATACGGTGTGTAAAAACGTGCACCACGTTCTCTTGCCTAGGGAGAAGAGAAAGAATACAAACTATGCAGAAGTTTTTTGACCTGCGTTACTGGGAACCAGCCGGAGTAAACTTTATTAATGGAGTTCTATGCATCGTATATTTTATTTTTTTTTAGCCAATAATGTCTCTCAAAACTAAATCTCGCCCATATTTCGGCAATAATTATTTCTTAGAGAGGTCGTTTCGTATATATTGTGTTATACATCCTTTTCAGGGTTTTTGGAGTCGAGGAATCTGAAAATTACGCTTATTCTTAATTGTTTTCAATTCTAATAGAAAAATATCAACTTCAATTAAAAATCTCTGAAGCCATCATATTCGATATTTACTTTCTATAGAAGTACTACTCAAATCATTTCACCTATTCTTTTTAGGAAAGACGCCATAATTCTCGAATGAATCATTAATTTTTCAATAGATTTTAAAGCAACATGTTTTTTTAAATAGCTTCGACCAAATTTGTGAAAATAAGTAGGTAAAAATAACCGACTAAGTGCAAGTCGGACTTGCGCAGTTAGTGTTCCGTACAATGATTGCTTTTAAAATTGTTACGGAGGTATAAAAATGATCAGTGACTTCACAAAACGCATCCCAAATGAGTTTTCAACAAAGTTTTTTTTCCGATCTTTACTGAAAACTGATGACCTTGAAATGTTTGCTTTTTTATATACCAGATGAATTATTAAAGGTAATGCACTCGTGATAATTTTCGTTCAATCTACACCCTGTGGAGGATATTTTAGAATTTTTTCAAAATTTTTTAAATAGTACTTTTCGAGATAAAGGGAGAGGGGCAGCGATTTTAAGCGATTTTTTAAAAATAATACAAAGAGAAGTGTGTGCAAATATAACATTAAATAGAGTGAATCCAAAAAGTCTCCATACACCACCTGCTTTCTATGCTATCTTTCTACGAGAAAACATGCTTAAATTAATATTTGAAACTTAAAAAACGATGATTAGTATTAAAGACAACTATGGAACATTTTATTTAGAAGTTACATCATTGTTATAAAAATGTAAACAAAATTAATATCAAAAAGTCTCCATACACTTAACAACTGCATTGAAAAAAATACTTTATAACCAGCCGCATTTTATCAAGCTATCTATTGCTCGCTAAACTGAAAACAAATGAATAATTTTTGGCCATACTTTATAATCTGTCACTTGTTGCTAGTAAGTAGAGTTTTCAAAGTAGTACTAAAAATGAGTGGGAGAAATTGTGAAATTTCATTTCAAGTTTGAAATATCATAATTGATTTGTGGAAAGATGGAAAATCGTACAGCAATATAGAAGAATTGTTAAAAAGTAGCATGCTACTGTTCAGTACATTGTAAACGAGTATAAATCAACGGGTTCTTATAAAATTCGACCACGCTCCGGTAGTCCCAAGAAACTGACACCACGTGAAGAGGCCAGTATTGTTAGACAAATAATTATAGATCCCAAGAAAAGTGCACCAAAATTAAAAGAAGAAGTACGGGAACTATTTTCGAAAAATGTTTGTTCACAAACAGTGAGAAATTGTTTAGACAGGGCAGGCTATAAGGGGTGTGCAGCCAGGAAGAAGCCGTTAATTTAGGAAGCTAATCGCAAAAAGCGATTAGCTTTTGCTAGGGAATACGAGGCTGGTTTGAAAAGTCCGTGCAAAAATAAAAACTACTTATGTGTTTGGGGTAAACCTTTTTTATTTTTCGACATAGTCTCCTTTTAGGCTTATACACTTCGTCCAATGATATTCTAGTTTGTTGATCCCTTCCGAATAATAGGATTTGTCCAAGTCTGCAAAATATCCATTAGTGTCTGCAATCACCTCCTCGTTTGAATAAAATCTTTGTCCCGCCACCCATTTCTTCAAATTGGGGAACAAATAGTAGTCCGAGGGAGCCAAGTCTGGAGAATAGGGGGGATGTGAAACGAGTTGGAATCCTATTTCCATTAATTTTGCGACCACAACTGCTGAGGTGTGTGCTGGTGCGTTGTCGTGATGGAAAAGGACTTTCTTGTGGGCCAATCGCGGGCGTTTTTCTTGCAGCTCGGTTTTCAAACCGTCCAGTAACGATGAATAATATTCACCTGTAATAGTTTTACCCTTTTCCAGATAGTCGATGAGGATTATCCTTTGCGAATCCCAAAAGACAGTCGCCATAACCTTTCCGGCCGAAGGAACGGTCTTCGCCTTTTTTGGTGCAGATTCCCCCTTGGTAACCCATTGTTTAGATTGTTGTTTGGTCTCAGGAGTATAGTAATATATCCATGTTTCATCCACAGTGACGAAACGACGCTTAAAGTCCTCCTGATTCTTCTCGAACAGCTGCAAACCATCCTTGCAACACTTCACACGATTCCGTTTTTGGTCAAGCGTGAGCAATCGCGGCACCCATCTTGCGGATAGCTTTCTCATGTCCAAATGTTTATGCAAAATATTATGTACCCGTTTAGTCGAGATGCCCACAGCACTAGCAATCTCACGCACCTTAACTCTTCTGTCATCCATCACCATATCATGGATCTGATCAATGATTTCTGGAGTCGTAACCTCCACAGGCAGTCCAGAACGTTCAGCGTCACTTGTGCCCATATGGCTAGTCCGAACATTTTGAAACCACTTATAAACTGTTCTAATCGAAGGTGCAGAGTCACCATAATGTTTATCAAGCTTCTCTTTAATCTCCTGAGGCGTTTTGCCTTTCATAAAGTAATGTTTAATCACCACACGAAATTCTTTTTCGTCCATTTCTTGAAAATCACTCGACTTCCTTGATTCACACGAATGCCAAACACAAAGAAATAGACCAATATGGCTGAAACTTGGTGTGCGTTCATTCAAGAGATGCTACTAACTAAACATGACCTCGATACGCGCCGGTGGTGCCATCTCTCGGACTTTGCACGGACTTTTCAAACCAGCCTCGTACGTTACTAAACTTCCTGAATTTTGGGAATCCGTAAGTAATGAAACTATAATTAACCTTTTTGGGTCTGACGGCAGAACTAACGCTTTGGAGAAAGAAGAATATCGCATTCGATACTAAAAACATTTGTTCCACGGTGAGACGAGGGGGTGGCAGTGTTCTGTTTTGAGGATGCATGTCCGCTGGAGGGGTTGGAAATTTACATTTTATTAATGGCACCATGGATCAGTATGTTCATCTGAACATTTTGAGAGACAATTTAAGAGAAAGTGTCTAAAAATTAGCACCCAAAAAAGATACATGAACAATGATCCGAAAAATACCGCAAACTTCGTGCGAGAATGGATGATCCATAATGTGCGACAGCAGCTTCATACATCTCCGCAATTACCCGATGATAACCCCATCGAGCATTTATGGGAGGAACTTAAACGGCATGTTCGCAAACACAATGCTTCAAATAGAGAAGAATTAAAAAACAGAATATTGAACGAATGGGAAAACATGCCAGCAGAAGTTACTAGAAGGAAACAGGAGATTATCAAGGCCAACGACGGCCCCACTAAATCCTAGTTTAAACGGAGTTATTTTCCGTTAAACTCCGTGTCCGTGTCTTTAATACTAATCATCATTTTTTAAGTTTCAAATATTAATTTAAACATGTTTTCTCATATAAAGATAGTATAGCAGGCGGTGTATGGAGACTTTTTGGACTGACTGTATAGTTTTTAAACTCGTGTTTTCAAAAGCTCTCATTTGATACTCCACTCGATGACCTGGTAAAAAAAAATTACTTCCGATTTCACCCCCCAAAACTAACCCTCTAAGTCAAAATTTAACGTTCAAAACTACACGGCTTTGATGGGGCCATCAATATTAGTCCCAAATTTCAACTTTCGATGTCAAATAGTTTCGGAGAAAATCGGGTGTGACGGACGGACACACAGACAGACGTACGGACAGACACCGAAGTAATCTTATAAGTATTCCGTACGGAACACTAAAAATGACAATTACCTACTACCGACGATTTTTATTTTCCAAAATTCTAAGTTGCCTCAAAACTATCGGTGTGATACATAAGAGGAACTGATGACGCTCCATGCATCGAGCTTCCCCTTGGCCGTGATTTTGTCTTCATTACTCTAGAAAAGAGTTAAACTTTCGAACTTCTATACTGAAGGAACTGACCTCGTCCGGCGCGGAATTTACAGCTACGGCTCTGCGTTTACCTACCTCGAAAAATATAAGAGTAAATAATATTTAAAAAAATATATAAATTATCTTAGAATCTTAAGTAACTCGTGTAGTTATACAGAAGGCTGTCGCACCTCTATGACGTTATTTATAAGGTCAGGTTGACGTCACAGTAGGATGTATTGACAAAGCATAATATAACGCAGCTTGCTCGAAGATCACGAAGCAATTCTTAACATCCAGTCTCTTCGTTTTATCGCTTAGTTTTCTTACCTTTTAAAATATTAAAGGGCCCCGCACAGCCTCGCACTGTTATATAATTTTTTATTGATTGTTTATTTTATTACTTTCGTATATAGTTTAGTAAAAGTTTTTTTTACCAAACTAGTTATGGACGATCACTGGCCACTGAGAAAACATTTTGAAAAAATAGGTACCCACAATGGTCTCACGACATGCAGACTATGTGGTCCTAATCCTAAATGAATGTGCCGTTTTAACTCGGAACAGAAACAAATTGTTCGGATATCTACATAGTGGCGATAAATTACTACATGAAGGGCTTGAAAGGAAGATAATAAACCTTCTTAAAGGGAAGATATCTAACAAAAACAGGTGAACAGAATAAACCAAGAGGACGCAGTGCATAAACAGGCACAATCGCTCACCGCGCCTACAATCAACCTACCAACCAAAATATGTTACACTTTAACTTATTCTATCTCCAACATGTCTAACAAGTCTTGTGTAGATTAAGGCTAATTTAAAGAATCGCTAGTTAGGTTTTATAGTAGTATAGTTTCTTTATTCTGTATAGTATATTCTGAAAAAAAAAGCGTCTCGGCCCCCAGAAATTGTGTTTCTGGGAGGTTAATAAAGACAGTATCATTTGGAAGTTTATAAGGCTAAGTATTTCGCCTTATTTGCAGATGTAAAGATGATGTAGAGGAAGTTCTAGACCTTGTACACTGTTGTTTACCAGGTGTACAAGTATAAAATGCGGAGTTCAGACAACAGATGGTGCACCAATGCAGTTTGTGTTATAAAGATTTGACACTGCGCCATTTTGTTGTGTCATCAACAAGTGTCAGACACGCACGAGTGTTAAATTGGAAAAGTGTGTGCATAGTTATGTTGTTGTGTTCAATATGTCGAAATTTAAACCGAACAAGGAGCATTCGCGGACAGCATTAATTTTTTGTTTTCATTTGAAGAAAACTGCTGTTGAATCATACCGATTACTTCGAGAAGCTTATGGTAAACATACTCCATCGCAAGATACGTGTGAATGATGATTTCGGCATTTCAAAAGTGGTGACTTCGATGTTGCAGACAAGGAACGTGGAAAACCCCCAAAAAAATATGAAGATGTAAAATTGCAACCATTGTTGGACGAAGATGATTCGCAAACACAAAAACAACTCGCCGAGCAATTGGGCGTTAGTCAATAAGCGTTTCCAATCGGCTACGAGAGATGGGAAAGATTCAGAAGCCGGTAGATGGGTACCACATGAGTTGAACGACCTGCAAATGGAAAAGCGCAAAAACACGCGTGACATTTTGCTCGCTCGGTACAAAAGGAAGTTGTTTTTGCATCATATAGTTACAGGGGATGAAAATTGGATTTATTTTGAGAATCCCAAGCGCAAAAAATCTTGGGTAGACCCAGGCGCACTATCCACATCGACCGCAAGACCGAATCACTTTGGCAGAAAGACGATACTCTGTGTTTGGTGGGACCAAACACAGAGCATCGTGGGGCGTGGTCTATTATGAGCTGTTAAAACCTGAGGAAATGGTTAATACTAAACGTTACCAATAACATTTGACCGATTTGAACCGTTCGCTGCTTGAAAAAAGGCCAGAATACCGAAAGAGGCAACACAAAGTCATTTTTCATTATGACAATGCTCCATCACATACGGCAAAACCAGTTCGCGACACGTTGGAAGCACTCAGCTGGGAAGTTCTACCCCATGCGGCTTACTCACCAGACTTGGCTCCTTCCGATTATCACTTGTTTGCATCGATGGGTCACGCACTTGCTAAGCAGCGCTTTGGTTCGTACGAAGATGTGAAAAAATGGGTCAATGAATGGTTCGCAGCAAAAGGGGAAGATTTTTACTGGCGTGATATTCACAAATTGCCCGAAAGATGGGAAAAATGTATAACATTTATTCTTCCGAATTTAACATGTTTTTTTAGAAAAAAAATCCGCATTTCATACTTGTACACCTGGTAATTTGTCTATACCAACTCTTTGGCTCCCTTTAAGGACGTTCCCAAGAAAATAAATTTTCTTACGATTATCTAGAAAATTTGAATATACATATTTATTAGTGTCCTTTATATGTAGAAAAAATTTCAATACTCCTTACGGCACCAAATTTATAAATATTGGCTGTTAAAATTTTCATTTTTAACATACGAACCCTACCCCAACCTATGTTGAAACGGATGTTTTATTATTTAACAATGGTAATTTTACTTATGATTGTTTTGAAAAACTTCGAATCGGTAATTAAAAATATAATAAATATTTTTTCTGTAAAGAAAATTATAGCAAGTGGTATTCCTTCTTTTATAAAAAAAATGTTGAAAGTGAGCTACTTCTGATTGTTTTCAAGCTCAATGCCACGCCTCTCAGTAGCTGCGTTTCGGATTTCTTTTGTCAACCGGTTTCCTTCGAAAATAAAGTCGTTAGAATTTTGCATCCACTAGTAAAGTTTACCAAGTTGCAAAAGGAAGACGGCATACAGTACGAGGCTAGAATGGGAGACTAGCCGTAAGTATTTTTTATCTACCCGAAACTTTAAACGCGTTTTTCTCGAAACTATGTTTTCAGACAGTGTTTGCAATATTACTCAGTAAATTTTTAATACTTTTTAACTTTTTTTTTAATCTTAATTACCTGTTCTACAAAATGTCGAGAGTTTTTTTTTTAATTTTCCCAATAGACAATTTTTTTAAAATTATTAAACATAAATCTTTTGATGGAAAATTGCATACTCAAGTTTAAAACCCCGTAATTTTTTTATTTTTGAAAAAAAAACTTCTACAATTTTTAACTAAACCACAAGCGTCCGAAATGTCTCTACCAATTATATGCATTTTTAGTTTTAATCACCTGTATTTTCTATCGCTATACAACAGTGCGACCTTTTTCTAAAAAATATTTTATTAAATGTCTTCTAAACTTTACAATAAGCTATAAAAATTAACGCATTTCAAAGTTTATTTTAATGAGTAAATGATGAAATTAAAAATCTTATTTGTATGATAAAGGCCTAAACGAGTACAATTAACAATTTTTAAGAACTATAAATCTATAGTGTTTTAAAGCTTAATGATAATGGGTACAATAAAATTATTTGGGATTTTAGCAGTCATTGGAATATAATTAACCAAAGTACTTATCGGTAGGTAGGTGCCTAAGTACCTAAGTATGCAATAGAAATATTCTGTGTAAGTATAAAAATAAAGCAAGAATCTATAATATGCTTAGTTCAAATCAGAACATCGATCGCTTCAACTTTCAGTTTTGTCCCGGGTCAAACTTCGCGGAATCTGTAAAGCATTTTCCCTGTGAGAAAAATAATGATACTTAACGTCCACGATGCCCTAGTGCATCAACAGCCAACAAGCCAAGTTCGTGAAATTGTGGAAACCTGTACCAACATGACGGGAGTTCGATCAACAACTATTTATAGATTTCTAAAAGAAAGAAAACGCGGTCCTTCCAACGAATCTCAGAATCACAAAGGAAAGGAGCCCTTAGAAATCGATGACGACTTAAAAAACGCAGTAAGAAGAAAAGTATACCATTTTTTATTAAGAAAGAAATACCTACATTACATAAAGTTTTGCAAGAAATCAGAGAGACCAGGACTTACCAGATTTAAAAAAATGGAAATTATGGAAAATCCTTCATGAATTGATTTTCGTTAGGAAAACACAATAGAAAAAGCTGTTCTTATCAACAAAACAAAAATAATTTGTTGCAGAGAATATCTACGAGAAATCAGAAAATTTCGAACCGAAGAAAGAAATATTTTTTATTTATATGAGACTTAAATTAATGAGGTACACACAGTGAAAAAATTCTGGATTGACAAAAACATTAAGAGTGCCAAACAAGCTTTTATGGAAGGTTGGTCAACTGGATTAAAACCCCCTTCAGGAAAAGGTCGCAGTCTAATTATAGCACATGTTGGTAGTGAAAATGGATTCCTAGACGGTCGCTTGTTGGAATTCGAATCAAAGTCAACTAAAGATTACCATGAGGAGATGACGGCCAATGTTTTTGAGGAGTACTTTCAACAAATGATCGAATGTATACCAGCAGAATCAAGTTATAGTATTAGACAATGTCCCATACCATTCTCGACTATTAGGACGACACCCGACAAATTCATGAAAGAAAGCAGATATTCTTCAATGAATAAGAGACAAAAGTCTCAAACATAAAGATGGTATGTTAAAAGCAGAGCTTCTCAAAATTGCGAAACAAAATAAGGTATAGTTCAACAAATACGCAGTCGATGAAATGGCAAACGAACGGAATATCACAATGCTTAGATTTCCTCCATATCATCGTGAATTGAATGCCATAGAGCTAATTTGGGCACAAGTGAAAGGTTTCGTTGCAAGGGCAAATACCACGTTCAAACTTCAAGCCATAAGGCAATTATTACTCGCCGGACTAGAGAGGATCAAAGAGGATAATTGTTCGACATGTTAAAGAAGAAGAAAATAAAATGTGGAAATTTGACGAATCGAAGAAACTCTGGAAATAGAACCCTTAAATATAAATTTAAGAGAAGTCGAGTCTTCAGATTTTGAAGATGATGATTGTTTTTGATTGTAATTAAAGTACTTATATATCGTGAATTGTGAATTTGTGTATATACATAGATCTATCTAAAATATTTTTGGTAATAAACCTTATATTTATATAACTTTATTTTTAAGATAATTTTATTTATTAAACACTAAAAGCAGGCTACGCTCGGACGGCTATGCTACCGCTGAACCCACAGTTACATTTTATGATTCGATTGTATGGCAGAGGTTTTCTGCCTAAAACAGGGTGAACCCTTCAAAATAATTCAAAACAGGTAGCAAAATTCATTAAAATGCCTAAGGAAATCTCTTTTTTTTTGGGCGCACCCTAACATGCATTTGCATCTACAATGAGAGAATTCTGCTATCAACTCCAAACAAATACACTTTACTACATTATTTTTTAAGATTAATTTTTATTTTTGCAGATTGGATTATTTTTTGTAAAGTTATCCTGCAGACAAGGAGGCGCCATAGTTTTCATCAGTGGTCCATTTAACCCGATAAAAAATAATGTTAACATTTAAAACATATTTAAAAAATATTTTTTTGTTATAATTTAAAGTACAATAAAAATATATAATCCACATTCTTTCAGATTATTCACTTAAATACCTTTAAAATATTTTTTTTAAATACCAGGTGTACAAGTATGAAATGCCGATTTCAAACAACAGATGGTGCACCAATGCAGTTTGTGCTATAAAGATTTGACACTGCGCCATTTTGTTGTGTCATCAACAAGTGTCAGACGCGCACGAGTGATAAATTGGAAAAGTGTGTGCATACTGTTGTGTTATTGTGTTCAATATGTCGAAATTTATACCGAACAAAGAGCATTTGCGGACAGCATTAATTTTTTGTTTACATTTGAAGAAAACTGCTGTTGAATCATACCGACTACTTCGAGAAGCTTATGGTGAACATGCTCCATCGTAAGATACGTGTGAACGATGGTTTCGGCGTTTCAAAAGTGGTGACTTCGATGTTGCAGACAAGGAACGTGGAAAACCGCCAAAAAAATACGAAGATGTGAAATTGCAAGCATTGTTGGACGAAGATGATTCGCGAACGCAAAAACAACTCGCCAAGCGTGTTAGACAACAAGCTGTTTGTAAAAGCGCAAAAACACGTGTGACATTTTGCTCGCTCGGTACAAAAGGAAGTCGTTTTTGCATCGTATAGTTAGACGGGATGAAAAGTGGATTTATTTTGAGAATCCCAAGCGCAAAAAATCATGAGTGGACCCAGGCGCACCACCACATCGACCGCAAGACCGAATCGCTTTGGCAGAAAGACGATGCTCTGTGTTTGGTGGGACCAGAGGGGCGTAGTCTATTATGAGCTGTTAAAACCTGGGGAAACGGTTAATACTAAACGTTACCAACAACAATTGACCGATCTGAACTGTTCGCTGCTTGAAAAAAGGCCAGAATACCGAAAGAGGCAGCACAAAGTCATTTTTCTTTATGACAATGCTCCATCACATACGGCAAAACCAGTTCGCGACACGTTGGAAACACTCAGCTGGGAAGTTCTACCCCATGCGGCTTACTCACCAGACTTGGCTCCTTCCGATTATCACTTGTTTGCATTGATAGGTCACGCTCTTGCTGATCAGCGCTTTGGTTCATACGAAGATGTGAAAAATTGGCTCGATGAATGGTTCGCAGCAAAAGAGGAAGATCTTTACTGGCGTGGTATTCACAAATTGCCCCAAAGATGGGAAAAATGTATAACAAGCGATGGAGCATACTTTGAATAAAGCACTTTTTATCATTCTTACGAATTTAACATGTTTTTTAGAAAAAAAATCCGCATTTCATACTTGTACACCTGGTATACATACTTTTTACAGCGCCCAGGTGTATGAAACCTTTTTTCTGTATAAAGCTCAAATGCCACCAGCGATGACATACTAGTGCAGGGGTGCTCAAACTTGAACTGCTGGCGATCTACCTCAACATTGTTAGACTACGATCGATCGACTCTGAGAGGCTGCAAGTAAGTGTGATGCAGGATTGTCGTCTAGGTAGGGTGTATCGTGGCATAGATATTAGTTTTCCGCACAATATGCATTTTTTTAGTCAAGGTAAGTGTAGGTCTGCTCTAAATGTCAATGTCAATGAAAAAACTCATAATTATTCAAAATTGCGAGTTTATTGGTTCTTACAAAACAAACGAGTTCTAGTGTCTAAACTTAACTAAAGAGTGACTTTGGATGTTGAAGCGTGGCACTGCATGTCCTCAGCATACTTTTCATAAGATGGTACGTAATTACCCAGTGCTAATCGCAAGCATGTTGACATATGTTCGTCAGTTAGTCGATTGCGATATTTTGACTTAATTATCTTCATTTCAAAAAATGCAGACTCGCACAAGTAAGTTGACCCAAACATTGCCGTCAGTTGAAGGGCGGTTTGCCTTAGATTCGGATATTTATCTTCAGATATAAAACACCAGAATTTTGTATCAGATGCTGTGGCTTTGAGATGTATATCTGATATAATCTGCACTAACTGATTTTCAACAGAACATGAGTCCATGTTAAACTGACTTGCTATTTCAGTAGCTAATTCCTCAATGTTTTTACACGAAAAAGGATAACTCATAAATGATGCGATATTTGCCAATTTACTGAAATCATAAAAATGTATTTCGAATTGGCCCAAAATATTTGATAATTCTGCCTCATAAATATCATAATTCAACCAAAATTTTGTATCAGATGCTGTGGCTTTGAGATGTATATCTGATATAATTTGCACTAACTCATTTTCAACAGAACATGAGTCCATGTTAAACTGACCTGCTATTTCAGTAGCTAATTCCTCAATGTTTTTACACGAAAAAGGATAACTCATAAATGATGCGATAATTGCCAATTTACTGAAATCATAAAAACGTATTTCGAATTGGCCCAAAATATTTGATAATTGTGCCTCATAAATATCATAATTCAACTGAGGAATCCTTGCTTTCAAAGACGGAAAATTTTTCAGATCCTTTCTTTTAGTTGATCTATCATAAGTTGCAATTTACTTTTGAATGCGTTTATTGCACTAATCATCTCAATAATAGTTTTTCCTTTACCTTGAAGCTCCAAATTAATGGTGTTTAAATGCATTGTGATGTCTGTCAAAAATGCCAAATCAGTCAGCCATTTTCCGTTTTTCAGCATCTGAGTGTCATCACCTCTTTCGTCCAGAAAAGCTGTTATTTCGGGCAATAATTCTTGAAACCTTTCTAGAAATTTTCCGCGACTCAACCACCTGACGTCCGTGTGAAGAACTAAATCAGTGTGTTCAGCTGACTCACTATCTTCCAACTGTAATTTAAAGAGCCGTCGTTGCAAGCTACGTGCACGGATTGAATTCACAATTTTTATTGCAATGCCCATAATCTCCTCCATGTTTAGAACTTTTGAACACAAAACTTGTTGATGTATAATGCAATGGAAGGAGAAAAATGAAGGGAAATCATCATTAGCTCGACACAATGCCACAAAACCGTTTTTGTTTCCAGTCATTGCTGGTGCTCCATCGGGTGTAATGTACACTAGTTTATATATTGGTAGCTTGTAGTTTGTTACAAAATTGAAGAAAACGTCATATATACCTTTGCCACGGGTCTTTCCTTTCAGAGGAATCATTGTCAAAAACTCTTCCTTAGCCGACATGTCATTGAATACCATTCGAATAAAAATACACAACTGGGCAGTGTCTGTCATATCGGCGGATTCGTCGAACTGTAAAGAAAAGTATGTACATTCCATGATATCATGTTTTAGTTTATCTGCCATGTCCTGACTCATGACTTCAACACGCCTTGTGACAGTCGGACGAGATAACTGAAATTCTCTAATAGCAGACATAATCTCTGTTTTATTTTTAAAATTTCCAAATAAAGTCTCGCCCGCTTCAATAAATGCTTCCTTCACAACCAATCCATCATCAAATGGTTTCTTGTATTTCGCCAATATATGAGATATTTTAAATGACGCGACCGTTGCAGCTTTTGATTGTTTGGCTGGTCTTGTGAACATGGTTTGTTCTTTTTTCAAACAAGTTATCAAATCACGTACTTTTCGTTTTCTTAATTCACTCTGTGACGGAAAATCCTTTTCATAGTTTTTATGACCCGTTTTATGATGCCTCTCTAAGTTCCCACGCTTAGGTATTGTAACTGACGCACGGCAAATGAGACAAATGCACTTATCCTTTACCATACAAAAGAAAAATTCTTCCTCCCAATCGTTATTAAAATAATAAGTTTTACTTTTATTTGCCGCACTCATTTTGGACTATTTATTAATAAACTTTGTATCGATGTATCGCCTTCAAGTTACAACTCAGACTGACTCCTAATCCTGCAGGCGCAACATTTATATCGGCGCGAACGAAGTCTCGAATGTTCCCGTTAAACACGCCGCCCGAAGTTTCTAGAAAAATCGGCGGGAATCAAAAACGCGGCTTTTCTTTGACAAGTACCGCGCGTTCCTTTTATAAAGCCGCCTTTTGCCGCTAGCAGGGGGTTATTACGATAAAAGAAAGTGATGAGGGGGTTATTCTGGCCTAATTGTGGATCGAATAAATTTTAGTAGTTTATTCATTACATTTTATTTTAGTTACCTAAAACAAAATCTGCGATCGACTTGTTGATCGCGATTGACCGTTTGAGCACCCCTGTACTAGTGTATCTGTTGGATTATATTTGGAAGAGAGCTGTTTAAAGACCTAGAACTCACCGGTAACCTTGATTCCTTCGAACAACGAAGAACGATTGGCGACTTAAGTCTAGTCTACAAGTATTTTCATGGGAACTGTTCGATGGATGTAGCCCGCTTACTTCCATCGCGCTAATACATCACATCTGTATAAGGTTCAGCTTGTCACTCGCCGTACAACCCTTTTCAGGCATTCTTTTACAATGGAGAACTTCATTCCTATGAAATAATTTATGTTTTCCACCGAGTACAATTTATAGCGATTCAAAACCAATGTGAATCGTTATTTCTGCACACACGACTCTCCTGTAGCGCTTTAGGAATATCCTTGCAGCACGCGTGCCACGTCTATAACTTCTAAACATATTGCATACCGACAATGGTGTGAAAATCCGAACACCGTAAATCGAAACATCTTTGTTCATGCCCGGAACAGATGCAAGGGAATTATCGACGAAACCAAGGAGGCACACAATCAACGAATTAGAAACAAACTTCTCGCTTGTCCCAACAATTCCAGGTCCTTTTGGGCAGTCGCTAAGGCAGTTAGTCAAAATTTTACCAAATCCACCATACCACCACTCACACGGCCAGATAATTCCATTGCAACCACACCTGTTGAGAGAGCGAACTTGTTGGCTGAACTTTTTGCTTCACATTCTACTGTCGATTTCCAAGGAAAAACACCACCTACTATTCCCATATTGCAGTCAAGGATGCCCGATGTTGTCTTCAGACAGCGCATCATAAAGCGTATTTTAATGAAGCTAGACACCAAGAAGGCTTCTGGCGCTGACGGAATACCTGCCATAGTTCTCAAAAACTGTGCAAGCGAACTAACACCAGTTTTCTGTAGACTTTTTAACCTATCCTACAGAAAGGGAATATTTCCGTCCTGCTGGAAATGTGCCACGGTTCAGCCGATACCTAAAAAAGGTAAGAAGACCTTGCCAAATAACTACCGACCAGTTGCACTGCTTTCAATAATATCGAAAGTCATGGAAAAGGTTATCAATGAGCATCTTCTAAAATATCTTGAACGATTCAATATTATTAGCGATCACCAATATGGTTTTCGTAAACATAGATCAACAGGAGATCTTCTGACTTATGTAACACATGTTTGGAACAACGCAATTGAACACTTTGGAGAATCTCGAGCGGTTGCTCTTGACATATCCAAGGCATTCGACCGTGTTTAGCACGGTGGACTGTTGGCTAAGTTGCGCTCTTATGGTATGTCTGAAAGGTTCTGTTTGTGGCTCTCATGTTTCCTCAGAGAGCGTTCTTTACGAGTGGCGGTCGACGGATTTCTTTCTAACACCCTCACTATCAACGCTGGTGTGCCCCAGGGCTCCATACTGTCTCCTACTCTCTTTCTCATTTACATTAACGATCTGCTGGAAAAGACCGGGAATCCAATCTATAGCTTTGCAGATGACGGTACGCTTGTCTCTTCATTCACCTTAAACGCTCGGACATCGGCTGCTCAGGCGAATGTCCGCAGACAGCAGGAGGTCGTTCAACTCAACAAAGACCTGGAAGAAATTCTATCTTGGGGTGACAGTAACCAAGTGGAATTTAACGCTACAAAAACCCAAGCGGCAGTTTTTTCTAAAAAAGTTAACGTTGCTGAACCCGACATAGTTATGTCGGGGCACTCCATTCCCCTAGCATCGTCGCTCAATTTGTTGGGCGTTAGTTTGGGAGCAAATATGTCTTGGCATGAACATGTTGCAGGCATAGCAAGGAGAGCTTCTCAAAAGTTGGGAATATTATTTAGAACCAGAAAGCTTTACACCCCACAACAACTGTTAATTCTTTACAAAGCCCAAATTCGACCAACATACTGCTTCCACGTTTGGGGCTCCGCTCCCAAACATACACTGCATTTGTTGGATTCTGTTCAGAGAAGAGCGGTCCGTCTGATTGGGGACCCGGAATTGACCGGCGGCCTTGATTCGCTGGAACATCGAAGAACGGTTGGCGACTTGAGTCTGTTCTACAAGTATTTTCATGGAAAGTGTTCGAAGGATGTAGCCCGCTTAATTTCTCCCAAAGCGGTGCATGTTAGAAATACACGTCGCGCTGGTGCTTCGCATCCGTATGAGGTTCAGCTTGTTACTCCGCGTACAACGCTTTTCAAGCAATCTTTTATATGGAGAACGTCATCCCTTTGGAATAATTTGCCCAGCGCTGTGTTTCCCACCGAGTACAATTTACAGCGATTCAAGAACAACGTGAATCGCTTTTTTTCCGCACTCGTGCCGCTCCTGGAGCGCTTTAGGGACTTCCCTGCAGCACGTGTGCTAGACCAATAAAAAAAAAAAAAAATAGCCCAAGAACAAAAAATAAACTAAACTGAATTAAATCGCTCAAGATCAATTAAATATTGGTTTTAACAAACTAACAGTCTTTGTATAACAATTCTTGTTCACAAAAATCTGGTCAGTAACCTCAACGTTCCTAATTCCATTGAGGTTATGTTAAACATCTCGTACCCATATTAAACGCTCGCACTCTCCCATAATGAAAATGTTTTTCGCCAGTTTAGCTTTCCCCGAATTAGAAAAGAAAATCCTAAGTGATGAAATTAAGGAAACAAACTTCGTACAAACACACACAATTTGAAAGTTTAGGCAGACTACGTAGAGAAACTTTTAGAATAATGAGTAAACTTTAAATAAGTTCACGTTTTGCTTGCAATCAGGGAAATGTGCTCATTTTACAAAATCTACCGAACGAGGAACTCGTTTGTATATATTTCTGGTCTGTATTTTGGCTTAAAAGCTTTAATAATAATTAAAATATTGAGAATTTTTGCTAGAGCGAAGTTACTTACGATAAATTAAGTTTTTACACGATAAAAGCCAAGTTTTCTTTTACCAAATTTCCAATCAAAAACCTAATTAAATGCGTAGTTTCGTTAAAATTACGTCTTCTTGATCTGTTTTTAACCACCAATCCGGAGATTTACACGGACAGCGTAAATCCGCCATTAGGTCCTTCCGACCATAAACTATTATCGATATCGAGTATCTTACCTATCAGTGACAGAGAGGCGCCTAAACCGCGCAAGATTTGGCACTATAAATCTGCTAAATGGGAAGATCTCATGGAATATTTTCGAACTTTCCCTTGGTTAGACGTTTGTTTTCGATCCGATGACCCATCTGACTGCGCCAAGGAGGTTTCCGATGTTATTTTGGCCGGTATGGAGGCTTACATCCCTTTTTCGAAGAAATGCCCTTCCAACGGCAAGCCTTGGTTCGACCGAAAATGCAAAGAAGCTGTTGCTTCTAAACATCTTGCATACCGACATTGGCGTGAAAATCCTAACACCATAAATCGAAACATCTTTGTTCGTGCCAGGAACAGATGCAAAAAAATTATCGACGACACCAAGGAGGCACACAATCAACGGATTAGAAACAAACTTCTTGCTTGTCCCCACAATTCCAGGTCCTTTTGGTCAGTCGCTAAGGCAGTTAGTCAAAATTTCACCAAATCCACCATACCACCACTCACACGGTCAGATAATTCTATTGTAACGACACCTGTTGAGAAAGCCAACTTGTTGGCTGAACTCTTTGCCTCACATTCTACTGTCGATTTCCCAGGAAAAACACCAACTAATATTCCCATAGTGCAGGCAAGGATGCCCGATATTGTCTTCAGGCAGCGTATCATAAAACGTATTTTGATGAAGCTAGACACCAAAAAGGCTTCTGGCGCTGACGGAATACCCGCCATAGTTCTCAAAAATTGTGCGAGGGAACTAACACCAGTTTTCTGTAGACTTTTCAACTTATCTTACAGAAAGGATCTTACAGATCTATCTTACAGAAATGTTTGGAACAACGCAATTGAACATTTTGGAGAATCTCAAGCGGTTGCTCTTGACATATCCAAGGCATTCGACCGTGTTTGGCACGATGGACTGTTGGCTAAGTTACGCTCTTATGGTATGTCTGAAAGGTTCTGTTTGTGGCTCTCATGTTTCCTCAGAGAGCGTTCTTTGCGAGTGGTAGTCGACGGATTTCTTTCTAACACCTTCACTATCAACGCCGGTGTACCCCAAGGCTCCATACTGTCTCCTATTCTCTTCCTCATTTATATTAACTATCTGCTGGAAAAGACCCAGAATCCAATCTACAGCTTTGCAGATGACAGTACACTTATCTCTTCATTCACTTTGAACGCTCGGACATCGGCTACTCAGACGAATATCCGCAGACAGCAGGAAGTCATTCAACTTAACAAAGACCTAGAAGAAATTCTATCTTGGGGTGACAGTAACCAAGTGGAATTTAACGCTACAAAATCCCAGGCGGCAGTTTTTTCTAAAAAAGTTAACGTTGCTGAACCCAACATAGTTATGTCGGGACACTCCATTCCTCTAACATCGTCACTCAATTTGTTGGGCGTTAATTTGGGAGCAAATATGTCCTGGCATGAACATGTTGCAGGCATAGCAAGAAGAGCTTCTCAGAAGTTGGGAATATTATTTCGAACCAGAAAGCTTTACACTTCACAACAACTGTTAATTCTTTACAGAGCTCAAATTCGACCAACTATGGAATACTGCTCCCATGTTTGGGGCTCCGCTCCCAAACATACACTGCATTTGTTGGATTCTATTCAGAGAAGAGCTGTTCGTCTGATTGGAGATCCGAAACTGACAGGTGGCCTTGATTCGCTGGAACATCGAAGAACGTTTGGCGACTTGAGCCTATTCTACAGGTATTTTCATGGAAAGTGTTCGAAGGATGTGGCCAGTTTAATTCCTCCCAGAGCGGTGCATGTTAGAAGTACACGTCACGCTAATACTTCACATCCGTATGAGGTTCAGCTTGTTACTCCTCGTACAACGCTTTTCAAGCAGTCATTTATATGGAGAACATCATCCCTTTGGAATAATTTGCCCAGGACTCTGTTTCCCACCGAGTACAATTTACAGCGATTTAAGAACAACGTGAATCGCTTTCTCCGCACACGTGTCGCTCCTGTAGCGCTTTAGGGACTTCCCTGTAGCACGTGTGCTAGACCCATAAAAAAAAAAATCTTTTAGAATTCAAGAGCTTATATTTCTAAAAAAAAATAATTCCAAAATTTGAGCATTCTTTACGTTTTGATGTCCCTACGCCACAAAGAACGTAATTTGCAAATTCCATCATTGTCACTATCTGTCGTCCAATCGGTTGGAGGCCTAACAGAATTTTAAATGAATGAAGTAAAATAAAACTAATTTTACTCCAAATTTCCACGATATGTTTTACTACACTGTAGCTTCTTCAGATGGTAAAATTTTATTTCACATTTTTAATCGGAAGAAACTACATTGTACTGAAAAATATTATGGATATTTTAGTCAATTATAGTGGAAATAGTTTTGTTTTACTTGATTCACGTAAAATTTGTTATGTACAAGTATCGGCTGATTTACGCAACCTCTCGAATGAAATGAAATATTCCTGTCAGATTTGGTACGCACACATGCTTGAAGCAGCAAAACGGCTTTTGAGTGATATCGCCTCAGAAAAAATCGATAAAGTACCCAGTACTCTTGTAAACACGTAGTTTTAAAATAAACTAAACTTGACTTTCTCAGGATAAAGAGTAGGCACTCCCCCACTATCTCGGTGGAGGACAGGCACACTTCAGGGATTGGCGATCCTGTCCATGCGACCACATGGTCTTTCCGTTACTCCTAGAGAAATCATGTCCACTTAACCCAATCTCAAGCAAGGCGTTTTAAATTATTAAAACCTCCAAACGAAACGATGTCGAACCTTAAAACAAAAGCAATACCCCAGGTGAGTAAAGCTATACGCTGAGAATTTCATACGGTCTGGGCAGTTTGCTCCAAGAATCGTGGGGGAAACAAAAGGTCGATGAAACGGAAACCAAACGAAAAACTGAAACCAGTACATATAGCTACATATAACGTACAAACAATAAATAAACATCAAGAATGACCTTTTGGCGGTCTAGGCAAACAACACGAGGAGGAGGAAAACCGAAAACGAAATGGGTAGACGACGTGCGCAGAATAGGTGGAAAATAATGGTGCCGGAGGACTCAGAATAGGGACGACTTGAGTAAAAGTTTGTATTTTCACAGCTAAAAATTTAAGATGGGCAACAAAATGCCCATGAGATCCTAAGAGTAAGAGAGAGATTCAAATAATGACATTTCTAGATTTTTTTGGATAGTTAGATAGTTACATGGACTTAATTGATGCTTATCCCGTTACGCCCTTTATAGTAAATTATTGATACTAACACGTAGGCTGAAAATTTTTTGGTCTAACACATAGATGTCGCCCCAAAAAATCCATATGATTTTTAGGAAGTACCAACCTTCAAACGATACGTGTCAAAATTTCATGACATTTCGAAGATTAGTTTATAAGTTACAGTAGTTTTAGTGATGCTTCTTTTGATATTTTCAAAACAATGGAAAAAATCGAATTTCCTGTGTTGATTAAACACTATTTTTTGATGGGAAAAAATACCGTTCAAGTAAAGCAATGGCTTTATAAGTGTTATGGGGACTCTGCTCCTAGAAAATCACTCATCATTTACTGGTATGCTGTACTTAAACGCTGTCGTACAGATACAAACGACGCTGAACGCTCTGGACGCCTAAAAGAGGTGGTTACACCGGAAGACATCAAAAAAAGCCACAAAATTGTTTCGGATGATCGTAAAATGAAATTGCATGAGATAGTTGGCACCCTAAAAATATCAACAGAACATGTTGGTCATATTTTGCATGAATATTTGGGCATGAGAAAGCTTTGCTCGAAATGGGTACCGCGTTTGCTCATAGTGGATAAAAAACAACAACGTGTTGATGATTCTGAGAGCTGCTTGGACCTGTTGAAGTGCAATAAAAAGGATTTTTTCATGCGATATGTGACAATGCATGAAACATGGATCCATCACTACACACCGGAATCAAATCGGTAGTCAGCTGAGTAGACAGCAGCCGGAGAAAGCCGCAAACGACCAAAGACACAACAGTTGGCTGGGAAGGTTTTAGCCTCTGTATTTTGGGATGCGCATGGAATAATTTTCATTGACTGTGTTAAGAAGGGAAAAACCATCAATAGCGAATATTACATAAAGTTATTGGTGCATTTGAAGGCTGAAATCGCAATGAAATGGCCCCAAATGAACAAGAAAAAAGTGCTCTTTCAGCAACACAATGCACCGTGTCACAAGTCAATGGTTACGATGGCAAAATTACACGAATTGACGTTCGAATAGCTTGCTCATCCACCGTATTCTCCAGATTTGGCCTCCAGCGACTATTATCTATTTGCAGACCCAAAAAAATGCTCGCGGGAAAGAGATTTGGCTTCCATGAAGAAGTTATCGCCGACACTGAGGCCTATTTTGAAGGCAAAGGCAAATCCTTCTATAAGAAAGGTATAGAAATGTTAGAAAAGCGTTAGACTGATTGTATCGCTCTTGAAGGGGATTATATTGATGAATAAAGTCCAATTTTGCAAAAAAATGTATTTTAAGTAGCTAGACCAAAAACTTTTCAGCCTACGTGGTATGTGTAACTTCTTTGATTTTTAAACAGCTTAGTATTTAGTTAAAGAAAAACAATTTTTATCCATTACTTCCAAAAGAATAAAGTGTTGAAAAAATATTGATAGAAGTTGAAAACATAAACTTTGAAACATAAAAATGGCTATTGTAATACGTTATGTTATATTACCAAATATAGTAATAAGTCACAAACTTACTTTGTATAAATAGTCAACGAAAGTATTTAATGATAAAAAAATTAAAATCCTCACTTTTAAAACCTCGAACAAAACATATTATGCTCTCTGTCAACGAAATACGTGCGTACGTCAAAGAATAAAATTCAAATGTGGACGATACAGATAAAAAAATTAGGTTATAAAAACTTTTCGATGTGTAAATAAAATAAACACTTTTTGTGATGTGTGGCTAGGTTATAATTTTTACGATATTTATTATTATTTGTTATAAGGTTGAAAGTTGAAAAATATGTTTTTCGTGATCTAAAAACGAAGAAAAAAAAATTTCGGATGGTAATTTTTTCACAAATACCACACTTTATTTGCTGTTCCATTTCAATTTTAAAAATGTTCCATTCCAACGTTTGTATTTCTAAAAAAACTCCTTCTATCTTCAACTTAACGTATTTTTAGGTTACTCTATAATTTGATCTTAATCCCTTCTATATATTATTTCTGTTAAAACTTATCTTGTATAAATAGTCAACGAAAGTATTTAATGATAAAAAAATTAACATCCTCACTTTTAAAATCTCGAACAGAACATATTTTGCTCTCTGTCAACGAAATACGTGCGTACGTCAAAGAATAAAATTCAAATGTGGACGATACAGATAAAAAATTCGCTCAATTTGTTGGGCGTTAGTTTGGGAGCAAATATGTCTTGGCATGAACATGTTGCAGGCATAGCAAGGAGAGCTTCTCAAAAGTTGGGAATATTATTTAGAACCAGAAAGCTTTACACCCCACAGCAACTGTTAATTCTTTACAAAGCCCAAATTCGACCAACTATGGAATACTGCTCCCACGTTTGGGGCTCCGCTCCCAAACATACACTGCATTTGTTGGATTCTGTTCAGAGAAGAGCGGTCCGTCTGATTGGCGACTTGAGTCTGTTCTACAAGTATTTTCATGGAAAGTGTTCGAAGGATGTAGCCCGCTTAATTCCTCCCAAAGCGGTGCATGTTAGAAATACACGTCGCGCTGGTGCTTCGCATCCGTATGAGGTTCAGCTTGTTACTCCGCGTACAACGCTTTTCAAGCAATCTTTTATATGGAGAACGTCATCCCTTTGGAATAATTTGCCCAGCGCTGTGTTTCCCACCGAGTACAATTTACAGCGATTCAAGAACAACGTGAATCGCTTTTTCCGCACTCGTGCCGCTCCTGGAGCGCTTTAGGGACTTCCCTGCAGCACGTGAGCTAGACCCATAAAAAAAAAATAATAAAAAAATTAGGTTAAAAAAACCTCTCGATGTGTAAATAAAATAAACACTTTTTTGTGATGTGTGGCTAGGTTATTATTTTTAAGATATTTATTATTAGTTGTTATAAGGTTGAAAGTTAAAAAATATGTTTATTGTGATCTAAAAACGTTAAGACTCGAAGAAAAAAAAATTTCGGAGGGTAATTTTTTCACAAATACCATACTTTATTTGCTGTTCCATTTCAATTTTACTTGCTATTCCATTCCAACGTTTGCATTTCTAAAACTTGCTCTATATTCAACTTAACGTATTTTTAAGTTACTCTGTAATCTGATCTCAATTCCTTCTGTATATTATTTCTGTTAAAATTGGAAATAATGGAAAAAGAAGAACACTGAAATAGAAGTATATTACGACATACAAGCAATTACCCTTCTAGCACCGTACCTCATCTCATATATATTTTACTATAGGAAAATTACTTTATATTAATTATACAGTAAAAACAAGATCAGGTAATGGTTGAACAAAGAACACCAACGCTCTTGGACTGCAGGAGCGGGATGTCGTCAAGCCAAACTCCTTATGAAACAAACTACGACAGGCAGAACAAAGGAACTCCTGTCGACGTAAAAACAAAGGCTACGCCTGAGTATAGGACTCCTTACAGGACATGTGGCATTACAAGCCCATTTATATAACCTCAAACTGGCTCAGCGGAAAACATGTCGGCTGTGCGAGGGAGAAAGCGAGGACAGCATTCACATTTTGTGCGAATGTCCTGCACTAATGGTTAAAAGATACAGATACTGGGGTCAACTATTCTGGGAACCCAAAGATCTGCAAGAGGTCAGGGTGAGTGGTCTATGTCTTTTGGCAGAAAATACCGGACTAGAACTACTACCCTGATTCGACAGGCGGGAGTCACAGAAGAACTTTTAGATCTAGGTGACTTTAGGGACTTAAGGTACCACCCACTCTTCTTACTACTACTACTACTAATTATCCAGTACCCAATTCAAAACTGGGACTAATTCTAATGATTCTTTTTGTGTATAATGAAATATTCATTCATTCAAATCGGTGTTGTAGTTTAAAAGTGAGTTTGTAACATTCACTACACTTCTCAGAGTAGTCTATGATCATTGTCGATAGGCAAGATGTTTAGAAGAAACAGGTTCTTTGCATTTTCAGTCAAAGCAAGGCATTTCTTCGAAAAAGGGATGTACGGGTCCATACCAGCCAAAATAACATCGGAAAACCCCTTAGCGCAGTTAGATGGGTCGTCGGAACGAAAACAAACGTCTAACCAAGGGAAAGTTCGAAAATACTCCATGAGATGGGAGGAACATTTAGCAGAGTTGTAGTGCCAAATCCTGCGCGTTTAGGCGATTGGTAGGATACTCGATGTCGAAAGTAGTTTATGGTCGGAAGAATCTAACGGCGGATTTACGGTGACAGCGTAAGGCCGCTCCCTGATTTGTCGGTGAGGTATCGTTTTTCTCGGTGTGCTCGGTACCGATTCGGTAACGAAAATATTCGAATGAAACCCACCTGACTTGCTCCGCGCCCGCGTAAGTCAAGCACACCGAGAAAAACGATACAGCACCGACAAATCAGGAAGCGGCCTTAATCTCCGAATTCTTGGTTAAAAACATTTTGCTACGTCCCTTTAAAAAAAATTTTGACAATCCTGATTTTCATTTTATACACAGCGTAGACGGAAACTGCAATTGTTTTAGTGACTAAAGTTACTGTTACAAAATATGTTAACTTGTCTCATTTCTTTTCACATTTATCAAACCCAGAGATAAAAAGAAAGATAGAACAGTGAATTTGCACATATTATATCATTAAACTTTTTCGTATCTGAGTACCCTGTTATCTCAAACGCATTTTTAATTTACTAGACTATTTATATTGCATAATTCCTTACGCACTTCGTACTATCTGTCGTTATTCGAAGCATTTAGCGTTTAACTATGATTATATTTTCTCTAATCAGTGCAATTTTAATAGTTATTTTAACACCGATTCTAAATTGGTATATAAACGTGGCTAAATACAGAAGTTTGAAGAGAGTTCCCGGGCCCAAACCATTTCTCATTTTGGGAAATTCAAATTTATTAGGAAAAACTCCAAGTGGTATGTTAATGTATTTTTTTAAATTATTATTAGTTAAATGTTTTCGTCCTTGTACAGGGTGAGTCAACGATAGAGTAAAGTTCATTATCTCATTTGTTTCGGGAATGACGAAAAAATGTTAAATACAATAGTTTTAGAGAATGTTAGGGTGCACAGTTTAAAATTATTTTTGAGTATGCTGGCTACTTCAAAAATTGTGGCCGATATAACATCTGTTTTTTTAAATGGAACATCCTATTTTCTAATTTATTTTTACATTCTACGTAAAATTTTGTAGCTTTTTTATTAATAATGTTATATACCTAAACCTAGTAGTTTTTCTAATATTTCAGTTTTTTAAAAAAATACTAGTTTTCAGTTTTGTAAAAAATTGCCAGTAGCGCCATTGTTTTTGAAGGTGGAATACTCATAATTGGTATGAGCGTTCTATAGAGATGAAAAAAAAGATATATGTGAAGAAATTTGAGTTAGATGCTACAGGGCGTTCAAAATAAATTTATGCATTTCGACTATATTAAATTGAAAAATCACAAAATTTTCTAAACGGCACACCCTGTATATTATTATTTTTTCTGATAGAATTTACAAAACCCTCCAACTTTTATTAAGAATGTCATATACCTATTTCTAATAGTTTTCGATTTATTATGAATTTTTCAGTTTTTACCCTTGTTTTTAATACACTTACGCCATTGTGAAAACAGAAACAAATAGTTAATAATAATTTTAATATAGTTTAACTTATCTAATGATTAATTATTATGACGTAATAAATGTTCAAAAATATGCCCGTCTGCTTGAATACACATGTTTAATCGTTTTACTATATTTTCCTTCGCTTTCCTTAGCATAAAGGGCGTTATTGTCCTACACGCATCCCGTATCCTATTTTCCATATCTACTGGTAATGTACGGGGATTCACATAAACACGATCTTTAAGGTAGTCCCACAAAAAGAAGTCTAAAGGTATTAAGTCACATGATCAAGGGGCCAACTGAACGAATCCATCCCTACTGATCCATTTTTGTGAGTAACGATCGTTTAAAAATTCCCGAACTTCCCGGTGGTAATGAGCAGTTGAATCCACATTTGTTCCCTTTCAAAGTTATCAACTTTTTCAAGAAGCTGGGGTAATTCGTTTTGCAAAAAATTTAGATATCTAGGCCCGTTAAGCGGTTCACGGAAAAAATATGGACCAATAATTCGAAAATTTAATATTCTACACCATACATTAAGCGACCAATGGTTTTTGTTTTGAACTTCCCGGACCCAAAATGGATTAACTGTTGAATAATAATGCATGTTATGGCTGTTAACTGCTCCATTACTGCGAAAAGAAGCTTCATCAGAAAACATTATTTTGGATTAAAAATTTGGATCGGCCACTATTGCTCCTTTCATGGTGGTACAAAACTTTACTCGTCGTTCAAAATCACGGTTTTGAAGTTCTTGGTGTAGTTCCATATGAAAGGGATGATACTTGTATTTTCTCGAGGTGTGATTAGCCGTAGAATGGGATGTGTCAGTTAAGTCAGCTAGTTGACGGCTGCTGACCTGGGGATTATCTTCAACATGAAGTAAAATCTTCATTTCATTTTCCTCATTGGTAGCCTTCTGGTTTACTACTTTCCGTTTCGTATACTCAACGCTACCACTACCATCAAACCGTTCCATTAAGCACTGAAAAGATTTTCTATATGGTATACGTCCATTAGGGTAGTTCGCTCCATAAAGCCTTACTGCCAAAAGACAATTTTTTCTCGCCTCGCCCAGTATATAAGCCATGTCAATTAATTCATTTTTAGGAAAATACATAACTATTACCTTTATACGTCACTTACTACAACAAATTAAACTATTTTTACTTGTCAAAATTTGACAATGCCTACATTTTCGTTTTGTCTTGAAAACTATGATATTATAGCGTAAGTGTATTAAAAACAAGGGTAAAAATCGAAAAATTTTAAAAAAATCGAAAAATTTTTAAAAAATCGAAAACTATTAGAAATAGGTATATGACGCACTTAATAAAAGTTAGAGGGCATTGTAAAATCTATCAGAAAAATAATAATATACAGAGTGTGTCATTTAAAAAATTTGAGATTTTTCAATTTAAAATAGTCGAAATGCATAAATTTATTTTGACCACCCTGTAGGATCTAACTCAAATTTCTTTACCTATGTCTTTTTTTTTCATCTCTATAGAACGCTCGTACCAATTATGGGTATTTCACCTTCAGAAAACGACGGCGCTGCTGGTAATTTTTTACAAAACTGAAAACTAGTATTTTTTTTTAAAAAACAAAGAAATATTAGAAAAACTACTAGGTTTAGGTATATAACATTATTAATAAAAAAATTATAATATTTTACGCAGAATTTAAAAATAAATTAGAAAACAGGATGTTCCATTTAAAAAAAAAAAACATTTTATATCGGCCACACTTTTTTGAAGTACCCTGTATACTCAAAAATAATTTTAAACTGTGAATATTCCCTAAAAGTACTGCATTTAACATTTTTTCGTCATTCCCGAAGCAAATGAGATAATGAACTTTACTCTATCGTTGGCTCACCCTGTATAGTCCAATTCTTTTATAAATGAAAATGGATAATGTTTAAAAGATATTTAACGATAAGTTCCTAAAGTTTTCGAAGCCGGAGAGGGTAGATTGGTCTATAGAACCGTTTTCCCAAAGAATGGATTCATTTGGGTTACAAATGGATCTAAATAGCAAAGAATACGCGGGAGCTGGTGCAGACTTCCAACAGATACGGATAAAACTATCAACTTCTTTGACTTCCAACAGATACGAATCGTTTTTCCCACAAGAATTTTATACCATCATAGGATGTATACCTGAAGCGAATTCGCATGGTTAGTCGAGCCCCTTCGTTGTTTTGTAAAAGAAGGTAGAGCCTTGCTTAGAACTCAGAACTGGTGCAGAAAATTTATTTTTCCAATTTAGAAGGAAGTAATAACCTGCTTCTTGTTTGGATACCTGGTAACAGGGTTTTTTTTTATAGCAGTAACATTATCAATCACAGAACATATAACTGTCTCTACAGAAAGCCAAACAAGTAGAATAAAACGTGGCAAAATGAGGCCAGCTCGTTTCCGTCGGATCATTAAAATTTTCCTCGTCGAAGTTCTCAGCGATGCCGCACTTGTTATTCTCTTCTCATTAGTACAGATATATCAACCTGCACTTGAGCGGGATCTCTAAGAATCTCGACGAGGCACATTTTAACGATCCGACGGTAGTGGCTTTTATTTCACATGTTTGTCGTTCTGTAGCGATAGCTATATTTTCTGTGATTTAATAGACTAGCTAAATAGGGAACTCCAGTGAGTCATACAGAGCCTTTTTAGAAAGTGGGAGAGTCAGGTTAGTTCAGGTTAGCTCCAGATATGTCCATGTCAAAACAATTTATTAACATTTCATTCCAGCTTCGATGATTATGATAGCATCTTCAGAAAATTGAGGTATCGTTAACCGCCCCAACCTAAAGTGTGGAATTCTCGTTTTTGCCAAAGCTCTCCAATGTGACCGTGGATAATGCTAAGAAAGTTAGCAAAAAAACGCACAAGATGCTAATAAATTAATCATACTTATTAAGTTGACATGTAATATCTAAAATTGAGTATCAGTTTAGCCATAAATTGAGTACTTTTTTATTTTTTGGGTTGGTTGTAGGCGGGGTAGGCGATTGTGTCTAGTTGTGCACTACACTCTTTTCTTCCTCTTAACCACATAGTCAGCAATTCGTTGGACCATTGTGGATACCATTTTTCTGTAAATGTTGGCTCAGTGGCCGGTGATCACTTCCACCACTATTTTGGTCCGAGCCCTTGTTAAACCAATTACATCCCTCGCATGTCTTTGGCTCGATGTTGGCAGCCAATGATCTAGATGTTGCTCATATAACCATCTGTTGACTGTTTACCAAACGCTGATTTTGTATCTTGCTAAGTCGTTCGCTTTTTTATTACTTTTTGTCCCCGGAGGTCCTGAAACCCACACTTCTTCAACCCTGTTGTTTCTGGAGGTCACGTTTACACTCCATCGTGGGCTTGGAGTTGGTCTGATAGGCTTCTAAAGCCTTTTTTATTTTTTTTTACTTTCCTCCCTAAAGTGAAACGCATAGTTTACAATAGTTGAAACGTACGTTTTTGAACTATATTCAGAAAATGGTGGAAGTCGTTAAATCTTGTAGAGTGTCAACAGTATAAGAATTTTTCCTAGTTTTTCTTAACATAATGAACAAATTTTAAGCATATTTCTCCTAAGTCAAACATCTCATCGGTTAAAGGGGTGGGAGAAGGGGTTGTTTCAAACATAGCATGTTATACGTTTTTTTAAGGATTCTCGGAATTGGAGAGTCTAAAAATTGTGTTATTTTTTATTTATTTTCAGTTTAGTAAAAAAAAAATAGTGTGTAAAAGGAAATGTAAGATTTGGATTGTAACCATAAAGTACCATTAGTATTTAAAATATCGTTGTTTTAATGCTCAACTTAAGACATTGTTTTGTGTGGGAAAAGCGTATTCAATATTTATTTTAGAACCGCAAAAGTTCTGGTAAGTCATTGTATCGATTTATTAAAAATATTACGGTACGAAACTGATCGTTGTGAAATTGCCGCCCAGACCTTGATTACTTAAAACGATAACCCAAAAGTCAACGAATGATAAACACAACATATATACGAGATACGTACGAAAATTACGCAGCATTTTTTTTTCTACAGTGGCAAAAAATAAACAATGTTTGCTCATTAATTTCACTGTAAAAAGCAACACATTTTTTAATGCCATGATACAGTGCGTGAAATCTTTTACGCGCTAGTGCTTAAGTTACCTTGCACACATTACTAAAATTAATATGATCAATTTTTATTTTTTTTTTTAACTTGTAAAAACCGAATAACAATAAAACAGAGTGTTATAAAAAATGGTTATTATATTAAAATTGGTGATTCCTTGGGCCAAATGAAGAACCATTCACTACCAAAAAGTAGGGAATGTTTGGTTCTTTATTTGGGAAAAATAACCGGCCAAGTGTAAGTCGGACTTGCACAATTAGTGTTCCGTACGTTAATTGCTTTTAAAAGAAAAATTTTTGTTATGGAGGTATAAAATGATCATAAAAAAACACCCCAAATGAGCTTTCAACAAAGTTTGTTTCCCATCTTAGTTGAAACTGATGACCTTGAAATTTTTGATTTTTTTTATATACGAGATAAATTATTAAAGGTAATGCGCTCGTGATAATTTTCGTTCAATCTACACCCTGTGGAGAATATTTCAGAATTTTTTTTCAAAAATTTTTGATCAGTACTTTTCGAGATAAGGGGGGGGACAGCAATTTTTGAAAATTTTCAAAAAATAATGAAAAGAAAAGTGTGCGCAAGTATTACAATATTTATACTTTTAAATTCGTGTTTTTACAAGCTTTCATTTGACACCCCACTCGATGATCTAATAAAAAAATCTTCTTTTCACTTCCGATTTCACCCCCCAAGACTAACTCCTTAAATCAAATTTTAACTTTCAAAACTACATGCTCTGATGACGCCATCAATTCCTATATTAGTGCCAAATTTCAATTTTCTATGTCAAATAGTTCCGGAGAAAATCGGGTGTGACAGACAGACGGACACCGAAATGATCTTATAAGTATTCCGTACGGAACACTAAAAATGAAATGAATGAAAGAAAAAAAATCTTAATTCCGACAATTTTAAAATTTGGTGAAATTACATTTACCGGTCTTTTCCTGACACCAGTTCTCACCATCTTGCCAAATTTTAATTTTTTTTTCAGTTACATAATTTTTAGTTAAAAAATCGTTTCCTGAAACAATCGCGTTTTCAAGCAGAAAACAACAAAAACTGTCGTTAAATAAAACCATTGTATTTCTTTTTATAGGTATTGATGAAAATGTTTCTTATGAAAAAAAAACTGGGACTAATTTTAATGATTCTTTTTGTGTTTAATGAAATATTCATTCATTCAAATCGGTGTTGTAGTTTAAAAGTGAGTTTGTAACATTAATTAACCCACTTCTCAGAGTAGTCTATGATCATTGTCGATAGGCAAGAACAGGTTCTTTGCATTTTCGGTCAAAGCAAGGCATTTCTTCGAAAAAGGGATGTACGGGTCCATACCAGCCAAAATAACATCGGAAAACCCCTTAGCGCAGTTAGATGGGTCGTCGGAACGAAAACAAACGTCTAACCAAGGGAAAGTTCGAAAATATTCCATGAGATGGGAGGAACATTTAGCAGAGTTGTAGTGCCAAATCCTGCGCGTTTAGGCGATTGGTAGGATACTCGATGTCGAAAGTAGTTTATGGTCGGAAGAACCTAACGGCGGATTTACGGTGACAGCGTAAGGCCGCTCCCTGATTTGTCGGTGAGGTATCGTTTTTCTCGGTGTGTTCGGTACCGATTCGGTAACGAAAATATTTGAATGAAACCCACCTGACTTGCTCCGCGCCCGCGCAAGTCAAGCACACCGAGAAAAACGATACAGCACCGACAAATCAGGAAGCGGCCTTAATCTCCGAATTGTTGGTTAAAAACATGTTGCTACGTCCCTTTAAAAAAATTTTTGACAATCCTGATTTTCATTTTATACACAGCGTAGACGGAAACTGCAATTGTTTTAGTGACTAAAGTTACAAAATATGTTAACTAGTCTCATTTCTTTTCACATTTATCAAACCCAGCGATAAAAAGAAAGATAGAACAGTGAATTTGCACATATTATATCATTAAACTTTTTCGTATCTGAGTACTATCTGTCGTTATTCGAAGCATTTAGCTTTTAACTATGATTATATTTTCTCTAATCAGTGCAATTTTAATAGTTATTTTAACACCGATTCTAAATTGGTATATAAACGTGGCTAAATACAGAAGTTTGAAGAGAGTTCCCGGGCCCAAACCATTTCCCATTTTAGGAAATTCAAATTTATTAGGAAAAACTCCAAGTGGTATGTTAATGTATTTTTTTAAATTATTATTAGTTAAATGTTTTTGTCCTTGTACAAGGTGAGTCAACGATAGAGTAAAGTGCATTATCTCATTTGTTTCGGGAATGACGAAAAAATGTTAAATACAATAGTTTTAGGGAATGTTAAGATGCACAGGTTAAAATTATTTTTGAGTATGCAGGCTACTTCAAAAAATTGTGGCCGATATAACATATGTTTTTTTTAAATGGAACATCCTATTTTCTAATTTATTTTTACATTCTGCGTAAAATTTTGTAGCTTTTTTTATTAATAATGTTATATACCTAAACCTAGTAGTTTTTCTAATATTTCAATTTTTTTTAAAAAAACGCTAGTTTTCAGTTTTGCAAAAAATTGCCAGTAGCGCCATTGTTTCTGAAGGTGGAATACTCATAATTGGTACGAGCGTTCTATAGAGATGAAAAAAAAGATATATCTGAAGAAATTTGAGTTAGATGCTACAGGGCGTTCAAAATAAATTTATGCATTTCGACTACATTAAATTGAAAAATCTCAAATTTTCTAAATGGCACACCCTGCATATTATTATTTTTTCTGAGAGATTTTACAAAACCCTTCAACTTTTATTAAGTATATCATATACCTATTTCTAATAGTTTTCGATTTATTTTGAATTTTTCAATTTTAACCCTTGTTTTTAATACACTTACGCTATTGTGAAAACATAAACAAATAGTTAATAATAATTTTAATATAGTTTAACTTATCTAATGATTAATTATTATGACGTAATAAATGTTCAAAAATATGCCCGTCTACTTGAATACACAAGTTTAATCGTTTTACTATATTTTCCTTCACTTTCCTTAGCATAAAGGGCGTTATTGTCCTGCACGCATCCCCTATCCTATTTTCCATATCTACTGGTGTTGTAGGGCGATTCAAATAAATACGATCTTTAAGGTAGTCCCACAAAAAGAAGTCTAAAGGTGTTAAGTCACATGATCAAGGAGCCAACTGAACGAATCCATCCCTACCAATCCATTTTTGTGAGTAACAATCGTTTAAAAATTCCCGAACTTCCCGGTGGTAATGAGCAGGAGCTCCGCCTTGTTGAATCCACATTTGTTCTTTTTCAAAGCTATCAACTTCTTCAAGAAGCTGGGGTAATTCGTTTTGCACAAATTTAGATATCTAGGCCCGTTAAGCGGTTTGCGGAAAAAATATGGACCAATAATTCGAAAATTTAATAATCCAAACCTTACATTAAGCGACCGATGGTTTTGGTTTTGAACTTCCTGGGTCCAAAATGGATTAACTGTTGAATAATAATGCATGTTATGGCTCTTAACTGCTCCATTACTGCGAAAAGAAGTTTCATCAGAAACATTATTTTGGATAAAAAAATTTGGATCGGCCTCTATTGCTCTATTCATGGTGGTACAAAAGTTTACTCGTCGTTCAAAATCACGGTCTTAAAGTTCTTGGTGTAGTTCCATATGAAAGGGATGATACTTGTATTTCCTCGTGGTGCGATTAGCCGTAGATTGGGATGTGTCGGATAAGTCAGCTAGTTGACGGCTGCTGACCTGGGGATTATCTTCAGCATGAAGTAAAATCTCCATTTCTTTTTCCTCATTGATAGCATTCTGGTTTACTACTTTCTGTTTCGTATACGCAACGCTACCACTACATCAAACCGTCCCATTAAGCACTGAAAAGATTTTCTAGATGGTATACGTCTGTTAGGGTACTTCGCTCCGTAAAGCCTTACTGCCAAAAGACAATTTTTTCCCGCCTCGCCCAGTATATAAGCCATATCAATTAATTCATTTTTAGGAAAATTCATAACTATTAGCTTTATACGTCACTTACTACAACAAATTAAACTATTTTTACTTGCTTAATAGACATGTCAAAATTTGACAATGCCTACATTTTTGTTTTGTCTTGGCAACTATGATGTTATAGCGTAAGTGTATTAAAAACAAGGGTAAAAATTGAAAAATTTTAAAAAAATCGAAAACTATTAGAAATAGGTATATGACGTACTTCATAAAAGTTAGAGGATATTGTAAAATCTATCAGAAAAATAATAATATACAGGGTGTGCCATTTAAAAAATTTGAGATTTTTCAATTTAAAATAGTGGAAATGCATAAATTAATTTTGAACACTCTGTAGGATCTAACTCAAATTTCTTTACATATGTATTTTTTTTCATCTCTATAGAACGCTCGTACCAATTATAGGTATTTCACCTTCAGAAACGACGGCGCTACTGGTAATTTTTTACAAAACTGAAAACTAGTATTTTTTTTAAAAAAACAATGAAATTTTAGAAAAACTACTACGTTTAGGTATATAACATTATTAATAAAAAAAATTATAAAATTTTACGCAGAATTTAAAAATAAATTAGAAAACAGGATGTTCCATTTAAAAAAAAAATTTTATATCGGCCACACTTTTTTGAAGTACCCTGTATACTCAAAAATAATTTTAAACTGTGAACATTCCCTAAAAGTAATGCATTTAACATTTTTTCGTCATTCCCGAAACAAATGAGATAATGAACTTTACTCTATCGTTGACTCACCCTGTATAGTCCAATTCTTTTATAAATAAAAATGGATAATGTTTAAAGGACATTTAACGATAAGTTCCTAAAGTTTTCGAAGCTAGAGAGGGAAGATTGGTCTATAGAACCCTTTTCCCAAAGAATGGATTCATTTGAGTTACAAATGGATCTAAGTAGCAAAGAATACACGGGAGCTGGTGCAGACTTCCAACAGATACGGAGAAAACTATCAACTTTTTTGACTTCCAACAGATACGAATCGTTTTTCCCACAAGAATTTTATACCATCCTAGGATGTATACCTGAAGCGAATTCGCATGGATAGTCGAGCCCCTTCGTTGTTTTATAAAAAAAAAGTAGAGCCTTGCTCACAACTCAGAACGGCTGCAAAAAATTCATTTTTCCAATTTAAAAGGTCGTAATAACCTGCTTCTTGTTTGGGTACCTAGTAACAGGGTTTTTTTTATAGCAGTAACATTATCAGTCACAGAACATATAACTGTCGCTACAGAAAGCCAAACAAGTAGAAAAAAACCGGTCAAGTGCAAGTTGAACTTGCGCAATTAGTGTTCCGTACGTTGATTGCTTTTAAAATAAAAAATTTTGTAACGGAAGTATAAAATGATCAATGACTTCACAAAACACACCCCAAATGAGTTTTCAATCTTTACTGAAAATTGATGACTTTGAAATTTTTGTTTTTTTTATATACCAGATAAATTTTAAAGGTAATGCACTCGTGATAATTTTCGTTCAATCTATACCCCGTGGAGAATATTTGATCAGTACTTTTCGAGATAAGGTAGGGGACAGCAATTTTTCGCGATTTTTTAAAAGTAATACGAAGAAAAGTGTGCGCAAGTGTTACATTATATATATATTTTTTACTCGTGTTTTCACAAGCTTTCATTTGACACCACACTCGATGACCTAGTAAAAATTTTTTTTTTACTTCCGATTTCACCCCTCAAAACGAACCCCTTAATTCAAAATTTATGTTACGGTGGTATAAAATGATCAGTAACTTCACAAAACACACTCCAAATAAGTTTTCAACAAAGTTTGTTTCCAATCTTTACTGAAATCTCATGACCATGAAATTTTTTTTTTTTTTTAAATACCAGATAAATTATTTAAGGTAATGCACTCGTGATAATTTTCGTTCAATCTACCCCCCGTGGAGAATATTCCAGGATTTTTTCAAAATTTTTTGGTACGTATTTTTCGAGATAAGGCGCGGGACAGCGATTTTTCGCGATTTTTTGAAAATAATACAAAGAAAAGTGCGCGCAAGTATTACATTATATATATATTTTTTACTCGTGTTTTCACAACCTTTCATTTGACACCACACTCGATGACCTAGTAAAAAAATTTTTTTTTCACTTCCGATTTCACCCCCCAAAATTAACCCCTTAAGTCAAAATTTAACTTTCAAAACTACGTGGCTCTGATGAGGCCATCAATTCCTATATTATTACCAAATTTCAAGTTTCTATGACCAATAGTTTCGGAGAAAATCGGGTGTGACAGACAAACAGACAGACAGACAGACACCCAAGTGATCTTATAAGTGTTCCATACGGAACACTAAAAACGTGGCACCAAAATGAGGCCAGCTCGTTTCCGTCGGATCATTAAAATTTTCCTCGTCGAAGTTCTCAGCGATGCCGCACTTGTTATTCTCTTCTCATTGGTACAGATATATCAACCTGTTACTTGCGCGGGATCTCTAAGAATCTCGACGAGGCACATTTTAACGATCTGACGGTAGTGGCTTTTATTTCACATGTTTGTTGTTCTGTAGCGATAGCTATATTTTCTGTGATTTAATAGACTAGCTAAATAGGGAACTCCAGTGAGTCATACAGAGCCTTTTTAGAAAGTGGGAGAGTCAGGTTAGTTCAGGTTAGCTCTAGATATGTCCATATCAAAACAATTTATTAACATTTCATTCCAGCTTCGATGATTATGATAGCAACTTCAGAAAATTGAGGTATCTCTAACCGCCCCAACCTAAAGTGTGGAATTCTCGTTTTTGCCAAAGCTCTCCGATGTGACCGTGGATAATGCTAAGAAAGTTAGCAAAAAAACGCACAAGATGCTAATAAATTAATCATACTTATTAAGTTGACACGTTATATCTAAAATTGAATATCAGTTTAGCCATAAATTGAGTACTTTTTTATTTTTTTGGTTGGTTGTAGGCGGGGTAGGCGATTGTGTCTAGTTGTGCACTACACTCTTTTCTTCCTCTTAACCACATGGTCAGCAATTTGTTGGACCATTGTGGATACCATTTTTCTGTAAATGTTGGCTCAGTGGCCGATGATCACTTCCACCACTATTTTGGTCCGAGCCCTTGTTAAACCAATTACATCCCTCGCATGTCTTTGGCCCGATGTTGGCAGCCAATGATCTAGATGTTGCTCGTATAACCATCTGCTAAGTCGTTCGCTTCTTTATTACTTTTTGTCCCCGGAGGTCCTGAAACCCACACTTCTTCAACCCTGTTGTTTCTGGAGGTCACGTTTACACTCCATCGTGGGCTTGGAGTTGGTCTGATAGGCTTCTAAAGCCTTTTTTATTTTTTTTTACTTTCCTCCCTAAAGTGAAACGCATAGTTTACAATAGTTGAAACATTCGTTTTTGACCTATATTCGGAAAATGGTGGAAGTCGTTAAATCTTGTAGAGTATCAACAGTATAAGAATTTTTCCTAGTTTTTGTTAACATAATGAACAAATTTTAAGCATATTTCTCCTAAGTCAAACATCTCATCGGTTAAAGGGGTTGGAGAAGCGGTTGTTTCAAACATAGCATGTTATACGTTTTTTTAAGGATTCTCGGAATTGGAGAGTCTAAAAATTGTGTTATTTTTTATTTATTTCCAGTTTAGCAAAAAAAAAATAGTGTGTAAAAGGAAATGTAAGATTTGGATTGTAACCATAAAGTACCATTAGTATTTAAAATATCGTTGTTTTAATGCTCAACTTAAGACATTGTTTTGTGTGGGAAAAGCATATTCAATATTTATTTTAGAACCGCAAAAGTTCTGGTAAGTCATTGTATCGACTTTTTAAACATATTACGGTACGAAACTGATCGTTGTGAAATTGCCGCCCAGACCTTGATTACTTAAAACGATAACCCAAAAGTCAACGAATGATAAACACAGCATATATACGAGATACGTACGAATATTACGCAGCATTTTTTTTTCTACAGTGGCAAAAAAGAAACAATGTTTGCTCATTAATTTCACTGTAAAAAGCAACACATTTTTTAATGCCATGATACAGTGCGTGAAATCTTTTACGCCCTAGTGCTTAAGTTACCTTGCACACATTACTAAAATTAATATGATCAATTTTTATTTTTTTTTTAACTTGTAAAAACCGAATAACAAATAAACATATACAGAGTGTTATAAAAAATGGTTATTACATATATTAAAATTGGTGATTCCTTGGGCCAAATAAAGAACCATTCACTACCAAAAAGTAGGGAATGTTTGGTTCTTTATTTGGGAAAAATAACCGGCCAAGTGTAAGTCGGACTTGCACAATTAGTGTTCCGTACGTTAATTGCTTTTAAAAGAAAAATTTTTGTTATGGAGGTATAAAATGATCATAAAAAACACCCCAAATGAGCTTTCAACAAAGTTTGTTTCCCATCTTAGTTGAAACTGATGACCTTGAAATTTTTGATTTTTTTATATACGAGATAAATTATTAAAGGTAATGCGCTCGTGATAATTTTCGTTCAATCTACACCCTGTGGAGAATATTTCAGAATTTTTTCAAAAATTTTTGATCAGTACTTTTCGAGATAAGGGGGGGACAGCAATTTTTGAAAATTTTCAAAAAATAATGAAAAGAAAAGTGTGCGCAAGTATTACAATATTTATACTTTTAAATTCGTGTTTTTACAAGCTTTCATTTGACACCCCACTCGATGATCTAATAAAAAAATCTTCTTTTCACTTCCGATTTCACCCCCCAAGACTAACTCCTTAAATCAAATTTTAACTTTCAAAACTACATGCTCTGATGACGCCATCAATTCCTATATTAGTGCCAAATTTCAATTTTCTATGTCAAATAGTTCCGGAGAAAATCGGGTGTGACAGACAGACGGACACCGAAATGATCTTATAAGTATTCCGTACGGAACACTAAAAATGAAATGAATGAAAGAAAAAAAATCTTAATTCCGACAATTTTAAAATTTGGTGAAATTACATTTACCGGTCTTTTCCTGACACCAGTTCTCACCATCTTGCCAAATTTTAATTTTTTTTTCAGTTACATAATAATTTTTAGTTAAAAAATCGTTTCCTGAAACAATCGCGTTTTCAAGTAGAAAACAACAAAAACTGTCGTTAAATAAAACCATTGTATTTCTTTTTATAGGTATTGATGAAAATGTTTCTTATGAAAAAAAAAATTGAACTTGTCGTCGTAGTTTCATTAATTAAAATGGGGTTCGCCAAAAACATCAGGAAAATGTGTGCGGCAAATAACCGGCAACGTGTGGTCTATTACGCAGAGTCGCGTAGTGTTCGCGTAAGAGCGATAGAAAAACTTTTTATTTATTAAAACGGTCACTTTGGATTGTAGTTAAGTATGCATTGTTTAAAAATCTAGTGATTATTGCTGTATGTAAAAAACTTCAGTTTTAGATGGTTAGTGTATGTTATTTTCTTTGGTAAATAATTGTTTTTAAATCATTATACGTAGGGTTTATCTCAGTGCTTCAGGTACTAAAATAAAATTATTCTATAGCAAGGCTTAACTCAGCTCATTGACGAACCAACACGAATCCCTGATCGAGACGGAGAGTTTGCCAGTCTTCTTGATCTCTTTTTAACCACCAATCCGGAGATTTACACAGTCAGTGTAAATCCGCCGTTAGGTTCTTCCGACCATAAACTACTTTCGACATCGAGTATTCTACCAATCAATGACAGAGAGGCGCCTAAACCGCGCAAGATTTGGCACTACAAGTCTGCTAAATGGGAAGATCTCATGGAATATTTTCGAACTTTCCTTTGGTTGGACGTTTGTTTTCGATCCGACGACCCATCTGACTGCGCCAGGGAGGTTTCCGATGTTATTTTGGCCGGTATGGAGGCTTACATCCCTTTTTCGAAGAAATGCCCTTCCAACGGCAAGCCTTGGTTTGACCGAAAATGCAAAGAAGCTGTTGCTTCTAAACATCTTGCATACCGACAATGGCGCGAAAATCCTAACACCATAAATCGTAACACATTTGTTCGTGCCAGGAACAGATGCAAAGAAATTATCGACGAAACCAAGGAGGTACACAATCAACGGATTAGAAACAAACTTCTCGCCTGTCCCGGCAATTCAAGGTCCTTTTGGTCGGTCGCTAAGGCAGTTAGTCAAAATTTCACCAAATCCACCATACCACCACTCACACGGCCAGATAATTCTATTGCAACGACACCTGTTGAGAAGGCGGACTTGTTGGCTGAACTCTTTGCTTCACATTCTACTGTCGATTTCCAAGGAAGGGCACCACCTACTATTCCCACAGTGCAGTCAAGAATGCCCGATGTTGTCTTCAGATAGCGTATTATAAAGCGTATTCTGATGAAGCTAGACACCAAAAAGGCTTCTGGCGCTGACGGAGTACCTGCCATAGTTCTTAAAATCTGTGCGAGGGAACTAACACCAGTTTTCTGTAGACTTTTCAACCTATCCTACAGAAAGGGAATATTTCCTTCCTGCTGGAAATGCGCTACAGTTCAGCCGATACCTAAAAAAGGCAAGAAGACCTTGCCAAATAACTACCGACCAATCGCACTGCTTTCAATAATATCGAAAGTCATGGAAAAGGCTATCAATCAGCATCTTCTAAAATATCTTGAAGGATTCAACATTATTAGCGATCACCAATATAGCTTTCGTAAAAATAGATCAACAGGAGATCTTCTGACTTATGTAACACATGTTTGGAACAATGCAATTGAACACTTTGGAGAATCTCGAGCGGTTGCTCTGGACATATCCAAGGCATTCGACCGTGTTTGGCACGATGGGCTGTTGGCTAAGCTACGTTCTTATGGTATGTCGGAAAAGTTCTGTTTGTGGCTCTCATGTTTCCTCAGAGAGCGTTCTTTACGAGTGGCAGTCGACGGATTTCTTTCTAACACCTTCACTATCAACGCCGGTGTACCTCAAGGCTCCATACTGTTTCCTACTCTTTTTCTCATTTACATTAACGATCTGCTGGAAAAGACCGAGAATCCAATCTACAGCTTTGCAGATGACAGTACACTTATCTCTTCATTCACTTTGAACGCTCGGACATCGGCTACGCAGACGAATATCCGCAGACAGCAGGAAGTCGTTCAACTTAACAAAGACCTGGAAGAAATTCTATCTTGGGGTGACAGTAACCAAGTGGAATTTAACGCTACAAAAACCCAGGCGGCAGTTTTTTCTAAAAAAGTTAACGTTGCTGAACCCGACATAGTTATGTCGGGGCACTCCATTCCTCTAACATCGTCACTCAATTTGTTGGGCGTTAATTTAGGAGCAAATATGTCCTGGCATGAACATGTTGCAGGCATAGCAAGGAGAGCTTCTCAAAAGTTGGGAATATTATTTCGAACCAGAAAGCTTTACACTCCACAACAACTGTTAATTCTTTACAAAGCTCAAATTCGACCAACTATGGAATACTGCTCCCATGTTTGGAGCTCCGCTCCCAAACATACACTGCATTTGTTGGATTCTATTCAGAGAAGAGCTGTTCGTCTGATTGGAGACCCGGAACTGACCGTCGGCCTTGATTCGCTGGAACATCGAAGAACGGTTGGCGACTTGAGCCTATTCTACAAGTACTTTCATGGAAAGTGTTCGAAGGATGTGGCCCGCTTAATTTCTCCCAGAGCAGTGCATGTTAGAAGTACACGTCGCGCTAATTCTTCACATCCGTATGAGGTTCAGCTTGTTACTCCCCGTACAACACTTTTCAAGCAGTCTTTTATATGGAGAACATCATCCCTTTGGAATAATTTGCCCAGGACTGTGTTTCCTACCGAGTACAATCTACAGCGATTCAAGAACAACGTGAATCGCCTTCTCTGCACACGTGTCGCTCCTGTAGCGCTTTAGGGACTTCCCTGTAGCACGTGTGCTAGACCCATAAAAAAAAAAAAAAACATTGCAGTCGTCTGGGTTGTTATCAAAATCCCAGGCAATGGTCTTTAGTATGTCTATTTGATACAACCACTGGCGTACATATGGAGGAATCATAAAACGTTAGGGTTGATTTTCTCACTAGATACAAAAATATTTGTATTACTACAGAATAAAAGCAATAGGCATTCAAAACAAAACATATTAACCTCGTATACTGTTAAATTGGTATCTTCTTAGGAAATTGCCTTAATTATTAAATCATCATCTGTAAGTAGTAGTAAAAATAAACTGTTTATATTAGTTTATTGACACTAGTAATTTTTCAAACTGGTAAGCACCGGAGTCAATTTCGCGACAGTGATTCGGAGGAATTTGCGTATAGTTTTACATAAGCTCTGTGTGAACAGTATTAAAATATTTTTATCAGTATTGTTGTTGATGTCCTTCGATGTAAAGCACACAAAATATAAAAATTAATTTTTAATACTAGCACAGATAAGCCACCCATTATTTGTGCTGATATAGAAATGATGATTTGTGCACTATGTTGGTCGGTACTGTGCGCGGTTTTAGTGGTTCTATTAACACCTTTCGTAAATTGGTACATAAATGTGTTCAAAAATAGGAGTTTGAGTAAGGTGCCAGGCCCTAAACCCGTGCCGATTTTTGGAAATGCGACTTTGTTGGGAAAGACACCGACTGGTAAATATGTTTTGTTGTAATTTTAAGACTGTAGAGTTAATTAACCTAAAATAAAGAAAAATACGATCGGTTGTGTTTTTACTTTTTTTAATGAAAAAAGTGAATCCAAAGAAAAAAATCATTCTTTGAGATTTTTACATATCTTCACGTGTCAGGATAATAAGATCAAGAAAAATGTAATCCCATCAAAAACATAAAATGTAAAAAACAGTCCTTCCACCACAAAAAGTTATGAGATCTCATGTAAAACCAAGTCAGTTATTTTAGTTAGTATCTATGGAAGCACCTCTTCAACAACTTTGTCATAAATTGTTATCTATTTAGTTACCTACCAACATTTATAGTGACCGTATCAATATTAGACATCTTTACTTCTATAATAAATATAATGACTTGGCAATCGCACGGCAACATAATCACATAAGAATAATCTACTATTTCGATTGCTAAGTAAGTCTAAACAGTGCACTTAAGAATAAAGTATTTTAAATAGTAGATTATTCTTATGCGATTATGTTGCCGTGCGATTGCCAAGTCATTATATTTATTATAGAAATAAAGAGGTCTAATATTGATACGGTCACTATAAATGTTGGTAGGTAACTAAATAGATAACAATTTATGACAAAGTTGTTGAATAGGTACTTCCATAGATACTAACTAAAATAACTGACTTGGTTTTACATGAGATCTCAGAACTTTTTGTGGTGGAAGGACTGCGTTGCGAGACTTGGTATTGCCCAAGGGCATAAAAGCAGTAGTACCATGGCCGATTTTACCACATATCTGTTGACAAAGTTAGGATTATTTGCAGATGATGCGCACACTCATATTATACTACCGTAGCGAGAGCGCTTATCTGCAATCATTTAAATAGCATCGTCCAATGATTGGAACTTTGAAAAGTCAAATTAAAAGAGGCATAATGTGAAGGCATACTCGTAATTATAACAAGAAAATATACAAACAATAAAATAAATATGTCGATTAAGATAAATGACATCTAAATACCATTCAGTATTTGGGTGTCATCGATTCGAAGTTAAAATTTCACCTATACGTAGGACATGTGCTCCAAAAAGCATTTTATGCAATGCAAAACTTATACACGTTAATTTCATCAAACTCACCTACGGAGCCTAGAAAGAAACTCTAAATCTGCAAACAAATTGTAAGACCTATATTGACATTTACCAACAGGCACTAGCACCAGCCAGCCATAAGGCTTAATATAATTGACCTGAACTAAGGCATTGTGATTGTAGAATTAAACTTGCTGGTGAAGTCTGGGTCTCTAAACTGCTGAACAACCAGCTCTCTTCTGAATAGAAATGCAGCGAATGTTTAGGAGCAAAGTCCCAAACATGGCGGCAGTATTCGATCGTTGGTCGAATTTGACCTTTCTAAAAGATTAAAAAATGTTGTGGAGAGTTTATGTTTTTGATGGGATCTCATTTCTTTTTGTAGGTAGTCCTCTTTTTTTTTTCTTCTCGGGTAATATTTCTTGTACGTCAGCTATGGATTTTCTTAAAGCCCACTCCCTGTCTCTATTGGTTTTTGTCAAAAGCTATGATGTAACAATTTTTGACAAGTCTGGACGATAAGTGCTTCTAAGTCGATTATATTCAACGACTGCGGACTCCTGAGTTTTGATACTACCGAAGTCGACATTAATTAGATGTAATCCTCCCAGACTTATCACTCTCGAAAGTGCCACGTATGCTTGACCGCATGTGAACCCTGAAGAACCGATGGCCATCAGTGCACTGTGCCCCTGACTTTTGTGTATGGTAATAGCATAGGCTATACATATCGGAAACTGTTCGTGATGAACATAAGCTCTATTAATAATTTCAAATTTAGTTTTGACTGCACCAAGCTCGTAAAGATGTTCATTATTAAATGTAATATGTATTTTTTTAAATTTTATTTGTATTTTCAGGATCAACCTTTACTCCTTGTACTATACCGATAGAAAGGTTGACTAAGCCAAGACTCACGTCAATATTTCGTCTTAACATGACTTGCTCCTAGTTTAATAACTATATTCTCTTCTATCCTTGCTGTTATGGAAGCATCATCTTCATACTTTTTTATAATTAAAATATACTTAAAGTATTTCACTTAACGATTTTTTAATTACACGAAGTAGGTAATATTAAACGAATATATTTGATAAATGAAAAATATTATTAAATATAATATATTAATTAACAAATAATACAAATTATTCATAATTGAGGGTTTTTTAGTGATTAGTTAACTTTATACGACGTACGAGGCTGGTTTGAAAACTCCGTGCAAAGTCCGAGAGATGGCACCACCGGCGCGTATCGAGGTCATGTTTAGTTAGTAGCATCTCTTGAATGAACGCACACCAAGTTTCGGCCATATTGGTCTATTTCTTTGTGTTTGGCATTCGTGTGATTCAAGGAAGTTGAGTGATTTTCAAGAAATGGACGAAAAAGAATTTCGTGTGGTGATTAAACATTACTTTATGAAAGGCAAAACGCCTCAGGAGACTAAAGAGAAGCTTGATAAACATTATGGTGACTCTGCACCTTCGATTAGAACAGTTTATAAGTGGTTTCAAAATTTTCGGACTGGCCATATGGGCACAAGTGACGCTGGACGTTCTGGACGGCCTGTGGAGGTTACGACTCCAGAAATCATTGATCAAATCCATGATATGGTGATGGATGACAGAAGAGTTAAGGTGCGTGAGATTGCTAGTGCTGTGGGCATCTCGACTGAACGGGTACATAATATTTTGCATAAACATTTGGACATGAGAAAGCTATCCGCAAGATGGGTGCCGCGATTGCTCACGCTTGACCAAAAACGGAATCGTGTGAAGTGTTGCAAGGATGGTTTGCAGCTATTCCAGAAGAATCCGGAGGACTTTAAGCGTCGTTTCATCACTGTGGATGAAACATGGATACATTACTATACTCCTGAGACCAAACAACAATCTAAACAATGGGTTACCAAGGGGGAATCTGCACCAAAAAAGGCGAAGACCGTTCCTTCGGCCGGAAAGGTTACGGCGACTGTCTTTTGGGATTCGCAAGGGATAATCCTCATCGACTATCTGGAAAAGGGTAAAACTATTACAGGTGAATATTATTCATCGTTATTGGACCGTTTGAAAACCGAGCTGCAAGAAAAACACCCGCGATTGGCCCACAAGAAAGTCCTTTTCCATCACGACAACGCACCAGCACACACCTCAGCAGTTGTGGTCGCAAAATTAATGGAAATAGGATTCCAACTCGTTTCACATCCCCCCTACTCTCCAAACTTGGCTCCCTCGGACTACTATTTGTTCCCCAATTTGAAGAAATGGCTGGCGGGACAAAGATTTTATTCAAACGAGCAGGTGATTGCAGACACTAATGGATATTTTGCAGACTTGGACAAATCCTATTATTCGGAAGGGATCAACAAACTAGAACATCGTTGGACGAAGTGTATAAGCCTAAAAGGAGACTATGTCGAAAAATAAAAAAGGTTCACCCCAAACACATAAGTAGTTTTTATTTTTGCACGGACTTTTCAAACCAGCCTAGTATTATTTATCGGGACTCACGGTTGACCTTGCATTATGCTATGCATGGCTGAGCGCTGCGCGCCCTCCGCGCTCTATCTCAAAAACGGTTAAGCGTATAAAAAAATGTTTAGAACAAAATTTGTAGAGAATTTTATGTTCTACAATTTTCATAATAAATGCAAATATCATTGAAACCATAGGAAGCGAGATATTTGCGAAAACCCGATTTTTGTAACCTTTTACTTTGAATATCTTAAGACGCAGATACGAGATTTTATGAGACTTTTGAGACAACTTTTAGAATGCCAAAATAAAGGTTAATACAAGTTTACAGCTTATTATCTCTCCCTCCGAGGTTGACCCTCTTTTTTGGCTTAAGTGACTGTACAATTTAGAAAACGGGACTAAAATTTCGGGATGTTTCAGTTTTTCCTTCCTTTATGGGCTAAAACACTAACTAAATTCAAAATTTGAAGTTTGTGTGTCTGCTAGAAGTACCTTAGAATTGTGATGATCGGTGAGTGTGTCAGTGACAAAATTAAAGACTTCGACTGACGACAGTTCGTAAACTATAAGGTATAAATAGTAGGTAATTTAGGAATATAGCTAGTATAGTATGTCCTCTTCGTCACTGAAAATTCAGGCTTCTAGCTTTATCCACAACGAAGTTACAGGGGGGTCGAAAGTGCCATGAGTGGCTTCGAGAAAAGGATGGTACGGCTGTGCTTTCTGCTCGACTTGGCGGGGGCACTACCGTGCCCCCAGATCAAGAAAAATATAATTTCCAATTTATCACAGTTTGTAGATCTATCTGTCTGTTGATCCGATAATTCTCTTCTTCTTCTTCTACGGGTACGACGACCGTTCAACGATCGCTGGTTATCATTTTGGTTACCATGTTGATGATGATCGTTTTATTGACAGCCGGTCGGAAGAGTTGCCGTTCCGTACCACTGCCTCAAATTTTTCAATCACGATGTTCTCCTTCTCCCTGGACCACGTCTGCTTGCTCTATAATCAGATGTAAGATTTCATATTTTTCTGGATATTTCATAATGTGGCCAAAATATTCTAATTTGCGTCGCTTGATGGTCGTGACCACCTTCAAGTCCTTATCTATGCGAGCAAGAACGCTGTTGTTACTAATTCTATCCATCCAACTGATTTTCAGCAGACGTCGATACATCCACATCTCGAATGCCTCCAGACGTTTAGTATTGCTTTAGTTTGCGTCTACGCTTCCATGCTGTACAAGAGAACCGGAAAGACATAGCAGCATATCATTTTCATCCGTAGTTTCAATGATAGGTCGTGGCTAGTTAAAATTTTTTTGTTCTTCATAAATGTAGCCCGTGCCTTCTCTATTCTTGACTTCCACAGTCTCAACTCTCTCTATCAATATTAGATACTTTGCTTATAATAATATATTTTGTTTTATTTGCATTGAGTGTTACACTAAACGGTGTACAAGTGTAGATCTTTTCCGTTATTAATGATAATTAATGTATCATCATTGTATCTGATGTTATTTATGTTTGCGCCGTTGATGTTGATTCTTTCCTTCATTGAATATCACATCCGAATAGAGGTTGAAGAATAAGGACTATAGAATACAACTCTGACGCACTTCCCGCTTGGTTTTAATTTTATCTGATAGTTGACACTCCAACCGTACTTCAGCTGTCTGATGCCAGTACCAATTGACGATGACACGAATGTCTTTGTCGTCTATACCGGTCGTTTTAAATCTCTAAAAGTTTTTCGTGGCGTAGCCTCTCAAAGGCTTTGTCAAAGTCAATTGAACAAAGGAACATATTTTGGTTGACATCGCGACATTTCTGTATCATTACATGGTTACCAAACAGTGCTTTTCTAGTCCCTAATCCGTTTCGAAAACCAAACTGATAATTCTCGAACGAAATCATACATCGATCTCTACTTTAGTACACTTCTACTACCCAATGCAAGAAAGAAAACTATAATTTTTGAGCGATATTACTCAGCGGAGGGGGTTGAAAGGGGGTGGAGGACGATAGATTTTGTATATTTTCGATAGTATTATGATATTTTTTCTTGGTTTTTGGTTGGATAATGAACAAATTTCAAGCCTAATTATTTATAATCAAATATAATAATATATAAATAATCAAATAAAGTATAAAGGAAGGGGGTAGAGGGGGTTACATCATATTTTACGCCATTTTCAGAGATCTCGGATTCGAGACTTCTGAAAGTTATGTTATTTTTTATAGTTTTCAGATTTCTCGACTTCTTCTGGCGTTATTTTTTATTATTTTGTCGTAAACAATAAGTATATGAAACTGTTACTTTTCAGTTGTAAATATTATTATGCATTTATTCTAGAGTATAGTATTACGTTTACTAGAGAAGTACTGAGTAAGTGATTTCACTGAATTTTTTTTTTAGAAAACTTACAATGCTTCCTGAAACTTCAGAAAAAATATGGCAACTTCTACAAAATATGGACTGGTCCTACCCTTAGACTGGTCATTAATAAACCTGAATATCTGGAAGAACTCTTAACTTCTAATGTCCATTTGGCCAAATCTACAGGGTACGACCTTTTTAGACCGTGGTTAGGAGATGGCCTCTTGGTAAGCGCAGGTAAGGAAATTTCATTTTTATATATGTACTCGTGCCCGCGGCTCCGCTCGCGTGGACTTGATTCACTACTATCGTCACTGCTTATTCCTTATGTTACCTAACGTAATAAAATATCTGCCATTATTTCCCCTTATCTCTACATAATTTCCATTATCTAGGCTCTGCTCATCTCCCTTTATTTCTCCTTATTCTCCATTATTTATATTTATCTCCCATTCCCTCACCTTATCTCCCATTATCTAGGCTTATATTGAATTATATAGAACATATGTATAAATTTATAAAAACACGTAAATCGGATAAGTGGTTCTCAAGTGATAAGCGCACTAACGGACAGACAGACAGAGAGAGAGACGTTGCATTTTATATATATTATATTCTTTGCAACATGATATTGTTCCATATTTAATGGTTTAGGCAGTGTAATGCAAGAGAACGCGCTAACGGTAACCTTTTTTCCGACTTGATTCACTATTATCGTCACTGCTTATTCTTTATGTTACCTAACGCAATAAAATATATCCTATAACCTGGCCAGAGAACATATGGATGTTTAAAAAAAAAACACGTACGCACTAATGGACAGAGAGACGTAGCATTTTATATATACGAGGCATGTTTTTTAAGTAAGTACCGTTTTGCGATTCCGCCGCCGCAGCGATACGGTTGGCGTTCCGCGCATGCGCGCTGGTAACCTACATCTCATGTCTACGCACTGACGCCATTACAGTCTGATTCTTCATTGTATACGTTGTTTACTGAGTGTTTAAGATGCCTCCGACAATCGTGAGTCCCGCCGATTGTGAAGTACGGGCTGTTATACGATTTCTTAGTGCTAAAGGCGTAAAAACCGATCGATATTCATCGTGAGATCTGTGAAGTTTACGGACAAAACATTATGAGTGATGGAATGGTAAGGAAATGGGTGAGAGCATTTAAAGATGGCCGCACAAATGTGCATGATGAAGAACGGAGTGGGCGTCCTTCGGTCGTTAATGAAGATTTGGTGCAGAAAGTGGACGAAAAGGTGAGAGAAAACAGACGCTTTACAATTTCATCATTGTGCGACTGCTTTTCTCAATATTCTCGTAGTGTTTTGTATCGCATTTGTGATACAGTGGTTAACAAGTCAGGCGGCAGAATTTTATGAGGAGGGTATTCAAAAACTGGTGCCACGTTATGACAAGTGCCTCAATATTCACGGAAATTATGTAGAAAAGTAGATTAAGGTACAGGCTTTCATGTAAAAATAAAATTATAGCGATATCTTTGCACGTCTTTTTTTAATTCCAAAACGGTACTTACTTAAAAAACATGCCTCGTATTATAGATGGATAACCTGGCCAGAGAATATATGTATGTTTTAAAAAAAAGCACGTAAATCGGATAGGTGGTTCTCCAGTGATAAGCGCACTAACGGACAGACAGATAGACAGACAGAGAGACAGACAGACAGAGAGACGTTTCATTTTATATATATTATAGATAGAAATTTATAGATAACCTGGCCAGAGAACAAATGTATGAATTAAAAAAAAAACACGTAAATCGGATAAGTGGTTCTCGAGTGATAAGCGCACTAACAGACAGACAGATAGACAGAGAGACGTTGCATTTTATATATATTATATTCTTTGCTACATAATATTATTCCATATTTAATGCTTTAGGGACTTTTTTTCCGACTTTATTCACTATTATCGTTACTGCTCATTCATTATGCTACCTATCATAATAAAATATAGCCTATAACCTGGCCAGAGAACATATGTATGTTTAAAAAAAAAGTACGTAAATCGGATAAGTGGTTCTCCAGTGATAAGCGCACTAACGGACGGACAGACAGACAGACAGAGAGACGTTGCATTTTCTATATATTATAGATGTATCAAAAATAGAGAATTGCGCTTTGTGCAAATGATCTTTGTTTCGATCTTGTTTCCTTTTTGTCTCAGCTCCAAAAATATATATTTTCAATTTGGACAGATATGTGATTTGTCTAAGAGTGATCTATATTTACATAATAGTATAGTTTACGTTTACCTAAGAGAAACTCAAGAAAAGACAAGTCTATTTATTTGTCTTAGTAACAATCAAGGTAAGAGTCGTACAATTTAATTGACATGATTAAAAGTGAAAAAAAAAACAGAGAGCCACATGACGTAAAGGTAGATTACTCTTAAGGGGCAAGGTCACTCCAGGCCCCAGGAACAAAAGCTAATTTTGGGCATTTTCGTCAAGAGTATAATAAAAGCAGTCCAAAATTTATTTGAAGTACTTTATTAAACAAATATTTAAGTGTACAAAAATATTTCCTTTATCTTTTTAATTCAAATTATGCGAAGTCTGAAACGGGCCAAACGATGGCCACCAAAAAATTTTCATCCATATATGTCAAAAAGTAGTTAGTAACTTACGGAAATATGAAAATATAGTTTTTTTCGAAAAACGGTGCACATTTGAAAACAATTTTCATTTTTCGTCCAAAAATTTTACGAAAAACTTTTTATAAAAAAGAAAGTTTATAACTTATCGAAAAATCCGCACGCTTTCCGTTAGATAATGTATCTGAAAAGTCATTCTCAAAATTTAAAGCGAATCCATAAAGATTTTTGGCAGCTGTCATTTCGCCCGATTTGAAAAACGAGACCACTATCAAAATAAAAGACGTAAGAGTAACGAGAGGGGCAGAATGTGGAACAGACCATAGACTATTAATAGCAAATATAAAAGTACCGTGGTACAAGACAATAAAGCAAAAAGGAACAATAAATAAAGAAAACAGAAATACTAATGATATAACAGAAAAACCAGACGAAGAAATAAAATACAAAATACACTTACTGCAAGACGAAACGATAAGATACCTATACAGACGACGATTAGATCAAAAATTAAATGAATTTAACTACGACAACCTCCAACAGATGTATGACCACATAAAAGAATGCATCAAAGAGGCGGCCCTAGAAGCATTAGGTAAAGAAGACAACGAGAATAAGAAACATAAAATTAGAATCTGTGAAAAAACCAAAGAATCTATAAAGGAGAAAAAAAGACTATACAAAAAATGGCTGAATACAAAATCAGAAGAAGATCTACAGAAATATAAAGAGAAAAATGTAGAGACGAGAAGGATTATAAATAAAGAAAAGAACGAGAGATGGGAAAAATCGTGCGAACATGTAGAACAGTATATAGGAGGAGCTAGAAGCACAGAGTCATGGAGAATAATTAAAGCATTAAGGACCAACAATAGAGAGAAGATGTATATAGAGTATATCCCAGAAAGCGAGTGGGAAGAATATTATAAGAAGCTGCTAACAGAAGACAGAGAAGAATTCCAGAAAGAGAACCCTGAAGAAGAACAGAATAAGGAAAAAAAAGAGATAGAACTAAGCTATAAAGAAGTAAAGAAGACAATAAAAACACTCAAAAATAATAAATCTGCAGGGCCTGGGGGTGTGGCAAATGAAATGATTAAGTACGGGTCTAATAAATTACATCGAAGGCTGAGAAACATGTTCCACAGAGAGATAAATGGAGAAAAAATACCAGAGGAATGGTCAAAAGCCTATATAGTATCTATATTTAAAAAGGGAGCCCGCAGAAAATACACAAACTATAGAGGCCTAAGCGTAATATCGAGGAGGAGGAAAATATAAAAGGAAAAATTGGAGAAGACCAAGCAGGCTTTACGGCCGGAAAATCATGTATAGACCACATATACACTATAAAACAAACAATGGAAAAAAAAACTGGCAAAGAATAGAGAAGTTCATTTAGCCTTCATAGACATAAGAAAGGCCTATAACTCAGTACCAAGACAAAGATTATGGAACGCAATGAAAGAAATAGGCATTAACAAAGAACTAATATACGCAGTAAAAGCACTCTACGAAAACAACACAGTGAACATAAAAATAGGACATAAAATAGGGAAAAGACTCCAAACATCAAAAGGCCTATTATAAGGATGCTCTACATCCCCCACACTATTCAAAATATACCTCGAACAAACATTAAAAAAATGGAAACGAAAATGTAGTGGAATGGGAGTCCCAATACGAGAAGATTACTTATATACTCTAAGTTTCGCAGGCGACCAAGTAATCATAGCGCAAGATGAGGAAGACCTCAGATATATGGTAAGAAAACTGAAAGAAGAATACACTACAGCAGGATCGATGGACGATCAACAAAAGAAATAAATCTAAAATTAACGCGGTAGAGATGGAGTATTGGAGAAGATGTTGTAGAGTGACACGTATGGAGAAAATAACAAGTGGAGAAATAAGAAACAGAATGAACATCAAAGAGAACGCAATAAACGCCATTGAAGAAAAACGATTAAAATGGTATGGACACATAAGACGGAGCGAAGATAATAGGTGGATAAAGAAAATAACGGAGTGGAGCCCTATAGGGAGAAGAAAAAGAGGAAGACCCATACGATCGTGGAGAGACCATGTGGACGAGACTATGGAGGACAGGGGTCTAAGAGATGGAGACTGGGAAGATAGAAACGGATGGAATCAAAGGCGGAGAGAAGGAAGACAGCATCAGCTGTAGAAAATCCTTGATACATACATATATATATATATATATATATATATATATATATATATATATATATATATATATATAAAAAGGTGCCTTGTCGCATTGGATTCTAAAGCGACCATTTTGAATTAAAAAGACAAAACATATATTTTTATACACTTAAATATTTGTTTAATAATTTACTTCAAATAAATTTTCGACTGCTTTTATTATACTCTCGAAAAAAATTCCCGAAATTAGCCTTTTTTTCCTGGGACCTGGAGTGGCCTTACCTCTTAAGATAAGGGAGGATAAAATAAACTTGATGGAAACCTTAGGTTACGCGGCACAATTTTATGCGACTATGGAGTACAAATATAATTTGTAGGTGCGAAATGGAAACTTCGTAGAAAAATGATAACGCCAACATTCCATTTTAAAGTGTTGGAAGATTTTATGCAAATTTTTAATAGGCAAATGAACATTATGCTGGATAAAGTGATGGAAAAGGTCAGAGAGCGCCCTGGAGAAACTATTGATTTGTTTAGTTTTATTAATTTGATGTCCCTGGATATTATCTGTGGTAAGTAGATAGTGTAGTTTAATTTTTTAAATATTGAATATATATATATATATATATATATATATATATATATATATATATATATATATATATATATACATACATAAATCGATTCCTTTCCTCGACATGCTCTTGTCTTAAAATGACAACAACAAGGTGAGCACCAAGTGGTACCGCAAACCGACCAGCTATGGGAGGTACTTGAATTACCATTCACATCACTCCACCAAAATAAAACTTAACTTAAAATCTATAATGAGATCAAGGGTCCTTAGACTGGCTCACCCAGACTTCCAGAATGATTTTCTGACTGAACTCCAAACTATTTTCGTCGAAAATTCGTACCCCTTTCATGTAGTACGCAGTCTTATGTTTTCTCCACCCCTTCCCACGTCATATCAAAATGTTCATACTCGAGTCAGTACTCACCCCTCATCTAAATCACTGCCAGATATAACTCCCCTACTATGGAGACCTTAGTCCTAGACTTATAAACACCTTCAAAGGTCTCAATTTCAAGTTTACTAAGAAACTTCAGAACAAACTCAAGTCCCTGTATACAAAATTAATGACTCCTATTGACACTGTCCAAAAAATAAACGTAGACTACAACCTTCCCTGTCTTAACTGCAACCTGTGATACATCAGCCAAACCTTCAGAAACGTCAAAGGCCTCATAACGTCACACAAGAGCGATTGCAGAAGAGGTGTAACATAGTGCTCCTTTGCTGAACATGTCATTAACAAAGACTATAATAATGCATCTGTCTTGTTCAATGAACCTAATTATATTAAAAGAAAGTTTAAAGAGTTGGTGGCTATTAACAGCAATTCTGTATTCATGAATAAGAGATCTGACACGGCGGACTTAAGTGTGATTTACTCATACATTTTGAAACTCTCCAACGACAGGAGTATTACTAACACTACGTTAGACTCTCAATAATGATTTCTTACAATTCAACAACATATGTGGTCGGGGATGAGTTTCTACATGTGTGGGTGTACGAGAGTGTTGTGCGTCTGTAGCTATGACGGGCAGTTCATGCCTCCCCGCCAATTTCGTTTCTTATGATTATATATGCACTCACATTTCTTATTAAATAATGGTTGTCCCGTTGTTATCATTCATGTTTCCAATACGTTAAACCCAGCACTGGCGCAAGATCTTGTGTCCTTCTTGTCTTGCCTCTCTTCATGGAACCATTAACCACTTCTATTTTGTTGGAGTTATTACACGGCCGATTCTAGTAACATTTCAATACTCACCAAATTCACGTACATCTGTCAAATCAATTGTGTTTTACCGCCAAATATCGGCACATGGGCCCCGCCTGCTCTCCTCCGAGATTTTCCTGGGTTCTCTAAGAAAATTGTATAACATTGTTAACTACAATGGTGCCAACGTTTGTTTGTTACTAATCTTGAATAATGCTTTTAATTAGATGTTTTTAATAGTCCTGTGGATTGGCTTGTCTTGTAATACCAATGTACATGTTTCCGACAATAATTAGTCTTCAGTTTGTAAGTAGTATTTCCTTCGTAATTTAATCACTATATACTTACAATTCACGTTCTAGATGTCTTGATAAAGAAACGAATATGTCGGTTTCAAAATCTTGACAAATAAACAAATTGACTTTTAATTGGCCTCTTACGACTGCACCTCCAACAATTTAGCTCCTATATATATATATATATATATATATATATATATATATATATATATATATATATATATATATATATATATATATATATATTGTCCGCCACCAAAATCAGGACAAAATTAAAATTAAATGTTCCATCTCCCTGACTTCGGCGATAGCTCATTGTTAACGTTTGGGTAAATTAGCGTTTTTAACCTCACAATGTCCGAGCAGATAAGATTGAGTGTGGAGAATAATCGGAGAACGGCGATAATCGAAAATGTACGTTAGGCGCTCACAAAGAGACCGCTCAATAGTTCAGATTTGAATTCTTTGGATTATTATGAGTGAAGGAAGTGTCGTCGAAGGAGGAAGCACCGAGTCGTGACATGCGAAACTTACGTCTTTGTAGGCCGTTATTGAGGCGGCATTTACCAACACGGACTAAGATACGTTGCAGACGGCTTGCCACCGCTTCAAATCGAGAATTGAAGCAGTAGTAGAAGGTTGCATAGAGTAATTTTACTGTTAAAGGATACCACTAGTGATGTACAAAAAGATTTTTTTGCTATTTTTTTCATTTTAATTATTAAAATTTGGTTTATTAAATTATTTTTTTTGTGCGGATTTTGGTGGCGGACCGTATATCGCATGAAAAGTTTTATGATTTTTTTTTGTATTTTAGAAACAGCTTTTGGTACTCCAATTAATGCTCAATCGCAAGGAAATCCCAAATACGTGAAAGCCGTCAAAGATTTCTTGGAAATATTCGTTTTTAGATTTTTCTCCGGATGGATGGGACATCCATTCTTTTTTTAGATTTTCTGAACCTTACAAGATTTATCATGAAACCTTGGACACCTTACATATTTTCTGTGACAATGTTATTAAGAAAAGAAAGGAGGAATTTGCCAAGAAAGGAAAGGTATAAAAAAACTTGTGTATGTGCGCTCAAAAATATGACTTACAGTCTGTCAAGTAAGAACGTGTCCGATTCAAAGAAAAATCGGTAGAGGGAACCTTTGTCTACGATACATTTTAGTAAAAGTATCAGTCGATTCCGAAGTTTCGTCGAAATCACGTAAAATCCAAAATAAGTCACTCGTTTGCGCGTTGGTTCGAGGTTTGTTCTTATCCAAAGAGACTTAGAATGAGACATTTCGCGTCGCTAAATATATTAAAAAGTCGGTATCGTTTGTGAAGAAGTGGGTAAATCGTTTTAACAAGACGCAAAATGTCGACGACCTGCCAAAACGTAGCTCGGTAGGCAAAGTCACTCCCAAAGTTAAAAAACGAATCGTGTCTTTGTTTTCACGGGATCCGAAATTGACGCTGCATCATTGAGTGGCAAAATTAAGAAAATCGGATTTGAATGTGTCCCCTGAGACCATTCGATAAGATCTTCGTGGTCATGAGGTCAAATTCCGAAGCACGTTGAAGAAACCTTTGTCGGGTGAAAATCACGTCGCGAAGCGGCTCGCTTAGGCCCACGATAAGATACTAGAGTAGCCCTCATAATAATTGGACGCTAAACCTATTGAAAACGTTTGGTATCTTGTAAAGAAAAAGCTCAGAGGACTTTGACTCTTGCGAGATTCAAAAAATTTGGAGATCATTGCCGCGGGAGTATGAAGCAAATCTCGTCGACAACCTGCCTCGAAGATGCCAGGCAATTATTGATGCCGGAGGCGATTATTGATGCAGGAGGCGATTGGACAACTTACTAAAGTAATTACGCCGTTGTTAGCACACCAAAGAATTCATTGATGGCAAAAAATGTTCTCAAAACACATTTTTTCAAGAATACCAGCGGTCACGTTCTTAACTGGCAAACTGTAAAGCTAAATGCACCACTTCATTGTTCTGGAAACTTTGACCCCATAATGCCTCTTTCAGTTGCTAAAATAGATAGTAATCGCAAACTTAGAGATCAAGACTGCCAGAAAAATATTTCGGTTTGGCCTAGTTACTTCTTGAAGTTTTTTCTGCTGTCAAAGCAGTAGAATGAGGTTCCGCGTTGTCATGTACTGTCTGACAATACAATCAGGTCGTTTAGTTTTTTGGAATGGCCCTCACCCATACTACTAATACTACTATTACTTGTCGAAGCGTTTTTAAGAGGAGACCGAATCCCATCAGTATAGGAAACAATCCGTATAGAGCGTTTTATTGTATACAGAGTCCCACTACAGATACGCACAGAAAACGATTCGAATTGTTGATGAAGTTATGGGAACAAATCCTGATATAATTGAAATTGAAAAAGAATAATTAATGACCAGAATATATTTTTTGAAGGTTTTTAGTGCACTGAATCGAAATCCGACCTCAGAATTCACATCAGGTTTCGAGATATCCTGATCTAAAAATGCAAAAAACACCGTTTTTCGCTATATTCGGGATTATATTACACCGCAAATTAATTTTTTCTCCACAAAACTCGTTGCGGTATCTGAAAGTACTACTCTTCCCCTTCAAAATGCATTTTAAATTTTTCAGATATTTTATTTCTTCTCGGAGTAATCGTCAGTTGCAATTAATTAGTTTGGCGTTCTTTTAGAATTTGAGAATGTAATATCTTTTATCAATTTTCACTCGACGCCTGAGGTTATGTTAGGTTCATTTGTCTTTAAGGTTTGGGAATTAAAAGTATAATGTCTCTTAGCAATGAAGTATTGAAGAACGGAGTATTATCCAGAAAAATTTTTTAAACAAGTTTTGTATTTTTACTAGAGAAATATGATGCCGTCATAAAAAATATGGGTTCCCATTTAAAAAATCAAAGTTGACCTTGAAATGTCCTTCAAAATGATCTTCCAAAGTCATCACAATTATATCATTTTATTGCCCCTTCAAAACCCTTTAACTTTTGTCTGAAATTTTTTTTTTACTAAAAAACTTGACATAAAAATATTAAGAAGCCCGTTACATTAAAATGGGACACCATGTATAATAAGAAATAAACAATGTTGCTACTAAAAAGTTGATTTTTCCGAGAAGAAATAAGATATCTGAAAAATTCAAAATGCATTTCGATGGCGAAGAGTAGTACTTTCATATGCCGCAACTAGTTCTGTGGAGAAAAATTAATTCACGGTGTAATATACTATCATCGAGCCATTTTTTGACATCTTCGTACGAACCAAAGCGCTGCTCAGCAAGTGCGTGACCCATCGATGCAAACAATTGGTAATCGGAAGGAGCCAAGTCTGGCTAAATAAGCCGAATGGGGTAAAACTTCCCAGCTGAGTGCTTCCAACGCGTCGCGAACTGGTTTTGCCGTATGTGATGGAGCATTGTCATGAAGAAAAATGACTTTATGTTGCCTCTTTCGGTATTCTGGCCTTTTTTCAAGCAGCGAACGGTTCAAATCGGCCAATTGTTGTTGGTAACGTTTAGTATTAACCGTTTCCCCAGGTTTTAACAGCTAATAATAGACCACGCTTCTCGGGTCCCACCAAACAAAGAGCATCGTCTTTCTGCCAAAGCGATTCGGTCTTGCGGTCGATGTGGATGGTGCGCCTGGGTCTACCCATGATTTTTTGCGCTTGGCAGTCTCAAAATAAATCCAGTTTTCATCCCCTGTAACTATACGATGCAAAAACGACTTCCTTTTGTACCGAGCGAGCAAAATGTCACACGTGTTTTTGCGCTTTTCCATTTGCCTGTCGTTCAACCTATGTGGTACCCATCTACCGGTCTTCTGAATCTTTCCCATCTCTCGTAGCGGATTGGAAACAGCTTGTTGACTAACGCCCAATTGCTCGGCGAGTTGTTTTTGTGTTTGCGAATCATCTTCGTCCAACAATGCTTGCAATTCTACATCTTCGTATTTTTTTGGCGGTTTTTCACGTTCCTTGCCTGCAACATCGAAGTCACCACTTTTGAAACGCCGAAACCATCGTTCACACGTATCTTGCGATGGAGCATGTTCACCATAAGCTTCTCGAAGTAATCGGTATGATTCAACAGCAGTTTTCTTCAAATGAAAACAAAAAATTAATGCTGTCCGCGAATGCTCTTTGTTTGGTATAAATTTCGACATATTGAACACAACAACACAACACTATGCACACACTTTTCCAATTTATCACTCGTGCGCGTCTGACACTTGTCGATGACACAACGCAGTGTTAAATCTTTATAGCACAAACTGCATTGGTGCACCATCTGTGGCCTGAAATCCGCATTTCATACTTGTACACCTGGTAATCTCGAATATAGCGAAAAAAACCGAGTTTTTTGCATTTTTGGAAATCTGGAAAACCTGATGTGATGGAGCAATTCTGGATTCGGATTGAGCGCACCAAAAACCTTTGGGAAAGTATACTCTGGTCTCAGGATTTGGAGTTTCGTCCAATTTTGTCGGCCTTTGTAATATTGAAAAAGTTTCAAAAAATAAAATAAAATAAAATGATAAATGCCTAACTGGCTTCACACCTTAAAGACTTGATGTATTTTATGTGGAATTTTAATATTAAAAGTGTGAAATTATTTACAGATGACTGGTGAACGAGAAGATGGGGTGAAAATCAGGTCAGCCTTGCTGGATATGTTACTCGAAGCGAATCAAAATGGTGGAAATTTATCCGACGAGGACATACGAGACGAAGTTAACACATTTATGTTTGAGGTAGTATATTTTAAAATAGTATATACTTATAAGGCTATCGAAGAGGTGATAACGATTCAGTATTTGATGAAATTTATCACTCGTAAAGTAGTTTATCGCCTCAAACAACTTTTTGTTTTAATTTTCTTGATATAAATATACGTGTAATATTTGAAAAGATCTGAGCATGAGACAATATTTTGACAAATGTACGAGGCTGGTTTGAAAAGTCCGTGCAAAAATAAAAACTACTTATGTGTTTGGGGTAAACCTTTTTTATTTTTCGACATAGTCTCCTTTTAGGCTTATACACTTCGTCCAACGATGTTCTAGTTTGTTGATCCCTTCCGAATAATAGGATTTGTCCAAGTCTGCAAAATATCCATTAGTGTCTGCAATCACCTCCTCGTTTGAATAAAATCTTTGTCCCGCCAGCCATTTCTTCAAGGGGGAGCCAAGTCTGGAGAATAGGGGGGATGTGAAACGAGTTGGAATCCTATTTCCATTAATTTTGCGACCACAACTGCTGAGGTTATGCTGGTGCGTTGTCGTGATGGAAAAGGACTTTCTTGTGGGCCAATCGCGGGCGTTTTTCTTGCAGCTCGGTTTTCAAACGGTCCAATAACGATGAATAATATTCACCTGTAATAGTTTTACCCTTTTCCAGATAGTCGATGAGGATTATCCCTTGCGAATCCCAAAAGACAGTCGCCATAACCTTTCCGGCCGAAGGAACGGTCTTCGCCTTTTTTGGTGCAGATTCCCCCTTGGTAACCCATTGTTTAGATTGTTGTTTGGTCTCAGGAGTATAGTAATGTATCCATGTTTCATCCACAGTGACGAAACGACGCTTAAAGTCCTCCGGATTCTTCTGGAACAGCTGCAAACCATCCTTGCAACACTTCACACGATTCCCTTTTTGGTCAAGCGTGAGCAATCGCGGCACCCATCTTGCGGATAGCTTTCTCATGTCCAAATGTTTATGCAAAATATTATGTACCCGTTCAGTCGAGATGCCCACAGCACTAGCAATCTCACGCACCTTAACTCTTCTGTCATCCATCACCATATCATGGATTTGATCAATGATTTCTGGAGTCGTAACCTCCACAGGCCGTCCAGAACGTTCAGCGTCACTTGTGCCCATATGGCCAGTCTGAAAATTTTGGAACCACTTATAAACTGTTCTAATCGAAGGTGCAGAGTCACCATAATGTTTATCAAGCTTCTCTTTAGTCTCCTGAGGCGTTTTGCCTTTCATAAAGTAATGTTTAATCACCACACGAAATTCTTTTTCGTCCATTTCTTGAAAATCACTCGACTTCCTTGATTCACACGAATGCCAAACACAAAGAAATAGACCAATATGGCTGAAACTTGGTGTGCGTTCATTCAAGAGATGCTACTAACTAAACATGACCTCGATACGCGCCGGTGGTGCCATCTCTCGGACTTTGCACGGACTTTTCAAACCAGCCTCGTATTTATTATAGGTACACTTAAATTTATTTATTTATTGATGCCTTCCTACAACGTTCACACAAGTAAAAAAAAAAACACTTAAACTAAAAAACTGCTAATTAAGGTTAAGGTAAACAAACAAGGAACATATACATGTTGTCATAAAAATTATTATTTAAACCGATAAACGTATGTGTCAAGCGGAACTGTGGCAAAATAGGATTAGTGGGCGATAACTAATGAGAAAATCGACCTTGAAGGGTGATAGTTTTTCAGCATGTACGGCAATGGTTGTAGCCAACGAACTTGTATTCATGCAATATGGGCAATATTGCGCTTAAAATAAACTCTCTGTTCTTTTTTTATAACAAACTAGTCGGGCCCGCGGCTCTCCTCGCGTGGACTTGATCGTCACTGCTTATTCCTTATGTTACCCAACGTAATAAAATATCTCCCATTATTTCTCCTTATCTCCCAATATTTCTCTTTATTTCCCATTATCTCTACATAATTTCCATTATCTAGGCTTATCTCTGCTCATCTCCCATTATTTCTCCCTATCTCCCATTATTTCTCCTTATCTTCCATTATCTCACCTTATTTCCCATTATCTAGGCTTATCTCGACTTATCTCTCATTATTTCTTCTTATCTCCCATTATTTATACTTATCTCCCATTATCTCACCATAACTCTCATTATCTAGACTTATCTCTGCTTATCTCCCATTATCTCTCCTTATCTCCCATTATTTATACTTATCTCCCATTATCTCACCTTATCTCCCATTATCGAGGCTTATCTCGACTTATCTCCCATTATTTCTCCTTATCTTCCATTATCTCACCTTATCTCCCATTATCTAGGCTTATATCGAATTATATAGAACATATGTATAAATTTATAAAAACACGTAAATCGGATAAGTGGTTCTCGAGTGATAAGCGCACTAACGGACAGACAGACAGAGAGACGTTGCATTTTATATATATTATAGATTATACATTACAGATATTCTTTGCTACATAATATTGTTGCATATTTAATGGTTTAGGCTGTGTATTGCAAAGGCACGCGCTAGCGACAAACTTATATCCGACATCATTCACTATTTTACGTCACTGCTCATTCCTTATGCTACCTATCGTAATAAGATATAGCCTATAACCTGGCCAGAGAACATATGTATGTTTTAAAAAAAAAAGTACGTAAATCGGATAAGTGGTTCTTCAGTGATAGGCGCACTAACGGACAGACAGACAGACAGACAGAGACGTTGCATTTTATATATATTATAGATTAAAGAAATATTATTAGTGTTCCGTACGGAACACTTATGGGATCACTTCGGTGTCCATCACACCCGATTTTCTCTGAAGCTATTTGACATAGAAAGTTGAAATTTGGCACAAGTATAGGAACTGGTGACCCTATCAGAGCCGTGTAGTTTTGAAAGTTAAATTTTGACTTAAGGGGTTAATTTTGGGGGTGAAATCGGAATTTTTTTGCAAGGTCTTCAAGTGAGGTGTCACATGAGCTCAAAAATATATATGATGTAATACTTGCGCACACCTTTTCTTTGTATTATTTTTAAAAAATGGCCAAAAAACTCTGTCTTATGCTTATTTAGTCGGTCTATCTGTCTGTTGACACGATAGCTCTCGAATGAAATGAGATATTGATTTCTAATCTAGTACAGATCCTGAAATAGGAATGGAGCCTAAAATATTTGAACAGTATTCGTTCAGAATATTTAGGCAAAAGGACTTTTTTTATGGGTCTAGCACACGTGCTGCAGGAGCGGCATGTGTGCGGAAAAAGCGATTCACGTTGTTCTTGAATCGCTGTAAATTGTACTCAGTGGGAAACACAGTCCTGGGCAAATTATTCCAAAGGGATGATGTTCTCCATATAAAAGACTGCTTAAAAAGCGTTGTACGCGGAGTAACAAGCTGAACCTCAAACGGATGTGAAGTATTAGCGCGATGTGTATTTCTAACATGCACCGCTCTAGAAGGAATTAAGCGGGCTACATCCTTCGAACACTTTCCATGAAAATACTTGTAGAACAGACCCAAATAACCAACCGTTCTTCGATGTTCCAGCGAATCAAGGCCGCCGGTCAGTTCCGGGTCTCCAATCAGACGAACAGATCTTCTCTGACCAGAATCCAACAAATGCAGTGTGTGTTTGGGAGTGGAGTCCCAAACATGGGAGCAGTATTCCATAGTTGGTCGAATCTGAGCTTTGTTAAGAATTAACAGTTGTGGTGGAGTGTAAAGCTTCCTGGTTCGAAATAATATTCCCAACACACTGTAAAATGACCAACTGGACGTCGAAAATTCCCCGTTGTTGAATTTATTTAATGAATCGATAATTTGTATAATTATTATGTTTTGTTGTTCTCCTTTAGTTACAACCTCCCTGGTAATATTTACTTAAAATCATCAAAAACGTTTATTACATTCCATACCCATAATTTTGATAAAGCTAATATTTTAGCGAAACACGTGTCGAGTATAAAAGTCAATAAAAGTGGAAATTTAGTAAAAATTTAGTGTTTTATTCTCATTAAATATGTGTGTATATGTATGTGTATATATATATATATATATATATATATATATATATATATATATATATATATATATATATATATATATATATATATATATATATATATATATACAGTTGTGGTCAAAATAATAGCAGTGGTTCAATAAAAATAACTAAAACTGTTGAAAGGTAATTGTAAAATTCCATTAAGGCAAAAAATATTTTATCGTTTAAAAACTTATCAACTGTGCTGAGGTTTCAACAAAAAATATGTAATAACAATAAATATAAACAAAGTATTTCCGTTTTTTGTAGCAGGAGATGAATTTTGCTTGGTCAAAATAATAGCAGTGTTCGCTTAACACTGGTGTGTTTCAAATCTAAATGGTTTTTGCTCCTTGTGTTCGGTTAAATTGTCAAATTTAGAATAGTTTTGTGTCAGATCCATCAACACTTTTTCTGTTTTCAATACAACTATGGGGAGGAAGTAGCACTGTTCTCAAGAAAAACGTGAATGGATAAGAAAATTGCGTCGTGATCGAAAATCTTACATGCAGATTCAAAATATTTTGGGATGCTCACCTAAAATGGTAGCAAACGCTTTAAGATGGCAACCTACACCTGAAACTCGCGGTCGTAAACGCAAAACTACATCCAGACAGGACACACTTATAGTTCGAGCTTCAAAAGCAAACCCATTTGCTTCGTCAACATAACTTCCGGAGATTGTGGGAGTGGACGTAGCTCCTAAGACGATACGACGACGACATAAAGAAGCAAAGTTACCAGCAAGAAGTCCGCGTAAGGTACCCTTGTTAAATAAAAGACACAGAAAGAGGCGATTAGAGTTTGCGAAGGAACATATTGAATGGCCTCTATTTAAATGGCGTAATATACTGTGGTCCGATGAAAGCAAAATTGTATTATTTGGAAATGTAGGCCGCAGAACATACGTTAGACGCCCTTTAGGAACCGCATATCAGCCTCAGTACACTATTAAGACAGTTAAACATGGAGGTTCAAAAATAATGGTAAGGGCATGTTTCTCCTACTTCGCAGTAGGGCCTATATTTTGGATTAAAAACATAATGACCGCCAGTGTTTATGTTGAAATTTTACAGGACGTTATGTTGCCCTATGCATAATATGAATTGCCACTTAAATGGGTTTTTATGCGTGACAATGACCCAAAACATAGCAGTCGATTATGTAAACAATTTTTAGAAAAGAAAAAAAATTATTGTCTTAAATTGGCCAGCTCAAGGCCCAGATCTAAACCCGATAGAAAATCTGTGGGGCAATATTAAAGATAGCGTAGCACGAGAAAAACCTAAGAATCAAGCCGAGCTCTGGGCTGTAATCAGAGATTCTTGGAAAAGCATTCCTGTTTTTAGATGTCAAGATTTGGTTAACTCTATGCCGCGACATTGTAAAGCTGTCATAGCCAATAAAGGGTTTATAATTAAGTATAAGGTGTGTCTGATGCTCATAAAAGAAAAATATTGTTAATAAGTTGTACAGTTTTTTTTAACAGTAATTTTAGTAAAACACTGCTATTATTTTGTCCACCATAATTTTTAGAAATTTGTCGTTTTTCTTTGATTTTTAAGAATTTATTTAATTAGTCTTATATTACTTTGATGCATCTTAGGTGGGCTTCAAAGTTACCATATTTATGTTTTAGTTGTTCTATTAAAAAAAACTTAATAAATATGTTTTGATAAAAATTTAGTAAGCACTGCTATTATTTTGACCACAACTGTATATATATATATATATATATATATATATATATATATATATATATATATATATATATATATATATATATATATATATTAGTAGAAGTTACAGAACTACTATTGCGCGAACCCATTTCAAATGTAACTAATTTTATATTTAGGGACATGATACATCAGCTACAGCAACATGCTTCACTCTATATGCCATAGCCCAAAACCCCAAAATCCAAGATAAAGTATATGAGGAACTTTGTGAAATCCTTGGTAAAGATCCAACAGTTGAAGTGACAATGTCTCACATTAACGATTTGAAGTACATGGATATCGTTGTTAAGGAAGCTTTAAGGATGTATCAGCCTGTACCTTTAGTAGAAAGAAATATTGAGGAAGATTGGGTCATAGGTAAGTAAGTATGTACAAAATACGAAGGTCGTTCCAAAATTCTTGGCCTGAAACGGATATGGCGCCAAGTTGATTAAATGATTATGATATTTGTTAAGTGTTACCCACTAGATGGCGTGCTGTGACAGAAAACAGATACCGCACGTATCTGTTGTCTTTTTGTAGCGATCGCGAGAACGTAAATTTATACGACCAATGAGAATCGTTTTTTCCGTACACTCGTCGCTTCTGTAACGCTTCAGGGATTTTCCTGCAACATGTGTGTTATGCCCGTAAAAAAAAACAATTTATTATATTCGTAAAAACCACCCTTCGACATTTTTGTAATTCTTCACGTTTCAAGCTCCACCAAGTTTTCACACCCTGTTAATATATAATTAATCTAATTTACTTACGTAGGTTGGCCATTTTCAAGTAGAATCAAATTATCGAGTCAACTAGCCCAAAGGGGTATGTCGAAACCCTTAAAAAACTCATTCGCCTTTATACTATATATTTCGTGCCCTTCGGACCTTTCTTTAACAAAACACACCGACCAAATCATGTTTACTTTTTTCTTAGACCTTTTGAATTACACGGCGGCCCTTTGTTTATATTTCCCCCTTTTTAGGATTTGCTTTTATGACGTATCCAGGTCGCAGGGGACAAAGGACAACTTTCGAACCAATTAACGTAATTGGGAGTTGGAAGTATGACCCTTGTCTTCGGGGATTTTTTTTTTCTTTCTAATGATGTTTCGGATGATGACCAAATAATTTTATCTACTTTAAACATATAGTTCAACTAGCTGTGCCCGCGGCTCCGCTCGCGTGGACTTGATTCGCCTTTGTCGCCACTGATTATTCGTTATGTTTGTATCATTATATAGTTCAAGGGGCCTTAGAGGCTCATGGCTTGGTTGCATACTTGTCTCCACTTCTTTTTATCTCCTTTTAGCTTTTCCCAGTGCGGTATTCCCATCAACTCCGGATCTTGCTTTACTGCCTAAATTCATGTAGATCGAGGTCTACCCTTGCCTCTTCTTCCAACCATTCCTCTTATTACGGCTTGCTTTGCCTGTCTTTCTTCCTTCATACTTGCCAGGTATCCCAACCATCTAAATCGCTGGCTTCTTATGATTTGGCTTATAAGGGGTTTCGTATATAGGCATTTTAATTCGTAATTTGTTCTTCTTCTCCACAGTCCCTCTTTTTTCCTTCCTCCGTAGATTCTTCTCAAAGCTTTCCTTTCCCACACTTCCAACGTCTCCTTTTCTCTTGCATTCAGTTTCCACGTTTCGCATCCATATGTCACCGTGGGTCTGACAACTGTCGTATTTATTCTTTCTTTTGCTTTTCTTGATACATTCTTTGATTTCAATATTGGATTCATTGCCCCCAAACATCTCTGTCCTTTCGCTATTCTTTTTTGTATCTCTGTCCTTTCTTGTCCACTCTCTGTTATTGTTACTCCCAGATAATTAAATTTATCTACTTTTGCAAACGTATATCTTTTCCCTAAGTTGTTTATTATATCTAAACTTTTGTTGTTTTTATTATCCTTCTTCTTTGTAATTTCCATGTATTTTGTTTTTTCCTCATTTATCTTTAGTCCTCCCATCCTTCCCCTTTCTTCTATCCTACTTATGGCTTTTTTGAGGTTCTTCTTGCTCTTGCAATTACTGCTACATCATCCGCATAGGCCAAGCATTGGCAGGTTTGTTGGTATATCGTTCCATTTGTTTTTATTTCTGACTCCCGGATTATCTTCTCTATTACCAAATTAAATAGTCGACATGTCGACACTGGATCCCCCTGTCTTAATCCTCTCTTCACCTTAAACTTGTCTGATACTTTGCCCTCAACCAACACTCTATTTTCTGTGTCATTCAGGATCATTCTCACCATGCGAATCAATTTACTTGGAATTTTTAGTTCTTCCATTATCTTGTAGAGTCCTCTATTCATAGAGTCCTATGCTTCTCTGAAATCCACAAAGACCAAGTGTAGTGCCAAATTTTGTTTTAAACTATTATCTTGGATTCGCTTAATCGAAAATATCTGGTCTGTAACCGATCTATTTTTCCTGAATCCACACTGGCACTCTACCAGAATAGACTCGGCTTTCTCTGCTAGTCTGTTTTTGATAGTCAACACTACTATCTTGTACACGACATCCAGTAAGGCTATTGGTCTATAATTAGCACATATAGTTTTTTTCTCCTTTTTTGTATATTGGACAAATGAGCGACTCTCTCCAGCTCATTGGCATCTTTTCTGTTTCCCATATTTCTTGCACCAACCGGCATATTTCATTTTCCAGATCTACTCCTCCAGCTTTGATCAGTTCTGCTGTTATACAATTTCCACCCGGGGCCTTATTTTTTTTGGGTTCTGAGTATTTTTCTTATTTCTTCTTTGCAGGGTTTGTTTGTCCCCTCCTGCCCTTCAGTTAATTTTGCTTCCTATTTCTCATTCAACTCATTTTCATCTCCATTTAGTGTTTCTTTAAAGTATTCCCCCGATCTATTCAGTCTTTCTACCAAGCTTACTGCTAAACTTCCATTTTTTTCTTACATGTTAGCATTTTGTCTCTGTTTATTTCCTTTGTATTTTATAAAAAAAAACACGTAAATCGGATAAGTGGTTCTTGAGTTCTAAGCACAGTAATGGATAGACAGACAGAGAGACTTTACGTTTCATATATATTATAGATTTTTTTTGACATATATTAAATTAAGAATTAAAAAAAAATCACGTAAATCAGATGAGTGGTTCTCGAATGATACGCACACTAACGGACAGACAGAGAGACGTTGCGTTTTATATATGGTATATTATATAGATTATTATTATTATATAACCTGGCCAGAAAACATATGCATGAATTAAAAAAAAACACGAAAATCGGATAAGTGGTTCTCGAGTGATAAGCGCACTAACGGACGGACAGGCAGACAGAGAGACGTTGCATTTTATATATATTATAGATGTAATAAAATATATATCTATAACCTGGTCAGAGAACATATGTATGAATTTAAAAAATCACGTAAATCGAATAAGTGGTTCTCGAGGGATAAGCGCACTAACGGACAGACAAACAGACAGAGAGACGTTGCATTTTACATATATTATAGATATAAATTATTATTATTACTATATAACCTGGCCAAAAAATATATGTATGAATTTAAAAAAAGACACGCAAATCGAATAAGTGGTTCTCGCGTGATAAACGCACTAATGGACAGACAGACAGACAGAGAGATATTGCATTTTATATATATTATAGATTATAGATTATAGATATTCTCTGCTACATAATATTGTTCCAAATTTAGTGGTTTAGGCTGTATATTGCAAGGGAACGGGCAGCAAACTTTTTTCCGACTTCATTCACTATTATCGTCACTGCTCATTCCCTATGCTAACTATCGTAATAAAATATAGCCTATAACCTGGCCAGGAAACATATGTATGTTTAAAAAAAAAAGTACGTAAATCGGATAAGTGGTTCTCCAGTGATAAGGTCACTAACGGACAGACAGACAGACAGACAGAGAGACGTTGCATTTTATATATATTATAGATGAAAACAGCTAATTATCATTATCTCCCTCGTTTGTTTCGATTGTGGATCTATTACTTCATCAGCAAAGGAAAGAATTGCAATTGTAAAAAAAATCATCCACCCATATATTTGCATTTGTTCACGATGCAAAGTCTCGAAAACATGAAAAACATATCTTCCCATTTCCGTGTCAGCACGTCTGTTCGATGCAGCTCTAGATAAACTATACTGGAGTTTAAAACTTAGCAAAAACATTTTATACCCATGGGGACTCAACCATATGATTCATGAAATATTATATTTCCGCCAAATTTACCATTCATTTGATATTTTAATGAGTGCAGTAATGACAAGTAGAAAATAGTAGGACAAATTAAAACACTATCTCATGCCAAAAGTTATGTTACTCTGCTTCCGAGCAACACCGCTAAAAGAAACGAATGATCGCCTGCCTTGAATACGTACTGATTTTGCTATTTATACGAAGCGAATTTTTACCGTTGTGAAATATGGCCGCTGCAGCGTTGCAGTCGCCGCACAGTGGGAAAAAATGGAAAAAATTCGAGCCACTCCTCTTGTGGTATGTCTGAAAAGTTCTGTTTGTGGCTTTCATGTTTCTTCAGTGACCGTCCTTTACGAGTGGCGAACATTTTCACTAGCAACGCCGGTGTGCCCCAAGGCTCCATACTATCTCCTACTCTCTTTCTCATTTACAGTAACGATCTGCTGGAAAAGACCGAAAATCCAATCTACAGCTTTGCAGATGACAGTGGACCAAGTGGAATTTAACGCTACCAAAACCCAGGCGGCAGTTTTTTCTAGAAAAATTAACGTTGCTGAACCCGACATAGTTATGGAGGGGCCCTCCATTCCTCTAACATCGTCCCTCAATTTGTTGGGCGTTAATTTGAGAGCAAATATGTCCTGGCATGAACATGTTGCAGGCATAGCAAAGAGAGCTTCTCAAAAGTTGGAAATATTATTTCAAACCAGAAAGCTCTACACTCCACAACAACTGTTAATTCTTTACAAAGCTCAAATTCGACCAATTTGTAATACTGCTCCCATGTTTGAGGCTCTGCTCCCAAACATACACTGCATTTGTTGGATTCTATTCAGAGAAGAGCTGTTCGTCTGATTGGAGACCCGGAACTGTCCTGCGGCCTTGATTCGCTGGAACATCGAAGAACGGTTGGCGACTTGAGCCTATTCTACAAGTATTTTCATGGAAAGTGTTCGAAGGATGTGGCCCGTTTAATACCTCCCAGAGCAGTGCATGTTAGAAATACACGTCGTGCTGATACTTCACATCCGTATGACGTTCAGCTTGTTACTCCTTGTACAACGCTTTTTAAGCAATCTTTTATATGGAGAACATCATCCCTTTGGAATAATTTGCCCAGGACTGTGTTTCCTAGCGAGTACAATTTACAGCGATTCAAGAACAACGTGAATCGCTTTTTCCGCACACATGTCGCTCCTGTACCGCTTTAGAGACCTCCCAAAAAAGAAATAAATTACGCATTTGATGTTGAAAAATCAAAAAAACGCTTATTTTTAATTTAACCAAAGACTAGAATCTCAGAAAAATCCCCTCACAATAGCTTGCGAAACTAAATTTCTTATTATTTATTATTTTTATTGTGTTTTTTTTGACTTTTCAACATTAAGTGTGTATTTTATTTCTTTTTTGTTACTCAAACACGAATTTTATTTGAATAGAGTACTTCTGTGCTGACACTAATGGCTTCCTTTCTTTTTTAAACAAGTGCCTTGACAGATTTCACATTTTTAGCACTTCCAGCATATAATATACGTTATACCAAGAAGATTAAAAGAAGATTACCGCCACTGGATTAGATTTGCGGAGTGGCTCGAATTTTTTCCATTTTTTCCCACTGCGCAGCGGTCCGCGCATATGCATTGAGTACCTGCATATATTAGCTAGCCACGGACGTTACTACAGAAGCATTCGTAGAAGTTTACATTTCTTTGGGCGTGTTTAAAATGCCGCAGACAAATAAAAATCCCGTGGATTCTGAAATATGCGCTGTAATTCGTTTGTTAACTGCACGATGTGTAGAAGCGGCCAAAATATATCGGCTAAAGAATATGTCGAAAACGCTCTGAACGATGGAATGGTAAGAAAATGGGTTAGAGGTTTTAAAGAGGGACGTACAAACGTACACGACGCGGAGCGAAGTGCCGTTCGCCGTCAGCCATTAATGACGCCCTGGAGCGCAAAGTTGATCAAAATTTCAAGCTCTACCACTTCATCATTATCAAATCTATCATTTGGTCCAGCACTTAAAGAAACACATTTGAAGTCGGCTCTACGACACCGACGACGACGCCAAAACGGCCGTGCTGCAGTAGTTAACAAAACAAAAGTGCCTTAATATAGATGGAAATTATGTTAAAAAGTAGATTAAGGTCCGGGCGTTCATGTAAAAAAACTGGTAAAAAAATTGGCCTTGTGTATTTTGAATGTCAAACCAGGGTGTTTTTAAAGTTATTATTTAACTATGAAAAAATTGCTTGGTTGTCAAATTAGTTCCTGTTTTAAGTACTTTGACGAAATTTTGTGCTTTGTCGATACTTCCAATAATTACAACTACACAAAAGTACATAAAATAAATATTACCTTCAAAATTAGCATCAGCACTCAATCTTCTGAAAATGATCACACATCGGATGACAAAATAAATTCTTCTTACTTTTATCATTTCTGTGAAACTCTCTAGTTTGTCTGTTTTCGGTGATAAAGTCCAATAATTTACTATCAAGAATTTTAAACTATCTTTCCTTAATAAAGTTCGTCTATATTAAGAAATAAGTTCTCCTATTTTCGTAATTTGTTCAGGATATTTTGGGATGTAGATCACGAATATGAAAACGAAATATGGCGGCAAGACTTACTTTTGGAGGTATTTCCAAAAAAACTACTTACTTCTATGAAGTCATTTATTTTGATTTTTTCCCTTTACACTGATACCCTTTTACCAAACTGTTCGATTTTACCACAAAATCCACCCTTTTAGATTATAACATTTTTATTCTTTTAGATTAGTTTTTCTACCAATTTGCTTGGAAAAAATTAAATCAATACGAACGAACGTCATTGTTAACGATCCTACTTGGTCGATAACGAAGGACGCCCTTTAATGCGTCGTTGCCAAAGCTAACAATATCGAGGAAATTTTATGTGCGGTGTTTAGAGTTACGCCTGCATTAAAGATATTGTCATATTTTGCTAGAAATTTTTAATACATTTTAAAATAAACTTAAAAAAGACTTTAATTTTGGGAAATCATTTGAAATTTATATTTAGAAAGTAATTATTTTAACTTAACTGAATTCATAAAATATACTTAATATTTTAATATGTGCGTCATGATTATGTTACCGATATTTTTGTATTTTAGTGGCTCGTATGTCCAAGTCCTTGTGGGTGTTCAGGTTAGTTTCACGTCGACCTGTCAACTGCAAAGACCTCTTCAAACTTACGCATTTAATAATAAATCTACACTAATTACTTCGCCTATGATACGAGCCAATAAGTTTCAAATAATTTCACAAAAGGACCCCGCACAAAAATATAGGAAAAAGCCGAGGAGTCAAAATTTTTAAAATTTTGAGAAAAAGTTCTTCAAGTTATGCTGAACCAAAGTTCCACCGGGCACAATGCTCAAAATTCAATAGTTCGGCAGCCAGTAGCCTTTGAAGCCTAAAAATATACCCCAATTAGATTCTTTTATTCTTCGTTTTTTTTTTTGGATCATTTTCACTTTTAAAGAAAATGTTTCGGACAAAAGATTTCCGATTTTTCCCGGGCTATCACGTGAGACAATCTACGGCGAGGGAACACCCCCTCCCGTGGGGGAACGGTGTCCCATTTCTAAATTTTAAATAGAAACTCCCTGTTTTTATTACATAATTCGATTTCTCGTCCAAAAATACGTTGAAAACCATCAAGAGCAATTTTTTTCAGGGGCACATGAACCGTGGAGAAACGCTACCCCACTTCTAGTGTAATTAGTTTTAGTTGTACTTTTGAAAAGAAAATGTATTCATGTAATGGTTTCCGACGTATTTTTGGGCTAGAAATCGAATTATGTAATAACAACAGAGGGTTTTTATTCAAAATTTGGAAGTGGGACACTGTTCCTCCACGGGAGGTGTTGTTTTCTCGCCGCCAATGGCCCCACTTGATAGCCCGGGAAAAATCGTGAATCTTTGGTCTGAAACATTTTCTTTAAAAATGAAAATAATTAAAAAAATAGAGAATAAAATAATCTAATTGGTCTACATTTTTAGGCTTCAAAGACCAAACTATTGAATTTATTCAACATAACTTTTTCTCAAAATTTCAAAAATTTTGACCGAACGGTTTTTTTCTATAGTTTTGTTTTTAGTTTAATATTAATTTCTTTCAATTTACTAATAATACAGGCCAACAAAAAAAATATTTGTAAAAACTTTTTAAACCAATACATCTAAGTGTTATATATTTTTGGGTGCTGAAACCGTATCTGTTATCAGTTTTTTTGTAACACAGTTCTCTCACAATATGACATCGATTAAATTTCGAAATACGGAAAATATGATACATAAAAAATAAAAACTTACACCTTACTTTTATTTGATTAGGCTACAATTTTTACTCACGATATCATACACGTATTTCACTTCAATGCGAATATTTTAGGTGCTTTTTTTTTGTATTTCCTTTCCCTTTTCTCTGCAAAGTTTCTTGAATAGCTTTTTCTCCGATGTGATGCATTTTGTTGTTCTCTATGAAGTGACCCACAGTAATCACCCATCATGTTAATATTCCACCGTCCCTGGTACCGTTTCTCCATCTTCTTTATGTCCTGATGGAACCGTTCCCCCTGCTCTTCACTCACATCGCCTAAGTTTTTAAGAAAAAAGTCAAGATGGTTGTGCAAGAAGTGGACTTTAAGGCTCATCAGACAACCCAGATTTTCGAACTTGTCTATCATATTAGCTACGATAAATTCATAGTTAGGGTCTTTCACATTGCCCAAAAACTTAGTCCCAACTTCTTTAAATGATATCCAAGCCTTCTTTTTCTTTGTAATCATTCTTGCTTCAAAGTTGGAATCGAACATCATTTTACGAATATCAGGCCCAACGAAAACCCCTTCCTTCAGTTTGGCTTCTGATAAATGAGGAAATCTTTTACACAAATATTTAAAACATTCACAAATTGTTTCATTAAGCCTAACTTGATGTGTAGTGGTGGTAGAAGAATCTGTTTTAGGTCTACCAAAGTTTTGTGCAAAATGTTCTTCTCGCCAAGTGTTAAAGTTTTTCTTACAGGCCATTATTTTGTTTACCAATGTTGATCCCTTGCTCTGCTGTTCCACTCACATATAAAACATGGAAACTTTGTAAATCCCTTTTGTTGACCAAAGATCATGGAGACAACTTTTTAATCTCCACATAGCATCCAATCGTGAGCTGGATAGTTAATTTTCTGTAAAATCATGTTAAGATTTTCGTAAGGTTCCTTCATATGGACTGAATGAGCAACAGGCAGTGAAGCATAAGTATTTCCGTTGTGTAACAGAACACCTTTTTAAATTAGTTTTGGATGAGTCTATAAAAAGCCTCTAATCTTCCTTCTTGTACTCAATGACAAATTCGTTCATTAGACTAGTAATATCATGGGCAGTTAACCAAATCCTCTTCTTGCTTGAACTGTTGACCTCTTGTTCTACTGAACTCATCATCATGCGGTCGACTTTCAATAAATTCGGGACTGGACTGTATAGACTGAGGCTCAGGGACAGGAAGTCCCGGTCCATGTCCTACCAACCGATTAGCTGAAGTAAAGTTAGAATATACAATTACTTAATTATTTTTGGAGTTATATCCAGAAACATCAACGCTGCAAAAATAACAATCATTTGAATGATTTTTCTTGCTCTTTCCATACCATGGGTACTGCAAATCTAAAAGCTTTCTTTTCTTTCTTATACCATTTCCTAAGATCCTCGACACAAACATAACATGCTTTGTGAGGAGCCCAACATTTTTCTTGATTACCGATTTCTACACCAAAATATGCAAAGTATACTTGATTTACAAAGTCAGTAATGTTTCTTTGATGTTTGTTAACTACAAACTCACCACATATATAACAAAAAGTGTTGGGAGAGTTTTTACAACCACGATTAGCCATTCTTTGAGTGTGAATTAAAGCTCATGGGTTAAACACTGCAATGCGAGGTTATATTAACTGGAAGAAAACAAACAGCTGTGGCATTTATCGGAACTGCCAACCTAATAGTATTTGAGTTTACTGCCAACCTTATAAAATTCTGATTTTATTTCCAACCTAATAACATTCGAAGGATAAAAAATAAACTTTTTACATTTTGAATATTAAAATGTGAAAAATTGGTGGGTGATACTTTTTTATTATTATTTTCGGACTCAGCACACCAGGAATCAGGAAAAATTATTAAAAAAGTTTTTTCATCGTTGGCCTGTGTACTTTCTTATAAAATGTGAGGAAAATTTTAAACCCTATTTAACTAATTTTTTTTTCTGATACTATTAGGTTTTTTATAACTTCGGCAACAACGCATTAAATGGACGTACTTTTTAAGAATGACAGTAGTTGATAAAATTCTAGTTTCGTCGGATCAAATTTTGTTAAAATACTAATTTAAAATCATGAAACAAAAGTTTCATAATTTTTGTGAAACAAAGCGTGAATTTGGTGGTAAAATCAAAAAATTAGGTAAAAGTGTATCGGTGTAAATAAGAAAATTCAAAATAAGTGAGTGACAAGCCGATTTCAAAGAAGGAAGCAGTTTTTTGCAGTCAAATTTCGTTTTCGTATTCATACTTCGAGCCCCAAAATAAATATGTCTATAAGGTTACCAAAACTAATAAAAAAATATCCGGCAAAGTGCAAGTCGGACTTGCGCAATTAGTGTTCCGTACGTTGATTGCTTTTAAAATAAAAAAAAATTGTTACGGAGGTATAAAATGATCAATGACTTCACAAAACGCACCCCCAAATGAGTTTTCAATAAAGTTTGTTTCCGATTTTTGTTGAAAACTGATGAACTTGAAATTTTTGTCTTTTTAATATACCAGATAAATTATTAAAGATAATGCACTCCTGATATTTTTCGTTCAATCTACACCCTGTGGAGAATATTCCAGAATCTTTTCAAAACTTTTTGATTAGTATTTTTTGTGATAAAGGGGGGGACAGTGATTTTTCCCAGTTCTTTAAAAATAATATAAAGAAAAGTGTGCGCAAGTATTACATTATATATTTGACCTCGCGTTTTCACAAGCTTTCATTTAACATCCCACTCGACCATCTGGTATTTTTTTTGACTTCCGATATCATCCCTCAAAACTAACCCTTTAAGTGAAAATTAAACTTTCAAAACTACACGGCTCTAATCGGGCTATCAATTCCTATATTAGTGCCAAATTTTAACTTTCTATGTCAAACAGTTTCGGAGAAAATCGGGTGTGACAGACAGACGAACGGTTTTTGAAATTTAAAATTAATATTAGTTATATTGTTTGCTCTATTTTCTTACTTTTGTTATGTATACGTAGGTTGCTATTTATATTTCTGGTCTTGGCAACAGTAAGTGTTGTCAGGTGCCATCTGATGTTTCCATTAGAAACTTGACATTGCGGAACATAACCTTTGAACAAACATTTTGTCATTTGAGCGCAATTTGTGTTTGTTGTTTACAGTAACTTGAACAATTCATCTCGGGCAAAAAATGGAATTAACTCGTGAACATTTTCATGCGATTATTTTTTATAACTTTCGACGTGGATTATCAAGACAAGAGTGCATCGACGAACTTAATTCTTTCTACGGCGATGAAGCACCATCCTGCACTGTAAAAAAATGGGATAACGAATTCAATCGTGGCCGACCTTCGCTCCAGGAGGAATTTCGTGAAGGTCGTCCAAAATCGGTTGTTGTGCCAGAAAACATCGATCCTGTGCGTGAACTGATAAAGCAAGATCATCATGTGATATACCGTCAGATTGAGGCATCTTTGGGCATTAGTATGACAATCATCAATAAGATATTGCATGATCATTTGGCTGTAAAAAAAATTTGTTCGCGTTGGATCCCGCATAATCTGACAAACGCTCAAAAGAAGGCTCGTGTCGATTGGTGCAAGGAAATGTTGGAAAAATACGATCAAGGTGCATCAAAGGCTGTGTATAACATCTACACAGGTGACGAATCATGGATCTATGCATATGACAACAATCGACTGTATGGGTGTTCCAAGACGAGCCAAATCCAACAAAAGTCGTTCGCGGAAGAAGCCAATCGAAGCAAATCGTTGCCTGTTTCTTCGGCATTACCGGTCACGTGGCGACAGTGGTGTTAGAGCAAAGTAGGACGGTCAAATCTAAATGGTACACGACCATTTGTTTGCCAGAAGTCTTCGAAGAAATTCGGAAAAAGTCGAAGAAAAGGCGACTCATTCTTCATCGTGACAATGCGAGCTCTCACACATCGGTTCAAACAAAGGAATTTTTGACCGGCCAAAACATCGAATTGATGGATCATCCGCCGTACAGCCCTAATTTGGCACCCAATGACTTTTTTTTATTCCCGCACACGAAAAACAAATTACGTGGTCAACGATTTTCGACACCCGAAGGAGCGGTTGATGCATTCAAAACGCATGTTTTGGAGTTACCTCAATCAGAGTGGAATAAGTGCTTCGAAAATTGGTTCAAACGCATGCAAAATTGTATTGATCTTTATGGAGAATATTTTGAGAAACAATAAAACTAATTTCGATCATAAATATTTGTTTTTTTCATCATTAGGCCAGAAATATAAATAGCAACCCACGTACATATATTTATAGTGATGTGCATGAATACTTCAAAGTAAAGCCTTAAGTTAGGAGATGCTTAAAATTTGAAATTTAAAGACATCAAATTTTAACAGTGGTTTTTGACCAATAGTAGAGAGATTTGGCAACGCTTATTTTTCACATACCTTTGTCCTTATCGTTATCTTAAGCATGTGCAATATTAACGCGAAGAAATTGCTAGGTTAGGTTAGTATTCATCTTCTATAAACTTAGAGAATTTTTTTTCCATTCATTTCATGGTTAAGCACACTGAGTATTTGACGGGTCAACACAAGTTTCTAAATTAAAGTTGAGTCTAGTATGTTTCTATCACTCCCTTCAATATTTCCAAGGTAACACGAATGTGCGATAAATAAAATTTTATTTGAAATTAGCACACACGGTAATACCTTTGTGCCAAAGATTGCAAAATCTCAACATAATCTAAACCAACGTTTCTCAACCTTTCAGTATTTCCGACCCAATTTTCAAACATAATTTTCATCGCGCTTCCCCCCCTCTCATACAATAACAATGCATGCAATAATAATGTATTTTCAGTGATGCTAAAGCTACACTATGACCTTAATTACAAACTACCAAGAATAAGTAAATTTATTCATATTTGGCAACACATATCGGCTGCGTTGACAAAACTAGAATCGATGCCTCTCTATTGCTCCTCTCTGTCACGTACACTATATAGGTAGCGACTTCGCGAGAAGTTCCGAGTTATCTCGAACATGGATAAATTTTTAAGTGGGCGTAAGCGAGCATTAGAGGATAGTGAAGCATCAAGTGCACAGACGACCCGAGAAGTTTCGAGATAGTTTATTTGTGATGAAATTGAGCTACTTGATTGATATATTCGAGAAATTAAATACCTTAAATCTTCAACTCCAAAGAACAAATACGATACAAGTGATAAAATTAATGCCTTTTGTAGAAAATTAGAATTGTGGAGCAGAAATGTAAAGCAAAACAACCTAGAAATGTTTGCAAACATGTGAAAGTTGTTTTAGTAACCATTAAAAATCATCTAGCCATGTTGACAAAGAATTTTAAAAAGTATTTTCTTACTGACGACAACTTGGTAGTAACTTACGAGTGGGTTAGGGATCCATTTCAAAATACTCCCGAAGGGCTCTCAACTTCCGAAGAAGAAATCTTCATAGATTTCACGGCATGTGGCGAAATCAAAAGACAATTTAATAATAAATCACTCTTTGAATTTTGGCAGGGGTGAATGATGAGTTTTTTGCACTGAAAACTACAGCATTTCGTATACTATTACCATCTTCAACATCCTACCTTTGCGAAACCGAATTTTTTCTGCGGCGGTTACTTTGAAAACAAAATATAGATCTTAACTAAATATAGAAAAAGAACTCAGAGTGTCTATTTCTAATATTAAACCATCCTTCGAAAGTCTTTACTCTGCAAAACAGGCCCAAGGGAGTCACTAATAATTATTAAACTTGTTTTTAATTTAGTATTGATATGTTAATTATTAGGTAAATACAGTAGAACCCCGGTTATCCGAGGTAACGTGGGGGGCACCCTCCTTGGAAAACTGAAAACTCGGATAATCCGGATTTGTTTTTTATTCATTCAAAACATAAACACCAATACTATAAACCGATGTATTAACGTTTTTAACATATAAATAGGTACATACATTATAAAACAGTGAAATAGGTATCTATGCGCTTCTGTTTCATATTGCATCTTCTTTTTCTCGCTGCAATGTTTCTCCATCTATTAAGAAGAAGCAAATCCGCTGGGGTTGCCTCTGGTTGTTGTTCGATATACCTCAAAGCTTTTTCCAAAGAAGCAAAACCTTCTTGATGAGAGATCTTAGTGGGATACTGTTCATCCACCGCCGCTTCGTCATCGTCATCTGATTTTTCGGTTTCCTGAAAGGCATTCGTTATTTCTTCAATACTCATTTCTTCTTCTAAATCATCTGCTGTAATCCATTCAACAACATCTTCTCTTGTCACATTTTCGCAACTTTTTAATTTTTGCATTAATTCAAATATACTTTTTTCTTTTTCTTCTATTTCGCTGCCAAAATTTGAACAGATTATTTCTCCATGGTTTCTCAATTTCAAAGCTAATTCATTTAATGGAGTATCGTCTTCACTGTCATTATAGTCCTCAAAATCAATAACTTTTGACCAAGATTTTTGAATAGTGGTGGTACGCACAGAATCCCAAGCTTGACTTGCCCAGTAAATAACATTTTTCAGTGTAATCTTTCTCATCCCATTGATAATATCCTCCTTTTCTGTGTATTCTAACCGATGTTCAAGATATAAACGCCTAAAATTTTTTTAACGTTTTCGAGGATGCCTTGATCCATTGGTTGCATTATGCTGGTTACATTTGTAGGAAAAAATTTTACAACAATTTCGCCCACATGAAGTCCTTCTCCAGGGTGAGAGGGGGCATTATCCATTACCAAAATTGCTTTAATAGGAAGACTGTTTCTGTTCAAAAATTTAGTCACAGATGGCACGAACTCTTCTTCAAACCAGTTAGTAAATAAGGTCGTATCCATCCATGCGCTCCTCTGACTTTTATAATAGACTGGTAGGGCTTTGGGTGAGTTGTCTTTTAAAGCTCTTGGACGTGCAGACTTGCCAATCACCATCAGTGGGATTTTGTGCTTGCCAGATGCATTGGAACATACCATTATACTTAATCTTTCCTTACTTCGTTTGTGCCCAGGAGCTGATTTTTTCCTTTCGAGATGCCAATGTTTTTGATGGAAGCATTTTATAATTCAGATCAGTTTCGTCACAGTTGTAAATTTGATCACATGTGTATCCACAATTTTCGATTTGCTTTTTAAAGTTCTGCTTAAACTTTTCAATTGATGACACATCAGCAGAAAGTTTTTCACCACACACAGTCAGTTGTCGTACACTGTACCGTTTTTTCCAGCAGTCAAGCCATCCAGAACTGGCGGTAAACTGGTCTATCTCTGGGAATTGCCTACTAATTAGCTAATTGCTTTCTGTTGTAAAACTGGACCTGACAGACGCACACCTTTTGATCTCTGTTGGTTAAACCACATGAATAAAGCTTCGTTAACCTTTTCATAGTCGCCGGTTTTCATTGATTTTCTTCCTGAGGACGAGGAGGCTTGATTTATACACCACTCTTCTATTTTTGTGCGGTTTCTTTTCCAATCTCCAAGTGTTCCCTCACCTACTCCATACTCTCGTGCAACAACTTTAATTGTCTCTCCTGCTTCAATTCTTCTGATGGCTTTTAATTTTTCTTCAATAGGAACGACGATTTTTTTACGCTTCTTTTGCTCCATTATAATACGACAAGCCAAAATTCAAACAAAGCAGTTCGTATTAATTACACTTAACTACCATAACTCCAACCAAATAAATTATGTGAGTATACTCGTACTTCTCTGTAGTAAACACTATAACGCATTGCATTCACGAAAATTTACATTCTAAAAGAGTCCAAAAACATAAATAGAGGAACCCCTCACACGGGCCAGGGAGATTCCCCGAAGACCCCGACGATTTTAAATGGAAATAAGTACATACATATTTTAGAAGCTCGGTTAATACGCAGCATAGACGCACGTACCTCGGATAATCAGGTTCTTAGATTGGCTCGGTTAATCCGGAGCTCGGATAATCGCGACTCGGTTAATCGGGGTTCTACTATACGTTTTGCAGTATTTATAGGTGTATTATATCAGTGTAAATGTGTATTTTATTTTTTATTATGTCAGAATGTATTTTGTTTTGCTTTCCTTTCAATAAATTATATAAAATGTTTTTAATGAATATTTTTAATAATAATTTCTTTTCGATACTCTCGCGCCCCCCCAATTGTGTAATCACGCCCCCCTAGTGGGGCGCGCCCCACAGGTTGAGAAACGCTGATCTAAACACTAATTAATTGTTGTCAGAGTTATTTGCAATAAAAGAATATCATTTCAATTTTACTGTATTTTTTTAGTGGTTTGTATACCCAAGAAGGAAAAAAAAAGATCTCTCTTATTTTGTTTCAGTACTTTGCAAACTCCAAACGGTGGGCGCATGCTTCAAATAACGGTAACAGCTGAGTCTTTTGTATTTAATTTTTTTACTACTGCGCAAGTTCCAAACAGTGGGCGCATGCCTCAAATAAAGACAAAGACAATGGCCTACCAAAGTAAACGCTGCAAAATCTCTCTATTATCTCTTACTTCTAACGTGCATTAAAATTAACGAAAACTCTTGATAATTTATTTAGTCTATATCTGCATCAGCTGATTAAGAAAATTACGAATCTTTTTAATAAATCAAAATCAATTAATTATTCCGAAGGATTGGAAAGTATTATACAAAAGCTCTTTATAATAAAAAAGGCGACAGGATGAATCCCAATAATTACCATGGGTTGAGTATGAATTGCTTCCTTAGTAGGTTATTTGAGGGGATATTGAAAAAACGGCTTAGAGAGGACACCGATGAGGTAATTGATGAGGCCCGAAGCGCTTTTCTGCCAGCACGCTCTTGTGTTGAAAATCTTTTCATATCACAACAACTTTGCGAGAATTTGTCTGATACCGGGCGGAAATCCTTAATCAATTTTACGCGAACAAAGAAAAATAAACTATTTTTACTAGAAATTTCCGATCTAGTTGATCAAAATATCCATGATATGTTTCACGACACAGTAGTTTCTTCAGATAGTAACTGTGGAAAGATCTCATACTAACAACTAAACACTCTCTTATGAGTTTATTCAAATATATTTTTTAGGGTTTACCACATTTTAGATTTTGCTGTTTTGGGTAATAAAACGATTTTATCTTCAGACCACGCTAAGGAGGTTTCCAATGTAATTTTGGCTGACATAGAAACTCACATCCCTTTTTCGAAGAACTGTCCTTTCAACGGAAACCTTCATTCGATCAAGCATGTAAAAAAAACGCTTCCATCTTCTAAATATCTGGACTATGGACAACCCTAACGTCACGAAAACTAGTAGTGCTCTAAATAGATCTTCTTATTGTAGTGCCTATTCGTTCCGGATGTTGGCGATCAATCTGGCAATCTATACTTTGTGTATGGATATTCGAAACAAACTTGTTACGGGTTTATTACACCACGTTCTTAAGTTCTTCAGCCAGGATATTCTTCTTCTTCTAGGCCCTCTCCTTCCTTCCACATTCCCTTGCAGTATTTGTTGTAGCAAGCCGTACCTTTCGTTGATTCTCATGACGTGTCCGAGATATTCCAACTTTGTTGTCTTTATTCTCATCATTATCCCCTTATCTTTTCTTATTTTTCTTATAAACTTCCTCACTGGTAACGTGATCAGTCCAAGGTATTTTCAAAATTTTCCGATAAAACCACATCTCAAACGCTTCGATCTTCTTAAATGAGGCTCCTGTCAATGTCAACGACTCCATCCCATACAACACTAAATAGATGTAAACACCTAATCCATCAAATCAAGGTGGCACATAATCAAAAAATTACAAGCAAATTTCTTGTTTGTAGCAACAATTTCAGGTCTTTTTGGTTCGGTCGCTGAAGCTATTAGTCAAAATTTCGTTAAGTTTCCCATAGCACAACTTACACGATCAGACAATACTATTGCAAAAATGTATGTTGAGAAAGCTTCCCAATGTGCAGTCAAACTTACACGATATAGTCTTTGGATAGCCCGTGTCATAAAAAGTGTCTTAATAATAAAAAAGCTCGTGCTGTAGAATCCCTACAACAGTACTAAAAAATAGGCGAGAGAACTAACATCAGTTTTTTATGGACTTTTCAGTTTTATAGAAAAAGAATATTTTCTTTTGCTGGAAATGCGCTAGAGTTTAGTCGATACCCAAAAAAAGCAAAAAGACCTTGCCAAACAAATACCGAGTAGTCACATTGCTTTCAATAATAATCAAATATATAAAAAGCGTCTTTTAAAGTAACTTGTCTTTCGTAAGCAAAAATCAACAGCAGATCTTTGGAACAACACATTTGAACGTTTTGGAATCTAAAGCTGTTGCATTTGATATATCCAATGCATTCGACCACAGCTAGAAACCGTATGCATTTAATCCGCATAATTCAGATGATTTACGACCAAAATACTGCAACATAAAGTGTCAGAACCAATCAAAACGATTAAAAGCCTTGGACAAGGTTGTGCTTTGTCCTCAATGTTGTTTTATGTAAGATGTGTCTTAGAAAAATTAAACCTTAGCTGTGGGGGAATGGGTATTCCAATTTAACATCACAATTCATTTAGCCCGTAACTCCTATGGTAATCAGGTACTTCTGGCTTAAGTTGCGGCAGGCTTAGAATTTAGGCTAACAAGGTGGTCTACTATAAGTAATGGAAGTCTTCAAGCTAACTCAAATGATTTTACGTTCTACTGAATGAAGAGAGACACGTAAAGCACGTAGATAGTTATTGACAAAAATATTGCAAGAAGACAGGAAAGAACGCAAGTAAATCAATCAGAAGACAAGAAAAGTCGTTGAGGCACTAAATCCAGGTGGGAGAGATTGAAATATATTACAAACAAACAAAAATGTTTTTAAAAAAAGCTATGGTGGAAACAATATTAACGTATAGTCTGAACTGATGGTAGTTGAAATATCTTCGAAGGAATACTTGTGTGTTAAGAGCAGAGGGAAAATGCAAAAAAAAGAAGTTAGAAATATAAACGAAGACGACACAAGCTATTTAGTGATCTATGATATCTGATTATCTCGAGTGTGTATGAGGATACCCCTTTGAAAATACCGGACTACTACTCGAGCCTTATTGAATTGACAACATTAAATAACGTAATTATTAGTTTGATTGATGTTTTTAATGAACTGATGTCGCTCAGATCTAAAACCTCAAGTGAGCCTGATGGTGTCCCGCCTCTATTATTAAAGAAATGTGTATGCACCTTAAGCAGACCACTTCACTTCCTGTTCAATCTCTCATTGGATTTGGAAGTATTTCCTGATTATTGGAAAACTTCCTATATAACCCCAATTTTTAAATCTGGTGATCGTAGCGATGTGACTAATTATAGTCGCGCATACAGTCGACCATGCCAAAGCTTTTTGACTCATTGGTCACTTCTTGTCTTTCTTGGCACTGTAGGCGGGTAATCATGGATGAACAGTATGGCTTTTAGCGTTCTCGCTCCTGTGTATCTAATCTTCTGACATATGAGGATTACCTGTTGGGCGCATTTGACAGGGACTGTCAGGTTGATACCATATATACTGACTTCTCCAAGGCGTTCGACAAAGTGAACCATCGGTTATTGTTGAGCAAACTTGGGTCGCTTGGGTTCGGCATTCACATTCTTCGTTGGCTGGAAAGTTTTTTAATGGGCCGTCAGCAAAGTGTAAGAATAAATAATTATATCTCTAACCTAAGCACTAAGCCCTCGGGCGTTCCCTAGGGCTCTCACTGTGCCCCCCTATTGTTTCTCTTATTTGTAAATGACTTGGGGGTTTCCTGACCAATACCTCTTTTTTCATGTTTGCCGATGATCTGAAATTATTCAAAATTAATTCTAGTCCTGTGGACAGTCTTGTTTTGCAAGCAGATGTTGACATATTTTTCCAATGGGCAACTTTAAACGGCTTAAGTCTGAATACTGATAAATTCTCCTGTATATCATTTTCCAGATTAAAAAGTCCTATGCAGTTTGGTTATAGTATAAATACAACCATTTTAAAACGGGTACATGAGATTAGGGATCTTGGTGTGATGTTTGATTGTTCTTTATCTTTCATCGGCCATCAAATGAGTGTTGTGCAGCGAGCCGATAGGTGTTTGGGTTTTATTGATAGATTCAGTGCCGATTTTTCTTGTAATGTGTTTAAATTATTATATTGCTCGTACGTTCGACCGATTTTGGAGTATGCAAGCCCGGTGTGGTCTCCTTTTTATAATGTCCATATTAATCAGTTGGAGAGTGACCAAAAAAAAATCTTACGTATCTATTCTTTTGAACTGAAAATTCCTTTAACTGAGCGACATACCAACTATGACCTGGTACGAAGATTGTTAAATATGTGCAGTCTTTAGGGAAGACGAATGTAAGCTGATCTACTAAATGGGTACATTGACTGTGAGTACTTACTTAGTAAATTATCTTTTCATACCGTACATCGTACCCGCGCAAGGTCATTATTTTACCCAGCTAATGTCATCAGAAACTATGGCTTGCATAGTCCAATCTTTAGAATGCAGCGTAATTTTGATAAATACAATTTGCCAATTGATATCCCAGTACACCGATTCAAAAATATGATCAAGCAATTGACCTCGCTATAGAGTTTCTTTAATTTTCGGGTAGTTTCCCATTGGTATTATATTTCAAGTACTGTTTACCTTTAAAGTGATTAATTTAGATTGTAGTAGATATCAAAAAGTTAACACTTCAAAAATTACACAGGCCGACAAAATTGGATTAAACTGACCCTGGGACCAAAATATCCTTTCCCAAAGGTTTTTGGTGCACTCAATCCAAATCCGACCTCAGGTTTTCGAAATATCCTAACCTAAAAATGCAACAACCCCGGGTTTTCGTTATATTCGGGATTATATTACACCGCGAATTAATTTTTCGCTACAAAACTCGCATATGAAAGTACTACTCTTCCCCATCAAAATGCATTTTGAATTTTTCAGATATCTTATTTCTTTTCGGAGAAATCATTTTTTTAGTAGCAACATTTGTTATCATACATGGTGTCCCATTTTAATGTACCAGGCTTCTTAATTTATTTTATGTCAACTTTTAGTAAAAAAGTTTCAGACAAAAGTTATAGGGTTCTGAAGGGGCAATAAAATAATATAATTGTGATGACCTTGGAAGATCATTTTGAAGGTCATTTCCAAGTCAACTTTAATTTTTTAAATGAGAACCAATATTTTTAATGACGGCATTATGTTTCTATAGCAAAAATACAAAACTTTGGTTCGCAAAATATTTCTCGATAATAGTGCATCGACAAAAGACATTACGTTCTTAATCCCCTAACAAGCATAAAGGCAAATGAACCTAACATAACCTCAGGCGTCGAGTGAAAATTGATAAAAGGTGTAACATTCTCAAATTCTAAAAGAATCAAAATTTAACACAACAAAAAGGCAAACGTGACAAACTCTTAACCAAATTAGTATGGTTGTAACGAAAACGCCAAACTAATTAATTTCAACGGACGATTTCTCCAAAAAGAAATAAAATATCTGAAAAAGTCATTTTGCATTTTTGAAGGGGTAGAGTAGTGCTTTCAGACGCCCCAACGAATTTTGTGGAGAAAAATTAATTCACGCTGTAATATCCTGAATATAGCGAAAAACCCTATATTTTGCATTTTTAGGTTAGAATATTTAGAAAACCTGATGTGTTGAACCAGTTCTGAGGTAAGATTTGGTTTCAGAGCACCAAAAACCTTCAAAAAATATAGTTTGGTCTCAGGGTTTGAAAAATGTTGGCCTGTTTTATTGTCTCAAATATGTCGATCACCGAGTTAGTTGGAATATTGGTTTCCTTATCTACTTCTTACTGAAACTAACGTATATCTTTCCTTCATTATCCATATTATGTAAGGCTTTTAATAATACATGTTATGAGTAACACCATATAAATGCCGCTTCCGTCAAATTAAGACCTCGTAATTATTTAAATGACTCATTTGTATATGAACTACGGAATATATGCTTCTGTAACGGAAGTTCATCTTACGTCTTCACACTAAAAACACCCAGTATATAAACACTGATGCTGTCAAAACAAAAGAGCCTTTTCCAAAAAGTAAAATTACCTTATAGATTTTTATTTATAAGTTTCCTTTGAAAGCTTAAGGATCCCTTTTAAAATAACAAAATAAATGTTTTTATGTACACAAAGGATATTACAAAAGAGGAGCAATCCCTAAGTATTAGAAAAACAGAAATTTCTCTAAAATAACAAAAATATCCTGTTTAATTTTTCACTTCAATGAACCAGAAAAGGACCACTTCGTTTCCTTTTTGGTGTGCTTTTTTTTATTGTACACGTCGCGACCAAACGCAGGACATGTCAAAATACACTGCTGAACACAATAAAGAAACAAACGACCGCCATTTTTATATTCTGTCGTTAGATATTTTCAAACAGGAAAGAATGAAAATACCCCTAAGGCCTGCAGTAAAGCGAGTACAGGGTGTGCCAGTGTAAGTTCAAATTGATTTGATTTAGTATGTAAATACAACTTAAAATCCAGATTTTGGACCTTTACAGAACTGTCAATAACCCAAAACTAACAGATTTTTTAGATTTAGGAAATAATACGAACTGAAAATAACAAATATTAACAAGAAATGCTGATAGAATTAAATAATAATTCTCGAGAAATAGGTCTAAAAATAAGCTTCACCAAAACCAAATATTTCAACAATGAAATTGAAGATAATAGCCAGGAACTGTTAACAGAAGGTAAAAGAAATAAACATTCACATATTTAGGGCAAAAAATCAAAATATCAAAAAATAATTTAAAAGCTGACTTGGATGGAAGAGTCTCGTTAGCTTGCTCTGCAGTCGGAAGGTTACAGTCCACATTTAAATTGGACATCCTAAATACAATAAAAACCAGAATGTTCGATCAATATGTACTGCCGGTATTAACATATGGCACTGAAACGTGGGCTTTAAATAAAAGTATAATATATAAACTCCTGGTAACCCAAAGGGCAATAGAGAGGAGAATGCTTAATATTAGACTCTAAGATCGTATTCCTAACATCGACATACGAAGATCATAAATGACAGATGTAATACAACGAATATGTATATTAAAGTGGAATTGGGCAGGACCTATCGCAAGGATGAATGATAACAGATGGACATGCCGTATGGTTGAATGGAGGCCTAGAGAACATAAAAGATGTAGGCGTAAGGTGCACAGGTAAGATGGACGGACGATATAAAAAGATTAGTGGGACACGATTGAATGCAAAAGGCAAACAACAAAGCTCAGTGGAGACAACTTGGGGTGGCTTACATCTGACTATGGATGGAATAAGCTGCTGATGATGGTGATGATGATAATTGATACTCCCAATCAGTAATTCTACTTGCAAAAAAAGGTCCTTAACAATAACACATTCGGACCTCTCGAGGCAACGTAAGCGAGGAAGTTTAGAAAATTATTTTAGTTAATGCAACAACAATTTTTTGTTGCTCCAGAAATATTTTACTTGTTGTCTGAACTCTTTGCTTCACATTCTACTGTCGATTTCCAAGAAAAAAACATCACCAATTAGCCCCATAGTCCAGTCAAAGATGCCCGATATTGTTTTCAGTCCGTGTATCATAAAACGTACTTTAATGAAGTTAGATACTAAAAAAGATTCTGGCGCTGATGGAATACCTACCATAGAACTCAGATAATGCGAGAATTTGCTGTAGGTTTTTCAATCTATCCTAGAGGAAGAGAATATTTCCTTCCCGCTAGAACCGCGTTACAGTTCGACCGATAACCAAAAAAGGCGAGAAGACGTTGTCAAACAACTACCGACCAGCCGCACTGCTTTCAATAATATCAAAAGTTATGGAAAATGTTATCAGTCATCATCTTCTAAAATAATTAGAAGGATTTAATAATATTAGCGACCATTAATATGGCTTTTGTAAGCAAAGATTCCCCGTTTATTGATAATAAATGAATAAATTGGGACAAAATGGGGCTTGACGGTAGAAAGTTAAATCACCTTTGCTTTACCGACGACATTGTCTTAATATCAGACAATATGCAAGGAGTACAAACTATACTGTGCATACTTCAAGAAGGTTCGGGAAGGGTTGGTTTAAAAATCCATCTATCCAAGACCCAATTTATTACAAATCTTGTATTAAACGATACTATAAAACTGAATAACGTGGAGATCGAGCAAGTACACCGACATGAAGTCAGCATAGGACGAGACAACCAAACACATGAAATTCAGCGGAGAATAGGTCTCTCCTGGGCTGCATATGGCAAACTAGACTATATATTTAAATCTAATCTTCCGATGTGTTTAAAAAGAAAAGTTTTTAATAGATGCGTACTACCGGTTCTTACGTACGGAGCCGATACTCTCACGTTGATGAAAAATATCAACAAAATATATGTCATGCGAAGAAAAATGGGTCAATGTTAGGCGTTACTCTTAGAAATCACATCCGAAATCACATTATCAGGAAAAGATCGGGGATACAAGACGCAGTCAACTTCATTGTACATCTTAAATGAAACTAGGCTGGACATGGCTGGACATGTCGCTAGGTTTAAGGATGGACGATGGACAAAAAAAATTATGTAGTGGCGACCAAGATCTGAAGCCTATTAAAGTATAGGTAAACCACCAAATCGGTGGACTGATGATGGTGAAAGTGGCTGGAAATTGGGTATAAGTGGCCTAGAACAGAAAAAGGTGGCAACACTTGAGGGAGGCCTTTCGTCCAGCAGTGGACAGTATAAGCTGATGATGATAATGATGATGAAGCAAAGATTAACAAGGAGATCTTACTTATTTAACACATGATTGGAACAATACAATTGAATATTTTGAAGAATCTCAAACGTTTGCACTTGATATATCCAAGGCGTTTGACAAGAACGATTGTTAACTAAGCTACGCTCTTACGGTATGTCTGAAATGTTTTATTTATGGCGCTCGCGTTTCCTTAGAGAGCATTCTTTACGAGTGGGAGTGGAAGGATTTTTAGTGTTCCGTATGGAACACCTATAAGATTACTTCGGTGTCTGTCTGTCTGTCACACCCACCAAAGTTGAAATTTAGTAATAATATAGGAATTGGTGGCATCATCAAAGCCGTGTAGTTTTGAATGTTAAATTTTTACTTAAGGAGTTACTTCTGGGGGGGTGAAATCGGAAGTGAAAAAAAAATTTTTTTACTAGGTCATCGGGTGTGGTGTTAAATCAAAGCACGAGTAAAAAATATATATATAATGTAGTACTTGGACTCACTTTTCTTTGTATTATTTCTAAAAAGTCGCGAAAGATCGCTGTCCCCCCACCTTATCTCGAAAAGTAGTGATCAAAAAATTTTGAAAAAATTCTGGAATGCTCTCCACGGGGTGTAGATTGAACGAAAATTATCACGAGTGCATTACCTTTAATAATTTATTTGGTATATAAAAAAAAAACAAAAATTTCAAGGGCATCAGTTTTCAGTAAAAATTGAAAATAAACTTTGTTGAAAACTCCTTTAGAATGTGTTTTGTGAAGTCACTGATCATTTTATACAACCGTAACAAATTTTTTTATTTTAAAAGCAATCAACGTACGGAACAATAATTGTGCAAGTTCAACTTGCACTTTACCGTTTTTTTTTCTAATACCTTCACTATCAACGCTGGTGTGCTCCAAGGTTCTACTACTCGCTTTTTCATTTAGATTAACGATCTGCTGGAAAGGAACAAGAATCCATTCTGCAGCTTTGCTGATGTCAGTACGCTTATTTCTTCATTCACTTTGAATGCACGAACATCGGCTAATCATGCAAATATCCGCAGACACAAAGAAGTCGTTCATCTTAACAAAAACCTGGAAGAAATTCTATCTTGAAGTAACAGTAACCAAGTAGAATTTAACGCTATAAACACCCAGCCGGCAGGTAACGTTCCGCAACGTTAAAATTCCATTGCCCTAGCATAGTTACTAAATTTGCTGGGCGTTAACTTGTCGCATGCATAGCAAAGAGAGCTTATGAAAAGTGGGGACTACGATTTCAAATTAAAACGCTTTACACTACACAACAATTCTGTATAAAGCTCAAATTCGACCAATGATGGAATACTGCTCCGATGTTCGGGGTTCTGCTCCCAAACACTGCATTTGTCGAATTCCATTCACGTACAATTAACAGGGATTCAAGACCAACGTGAATTGCTTTTTTCGTACACGCGTCGCTCCTGTAGCGCCTTTGGGGATTTTCCTGCAGCACATGTGCCATGCCCATAAGAAAAAATCCGAAATAACCTATATTAACTGTCATAAATTATGTTCTTAAGAAGTGACTGGAAAAACATTATCAGTTACACTTGACTGTTTCTTATTATCACTATTCACCATCCATAATTGATAATATTAACAAGAAAAAACTTTACAAAAAAGCCATTAGTACAGTTTTTCCAAGTAATAAAGAATCTTATAAAAACGTAAAGTAACGTACTATGGTAGATGCAGCACTAAATTAAATAGTTTCTTGAGAAAATTAAATATTAACACAGCATTTAAAACATCCAACACACTTGGCAAATTTATCAAAAATAACAAAACTAAAACAGATAGAGACAATAGATCGGGAGTATACAAATTAAATTGTGGAAATTGCTCAAAACATATATAGGTCAAACAGGAAGAAGTTTTTCGAAAAGAATAAAAGAACATGCTTCATCATGCAATGATAGAAAAAATAACTCAAATTACGCAAATCATTTAATTGAAAATAACCACCAATTCAACCCAAACCGGGGCCTGAAACTTAATTACCTAGAATCTTTAGAAATAAACAAATTGAAAAATTTAGATTCCCTAATAAATGGACAATTAGACTTAAATAATTCACCATTACTAAATCTGTTTTAATTAAATTATTTTATTACCTGCCACAATTTGTGAACCAACCATTTATTATAGTAATTTTATCCTCATTTTGTAACAAACCATCTGAAAAAGCTGTGGTACAGCGAAACATGTCATGGTGTTAAAAATTAAAAAATTAGTGGAAATTTAAGTAGTGTTTTACTTCTTGCAAAACTTCTAGTTATGGATTTCCACCAAGTATCGGCTGAATTAATTCAAGTGTCACGAAAATCGTTTTTTCTTGCAAATATCTTGTTTCCTATGCGTCGAATGATTCGTAAGATTCTCTACAAACTTGGTCTCAGGCGATATTTTATATAAGTAACCGTTCTCGAGATAGAGCGCGAAGAATGGGAAGCGAAGCGCCTATCCGTATATAGGATAACGCTATGTCAACTGTAGAATCAAATGTTTATAAAATTAATTATTTACAAATATTATAATTCTTAGGAAACTTGAATTATTTATTTATTTATAAATGATATTTATAAATATTATTCATAAATAAGACATCCGTATGATAATAGTTAGTTAATTTATATAAATAATAATATAATCAAATAAAATAATTTAAATACATTGCAATTACATTTTTATTTATTATAATTACATTTTTAGTAGAAAAAAGATTAAGTATTTCTTTTTCGAACAGTGTAAATGCTTGGCACGAACTGTGAATGTAGAAAAGTAATGCTGTCATGCTCTCGGTTTGTGGCCAGTGTAACGGACAAGCATGTCTCAATGCTTCATATCCAAATGATCTTGATAAAGAAAGTGAATATGTATCTGAGTTCCTTGAGGCTTTAGAACCAAATATGACGGACAACGAGGATGATGATAACGGTATGGAAATTCAATTTGGGCGACCAGAAGAGGAAGACGACAACGAACAACTATTGACAACATACTACTGATAATCAGAATAAAAAAAATCGCCATACATTTTAACATTGTAATAGGTTTACGATAAACTTATAAATAAAAATGTAATTACAATGTATTTAGACTATTTTATTTCAATATCCCATTATTTATATAAATTAACTAAATATTATTATACGGATGTCTTATTTATGAATAATATTTATAAGTATTATTTATTAACAAAAAAGTCAAGTTTCATAATAATTATAATAAAGGGTGTTTTTTATAGAGGTATAAAACTTTAAGTTGGCAACACTTTTTTAACTGGCGGCCATTTTGTCAGCTGTCAAGTGATTTATGTTTAGTTTGGTTTGGCATTTCAACATGAATAGACTGACGCCTGAACAACGCTTCCAAATTGTGCAAATTTATTTTGAAAGTCATGGTTCTGTTCGAAATACGTATCGCGCACTACGTCCATTTTACGGTCAACATAATCGTCCATCAGAGCAATTAATTCGATTAACTATGGAACGTTTTCGCACCACGTTTACTCTAAATAATAATACGCATCCACAGAGACGTCGTACAGTGCGTACAGAAGAAGTCATTGCTGCTGTAGAGCGTAGCGTAGAGGAAGACCCGAATCAGTCTATCCGCCATCGTGCACAGGAATTGGATATGTGTCCATCCACTTTATGGAAGATTTTGCGGAAAAATCTTGGTTTGCGTGCTTACAAAATCCAACTCGTGCAACAATTGAAGCCTCACGATCACCTAGCAAGGCGTAGATTCGGTGAATGGGCCCAAAACAAGATTGCCGTTGATCCCGATTTTCATAAGCGAATTTTGTTTAGCGATGAAGCTCACTTTTGTTTGAATGGATACGTCAATAAACAAAACTGCCGTATTTGGAGTGATGATAATCCTCAAGTGTATGTTGAGACACCGTTACATCCAGAAAAAACTGACTGTTTGGTGTGCTTTATGGGCTGGTGGAATCATTGGTCCGTACTTCTTTAAAAACGATGCTGGTCAGAACGTTACAGTCAATGGTGACCGCTATAGAGCCATGATTACTGACTTTTTCGTTCATCAATTGAACAACCATGATATGCAGGAGTTGTGGTTTCAACAAGACGGCGCAACATGTCACACAGCACGTGCCACAATTGATTTATTGAAGGAAATGTTTGGTAACCGCATAGTTTCACGTTTCGGACCCGTGAATTGGCCTCCAAGATCGTGCGATTTAACGCCGCTAGACTATTTTCTGTGGGGATATGTGAAGTCGCTAGTCTACGCCGATAAGCCCGAAACGATTGACCACTTGGAGGACAACATTCGCCGCGTTATTGCCGATATACGGCCACAAATGTTGGAAAAAAAGTCATCCAAAATTGGACCTCCAGATTAGACTACGTCCGAGCCAGCCGTGGCGGTCATATGCCAGAAGTCATATTTAAATTATAATGCCAGAAGATTATCTTTCGAATAAAGTAAATTTCATGTCAATTTAAAAAATTCATCTTTGTTTTATTCCATTTCAAAGTTCTATACCTCTATAAAATTACCCTTTATTTGTAAATAATAAATTTAATAAACTGTACTATGCTTTACGCTCTATCTCGAGAACGGTTAATTATATAAAATATCATCTGAGACCAAATTTGTAGAGAATTTTATGCCCTACAAGCTTTGTAATAACTTCAAACATCATTCGAAGTATAGGAAACAAGATATTTGCAAAAAACTGATTTTCGCGACGTTTGATCTTGAATATCTTGACTCGCGGACACGAGATTCTATGAGACTTTTAAGCTAACTTTTAGAATGTCAAAACAACGATTTATGCAAATTTTCAGCTCTCCACCTTTCATTTCGAGGTTGAATACCTATTTGACTGGTCAAAAACGCGACTTCTGGAGTCGTTCAATCATCGCTCCTGATGATGCTAACATGGTCGAGTGCAAAATAAAGTATTTGGTGTAGTGGTGATAACTGCTAAGTAGTGTGATTGTGCCAAAGATTAAGAATTCCAACGTAACAGAACTTATGTCCAGACTACGTATCTCCTACAAAAAGCAAAAATAAACCTAGTACCAAGTCGAAATTCTACTAACTTAAATTTATACTTTTAAGGATGGTTCGGATATCTTAAACAGTAATACTTTTTATCTAAACTTATTTAAAATTCTAATTTAATAATACATTTTTTTTTTTGCTTCTTTTTTTCTAGACGGTCTAACAGTTCCGAAAAACACCACAGTGGCGATCTTTTTATATGGGATGAGTCACGATCCGGCCGTTTTTCCAAACCCGGAAAAATTTGATCCGGACAGATTTTTACCGGAAAATATGAGCAACCGACACAACTACGCCTACATTCCGTTTAGCGCGGGTCCTCGAAACTGCATAGGTAAGTAGTTAACTTGAGGTTAGAGACGGGAAAAAATTGATTAATTGGAAGTCAGTGGCAGAGAGGGAAAACTGTGCATATAAGGAATGATAAATATTACATGTAGAAATTAATTTCGTATCTTTTTTGCATTAACAAAATAATATTTATTTATGTACTAACAATACAATTCAGGAAAAATAATTCCTATTGTTCTGCACACATTTTAGAGAATTGGCAAGATTGTATTGCAGGGACAGAAATAAACAGCCAGAGCCAAGTCAGGAGGATTCACCTTGTGAGGAAAAACTTCTCATCCGAAAGAAAAGCGAAAATTTCGCGTCGTTTTTGCTGTGTATGGCGTAGCGGTGTCCAGGACGGCCGATCCGAAAAATCAGAGTTACTGCTTCGAAGCAGCTGGTATCAATTTGCACGTTTTTTTGCGTTATAGCACCTTCTCCTGGTGAACAAATTATCTGAGCAGTTTCAGACGCGTTGAACTACAGTGCCCCAAATCTTGCTTGTCGACCGACATCAGACTGTATTTTGCGGTTATGTGACTAGCAGAATCGTATAAAGTGGTGACTTTAGCTTCTTTATGGTTGATGGAAGGGTTGCTCCTTACATATATTTTTCAATGTTTTTGGAGTCAAGGAATTTGAAAATTGAGTTCTTTTTACGTTACTTTTAATTTTAATGGGGGAAGGGTGTGAAAGAGTGGTCAAATATGGTATAGTCTTAAAATATTATGGAAATTTTTCCACGTTTTTGGCTGCGGTACTGAACAAAGTTTAAGTTAATTTTTTTAGTGTAATAATTATGCAACGTATAAATGGTGGGGAAGGGAGTTAGAAAGGTGATTTCGTATTTATTGTGAGAGGTCTTTTCAGGGTTCTTAGAGTCGAGGAATTGAAAAAGACATTATTATTATTTAGTAAAAGATAAATCAGGTAAAAGTAATGGGGTAACAGGTTAAAGGGGTGGTTAATATGCTTCTATGTGAGTATGCTTTTTCATTATTTCCTATTTTAACAAAATTAGTGTGTAGAAGGGATTAAGATTTGGTTATAGAGTGATCTAAAAAAAAGTTAAGTTGATTATAGTACAAGTTTTCGAAATACAAACCGTTAATTTGGCCGAAACTTACTTGCTTTTGACACAGTAGGTGAATTATTGGTTTTACTTTCCTTGCTAAAGGGAACTATTGTATTTCTTTACGTTTTAGAAATTTTGGATGATGAAAAACATATTTTCTCATTATTGCCGGTGTGTCTATCTGACTGTCGGGTTATGGCACGGTGAGACGAAGTCCCACTGTGCAACTCAAAATTCTTTCAATTTTTGCGATATTGCAATAATTTTTTTTATTTTTTATATTTTTAAAATACCCGTCAGACCTAGCGCTTCAACCTGTAACTGCAACTTTTTTCTTAATTTTTTTTTTTTTTGTAATATTGGCTGAAAGATGATTTTTTAAATAATATCCTTTTGGGCGATGAACTGCTTACTGTGTATATTGAAATCTCGATAATTCGCTTATGGTAATATATCTCTCTAAGGTCGGTGATTACTGTAAAAATAGTCATTTTAGTGAAAATTTTGAGGATTTTAAGCTATTAGCCAATTTCAATTATTTTTAGCTTTTTTTTAGTTTTGGCAGCTGATGTTGGAAGAACGAGGAATTTTTGCTTCAACAATATTATTTTAAGGTAGTAAATCCTATAATAACATTGGCAAAAATTAATTTAGTTTTCAATAAATGGCTAATTTTCAATTTATTTGAAAATTTTATTTCTTCGTTTTTAATTGAAATATACCAAGTGGACATTTTTTGAAGATAATTGTTTTTTTTTTATGGGTCTAGCACACGTGCTACAGGGAAGTCCCTAAAGCGCTACAGGAGCGACACGTGTGCGGAGAAAGCGATTCACGTTGTTCTTAAATCGCTGTAAATTGTACTCGGTGAGAAACACAGTCCTGGGCAAATTATTCCAAAGGGATCATATTCTCCATATAAATGACTGCTTGAAAAGCGTTGTGCGAGGAGTAACAAGCTGAACCTCATACGGATGAGAAGTATTAGCGTGACGTGTACTTCTAACATGCACCGCTCTGGGAGGAATTAAGCGGGCCACATCCTTCGAACACTTTCCATGAAAATACTTGTAGAATAGGCTCAAGTCGCCAACCGTTCTTCAATGTTCCAGCGAATCAAGGCCACCTGTCAGTCTCCAATCAGACGAACAGCTCTTCTCTGAATAGAATCCAACAAATGCAGTGTATGTTTGGGAGCGGAGCCCCAAACATGGGAGCAGTATTCCATAGTTGGTCGAATTTGAGCTTTGTAAAGAATTAACAGTTGTTGTGAAGTGTAAAGCTTTCTGGTTCGAAATAATATTCCCAACTTCTGAGAAGCTCTTCTTGCTAAGCCTGCAACATATTCATGCCAGGACATATTTGCTCCCAAATTAACGCCCAACAATTTAAGTGACGATGTTAGGGGAATGGAGTGCCCCGACATAACTATGTCGGGTTCAGCAACGTTAACTTTTTTAGAAAAAACTGCAACCTGGGTTTTTGTAGCGTTAAATTCCACTTGGTTACTGTCACCCCAGGATAGAATTTTTTCCAGGTCTTTGTTAAGTTGAATGACTTCCTGCTGTCTGCGGATATTCGTCTGAGTAGCCGATGTCCGAGCGTTCAAAGTGAATGAAGAGATAAGTGTACTGTCATCTGCAAAGCTGTAGATTGGATTCTCGGTCTTTTCCAGCAGATCGTTAATATTTTACTCGCATGAGGTATACAAAAATGAATAATATAATTTTGTTCGGAATAAGTTTTTATATTAATTGACTATTTTTTGATCAGTTTTGTTTCTTTTTTTTTTATAAATATGCGGAAAAATGTATTATTTATCGAATAATGTTATGTATCATATTATATATTTTATTTTCAGAATTAAAACAGATTTTTTAACTTACATAAAAATTAAGTTATTACTGTTTTTTGATTTTTAAAATAATTTTATATTTAACTAAAAGTTTATAATCAATAAATTGGATAGAACAGCCTATCTGCAGGGTTTTGAATAAGACTAGGTTTAGCCAGAAAAAAACTATATTTATATATAAAAAAACGAATTACACTAGCAACTATGATTATCCAGATCCTATCTATTCTATAAAACTATGAACATCCAACATAAAGAGATGATTAAATTCCCCGTTCTTTCTTTATCGCCTGAAAAAAACTATAAAAAATAGCGGAAAATAACCAAAATTGGCTTAAAATCCTCAAAATTTTTGCTAAAGCATAAGCAAATTGTCGAGATTTCAATGTACACAGTAAAAAGCTCATGGCCCAAAAGAGTGTTTAAAAAAAGCCAAGTAAAAAAAAAATTAACAAAAAGTTGCAGGTACAAGTTAAAGCGCTATATCTGCCAAGTATTTATTAAAAAAACTAATACAATATCTTAAAAATTGAAACGCATCTGGAATTTTGAGTCGGAGAGTGGTCCCACTGTGTGTCGGTATGTCGATCTGTTGGAACCATAATTCTTAAACAAAATGATATTATAATCTTGCTGAATCAGAAATAAAACCTACAGTTTTTGAGCGATATTCTTTTAGGAGAAAGGAGTAAGACGGGTGGCTGTCGATATGTTGTATAGTTTTAATCGTATTACAGAAATCTACCTTTTGTTCACTTAAGCAAGTCAAATTCGCTAGTTTTTTTAGCACTGTATGTTTGCAAGAAAAGTACTGGGTAAATCACTGTACCGATTTTTAGTGTTCCGTACGAAACACTTATAAAATCGCTTCGGTGTCTGTCTGCCTGTCTGTCTGTCCATCTGTCCGTCTGTTTGTCACACCCGATTTTCTCCAAAACTATTTCACATATAAAGTTGAAATTTGGTACTAATATAGAAATTGATGGCCTCATCAGAGCCGTATAGTTTTGAAAGTTAAATTTTGACTTAAGGAGTTAGTTTTAGGGGGTGAAATCGGAAGTGAATTAAACATTTTTTACCAGATCATCGAGCGGGGCGTCAAATGAAAGTTTGTAAAAACACGAGTTCAAAAATATATACGAGGGTTGTGTAAAAAATAAGGTTCCCACATTTTTTTCAGGTGTAAGGCATTTTTTATTTGAACTGAAAAATACATCATTGGAAAGCTTAATTTCTTAGCTATTTTTCAACCTAATCTCCAGATTTTTCCACGCATTTTTGTTGACGAATAATCCACTTTTGGAATCCCGCTTCAAAGAAGTACGCCGCCAGTCCGTGGACGAATTTGGTGACCGCTTCTTGCACCTCTTCATCAGTCTCGAAACGTTGTTCACCCAAGTGTTGCTTTAATTTTGGAAACAAGTGGAAGTCACCCGGTGCAAGATCAGGGCTGTAGGGAGCATGTTCAACGAGATCCCAGCCAAAATTGTCGATTAAATCCTTGGTTTGGCGAGAGACGTGCGGGCGCGCATTGTCGTGGTGCAGTCTAACGCCTTTTGTCAGTCTTCCTCTCCGGCGATTTTGGATGGCTCTTCTGAGTTTTTTCAAGGTCTCACAATAATTTTCCGAATTTATTGTGATCCCTTGAGGCATAAACTCAACAAGCAGGACACCCTTACGGTCCCAAAAGACCGTAACCATCACTTTCCCTGCGGACAGCGTCTGCTTGAACTTCTTCGGTTTAGGCGACCCGGTATGGCGCCATTGTCGCGATTGTTGTTGTTTCCGGGGTGACGTAATGACACCACGTTTCATCCCCGGTAACAATGGAGTCTAAGAAATTTTCGGTATTCTCGGCGCATTCTCGAAGAAACTCCTGGGCACACTTGACGCTATCGGCTTTGTGGGTGTCTGAAAGCATGTGCGGGACCCACCGCGCACACACCTTGTGATAACGTAACCTTTCAGTCAAAATCGTGTGGATTGTTTTTTCACAAACCTCAGGAACCCGGGCAGCCAGTTCCCGAATCGTTATCCTCCTATCCTCGAGCAGAATTCGCTCAATCTTCGACACAACTTCGTCGGAGATCGATGGCCTTCCACTTCTTTGCTCATCGTGGATGTCTGTGCGTCCTTCGGAGAACTCCCTACACCATTTGCGGACGTATTGAATACTGATACAAGCTTCCCCATAAACTTCACACAACTGTCTATGAATATCAACCGGTGGTAACTTTTTAGCGTGCAAAAATCGGATTACCGCACGAACTTCGCACCTGGCGGTGACGGCGATCGGGGGTTCCATCGCGGATAGCTGTCAGGCCGGCACTGAACGTCGCAGCGAGTTCTACCAAGGTGGGATCTAGAGTGGGGGAATCAGCGCACACGGCGGTGTTGCCGGATTTCGCCTAGCATCTCGCGCGGCGAGTTTACAGCGTTGGGAACCTTATTTCTTACACAACCCTCGTATAATGTAATACTTGCGCACACTTTTCTTTGTATTATTTTTGAAAAATCGCGAAAAATCTCTGTCCCCCCACCTCATCTCGAAAAGTACTGATCAAAAAATGTAAAAAAAAATTGTGGAATATTCTCCACAGGGAATGAATGAACATTATCACGAGTGCATTACCTTAACTTTATAACACAAAAATTTCAAGGTCATCAGTTTTCAGTAAAGATTGGAAAAAAACTTTGTTGAAAACTCATTTGGGGTGTGTTTTGTGAAATCATTGATCACTTTATAAGTTCGTAACAAAAATTTTTATTTCAAAAGCAATCAACGTACGGAACACTAATTGCGCAAGTCCAACTTACGCTTGACCGGTTATTATTTATTATTTTTATAATGTATTGCTAAAAAGAGAGTCTCAGTCCATCGAGCCGATCAAATTTCTACTTGGCTAATTATTTTGTGTTAGGATGTATAATTTAATGAAACTGGCAAGCTTGCCAAGTAAATAATAAAACCTTACGAGTCACACTGGATTTATTTCCGAATTTTAGTTCCAAATTTCGTTTTTCGAGCTGGGTCTGGTAGAATGTTGGCGCCACTTATGTGGCTGAAGAAACTGGTTCCAGTAATTGACTATTTTTCGTCATATAAAGTACTGTCCTAATTATCCAAAAGCATTAAATTTCGTGCGTGAAATACAGGAGGTCCAATAAATATATTTTAAAATTTTCATCCCTTGGAAATTACTTTATTCTTTATAATTTAGATAGCAGCGATAACTGAAATGACATCTTAAGCAGTAACCATTAATTTTATGGCTTATTTAGAAAGGAGCCGGGGACGTAAAGAAACAGTTTACATTTAGATGGAATTATTTTTAAGAATTAAATGATAATTTTTTCAAGGACTTTGTTCAGTACACAAAAAGGTTTTTTAGTGTTCCGTACGGAACACTTATAAGATCACTTCGGTGTCCGTCTATCTGTCTGCCTGCCTGTCTGTCTGTCTGTCACATCCGATTTTCTCCGAAACTATTTGTCATAGAAAGTTGAAATTTGGTAATAATATAGGAATTGATGGCCTCATCAAAGCCGTGTAGTTTTGAAAGTTAAATTTTGACTTAAGGGGTTAGTTTGGGGGTGAAATCGGGAGTTATTTTTTTTAATTAGCCATGTGTTGTGTTACCATAGTTTCAAATATTGCTTGATGCTTCAAGGGCTTAAAAATTGTACTCTATTTTCATGCTACACCATTTATCGTGTAGAACCTGAACACTTTTTAGGACTCCAATCTATAATTCTTTTATAAGTAAAGATATTTAATAAGTAGTCTAGAAACTTGATGAGAATGTAATTTTAATTAAAATGCAACTTAAAAATTAATTCCAAAAGCGGTGCATCATAGATCGTTAAACTTTTGGTTATACTATTTGATTTTTCGCTTGAAGCTAACTTAAACAGAAGTTGGCCACCTTAAGACTAATTTAAATTATGCATTGTGATTGATCAAGAAAGTAACGCCATCTATTATCGTGGGCTTTACCCCACCACTAATGGCACAATGAGACTAAAAGGAAGTGTAGGTTCTAAGTATGAATATTGCTTTTATGTTACTATACTTGATGAATATGTAGACTTAAGAACAGAATTATTAATTTAAGAATTAAATGATAATTTTTTCAAGGACTTTGTTCAGTACACAAAAAGGTTTTTTAGTGTTCCGTACGGAACACTTATAAGATCACTTCGGTGTCCGTCTATCTGTCTGCCTGTCTGTCTGTCTGTCACATCCGATTTTCTCCGAAACTATTTGTCATAGAAAGTTGAAATTTGGTAATAATATAGGAATTGATGGCCTCATCAAAGCCGTGTAGTTTTGAAAGTTAAATTTTGACTTAAGGGGTTAGTTTGGGGTGAAATCGGAAGTTTTTTTTTTTTAATTAGCCATGTGTTGTGTTACCATAGTTTCAAATATTGCTTGATGCTTCAAGGGCTTAAAAATTGTACTCTATTTTCATGCTACACCATCTATCGTGTAGAATCTGAACACTTTTTAGGACTCCAATCTATAATTCTTTTATAAGTAAAGATATTTAATAAGTAGTCTAGAAACTTGAGAATGTAATTTTAATTAAAATGCAACTTAAAAATTGATTCCAAAAGCGGTGCATCATAGATCGTTAAACTTTTGGTTATACTATTTGATTTTTCGCTTGAAGCTAACTTAAACAGAAGTTGGCCACCTTAAGACTAATTTAAATTATGCATTGTGATTGGTCAAGAAAGTAACGCCATCTATTATCGTGAGCTTTACCCCACCACTAATGGCACAATGAGACTAAAAGGAAGTGTAGGTTCTAAGTATGAATATTGCTTTTATGTTACTATACTTGATGAATATGTAAACTTAAGAACAGAAAAACTCTTATTGGTAAATATAGTATAACTACTGATCCTGGCCTCCGTCTTCAACGACAATAGTGTAGGAAGCGAAAATCCAATTTTCTTCCTACTTCACTGCCCAGTTTTTTTTTTTAAAAAATCAATCGATGATCTACGCGTTATTTCTTATAATTTGCCTTTTTAAATATTACATTTGAAGCCCGCTTCCCTTTCGATTTCGTATTTCTTAAACACGCGATCTTACGTAGGCGAGCACCTTTAATTTTTTATCTCCTTTTTAATATTTTAATTAAAAAAACAAATATACATTTGAGTATAAAAAGCCACTAGAAAGCGTATTCTATCAGGGAAAATTATGAGAAAAAAATAAGTTGTAATATTTACTTAGCAATACTATTTAGCATGTATCCGAAGGGACAAAATTTTAAAAATGTCGGAATTGAGAAAAAAGTTTTGAATCACATATTTCACTACATGCAACGATTTTTATATTATTCTGTGTATATACCGAAACGTAAAAAATACTATATATACAGGGTGTTATTGGATTCACTACATATATTAGAACTGATGTCTCCTTGTAGCTAGACTGATTGAAGAAAATTTACTTAATAAATAGCGGATCTCAATAAAAAAGGAAAAATCGACCCTGACGAAGCGATGATATGAATATATAAAAATTGTTACCTTCTAAATTAATTACTTCCTGAGGCCAACAAATTAATTACACAAGTTTTATATTTTAATATTTGATCATAATAAGTAAAGATTTTAACACATGTAATTCACCAAAGTGTTATTTGTTTCATTGTAAAAACGATGGCACAATAAAGAAATTGTTAAGGTAGGTTGCAAAGATTCTAAAACCGGCAAAGAATTTCTCGAATTCTATTCACGTACAATTAACAGCGACTCAAGACCAACACGAATTGCTTTTTTGTGCAGGCGTCGCTACTGTAGCGCTTTGGGGATTTCCCTGTAGCACATGTGCCATGCTTATAAAATAAAACACCGAAATGACCTATATTAGGTTAACTTTCATAAGTTACATTCTTGAAGAGTACCTAAAAAACATTATCAGTTACACTCGACTGTTTATTAAATGCGACTTATGGAGTCGGCTAATCATCGCTCCTGATGATGCTAACATGGTCGAGTGCATGGTCGGTGTAGTGGTGATAACTGCTATGTAGTATGATTTTGCCAACGATTGAAAAATTCCAACGTAATAGAACTTATGTTCAGACTACGTATATCCTACAAAAAGCAGCGGCGTCCGAGGCTGACAACAAAGGATTTATTGTCGGCGTCGCCTGACTCTGTCAGTAGCTTTTTAGTGACTCTCCCTCTGCTTGGCGGTGGCCAAGTGACAACGCCCTTTATCAAAACGCCAAATTCACGTTTAGTTTGTTTATTTACAGATAACGTTTATAAATTTCGCAGTATTTCGTGAGTAAAGTGAGGTAAAGATCAGTATTATTAAAGATATCCATAGACTAATACATTGGTGTTAATTAAGAAATTTTTTGGAAGTGTGGAGTAGCAGCAAGCGTGACAGTTCGCGTTGTTCGGTACGGTTGATTTAGTTACAACTATGTCACGCACAACCTAGGATATTTTATATGGAGATCTACTGCACATTTAAGGGACGTAAAAATAATAAACAAATATGTTTTTAAACCTACTTTGTTTTTTCACTTTAGCACTAAAAAAATTTTACATTTTTTTAATGGTTTACTATTCGGTATTAATGTTAGAAAAGTTAAGAGAAAAACCTATTTGAAATTCTGTTTTTATTTTACCCAAACCCAGACAGCTGTTAACATAAAAGTCAAAATCAGCCGTTAAGGCGCAATGATACAATTGTTCTCGCGTGTTACCAAGGAATTAATTCTTTTCAAATAATAGATAAAACATTTTCTTAATTATGGCTATATATTTTGATTAGGTGTTTTCTGTTATTATTTTCATTCTTTTTTAGATTAATTTTACCTAAAATTTTAAAATCTGTCATTGTTGGATAAAATCCTATATTTGGCAACACAGGCCTACGGTTGAGCTAGTTCGTATAATGACGGCCTTTCAGGAGCGGGTAGATTGGGCTAGTAAAATAGAGTTCTGCCTTTTTTTTAAAAAAAAAAAAAAAAAAACTGTTTGCAAAAAGACATTATATGTGGTGTACAAGTATGAAATGCGGATTTCAGACAACAGATGGTGCACCAATGCAGTTTGTGCTATAAAGATTTGACACTGCGCCATTTTGTTGTGTCATCAACAAGTGTCAGATGCGCACGAGTGATAAATTGGAACGGTGTATGCATAGTGTTGTGGTGTTGTGTTCAATATGTCGAAATTTATACCGAACAAAGAGCATTAATTTTTTGTTTTCATTTGAAGAAAACTGCTGTTGAATCATACCGATTACTTCGAGAAGCTTTGGTGAACATGCTCCATCGCAAGATACGTGTTAACGATGGTTTCGGCGTTTCAAAAGTGGTGACTTCGATGTTGCAGACAAGGAACGTGGAAAACCGCCAAAAAAACGCGAAGATGTGGAATTGCAAGCATTGTTGGACGAAGATGATTCGCAAACACAAAATAACTGGTCGAGCAATTGGACGTTAGTCAACAATCTGTTTCCAATCGGCTACGATAAATAGGAAAGAATCAGAAGACCGGTAGATGGGTACCACATGAGTTGAACGGCAGGCAAATGGAAAAGCGCAAAAACAGGCGCACCATTCACATCGACCGCTTTGGCAGAAAGACGATGCTCCGTGTTCGGTGGGACCAGAGGGGCGTGGTTTATTATGAGCTGTTAAAACCTGGGGAAATGGTTAATACTGAACGTTACCAACAACAATTGATCGATTTGAACCGTTCGCTGTTTGAAAAAAGGCCAGAATACCGAAAGAAGCAACACAAAGTCATTTTTCTTCATGACAATATTCCATCACATACGGCAAAACCAGTTCGTGACACGTTGGAAGCACTCAGCTGGGAAGTTCTACCCCATGCGGCTTACTCAACCAGACTTGGCTCCTTCCGATTACCACTTGTTTGCATCGATGGGTCACGCACTTGCTGAGCAGCGCTTTGGTTCGTACGAAGATGTGAAAAAATGGCTTGATGAATGGTTCGCAGCAATAGGGGAAGATTTTTACTGGCGTGGTATACACAAATTGCCCTAAAGATGGGAAAAATGAATAACAAGCGATGGAGCATACTTTGAATAAAGCACTTTTTATCATTCTTCCGAATCTAACATGCTTTTTAGAAAAAAAACCGCATTTCATACTTGTACACCTGGTATATATGTGTCCCAAAAACCAACGTATTCCCTTCAAGGGCTGATAGGCCAGCTCATAACCAGGTTTTTCCCACAGGCTTACCATAATTAGTTTTAATTTTTAACTGTGATCCACAGCAGGATTATTCAGGATTATGTAACCATAAATAGAATCGTAGTATATGGAAAGTTGTAGTTGTGGCACTCGTTAAAGGGATCTAAATTGATAAAAGTGTCAATATCTCGAAATCAAACGATTTTCCACTATGGTAATATTTACATATTCTAGTGAGTTATGAGCTGGCCTATCAGCCCTCGAAGGAAATACTTTGGTTTTTGGGACACCTGGTATATATGTATAAATACATATAATTTTGTATCTTCGATTTCACATAATTTTTTGTTTACTTTTATACGTGGAAGTTCCAATCCTAAAGAAGCAGCATCACCATTTATAACCTGAAATACTGCCTCGAAAGCGGTGTCGTTCAACAAGCAGCACTTGAAGCACTGCATTTCATATGCAAAAAGTATACGTCTGCGCAAATGATTTGTTCAACTTTGGGATAAGGTGCTGTGACGCAATAAACATGCAAAATGTGGACCAGCGATTTAGAAGCGGAGGCTTTAATCACACACGGAAAAACGAAGCGAGATTTTTTTTCCTTTGCGATGGGAAGCTTTTCCTCACGCGGTGGATTCTCCGGGCCGATTACTACGATTCTGCATAACAGACTTCATCGTCTTGAAATCACCATTTGTGGGGAATAATGGGGAATATTTTTAATCGATTGTTAGTCTCTTCATAAATAAATAAACATTCTGTTAACGCAATGAAGGTATAGAAGTAATTTCTACACGTAATTAACTTTCTTTTAGCTTTTAATAAGCACATATTTAATCTTCGATGCAATCTTCTTATTTGCGGGATACCTATCTCTGGTTCTAAACACACCGTTTTGTTTATAAATTGCAAACATATCCGATTCTTACCGTATTTGTGTTATGTATATTTAGACTCCGACTGTTTTCCAAGATTAGGAAAAACGTTTTTTTTATTTCTTCCTTTAGTTATATCCTAAGATCTAGAATTATATCAAATTTCAAGAACAATACTCTAAAAAAAGTGCTGATGAACGAGTCAGTTAGTCAATCAAAACCAAATTTCGGCACTTTTATATCTTATAAACTTTGACATGCAATCTAAAAATTTTACTAAGCTTTGAAGAAATCCACTTTTTCTATAATGATTTCATAATACATACATTATTATGCAATCTCTAAAAAATATCAGCCATTACTCAAAACTGTTAGTTAATAATTCATTGTTCAAAAGTTTATAGGCATTCATTTAAATGAAGTTGCATTGTTTAACAGTTTTACGACCCAATAAAAAAAACGATATTAAATTTTACATAAATCCACTACTATTGCCATAAATTTATATATATATATATATATATATATATATATATATATATATATATATATATATATATATATATATATATATATATATATATATATACAGCGAGGCAATGACCCAATCTGTCATAAACAGCCTGAACAGAGTTTTGCAGAGAATCTGGGGTGATCTGTGCTACTTCATATAGAATTCTTTGTTGTAAATCTTCTACAGTTTCTGGTCGACTTCGGTAAACTTTGGTTTTCAAATGAACTCATAAAAAAATCTAGTGGCATAAGGTTGGGACTCCTTGCAGGCCATTCTACAGTACTTCTTCTGCCTGTCGATCGATTAGGAAACATCGCTTCCAAATATCTATGAACAATGATTTTATAGTGAAGAGGTGCTCCATCCTGTTGATACTACAGATTCCTGTTAGGGTTATCCAAATTATTTTCATCAGGAAAAAGTCCTGCACAAGTTGGAATAACTTGCTCTTGGAGTCACTGTAAATACCGCTATCCTGTAAGATTTCTATCAATAAAAAAGGGACTAATGATAAGACGTCCACAAATCTCTACCCACACGTTTATCTTTTGTGGTTTTTGAGAATAACTGTCCATTATCCAGTGGGGATTCTCAGTAGATCACTACTAGCAGTTACATATGCCTGTTCCGTTAAGACAAAATGTGACCTCGTCAGAAAAAATAATATTATGAATTAGGTTAGGATCATTATTGATTCGTTCCATCATGACCTCGTAAAATTCAACGCGCCTATTGTAGTCATCTTCAGATAATTCTTACAATAGAATCAGTTTGTATGGATGCAATTTTTCTTCATTCAGTATACGACTTAAGGTACCTTTACTTACGTTGTGGTCTAGACAAAGCTGACGAGTGGCTGTATGGGGATTTTCTGTAATTTCCAATAAAAATCCAGCTTTTTATCATCGCTTTTAACTTTTGGAGGTCCAGATTTAGAATGATCCTTAACATGACCTGATTGTCTAAATCGTTTTAATGTTTTGCTAACTACGGATTGGGTAATAGGTTATTGATTCGGATATTCTGCGTTAAAAAGACCATACACCTCCTGTGTTCTCCTACGGTCTTCGTAGCCAACCATCATTAACAAAGTGATCATTTTTTGAGACGTTAAGTTGTTACCTGACACTAAATGTTTGACACAAGCGAGCTTATTTTTTTTTTTTAATTTGATATTCTTAATTACAAATATCAAAAATTCCAAAATAGTTCAATTTAGACATATGATATGTTAGACAAATTATATCTAGAATTTTTAGTAGGACTCAAAAATAAAATAGTATATAGGGCTTTCGATTTTAAAAAAATTAACATGGCGTCATTTCTTAAAACTGACAGTTCAAAACATTTTATTGTCAACGTCAGCATGTGCGCCGTATAACACCCTATAACTTTTATTTAAACATTTTTTTGATACACTGATTAATAAGTGCTGTGGAATTATTATTCCATACATATGGGGCACCTGTGTATATATATATATATATATATATATATATATATATATATATATATATATATATATATACATACATACATACATACATATACATTACTGATCTATCGACTTTATTACCTAAGGGAGTCTCTTGACACCCTTTACAAAAACCTCGTGCCATTTCAGAAAAATAAATTACCTAAAATACCTAAGTAGGTTATTTACGTATTTTATTCGGCTAATTAAAAATTTTGAAGAAAAAAAATGTTTACGCTAATTGGGCAGAAGAAAAATACGTCAGAGATTAAAATTAAGCATTTCTAATTCTGTTTATAAAAAATAAACAACGGCTATTAAAAAAATATTCATTATGTGGCATCCTTTCATTAATAATAATTATCTGAATTATTTACTATTCTCTTTGATTGCTTGTTTGCTTCACCATGTGCCGAAAACGTAATGACAATTGTTTTGTTACCTGTCGTCTTGTTGAAAAGTATTTTAAGATTGCATGAGAAATCGGAAGCCTAATGGTAATTTCAATTGAGCTAAATAAAGTGAAAAATTGTTAGTATAAATTCTTTTTGGAGACGTTATTTGTATTGCCATTATAATTGTTATTATTTCAGGTCAGAGATATGCTATGTACGAGCTCAAAGCCTGCGTAGCAAAATTTCTATTGAAGTTTCGAGTCACTGAAGATCCAAGTTTTAAAATGGACATCGGCACTTGTTCAGTTTTGAAGTCCATGAATGGATACAAAATGAAAATTACACCAAGATATTAAAATAATAATACAATATAAGTACAGTCCCTGGCCAAATTATTAGACGCACTGCAAGATTTCATGTAAAATATTAATTACCGAGTGATATTGTACAGTTTTATTATTTTAAATTGATTTGTTTTTTATTTTTATATTATCCAATCAATTACCTATTTATTTGACATAAATAAAATAGCATTAATTTAGAAAAGCATAAGTTTATTAAGTTTTAAAGAAAAGTGAAATTAATGTTAGTAAAAGTCAATATTTAGTTGAGCCACCTTTAGCCGCTATCAAAGCTTTAATTCTGCGCGGCATGCTATCAATGCAAGATTGTACTGTCTCCTGCATTTGAGGATGATGATTCCACACATGAATAATCTTTTCTAGGAGCTGGGTTTTGTTGGTAATCACATCTTTAGCCACTTCTCTTTTCATCAGCTCCCACACATTTTCAATGGGGTTCATATCAGGGCTATTACCCGGCCAATCCAACAGAGGGATATTTTTTTCTGCCAAAAAAGCTTTAACAGACCGAGCAGTGTGGCAGGGAGCTCCATCTTGCATGAAAGTGAATGGTTCCCCATTTGGAAACCATTCTCTGAGCTGCGGAATCAACCGATTTTGTAATACTTCTTTGTACTGATCTTGCCTCATTATTCCTTTGACGACGTACAGACGTCCAGTGCCCTTGCCGCTGATGACTGACCAAATCATCACTTTGGTGGGATGTTTAACCGTTGGGACGACACAATCAGGATGAAACTTTTCTCCATGACGACGACGCACATACTGAGCTTTATTCTGCAAAATTTCGAATGTGCTTTCGTCACTGAAGCAGACCTGTCAAAAATAGGAAAAATATATAAACTTCCTTGTTTTATTTAACTGAAAATGATAATAATGTATCAATTATTGATTAAATTGCTGTATCTTACCGATCTCCAGAAGTCCACATCTTTGTCTTGCCATTGTTTGGCCTACTTCAGGCGCTTTGCTTTCATTGCAGCTGTTAACTTGGGCTTCCTGGCGGGGCGACAGGCCTTAAAATCTAATTCTTTCAATTTTCTTCGAACAGTGCGCTCAGAAGCATTTACGCTAGCATCCTGGAGTTGTGATTTTATTACCTTTGTGGTAGCAAATCTGTTTTTTCTACACAAATTTTCTTCAAACATCTCTCTGACCGTGGAGTGAAAATTGGTTTTCTACCGCATCTTTTCTTTCTTTCCGGGCGTAATTCCTTCCCTGACTCAATTTTCTTTTTTATGCGTCGTACACTAGCTTCAGAAACCTCCAATCTTCGTGATATTTCTCGGTTTGTAAATATTTTCGCAATCACAAGGGCCTTCACTTCAGCTTTTTTACGTGGTGAAAGATCGCCTTTTCTACCCATAATGAAAATAGTCCAATTACTTTTTTAAAACACTGCATACAAAATAAACTAATAACTGAGTAGTATAAAACTGTTAAACAAACAATCACAGTCCATAAAGCCACAGAAACACGTCCGTACCTGACTCGATTCCGATCGCGACTGATACAGGTTTGTACTTATGTACGTTCATATATCACTTTGTCAACACAGTGTTGCCATATGTTAAAAATAAATACAAATATGTAGTCTACAACAATTCTTTTAAATAAAAATCAATAATATTGGTAGTTTAAATATACCATTATTGCATAAAAACTCTTAAGAAACATAAAATTACTAAAAAAAATACAGTGCGTCTAATAATTTGGCCAGGGACTGTATATGGTATATGTCTTTTTATTTTTACAAAATTAGATTATTTTCAGCAATAAATTCAAGAGACTTTTTAGGATATTGCCTAAATGGTTTTTGTAAATTAAATCAAAATCGGTGCTTAGCCACAATAATTAATTTGTAAATACATAGGCTTACATTACATTATATTATATTGATATTTTAAATGACAAATAGCATAACACAATATATACGAAGCAACTCACCCTAATCCCCTTCCTTGTCCCACTAAACCCTTATACAGTCGGTCCAGTAAGAACGTGTCGCCTATAACTAGTAGTCCGTAAAAAAAATTCCTTTTTTTTGTTGAAGTTATTGTTGGTACCCCTGCAACCATTGCTTTGTGGAAAGAGATTCATTTCTAACATTATTTATGGTTAAATAGTACATTACATTAGGCATACGGTTCTCACTTCGAGGCTGTGTTCCTATGTAATCATCCAAAAAGTCCGAAAAGGACACCTACAGCGGCTGCTAAATATATGGGTAAGTCGAGGACATTCGTTAGGCAGCGGGTATAAGACAGGGATGCGTTTTCTCACCATTTTTGTTCAATCTTTATTCTGATGCTGTGTTTAATGAGGCCATCTATGAATCCATTAAAGGAATAACAGTCAATGGAAGTACACTGAACAACACAGGGTATGCTGATGATACTGTTCTATTGCCAAATAATATCAAAGATCTCCAGCAACTGATCGTCGAGTCGAGTCGTAACAGCCAGCGAAAGATTTGGATTAACTATGAATATAAGAAATATAAGAAAAAGTGGATAGTAATAACAAAGAAAAATCTATCACCAGAATCCGTTGAAATCAGGGGCAACACCGTAAAACAGGTTTCCACATTTAAATATTTGGGAACCAATACAAATAACAAGTGGGACCCAAGAAAGGAAATATATTCCCGAATTGAACAGGTCAGAGTAACATATATAAATATGAATAAATTTTTCGATCACACAAGTCTCAGTCTCAAACTCCGAATAAGAATGGTGAGAGCCGAGCGTATGTATTCTCCGTCCTATTGTGTGGATGTGAGTGCTGAACCTGGCTCAGAGAAACGAGTGGAATCTTTTGAAATGTATATTTATAGACGCCCTTTTCGCATCTCCTGGTTAGAGAAAATAAAAAACACAGAAGTACTGGAAAGAATGAACAAAGTGAAGGAATTAGTAACAACCATAAAAATAAGAAAAACTCAATCCTTCGGACATATAATGTGGGACCCAAAGTACGAATCGTTGCGTCTAATTATTGAAGGTAAAATAAAGTGCAAACGATATAAAGTGCAAACGATCGAGCGGAAAACGACAGAATTCTTGGCTGAAGGACATGAGAAGGTCGTTTGCATGTGCTTCGAGTGACATTTTTCGAGCAGCAGTTTCTAAAGTTTGTTTAGCTACATGGATCGCCAACCTTCGTGGGGAGATGGCGTTGTAAGAATGGAAGAAACGATACTCTCAGTTAAAAAAATGTTGATCTACCAGAACGAAATTCGAGAGAAAAAGTGTCGGACAAGGACGAAAAAAATAATTATTAACAGACTTTCCCGAAATCTTCAATTAACTTTGAGTCAAGGAGCGCAGAAACTAAAGCAGAAAGGTTTGGATATATCACAGTACAAAGTAACTATCCAAGTGCCGAAATTGCCATCCTGGGCGACTTTAATGTCCACAATATCAACTGGCTCAAATATTCAAATACTACCAACGAACAAGGTCGTGAAGCTGAATCATTCTCAATCAGTTGTGGCTTAACTCAGCTTATTGATGAACCAACACGGATCCCTGATCGAGACGGGGAGTTCGCCAGTCTTCTTGATCTGTTTTTAACCAGCAATCCGGAGATTTACACGGTCACCGTAAATTCGCCGTTAAGTTCTTCCGACCATAAACTGCTTTCGATATCGAGTATCCTGCCAATCAGTGACAGAGAGGCGCCTAGGCCGCGCAAGATTTGGCACTACAAATCTGCTAAATGGGAAGATCTCATGGAATACTTTCAAACTTTCCCTTGGATGTACGTTTGTTTTCGATTCGATAACCCATCTGACTGCGCCAGGGAGGTCTCCGAAGTTATTTTGGCTGGTATGGAAGCCTACATCCCTTTTTCGAAGAAATGCTCCTCCAACGGCAAGCCTTGGTTCGACCGAAAATGCAAAGAAGCTGTTGCTTCTAAACATATTGCCTACCGACAATGGCGTGAAAATCCTAACACCGTAAATCGAAACATCTTTGTTCATGCCCGGAACAGATGCAAGGGAATTATCGACGAAACCAAGGAGGCACACAATCAACGAATTAGAAACAAACTTCTCGCTTGTCCCAACAATTCCAGGTCCTTTTGGGCAGTCGCTAAGGCAGTTAGTCAAAATTTTACCAAATCCACCATACCACCACTCACACGGCCAGATAATTCCATTGCAACCACACCTGTTGAGAGAGCGAACTTGTTGGCTGAACTCTTTGCTTCACATTCTACTGTCAATTTCCAAGGAAAAACACCACCTACTATTCCCATATTGCAGTCAAGGATGCCCGATGTTGTCTTCAGACAGCGCATCATAAAGCGTATTTTAATGAAGCTAGACACCAAGAAGGCTTCTGGCGCTGACGGAATACCTGCCATAGTTCTCAAAAACTGTGCAAGGGAACTAACACCAGTTTTCTGTAGACTTTTTAACCTATCCTACAGAAAGGGAATATTTCCGTCCTGCTGGAAATGTGCCACGGTTCAGCCGATACCTAAAAAAGGTAAGAAGACCTTGCCAAATAACTACCGACCAGTTGCACTGCTTTCAATAATATCGAAAGTCATGGAAAAGGTTATCAATGAGCATCTTCTAAAATATCTTGAAGGATTCAATATTATTAGCGATCACCAATATGGTTTTCGTAAACATAGATCAACAGGAGATCTTCTGACTTATGTAACACATGTTTGGAACAACGCAATTGAACACTTTGGAGAATCTCGAGCGGTTGCTCTTGACATATCCAAGGCATTCGACCGTGTTTGACACGATGGACTGTTGGCTAAGTTGCGCTCTTATGGTATGTCTGAAAGGTTCTGTTTGTGGCTCTCATGTTTCCTCAGAGAGCGTTCTTTACGAGTGGCGGTCGACGGATTTCTTTCTAACACCCTCACTATCAACGCTGGTGTGCCCCAGGGCTCCATACTGTCTCCTACTCTCTTTCTCATTTACATTAACGATCTGCTGGAAAAGACCGGGAATCCAATCTATAGCTTTGCAGATGACAGTACGCTTGTCTCTTCATTCACCTTGAACGCTCGGACATCGGCCGCTCAGGCGAATATCCGCAGACAGCAGGAGGTCGTTCAACTTAACGAAGACCTGGAAGAAATTCTATCTTGGGGTGACAGTAACCAAGTGGAATTTAACGCTACAAAAACCCAAGCGGCAGTTTTTTTCTAAAAAAGTTAACGTTGCTGAACCCGACATAGTTATGTCGGGGCACTCCATTCCCCTAGCATCGTCGCTCAATTTGTTGGGCGTTGGTTTGGGAGCAAATATGTCTTGGCATGAACATGTTGCAGGCATAGCAAGGAGAGCTTCTCAAAAGTTGGGAATATTATTTAGAACCAGAAAGCTTTACACCCCACAACAACTGTTAATTCTTTACAAAGCCCAAATTCGACCAACTATGGAATACTGCTCCCACGTTTGGGGCTCCGCTCCCAAACATACACTGCATTTGTTGGATTCTGTTCAGAGAAGAGCGGTCCGTCTGATTGGGGGCCCGGAATTGACCGGCGGCCTTGATTCGCTGGAACATCGAAGAACGGTTGGCGACTTGAGTCTGTTCTACAAGTATTTTCATGGAAAGTGTTCGAAGGATGTAGCCCGCTTAAATCCTCCCAAAGCGGTGCATGTTAGAAATACACGTCGCGCTGGTGCTTCGCATCCGTATGAGGTTCAGCTTGTTACTCCGCGTACAACGCTTTTCAAGCAATCTTTTATATGGAGAACGTCATCCCTTTGGAATAATTTGCCCAGCGCTGTGTTTCCCACCGAGTACAATTTACAGCGATTCACGAACAACGTGAATCGCTTTTTCCGCACTCGTGCCGCTCCTGGAGCGCTTTAGGGACTTCCCTGCAGCACGTGTGCCAGACCAATAAAAAAAAAAAAAAAAAAAAAAATGAAACAATTCGCAATCATCTCCGGGCTAACGATTGCAAGTGGCGGAGTACAATCAGTTATACATAATAATACAAACCATTGCGGCACCAATAAATTTCAAATGGATATAGGAGTGCGCCAGCGTGATACGCTCTCTCCCAAGCTTTTCATAACACTTCTAGAAAGTATGCTACAAACAATAAACTGGGAAAAAATGGGGCTTAACACCTTTATTTTGCCAACAACACTGTTTTAATAACAGACAATATGCAAGAATCACGAACTATGCTGTACATGCTTTAAGAAGCTTCGGGAAAGGTTGGTTTAAAAATTAATCTATCTAAGACTCAGTTTATGACACATCTTGTATTAAATGATACTATAAAATTGAATAACGTGGAGATCGAGCAAGTACATCGACATGAAGCCATCATAAGACGAGACAACCAAACACATGAAATTTAGCAGAGAATAGGTCTCTCCTGGAAGGTATATGGTAAGGGGTGGGCCATTTAAAAGTTTAAATTTAAAAATGCAATAAAACAAAAACGGTTTGAAATTTTGCCAAATTTATTTTTTTGTTGTGAAGTACAATTGTTCCGGTTAGAGATGGAATATTATTTCATTCATATGGCTGCCGCGGCTGGCCTCACAGTACCCCATTCGATCGGACCAATTTTCGAGCACTTTTTCGAGTGTATGGGGTCGTATCTCGGCAATGGCATCACGAATGTTGGCCTTCAAATACTCAATTGTCTCTGGTTTGTCGGCATAACACTTGTCTTTAACGGCGCCCCACAGAAAATAGTCCAACGGTGTCAAATCGCAGCTTCTTGGCGGCCAATTGACATCACCATTTCGGCTAATTAAACGGCCATCAAACGTTTGACGTAATAAATCGATTGTGGCATGAGATGCGTGGCAAGTTGCACCATCCTGTTGAAACCAAACATCGTTCACATCAATACCATGGTGCGATAGGTGTCTCCATTGACCGTAATGGTTGCGCCGTCCACAGCTTCGATATTTTCGGGTGTACGCACTGTACGAGCATGCTCACGTCTTGGCGCATCAACAATGAAACCAGTTTAACGAACTTTAGCAATAAACTTGCGTATACCGGGCACTGTTGGTCGTTCTCTGCGACCAAAATTTCCGACCAATTGTCTTTGTTTTGGAAATAAATTTCCAATAAATCCCAACGTTGCTCAAGCGTAAATCGATTCATTTCGTTCAGTGGAGATAATATACTGAATTTTGTGACAGAATAGAATGACATAAGTATTGCCAGATTCGAAATAACCGGTGGTTCAAATTTAAACCGATAGATGGCCCACCCATTATATGGCAAACTGGGCTATATATTTAAATCTAATCTTCCGATGTGTTTAAAAAGAAAAGTTTTTGACAGATGCGTACTACTCGTTCTTACGTACGGAGCCGATACTCTCACTTTGACGAAGAAAAATATCAACAAAATATATTGTATTGAAAATGATTGAAAGGGGAAACAAGGAGAACAAGGATTGAAAATATAGGTTAGAGAAAGAAAAAATTAAACATATTTTAAGTTTAACAATTTATTGATAAAAACCAAAATCAATATTTTGTTTATCTGTGGGATTATTCCCTACTTTTCCACCATCGCTACCTTTAAGTCCCTCAGCGATACAGAGGCTGGATTTCTGTCTCGAATCCTTCTTTTGAGCTCCTCCCACATATGCTCGATTGGACTGAGGTGAGGACTCCGCGCAGGACAGTTTAATGAGGGTATTCCCACTTCCGCCAGGTTTCGCTGCACCGATGCAGCAGCATATGGCCTCGCATTGTCGTGCATTAGTACGAAGGTATCGCCAACCAACCTAGCGTAAGGAACTATATGTTCCTGTAGGATCTCTTCGATGTACGGGTGAGTAGTTAATCCACCGGCACGAGTCGCATTAGTCACGAAAACCCAATCACGCAAAGAAAAATGGAGAGGTTAATGATATGCGTTATTCTTACAGATCACATCCTAAATCACATGATCAGGGAAAGAACGGGGATACAAGATGCAGTCAAATTCATTCTACATCCCAATTGGAACTGGGCTGGACATGTTGCTAGGGTTAGAGTGGCGACCAAGATCCGAAGCCTAACGAAGTAGAGGTAAACCACTAACTGCGTGGACTCATGATTTGAAAAGAGTAACTGAAAATTGGATACAAGTGGCCCAGAACAGAAAAAGGTGGCAAAACTCGAGGGAGGCTTTCGTCCAACAGATTTTTGAAATGCCTACAGCACTGATACACTCTTACGAGCCTCTTGTGCACCTGCCTCGTTTTAGGGCTGTGGAAAGCCAATATTCTTCAAAAAGATTAGAAACCTTCTAGGTTGACTCCCCTTAATAAACTCCAGGTCAAGAATTATGGGTAATTCCAGGTGAAGTTATCTAGCCCTCGTGAATGTGGAGAAAGATATAATAAGAAGTTCTGTCTAAAAATTTGTTAGCGAGGTACAGGATGTCACAAAAACAAGTTCACACTTGTTTGTTTTATTGCATGAACGGGCAAGGTGAAGGCACAGAGCATAGCTCGGGTCCCTGGAAATTTAGTTTCTGTGAAACATAGCACTGGAGCGGAGTGTGTCTGTTGTGTGAGAGTTTTACAAATACAATAATTTTGAGTCTATGGCGTAGAAAAAATTTCGCGTCTAAGATTATCAGTACAGCATAAATGAAACTCCCGAGTGTTTTATTGGTAATATAGGTTTAGAACCCAACCAAGAAAAATATTTTCTTTCAGACAGTCAAACCGCCTTAAAGGCTCTAAATGCCCATCAATCTAACTCCAAAATTAGAACCATCTGCCAACAACAGGATTGAATTTCTGTGGGTACCAGGATATTCGGGGATAACAGATAATAAAAAAGCGGACCAACTAGCCGGAGCCGTAATCACTAAATGATATAGAGACACAGGACCATCGTTTAGCATATGAAAACAAGTTGTAAAAATGACAATAACTAGATCTAAATCGTAGGTTCACAATATCTGGTCATGCGAGGGACGTAATCGGTAGCCCTTCAAATAAAGTAACAACTTACAACCTACTCTTAACAAGGGTCCAGATCAAACTAGTAGTGGAGCTGATTACCGGTCATTACCACCTAAGGAAACATTTATAGAAATTGTACCAAAACAAGCAGGCTATGTAGTGGGGAGGAAGAAACCTCCGTGTCTATTCTATACGAATGCGCTGCATTGACTCTTAATAGATAAAAACTCTTTGGAGACTCACATCGTGATCACAAATTGCCACATAAAAGACTTAAAAGAAAGCTAGTAAGGGGAGGGGAGCACAATAAGCTAAGAGTCTACAGTCACCTGCCCCTCCATCAACCACTCAATACATTCCCCAAATAAACTCGATATTTATTGACTTCTAAAGAAAAAATATTTTTATTATCGACCCTGGAGGGACCATCTTTTATCTCCGCTAATGACACCATTTAAGATATTCCGCCATTTTTCACGGCTCGGGTCGAGAATATGTCCCACAGGATATACCAAAGACACTTATTTAAGTTCCACATTCCTGTGTTTTCCTGCTGAAAGTGGCAGAAATCGATTGGAAACGTGAAAACGTGATCCGAATGAAATATAGCTGGTAGAATTAAGAATGAAATGAAAATCTTATAAAAATCAAAAAGAATACCGTATTTGCTGACGGATAAAACGTATTTCACGTCGATATTAAATTTTTCTTTTACAAAAAAAGAAGACATAAAGTCAGTCAGTAATGTTTTAAGTAGTGCGGCCACAGACGCGTACATTAATTATGTACGCATGGACACAACCTGTGGGTGTTTATTAATTTGCCCGAGAGTCCCACGGGGCCTGAACCCCATTTTGAAATTACGTGCAATGTGGACGGTGTGTCGATCGCAAATCTGCTCAACAACAGGCATGAGACAATTCAAGCGAACTCTCGTAGGAGGACGCAACCCTGAATATACCAGATTTTTGCTAAAATTAAGCTCGAACATGGTGCTGTCTGAATAAATATTAGTGTCAAACATAATCCAGACTGCAAATTATACATGAACGAGGGAAAAACAGCCCTTCTTCTTATTATATCTTTCTCCACAATCACGAGGGCTAGATAACTTCACCTGGGATTCCCATAATTCTTGACCTGGAGTTTATTAAGGGGAGTCAACCTAGAAGGTTTTTAATCTTTTTGAAGAATATTGGCCTTCCACAGCCCTAAAACGAGGCAGGTGCACAAGAGGCCGTTATATATATATATATATATATATATATATATATATATTTATATATATATATATATATATATATATAATATATATATATACATATATATATATATATATATATATATATATATATATATATATATATATATATATATATATATATATATATATATATATATATATATATATATATATATATATATATATATATATATATATATATATATATATATATATATATATATATATATATATATATATATATATATATATATATATATATATATATATATATATATATATATATATATATATATATATATATATACATATATATATATATATATATATATATACATATATATATATATATATATATATATATATATATATATATATATATATATATATATATATATATATATATATATATGCCTACAGCACTGATACACCATATTTATATATATATATATATATATATATATATATATATATATATATATATATATATATATATATATATAGCTCCAGTGCTATGTTTCACAGCCACTAAATTTCCAGGGACCCGAGCTATACCTTGCCTGTTTATGCAATAAAACAAACAAGTGTGAACTTGTTTTTGTGACATCCTGTACCTCGCTAACAAATTTTTAGACAGAACTTTTGTAATGAAAAACCTGATCCCTTCCCCAAATCCAGTTCTATTATTTATCCCATGTCTCTGCATAAATATAACATGTGGAAAAAGTCTATTTTCGTTGTAAGCAAATTTCCCAACATTCAAATTGACTAGCCCTAAGCATGTTTAACGTTGAAATTACACCGTCCCAGTTTAGCAAAGCCCTTTAGGTGGAAGTTGTTCGACAAGTTGCGGTAGCAGGAATAGGTATGGAACTATAATAAACTATTATAAATAATATAAAGTGCCTAAGGGAAGAGGCAGCTAATTCCGGACCATGTTTAAAATAGGCAGATAGGGCAGCGTTTTCATTGATCAATAACATTATAAAACAAGGTTTTTTCACTACGCATACTTTAATCTAGCTTTACAAGCCTTTATTTCGTACTCTTAGGCCGCTCCCTGATTTGTCGGTGCGGTATCGTTTTTCTCGGTGTGCTCGGTACCGACTCGGTAACGAAAATATGCCGAACCCCTATATTTCAATGAAACCCACCTGACTTGTTCTGCCCTCGCGCATCCCACTCCCAGAAGATTCTTTGTGAGTTACAGCTGTTTGAGTTACGCTACTTTCGATTTTTGCAAAACGATGGAACAAAAATAATTTCGTGTGATGATAAATATTGCTTTTTGATTGGAAAAAATACAGCCAGAACCCAAGAATGGCTTGAGAAGTGGTATAATACCTATCGTCGAAAGCAATAATATGTCGATGATTTAGTGAACTTAAATGCAGTCGTACGACGGTCCGGACGTCCAAATGCGGTAACTCCAAAAAACACAAAAAATCCACTACGTTGTCTTGACTACGTTAGGAATATGGAATCTTTGGCACAATGATACTACTCAGTATATATCACCACTACACCAAACACTTTATTTTTGCAATCGATGCGCGTTTCGCTAACCATGTTAGCTTCATCAGGAGCGATGATTGACTAATGCTAAACTACAAATCTACCCTATTTATATTTAGCCTAACCCTTGAATTACTCAGGCGGAACTAATGACATAGGCAAGGCCATCAATTCCGGTCAAGTAACGAGTAGAGGGGACTATAAGGAATAGGCCCCCTGTCTTTATTTAAACTACTTTTACATTTTATAATTTCCATACTTTCGTATGCGTTCAACAATCTCCTATCAGATACATTTTTTATTAATCTTAGATTATCTAATGATACAATATGATCATCTTCAAGGGCATGTTCGGCAATGGTAGACTTTCTGTTCTACTGTATTTTAAGTGTGCTAAATGTTCTTTAAATCGTGTTTCAATTGACCTTTTAGTTTGCCCAACATACTTTTTGTCACAATCATTACAACTAATGTCATAAATTTTACTTTTCTCACAATTAGGAATCTTATCTTTGGGATTTCCTAAGATATTCCTCAGATTGTCTGATGACTTATAGACTAAGGTGAGGCCTACCTTATTAAATACCTTATTGAGTTCCTTGCTATATTTCGGATTATATGGTATGGAGACATACTTGGTGTTATTTTCTTCACGTGTAAAAAAGGTGGAATTCTGAATATTAAACCTAAACTTATGTCTATTTATTAGCTTATTTACTAAGTCATCGTCATAACCATTAGCTCTAATTATATTTCTAATACGATTCCTTTCTTTATTAAAGGTTACTCTATTCAGAGGGAAAGTGACCAAACGATGAACTAAAAAATGTAATGAGGCTAATTTGTGTTGTTTGCAATGAAATTAATCATTAGGAATATATCTATCTGTTACTGTGTCCTTCCTATAGATATCAAATTCTAATCTATTATTATTTTTAATAATTAAAATATCTGGAAAAGGCAATTGTCCTTTGTTCCCAACTTCGCAAGTGAATTTAATGGAATCATACGGGCTATTTAATTTAGAAACAAAATCATCAATATTTGCTTTCTTTGTATCAAAAATCGCGAAAAAATATCATCCACATACCTATACCACACCCTTGGAAATATGAAAAAGTATGTCTCCATACCATATAATCAGAAATATAGCAAGGGACTCAATAAGGTATTTAATAAGGTAGGCCTCAGCTTAGTCTATAAGTCATCAGACAATCTGAGGAATATCTTAGGAAATCCCAAAGATAAGATTCCTAATTGTGAGAAAAGTGGAATTTATGAAATTAGTTGTAATGATTGTGACAAAAAGTATGTTGGGCAAACTAAAAGGTCATTTAAAACACGATTTAAAGAACATTTAGCACACTTCAAATACAGTAGAACCGAAAAGTCTAGCATTGCCGAACATGCCCTTGAAGCTGATCATATTGTATCATTAGATAATCTAAGATTAAGAAAAAATGTATCTGATAGGAGATTGTTGAACGTATACGAAAGTATGGAAATTATAAAATGTAAAAGTAGTTTAAGTAAAGACAGAGGGCCTATTCCTTATAGTCCTCTCTACTGGTTACTTGACCGGAACTGATGGCCTTGCCTATGTCATTAGTTCCGCCTGAGTAATTCAAGGGTTAGGCTAAGTATAAATAGGGTAGATTTGTAGTTTAGCTTTAGTCAATCATCGCTCCTGATGAAGCTAACATGGTTAGCGAAACGCGCGTCGAGTGCAAAAATAAAGTGTTTGGTGTAGTGGTGATATATACTGAGTAGTACATTGTCTTGAATATCCACAAAATGAAAGTGAGAGAGATAGCTGGCACAGTGAACATATCAACAGAACGTGATAGGTGCCGAGCACTCTCACGATTGACCAAAAACAGCAACGCGTCGAAGATTCAGAACGCTGTTTGACACTATTTCAGCGTAATCCAAAAGAGTTTTCGCATCGGTTCGTAACAATGGACAAAACATGAATCCATCACTACACGCAAGAGTCCGCAAAATGGCTGGAACCGTATGAAAGGCGACCGAAGCGACCAAAAACACAAATATCAGCCTGAAAGGTTTTGCCGAGTCTCTTTTGGGATGCGCGTGGAATAATACTGATCGACCACCTTGAGAAGAGGTGAACAATCACCAGATATTGTTTCGTTGGTTTACTTGACCATTTAAATGGTGAAATCAAGAAAAAAGGCCTCATTTAGCGAAGACAAAAGTGTTCTTTCACCAGCTCAAAACTCCACGAAAACGATGGTGAGATTGGACCAATTAGACTATGAATTACTTCCTTATCCGCCGTATTCACCAGATCTGGCCCCCAGCGATTATTCCCTCTTTACAAATTTAAAAAGGTGTCGAATGGAACACTGAAGCTTATTTTAAAGAGCTCGACAAATCGTACTGTATGAAAAGTATCCAAATGTTGGGTGATCGGTGCTTGTACGACCGCATTTAGGTTTACTAAACCATCGACATATTATTTCGACGGAGCAGTTATGCCATAACACTTCTGAAGCCATTCTTGGGTTCTGGCTGTATTTTTTCCCATCAAAAAGCAATGTTTAATCAACATCAATCTTTTTGTTCCATCGTTTTTCAAAAATCAAAAATAGCTTTAACTAACAAACTAACAGACAAAATAAGAGTTGACACTAACTGAAAATCATGCGGTTTTTTTGTTTGTACTGCCATCTTTCCAGAGGTGTCGGGACTTTTTACCCCATGTAGTAGAATTCTCCAATATAGTGATGTCAGTTGGCTACCGACATCATGTAATTTGAGACAGACTTTTTCTCTGAGACTAACTTAAAATTAAAATTTACGTTAATAAACCAAAACCAACTGGTGAATTAAGAAATAAAATCTGAGCCGAAATTGCTGAAATAAGCGTTACAATCTATGAAACTGACAATAAAAATACGATTCTAGAATAGATGCTTGAAAACGTAGTCGTGGTGGTCATTTTGTCTCTTATGTAAAACTAGCCGTGCCTGCGGCTCCGCTCGCGTGGACTTGATTCACTATTATCGTCACTGCTTATTCCTATTGTTACCTAACGTAACATAGAACATATGTATTTTATAAAAAAACACGTAAATCAGATAAATGGTTCTAGAGTGATAAGTGTACCAACGGACAGACAGACAGAGAGACGTTGCGTTTTATACATATTATAGATTTGTTTTGATAAATATTGAGTTAAGATTTAAAAAAAAAACACGTAAATCGGATAAGTGGTTCTCGAATGATAAGCGCACTAACGGACAGACAGACAGACAGAAAGAAGTTGCATTTTATATATATATATATATATATATATATATATATATATATATATATATATATATATATATATATATATATTGTATTCTTTGTTACATAATATTGTTCCATATTTAACGGTTTAGACAGCGTATTGCAAGAGAGTACGCTAGCAGCAAACTTTTTTCCGACTTGACTCACTATTATCATCACTGCTTACTTCTTATATTGCCTAACGTAATAAAATATATCCTCTAACCTAGCCACATAACATATGTATAAATTTAAAAAAAAAAAACACGTAAGTCTGATAAGTAGTTCTCGAGTGATAAGCGCTCTAACGGACAGACAGAGAGACGTTGCACTTTATATACCATATATTATAGATTATTATTATTATTATTACATAACCTGGGAAGTGAACATATGCTTAAATAAAAAAAAAATACGTAAATCGGATAAGGGATTTTTAAGTGATAAGCGCACTCACGAACAGACGAACAGACAGACAGAGAGACGTTGCATTTTATATATATTGTATTCTTTGCTACATGATATTGTTACATATTTAATGGTTTAGGTAGTGGATTGCAAGACGACGCGCCAGTGGCAAATTTTTTCCTACTTGATTCACTATTATCGTCCCTGCTTATTCCTTAGGTTACCTAACGTAATAAAATATAGCTTATAACCTGGCCACAGAATATGTGTACGTTTTTTAAAAAAAGCACGTAAATCGGATAAGTGGTTCTCGAGTGATAAGCGCACTAACGGACAGACAGACAGACAGACAGAGAGACGTAGCATTTTATATTTATTATAGATTATAGATGTCAATCATCGCTCCTGATCAAGCTAACATGGTTAACGAAACGAGCGTCGAGCGCAAAAATTAAGTGTTTGGTGTAGTGGTGATATATACTGAGTAGAATCATAGAAAAAAAAAACTATGAAAGATTCGGATTATTTTCTGTTTTGTTTAAAACAAAAAAACATTGAGACGCCATTCTTGAATAACTCCTTATTTAGCTTCCCTTGGCTTTTCGTTAAAGGTTATAAGTGTTTTTGACGAATGCGCTGGGTGATAAAGAAGTGCTGAGATAGAAGAGAATTCCTGTTTTTAAAAAGTTTTTGTTCTTATTTTCTTTACTATGAGATGTAGTGGGAACACTATCTAGTAATAGTGATTTTGGAAATGGATGAGGAAATATATATTCATCTGTCTTATCCATAAATTAAATTTGATGATGCTTTGTAATAGGTCGGAAATCGTATTTTCAAAAATAAAGGTGAACGAAAAAAATTAACTGAGGGTAAAACAAACTTAATATTGCTTTTTATCTATTTAAAAAATGAAATGCTTACCATTGATAGGAATATATGTAATATTTCCACCCTCAAAGTCGATAGATATGCCATTTTCTTCCTGAAACAAGAAAAATAACTTTAATATACATTTTTAGGTCCTATTATTTGTTCATATATATAGTAAATTTATTAGTGAAGCAAACTCGGCAAATGTATTCAGCAGCTTGTTGCGAACCATGTTCAATCCTTACTCCCTGCTTAATAACAACATCCTGGTGACTTAACGTAGACAACGGACCTGCTCGCCCTTTTAACATCTCTCAAATCTCACTAATAAACTTGGTTTAGAAAGTATTGTATTCGTGAAAAAAATCATTCTCCGAAATTTTTGCATTTTTTCACCTTTCAAAGTCCCTATTGAGAAAAATAAGGCATTTTTGGACAAAAATCCACTTCTAGTTTATTCTCCAACTGTAAAATTTTTAAACAAATTGACTTATTATGGTGATGGATGAGGTCATAAGACAAATCCACCAACTAAAAGGGTACAAGATGCGCAATCGAAATATCACAATCCCTTGTTACGCTGATGATGCAGTACTAGTGGCGGAGAACGAGGACTACCTACAACGGCTACTACATCACTTCAACTTTGCAGCCAAATCTCTGAATATGATAATATCTGTCTCTAAAACAAGAAGCTTGATGACATCTAAAACACCAATCAGATGTAAACTCGTTGTTGACGACCAAATTATCCAGCAAGAAATGACATTCAAATACTTGGGCATAGAGCTTTCTGGTCACGGGAATGGCGAATCAGAAGTAAGACAACAAACAAACAAAGCATCGAAGGTAGCCGGGGGCCTGAATGACAGTATATGGAACAACAAACAGCTGCGAATCGGGACCAAGTCAAGAATTTATAAAACTGTCATAAGACCAATAATGACATATACAGCAGAAACCCTGCCAGACACTACAAAAACTAAAAGGATACTTGAAACATGCGAAATGAAAGTCTTACGAAAAATAGCCGGAAAGACTATGCTGGACAGGGAGCGAAATGACAATATTACACGAGCATGTCAGGTGGAAGAGGTTAAACAAGTGGATTCTCGAAAGGAAACGCGAGTGGAACGCACATATAGACCGAATGGATCAAGAAAGAATCGTGAGAATTGCTCGTGATAAATCACCAGTGGGAAGAAGAAGTGCGGGAAGACCACGGAAAAGGTGGAGCGATAACCTTACCATCAATTACGATTAGGCAAACTACGAAGAAAGAACAGGCAACTGTGCCTACAATGAAGAAGGAAGAAGAAGAAGAAGAATACTTATTATGATTATATCTGATCATATATCGATTATATCAGGACCGACCCTAGCTTTTTTACCGCAGTAGGCAAACTCAAAAAATGCCGCCGCACCCAAGCTTAAAGAAAACTATGTTACCAGGAAAATGACATATAATTGAATTAAGACAATAATACAAATTCAGATTTACGTAAAATTATTTTATTGAAAAACAAAGTTTACATTTTTAACGAGCTAACGACAACGAAAATACAAACTAAAACTAGTACCTACTATTTTGCAAGATAATTTAAACATACTTTTAAAACAATGAACAAAACTAGTACAATAATATACAAAGTTTAAACCTAAATTAAAACAATTTTTTCTTGAAGTCTCATTTCAGATCTAATTTACTATTCAATTCGTGTTCAATGGCCAACATTGCTAACCTATTAAGACGATTTTGTGTAGTCATAGTTCTTAAATAATTTTTCATCATTTTTAATTTAGAAAAAGTTTTTTCGTCGGTAGCAACAGTTATGGGCAGCGTTAACAAAATTCTTAAAGCAATGCTCCAATTTGGAGCAATTTTAAAGGAAGTAATGAATTTAAGAACGTCAACTGGACCTTCTTTCTTAGTTAAAAGTGAAGAAACAAGGCCTATTGCGTCAGCCAGATCTAAAGCGTTAAGATCGGACGAATCACCATCGTCAAGACTTTTTCGAGATCTTTACAATGTGCCAGTAATTCATTTATACACATGTCTTTAAGTTTATAAACATCATATAAAAATTCAAAATTCTATTTTAATTTTTGTTTTGGATCTTGTATCGGTTCGTCTAAACTTTCATATGAAAAATTTCGTTTTGTAGTCCGAACACGATGACGTGATGTAGTCAATTCAAAGTATTTTTCGAAGTCAATTTCGCTGACTAAATTTTAAGCTTTTAAGATAATGTTGTCAAAGGATTCATCCGATCTTAATTCTTTAAAAAAAATTAATGAGCTATTTAATAAATTAGTGGCTTGGGATAAATCAAAATCTTTAGATTGAAGTAGATTATTTATCAGATTAATACGTTTCAAAATTTTATACCAAATAACGATTGAACATTAAAACTTAAATTGTTTTATTGTGGTCAATAAACCACTGGCCTCATCTTAAATCATATTATCTATTTCGGCAACTTCTTGGTATTTCTATAGACAAGATTAGAGAGCCTATACTTTTTAGATAATACCGCTAAAAGGGAAGGGGGTGATTAATTTACTTAATCATTATGAGATTTTTTTCTGAATTTTTGATTGGTATCATGTACAAATTTTAAACTAAATTATTTATACTTATACATATAGCGACACTATTCAGTATATATCACCTCTACACCAAACACTTTATTTTTGTCCTCGACGCGCGTTTCGCTAACAATGTTAGCGTCATCAGGAGCGATGATTGATTTGATGATTGAGTCAATTATCGCTCCTGATGAAGCTAACGTAATTAGCAAGGCGCGCGTCGAGTGCAAAAATAAAGTGTTTGGTGTAGTGGTGATATATACTGAGTAGTGTCATTGTACCAAAGATTCCACATACCCAACATAGAATACATATAGTGGGTTAGCCAGGGTTGAAAGAGGGGTTATTTCGACTATATCGTGTTACACGTCCTTTTCAGGTTTCTTGGGGTCCAGAATTCTAACAATGATGTGTTATTTTTCATTATTTTAAATCAAAAATATACGATACTAACGAGATGGGGGAGGAGAATAGAGAGGTCGTTTCACATAACATATATCGTGTTACGAGTGTTTGGGTCCAGGGCTCCTGGATCAAGACCTTGAGAATGGTGTTATTTTATCACTATTTTCAATTAATTATGATGAAATCTATAAGGGTGTAATGAGGTAGGAGAGGGGGTTATTTCTTATATCGTGGATTAAGTACTTTTCAGGGTTTTTGAAGCTAAGGAATTTGAAAATTTTGTTATTTTTTAATTATTTTCAATGATAGCCTTTTCTATAAAGTTTGATATTATTGAAAGCAGCGCGACTGGTCAATAATTGTTTGATAATGTCTTCTTGCCTTTTTTGGGTACCGGTTGAGCTGTAGCGCATTTCCAGCAGGAAGAAAATATTCTCTTTCGGTAGGATAGTTTGAAAAGTCTACAGAAAACTGGTATTAGTTCAGGTTCGATCATTTTTTGAGTACTGTGAGAGGTATTTCATCAGTATAGCCTGTCCCAAAAATATAGGATCCTGATTTTTGCCGTTTTAAGTGGGCAATATAAAAATTCTGACCTTTTGTTTATGATAGGTTGCAGAGATGGACTTAATGCTAATAAATAAAATTATAAGTGTTTTTGGAGATGTTTATTTATAGATCCATGTAAAAACAAATGGATAAGAAGTATAAATATACAGTTTGAATGAATGGAGTTTACAAGAGGGGACATATTGTATAAATAAAAATATATTTTAACACTGTCATCAGCTGAGGTATAATTGTCAGTGGTTTTATATCATTTACATAAATATATGAATCTTCAACTTTAACAACGGCTGAATGGAATTCTTCCAGCTTTCACAAGGTATATCATTTATAACTTTTTTTACCAATTCAACCACTGACACGCTTAAAGTAGGAGAAACATTTTGTGCTCTCATTTTTGATTTAACTTGATGCCAAATATGTTCAATTGGATTAAAACAGTGTGTCCCATTTTCTCAGCCATACTATCACAAACATATTTCTTTTTCAATTTATAGTCTTTCAAAACTTCCAAAAGATCACTTTTTTATAATTAAAGTCAAAATAAATGTCATTTTCTAAAATATATTCCTGTATTTCCGATTTGGCGTTGGTTGCATTAGCAACCTTTTTTAGTAGGCGACTATGGTAACTTGCATTGTCCATAACAATAACACTCCGTTCGGGAACATTTGGTAAAAGAGAATTTTGAAACCAATTTTCAAAAAGTTGTGCGGTCGTGTCTTCGTGATAGTCCAAACTAGAATCTTTTAGTTTTTTGGAGATAATAGTAGACAATTTGAAACCAAGCCCTTTTCAGATCTAGCATGCAAAATGGTTATTCGTTTACCTTTTCTTGAAGGTGTGTTAGTCTGACATTTTGTACTGCTGTCAACCCACCCTTTTTGCACAGTGTCATGGGTATCGAACCATGTTTCGTCAAGGTAATTATTGGCCAATTCTCTGGTCGATACTTTTTAATTTCTTGTAAATAAGTATGTCGCAAGATTCGTAATCTTTGTGACTCCATCACTACTTGCCTTTTGTTGATTTTTCGAAACGTGAATCCCATTCTTAAGAGAATTCTGTGAAGGGTTGATCGGCCACGATGTATATTGGTCCCGTCCTGCAGCAGTGTTAATTTTATTTTGTCTAGTGTCGGCACCAACTGCTCTTCTTACATATAATATATTTTTCTCCTGGTGATATCTTTTTCACAATTATCTAGATCAGTGATTCCCAAAGTGGTTCAGGTGGACTCCCAGGGGTCCACGGGAGACTCGACCGGGGTCTACGTTGGCATGAAAAAAAAATGGGGGTTCACAAGTTGTAAGTGGGGGTCCACGAAAATTTATCTGGTTTCGATAGTAAAGAACAAAAATATTGGCTTAGCTTTACCTATCAATGTAGGCAGATAATACACTCAAAAAAATTAAGGGAGCAAAAAAAAAAATTCCAATCCAAATTTTTTTCAGTTAGGCCGGCATATGGATCAGATAGCCTGTTTATTTAGCATTAATATCCTTGTTTTAAACCCTCCCTTAATTTTTTTGAGTAGTGTATGTTAAGAAGGTCAGCGACTGTTACTTGTAAAAACTTGCATATTCGATATTCAGTACAACGCGCGTCGAGACTTGCAAAGCGTCGCCCGCCCGCTCGCAACGCAACCCGTTCAGACGTGCAAAGGGACGAAATACGACTTGTGCTGTGCTTGTAATCTTGCATGAACTTGTTTGTTTCTTCACCAATATAAATACGAATGTCAAGGACAAACGTTACTCATTTGTTTCCGGAATTTTGAAAAGAAAGGTGTGAGTGAATCGATGTCAGTATTTGCCAGTGCCGGAAAAAGTAAGTACCTGCCTATTTGTTATTCATAGTTTTATTTTATATTGTAATAATATTATATTTGTTTATGTTTGCGTGTAGTAGGTACGTAATAAAAATTAAATACTGAACAGGGCCATTATTCGTTACTTCTATAAAAGAACAGAAAGCCGAGAAAGATTAAACTTTTAGTACTTTTTATTATAAAATTATTTATTTACCCGACTGTTCTTTAAAAGTATTTTCTCTCGAATTTACAGAAATGTATCAAAATATAATTAATCAAAAAATATTTTATATTACATTAAAATAGGCTCAGCCGTTTTGTGAAAACCTCTATATGGGTCTTAGCAGTTTATTGCTTTTAATAATTAAAATCAGTTTTGCCGCCGGCATTTTGGTTTTTTTTCATTGCAATAATTAATTAATCCTATTTTATTCTGTTAAAATAGCCATATCCTGTTAAAGTCGCCTTATGATTACTAAAACAAACAATGCTTTGCATGATCATAAATCCATTTGATGAAACGGAAGTGGAGAATGTGGTATTACAAGAGGAGCTACTCGAGCTTAGCACCAATGAGGAGCTGAAGGTGATATTTAAAAAAGGCTATCAAACATTTTGGCTGCAGGCAGAAATACCCGAAAAATATCCTGGGCTGTGGGAAATTGCGAGAAAACCTTTGGTAGCGTTTCCCTCGTCATACCTTGTCGAAAAAACTTTTAGTGTCGTTACAAACCTGTTAACAAAAAAAAGGAGTAGACTGAACATCACAGAACGGGGAGATTTGCGGTTATTTCTTACAAAACTGAAGCCAAATATTGATAATTTGCTGTCAATCCATCAAGTACATCCCTCCCATTAAAATTATGACTATTTTTTTTAATTGTTGATTTGCATTGTTGAAGTTACGGTACGATATTAATGTTTAATTTTAATTCTATTAAGTCTGTAATCATATTATTTTAATAAATAGAACACAAGAAAATATATTATTTTTCTTTTTATTTTTACCACTCCGAATTTAGGGTTGGAACTCAGCTACGACGCAGATTTCCATCGTTAGATCTAATCTTCACATTTTTTGACCAGTTTTAGAAATAGGGTAGAAATGTAGTAGCAGGGGGTCCACCGAAAGCAGTAAAATTTTGAAAGTGGTCTACGAGAAAAAAAAGTTTGGGAACCTCTGATCTACATGATGCATTTGAAAATCTTTCCGTTTTTTCCTGTTTCTGAGTGATGGTTTTCCTACAATACCCTTAATCGTAGAAATTGGGGTTTTTGTTAGTTCACCGGTTTCTTGCAAAGTACTTTGTTTATTTAGATTTCTTTTTACCAAACTGTCGTAAACATTTTTCACTATTTGTTTAGCGTGTGTTTTCTCTTGTGACAGCCACTATTGTAATTCTCCTACTGACGTTACATAATTAAATTAGAACCGTTACGTTGTAAGTAAAACTAAAAATAAAAATAATAAAAAGTATCTTTCGAATCTTAATGGGGACCTGTGGTCATTAGGCCTATATTATCAAATACCTAAAGGGCTCCAAACCGGGTTGCCAGGTAGTAAATATATAGGTAAAAATAGATCCAATATGATTGCAGGTGCAAGTGAGGGCGGTATACAAAGCAGGTAAAATAAAAATACGTTTATCGTAACACCTGGCAACTATGCACAAAACTTTAATAGGGTCGTTTATTGTCCCACTGAAAAAGCAAAAAGGCAGGATCTTATATTCTGGGATTTACCATACCAGAAGCTTTTTTTGGTGTCTGGCTTCATTAAAACACCTTTTATGATACACTGTCGGAAGACAATATCGAGCATCCTTGCCTACACTATGGGAATAATTGGGGGTGTTTTTCTTTGGAAATCGACAGTAGAATGTGAAGCAAAGAGTTCAACTAATAAGTTGGCCTTCTCAACTGGCAACGCTACATTTTTAACACGTTTGGCAAGTTCAGATTTCCATTTAGGAAACATCCAAATACACCGGTAAAATCACCAAAATTTCCGTTGTTTATGTGAAAGTACTTTCCACATCTAATCAAATTGGATTAAAGTTACATGTATGTTATATCGTATAAAACAGGTACGCTATACGCACTATTGTCAATAATAGTATTAATAGTTTTCATTATCTAAAACTTTGATGACCCAATTTAGTTTAGATGGCAATAAATGCTATTAATAAACAAAAGCTTATTTTTATATTTAATTACATTTGGTAAAAACAACATATGACGGATTCCTAGTTATATCCCATTTTTCTGTCTCATTAAAATTCGCATAATATGTATTTGACAGGAGACATTTCAAACTTTATTGTTTTATATGATTTGTTCAATATGAAGGTCTTACCAAAGCGCACGATAAAGTTTTATCTTAATATACGAGGGTCGTACAGTGTGGCCATTCGAGTGGTGTTGACAGATCTCAGGATTTATCCATTTTAAATATATATATATATTTTTAATAACTCTGATCAAATTTCGAAGAAATTTTCGGAGCCCGATTTTTTTTTTTTTAAAAAAAAACGTAACTTAACGTAACCTAATTTAGCCTAACATAAAGTAAAATAATGAAAAATTAGGAAATGAAAAGTAATAGTCTCTGAATCTAAAAGCCTTAAATACAACCTAACCTTACTAACCATACGTTTGGTTAGTAAAGTTAGGTTAGGTTACATTGTATTTAAGTCTTTTAGATTCAAAGACTATTATTTTTCATTTCCTACCTTACAGATGTTTTACAAATATTTATTTTGTTATGCGAGACTAGGCAAGTTCAGATTAGGTTAGGTTAGATCAGGTTTGGTTAAGTCGTGCTAGGTTGGATTTTTCAAATTTATCTTTTTAGACAATCAGTAAGATTGCCACCTTTATCTACTTCTTCTAAAATATGCTCCAATAACAAACGCCTGTAATTGCGTTTTAAATTTTCCAGTACACCCTGATGCACAGGCTGAATGAGAGAAGTTACAGCAGGAGGCGAAAACATTGCTTTTATTTCCCCACTTTCAAGTTGCTCCGCACTTGGGTGAGTGGAGACGTTATCTAGTAACAGAATACATTTTCTAGGCTATCCATGTTCTTTTAAAAAAAGTTTCACTTTGGGAACAAAATCTCCAAATAACCAGTCTTTAAATAGAGTCGCGTTTATCCAAGCATTGTTTTAATTTTTATACAAAACAGGAAAAGCATTGCGACGAATATTCTTAAAGGTTCGTCGATTTGCTGATTTACCAATACATAATAATGGGAGTTTGTGTCTTCCAGAAGCATTACTATATGCAAGAACAGTAATACCTTCCTTCCATTTTGAAGCTAAGGTATTTGACGGCAACATTTTGTAGTTCAAGCCTGTTTCATCACAATTATAGATTTGGTCTGGTTGTAAACCATGTTCTTTCATACGCTGCTCAAAATTCTCTGCAATCTTTCTCCACAAACTTTCAGTTGTCGTACACCATGTCTTTTTTTTCACCTGTCTAGCCATTAATAACTTGCAGAACAATTTACAGGCGCTTCAATAACCGGCAACTCTTCCCTTAAACTCACTGCTTTATGTTTTAAAATTGTTCCTGAAATTGGTATTCCACGTTCTCGATTCTGTGTAAACCATAAAAGTAAAAAATCATCCACTTTTTGGTATTTACCGCTTTTCATATTTTTTCGTGCCTGTGTGGGTGCTGACAAAACACTACACCCTTTTTCAAGTTTTTCACGATTTTTTCTCCACTCTGAAACAGTACTCACGGCTACCCCTAAATCCTTCGCTATATTTTTAAGAAGTTAACCATTATCTAAACGTTGAATTGCTTCAAGTTTCTCTTTTAAGGTCATAACAACACGTTTACGCTTATTATTATGACGCTCCATTTTGTAAAATATCTATTAGAACGAAAATATTACCTCTGCGATAATAATAGACCTAATGAGTAACTTATAACACTCGTCGACTAACCAAAACATAGACAATGGTGACGTCGGGGAATCCCCGACGCGTTAAGGAAACCACTCATCATCGGTTTCGAATAATGGGGATTTTTTCGTTTAATGGGAATACAATTTGCTTTTTAACAGTTTGTTTTGGATAAGCCGGATTTCAGATAATCGCGATTCGGATAATCGGGATTGTACTGTATATATATATATATATATATATATATATATATATATATATATATATATATATATATATATATATTTGATTGATGATATGAAATTTATATATTTTTGTCAAAAAACGTACATAATTTTTGAGAAGTTGGCCTTATTTTTTCAGGCCACACATAAAGAATGCCAAAAAATTACAATGAATTTCCTGTTGCGAGAGTGCTGTTCACCATATGATATAAGTTCTATTTTTTAACATTATTGGTTAGGTGGTCCTTTTTGGTAACGGCCCTGATTTCGACCTTACCTAACCGATTAGAATTTGCACAAAAATAACATGAAATTTATTTGAGGTCGCCATTAACACGCCAAAGCCCTATATTATAGAGAAAATCTGTTGGCATAATTACGATACGAAATATATATCAAAATTATTACACTATTAGTCACAAAGCTTATCCCACACGTTGATAAATATGTTTACCGTACTCCGGTGATCCAAAGTGACAAATTGTATGTATTTTCGTAGACAAACCAAAATTCCTAACTCAAATCTTGGCAGCTCCAGTTTGTACAAACAACGTACGTGTGTGGTAAATCAGTCCATTGACGTAGGTGATGAAAGGAGCTCTCATATTCGTAAAAATTAAAAATAATATTTAAATGAATATCAAGAAATTACAAATCAAACGACAATGGATCGTTTCTCCCATAAGGGGTAACCACTGTAGAACTCACAAAAAATCGACTTTTTCTTTATTGGTTTAAAATATATTTTGAACCTTTACGATTTTTTGCGTGAAATTTCGAGCAATTTTTGAAGAGCATCGAAGTGCTCCGAAACGGCTACCCACAGCGCGCGGTATGTCTGCTTGACTAATGTAGGACACAACTTACCTTTCGATTTCTAACTTCTCTAACAGATGTCGTTAGAAGTAGTTTAAGTTCAGTTAAAATTTTCTTTGTTCGAAAGTACGTTAGTATTAACCTCTTAGGGAAGGGTAAATTAACTGCCAAATTAGTTGAAAAATTAACAATTTATTATGGTTTGGTAATACGGCTGAATCCAAACTCTGTTGAAAACATGCGAAAAGATATATGGGCGACTTTGTATCAGAAGATTTTTTTTTTAAGAGTCTAGCACACGTGCTGCAGGGAAAAAGTCCCTAAAGCGCTACAGGAGCGACACGTGTGCGGAGAAAGCGATTCACGTTGTTCTTGAATCGCTGTAAATTGTACTCGGTGGGAAACACAGTCGTGGGCAAATTATTCCAAAGGGATGATGTTCTCCATATAAAAGACTGCTTGAAAAGCGTTGTACGAGGAGTAACAAGCTGAACCTCATACGGATGTGAAGTATTAGCGTGACGTGTACATCTAACATGCACCGCTCTGGGAGGAATTAAGCGGGCCACATCCCTCGAACACTTTCCATGAAAATACTTGTAGAATAGGCTCAAGTCGCCAACCGTTCTTCGATGTTCCAGCGAATCAAGGCCGCCGGTCAGTTCCGGGTCTCCAATCAGACGAACAGCTCTTCTCTGAATAGAATCCAACAAATGCAGTGTATGTTTGGGAGCGGAGCCCCAAACATGGGAGCAGTATTCCATAGTTGGTCGAATTTGAGCTTTGTAAAGAATTAACAGTTGTTGTGGAGTGTAAAGCTTTCTGGTTCGAAATAATGTTCCCAACTTTTGAGAAGCTCTCCTTACTATGCCTGCAACATGTTCATGCCAGGACATATTTGCTCTCAACAAATTGAGTGACGCCGTTAGAGGAATGAAGTGCCCCGCCATAACTATGTCGGGTCCAGCAACGTTAACATTTTTAGAAAAAACTGCCGCCTGGGTTTTTGTAGCGTTAAATTCCACTTGGTTACTGTCACCCCAAGATAAAATTTCTTCCAGGTCTTTGTTAAGTTTAATGACTTCCTGCTGTCTGCCGATATTCGTCTGAGTAGCCGATGTCCAAGCATTTAAAGTGAATCAAGAGACAAGCGTACTGTCATCTGCAAAGCTGTAGATTGGATTATCGGTCTTTTTCAGCAGATCGTTAATGTAAATGAGAAAGAGAGTAGGAGACAGTATGGAGCCTTGAGGTACATCGGCGTTGATAGTGAAGGTGTTAGAAAGAAATCCGTCGACTGCCACTCGCAAAGAATGCTCTCTGAGGAAACATGAGAGCCACAAACAGAACTTTTCAGACATACCATAAGAACGTAGCTTAGCCAACAGCCCATCGTGCCAAACACGGTCGAATGCCTTGGATATGTCAAGAGCAACCGCTCGAGATGTCAACCGACGAAAAGCCGCAGCACGAGAAGTGCTCAGAGTCTTGGTGTGACTGGAAGAAGGCGCAAGCATCAGATCCCTTAGGCTCGTTCCATCATAAACCACCTGTTTCCGATACAGTTTTTCATGCCATAAAACTTATTTATGAAGCGCTGAGCCGTGACAGGTTGCTTACACGTTGCTTGGGGGGATATACAGAAAACAGCAATGAAAGTGAAGAAATGTAGCAACTGATATTGTTGTATGTACTTTCAATGACGGTCTAACAAGTATTTTAAAAATAATGACAGTATTAGGGTTAACTATTGGCTGTCAGTCCTAAAATTTTTGCCTCGAAGTCGATGCTACCCGAATTAAGCGCGCTGAGGAGTGACTGACGGATGCGGCAAAAGAGGTGCACGCCAAACTAAAATCGATAAGAAATGAAAATGAAGAGGCAAATTTAAGCTATGACAGACAGCTTTATGCAGTTGGGATTACAGACTAATGATAAAAAATTTAAAACACTCAAAATATTCATTTTTTGATATAAATAATGTGACTTAAAATACGTTTTTCTCGAAATACGATTTTGCAGAAACTCGAACAATATTCATTATATTCACTCCAAATTTTATACGCATCTTTTAAAAAACGTTTCAAAGAGAAATACATAGGTGATTTTCTATAAATTGATTATACCCCAAGTACCATTTTTTTGGGTCGAAAATCGAACTTTTTCTTCAAATGCTTGCCATTTTCACAGAAATCAAAATCCTCTACGTATCTCTCCAGCTCTTATGAAGTGGATAAAGAGATATTTTGTTTTTCCAGATTCAAATTTGCGTGCTGTGGTCCCTCTTCATTTCAAGATATCTTATGAGAACAGCTGCTGCCATTTTATAATATTTTTGAATAAATTTTTTTATTCCATACTTAAAAATATGCCTGATAACATCCTTGAGTATTTTTATTCAATTACTTTTTCTTTGAAATGAAAAAAAAATGCAAGAAACTCTCGATTTTCGCTCGCCACTGTGGTGTTACCACGTAATACAGTTCTGCATAAAAGTTTGCGGTGCAATTACCTAGGTATACAAAAAAAATTCTCTGTGTGAGACTTGTGTTTTTTTAAGTTTTTTTTTTTATGCTGCATTTGGAAAAATCATAAAAAAGATATCCACCGTGAGGTTTTTTTCAGAAAATACACTTAAAGTTGCCAGAAAACTATTAAATTGAAAAAAAAATACATTTTAATAATATAAAATTGTATAATCATTAAAATTATGGAATAAAACTGTTATTTCGGACATCTTTAAATGTTCTGAATCTATATTTGTCATAAAAACTTAAAAATATTAGGTTTTAGTGTTCATGTTTAACAAAAAACACGCATACACCACCTTAAACTAAGCTACGTAGCAAAATGTTGTTTAAAATAAATACGAGGCTGGTTTGAAAAGTCCGTGCAAAGTCCGAGAGATGGCACCACCGGCGCGTATCGAGGTCATGTTTAGTTAGTAGCATCTCTTGAATGAACGCATACCAAGTTTCAGCCATATTGGTCTATTTCTTTGTGTTTGGCATTCGTGTGAATCAAGGAAGTCGAGTGATTTTCAAGAAATGGACGAAAAAGAATTTCGTGTGGTGATTAAACATTACTTTATGAAAGGCAAAACGCCTCAGGAGACTAAAGAGAAGCTTGATAAACATTATGGTGACTCTGCACCTTCGATTAGAACAGTTTTTATAAGTGGTTTCAAAATTTTCGGACTGGCCATATGGGCACAAGTGACGCTGAACGTTCTGGACGGCCTGTGGAGGTTACGACTCCAGGAATCACTGATCAAATCCATGATATGGTGATGGATGACAGAAGAGTTAAGGTGCGTGAGATTCCTAGTGCTGTAGGCATCTCGACTGAACGGGTACATAATATTTTGCATAAACATTTGGACATGAGAAAGCTTTCCGTAAGATGGGTGCCGCGATTGCTCACGCTTGACCAAAAACGGAATCGTGTGAAGTGTTGCAAGGATGGTTTGCAGCTATTCCAGAAGAATCCGGAGGACTTTAAGCGTCATTTCGTCACTGTGGATGAAACATGGATACATTACTATACTCCTGAGACCAAACAACAATCTAAACAATGGGTTACCAAGGGGGAATCTGCACCAAAAAAGGCAAAGACCGTTCCTTCGGCCGGAAAGGTTATGGCGACTGTCTTTTGGGATTCGCAAGGGATAATCCTCATCGACTATCTGGAAAAGGGTAAAACTATTACAGGTGAATATTATTCATCGTTATTGGACCGTTTGAAAACCGAGCTGCAAGAAAAACGCCCGCGATTGGCCCACAAGAAAGTCCTTTTCCATCACGACAACGCACCAGCCCACACCTCAGCAGTTGTGGTCGCAAAATTAATGGAAATAGGATTCCAACCCGTTTCACATCCTCTCTATTCTCCAGACTTGGCTCCCTCGGACTACTATTTGTTCCCCAATTTGAAGAAATGGCTGGCGGGACAAAGATTTTATTCAAACGAGGAGGTGATTGCAAACACTAATGGATATTTTGCAGACTTGGACAAATCCTATTATTCGGAAGGGATCAACAAACTAGAACATCGTTGGACGAAGTGTATAAGCCTAAAAGGAGACTATGTCGAAAAATAAAAAAGGTTTACCCCAAACACATAAGTAGTTTTTATTTTTGCACGGACTTTTCAAACCAGCCTCGTATGTGCAACCGCTAAACATTCGGTTATTTGAAGAAAAAGTTATCCCTAACAAATAAAAAAATTTTAATGAAAAAACGGAAAAAAAAGGATTTATAAAAGAAAGATTTAATTTTAATTTTATGTAAAACAGTTAAAATAAATAGTAAATAAGTAAACAAATCACTCACATACTAACTCACACTCACTCACTCGCGCGCTCAGGCACTGACTCACTCACTCACTCGCTCACTCACTCGATCGCTCCCTTACTCACTCACCCACTCACATTCCCCTATATTCACTCAATCAATCAATGTCTTTATAGACCTCTTGCTTTCTATACGATTTTTCTGTTATGTTTAACTAATTAATTGGAACTATGAGAAAACATGTTTAAATTAATATTTAAAACTTAAACAACGAGGATTAGTATTAAAAACAACTACGGAAGATTTTATTTAGAAGTTACATTATTGTTATAAAAATGTAAATAAAATTAGTGTCAAAAAAGTCTCCATACACTTAACAATTAAACAATTACCAATAATAGTTTGACGGAGTTTAGCGGAAAATAACAACTTTGTTTAAACTAATATTTAGTGGAACCGCCGCACAGTGGGGAAAAACGAAAAATCGTGTTTCAAAATTGTCTAGAACCTTCAATTTTGGTTCGATTTGGACGATTTTTCTGTCTGTCTGTCTGTTCACGCACCAGTGGACAGACAGACAGAGAGACATTGCATTTTATATATATTATAGATTCTAGATATTCTCTACTACATAATATTGTTCCATATTTAATGGTTTAGACTGTGTATTGCAAGGGAACGCGCTAGCGATAAACTTTTTTCCGACTTCATTCACTATTATCGTCACTGCTCATTCCTTATGCTACCTATCGTAATAAAATATAGCCTATAACCTGGCCAGAGAACATATGTATGTTTTTAAAAAAAAGTACGTAAATCGGATAAGTGGTTCTCCAGTGATAAGGTCACTAACGGACAGACATACAGACAGACAGAGAGACGTTGGATTTTATATATATTATAGAAGAGCACAAGTGTTTCAAGGTCCAAAACTCAGGAGAATACTCTTGGTGATACGCCAGAGAGGATAAAATCATAATATTTCTGTATCTAAACTATGATTATTATTATTATGAAAATTATTTTGACAATATGTTAAATTACTACAAGCATTAACTGTACTGTTAGTTTATCTTCCCTTAGATAAAATACAAAAGTTGGTGACGTCATTAGAAAAACTTAATCTAGAGTGGAATGTACTTGATACGTGTCTCTCTGGAAGTCGCGAGATTCAAGTGATAAAACTGACAACAATTATTAAATCCCAATAATTTTGTACACATATCTAAGTTATCATTAATACTGTAATACGCCTTCAGAATGAAAAACTGGATTTTTTGTTTCATATTTTTTTGTTAATTAACTGGAAAAATTGCACTTAAAATGGCATATATTACATAGGGCAACAAAAAAATATTTTTGTTTTGGTGCCTGGGATTTTAGAGCTGATTTTAACTATATTTGGGACGCTAAATCTATACATGCAATCCGTTTTTCTCTATCAGCTCTACTTTTTTAGATACATCAACTTATCTACCAATGTGGTTTTTATTCAGTATATTCATTTATGAGAGTTCTAAAATTATTATATATTCATTAATGTAGGTACAATGGTTTTATTGTCAGTCTGTAATTGAGTAAATTCCAGGTAAATCTATAAATAGTGGAACCATTGCCTATCAGGTACCTGAACTGACCCTTTTAATCACCTAACTCGGGTAAGTCTCGTCAGTTTGTGCGTTCTTACTAATGAGAGTAGATCGAATTCGGCGTGTTATTTTATGTTAAGAAAAGAGTGTTTTTGTGTTATTGAACAGAATTAAAATGAGTTCAGGTTCCAGTTCAAGAAGTTGTGTAAATCCACCTGATGTGTTTTGCTATGTATGCGGAGAATAAATGTTTCAACAAAACAGACAAACTATTACTGACTTTGTAAAGCGAGCGTATCTTGGATACTTTGGAGTTAAGCTTGGTGATCAGGACAAAACGTGGGCCCCGCATCTCGTATGTAAAACTTGTACAGAGCATTTACGGCAGTGGACTACCGGGAAAAGAAAATGTCTAAAATTCGGCGTACCAATGGTTTGGAGAGAACCAAAAAACCACTTCAATGATTGTTATTTCTGTTTAGTAAATACTAATGGAATCAATCGAAATAACCGCAGTAAGTGGACTTATCCCAATTTAGACTCGGCAATACGCCCTATCCCGCACTCAGATGAAATACCGATTCCAACATTTCATCAGCTACCACATATCTCTGATGACGAATATTTTCCCTCTGATCGCTCTTCTGATGCTAATAAAAGTTCTGATGCTAATGAAACTAACAGTGACTATGAGGGAATGTCACTGTTTAAAAAAACATTCAAGAATGTCGCGGAAAAGAAGCTTTCCAAGTGTTGAGTGACTATTCCATTTCTTCAATGTTTTTTTTTTGTTTGTAAGTACGACATAATATTGTATTTTGTATAACTAAAATAAAAATTTCGTATCTACTTTTGTTTACTACACTTACGGATGTGAGTTACAATAATGTAACTTATATTTCTCTAAAATTGTATATCTTAAAAATTTGAGCTCCTAGGTACAAATGAATACGTTATTTGAATTCAGGACATCAAATTGATATAGAATCAGCTCAAAAAACCTCGACACCAAAACAGCTGTTCCCCTGTGTTATCTAAAAGATTATCCACTCTGTATTAATACTGACGCCAAATCATCGAAAAAGCAAGGGAATATTATATGCCACTATACCTTTACTTCGTCGACTACTCTAAAGCCTTCGATAATGTTAAATGAACTATATTATAGTACATAATTCAAGAACAATGTGAATCGCTTTCTCCGCACACGTGTCGCTCCTGTAGCGCTTTAGGGACTTCCCTGTAGCACGTGTGCTAGACCCATAAAAAAAAATTATTTGTTTTATTTATATTTATTTTATTATTATATGGCATGTTTAACGCCTAAAAGTAATTTAGATTGTAATTTTTTGCATTTATATTGTAATGGGCAAATATAGACATTCCTTTCATTTCAACATATCAGGCCGACACTAACATGTCTCCAAAATAATCAAGATCTATTAATTATTGAATAGAATAAATAATACACTTTGATGTGCGAGAACAATTACAGAAAAGAATTTCCTTTCTATGCAAAATCTCTGACACAGATTTTCACAACAATGAAGAAATATTCACAAAACAAGGTCCGAGGAAAACCCTTTAGTAAATGTCACAACTCTAAACACGCATGCCATTTATTGTGCCCCTACAAATTCCATTCCAACGAGCAGGTGAAATAGTTAACATAGAGAATTTCCCTTCTACCTAACTTCCGGGTGTCTATCTTTTAATAGACCAAGATAAAGAATCTTCTCAAACGCGTCCCTATTGCCTATTTTAGATTATGCGGCATGGAAATTTATATTCTCTTGGGGTTTGTCTGTGAGGTATAATAGAACTTTCATAAAATGGTATTTTAATATACACAGGACCTTACATATTTCAGACTTATGACAAGAAAATTATGACTAATACAATACATAGCGGAACGGACGGCATTTCAATGAAAAGGACTAAAATTTAAAAAATTAAATAAATAAAACAACTTCAAATAACCGGTCAGGTGCAAATTGAACTTGCACAATTAGTGTTCCGTACGTTGATTGCTTTTAAAATAAAAAAAAAAGTTACGGTGGTATAAAATGATCAGTGATTTCACAAAACACACCCCAAATGAGTTTTCAACAAAGTTTATTTTCGATCTTTACTGAAAACTGATGACCTTGAAATTTTTGTTTTTTTTATATACCAGATATGTTATTAAAGGTAATGCACTTGCGATAATTTTCGTGCAATCTACACCCTGTGGAGAATATTCCAGAATTTTTTCAAAATTTTTTGATCGGTACTTTTCGAGATAAGGAAAATAATATAAAGGAAAGTCTGCGCAAGTATTACATTATATATATATATATATATATATATATATATATATATATATATATATATATATATATATATATATATATATATATATATATATATATATATATATATATATATATATATATATATATATATATATATATATATATATACAGTCCCTGGCCAAATTATTAGACGCACTGTATTTTTTTTTAGTAATTTTATGTTTCTTAAGAGTTTTTATGCAATAATGGTATATTTAAACTACAATATTATTGATTTTTATTTAAAAGAATTGTTGTAAACTACATATTTGTATTTATTTTTAACATATGGCAACACTGTGTTGACAAAGTGATACATGAACGTAAACAACTACAAACCTGTATCAGGCGCGATCGGAATCGAGTCAGGTACGGACGTGTTTCTGTGGCTTTATGGACTGTGATTATTTGTTTAACAGTTTTATACTACTCAGTTATTAGTTTATTTTGTATGCAGTGTTTTAAAAAAGTAATTGGACTATTTTCATTATGGGTAGAAAAGGCGATCTTTCACCACGTAAAAAAGCTGAAGTGGAGGCCCTTGTGATTGCGAAAACATTTACAAACCACATCACGAAGATTGGAGGTTTCTGAAGCTAGTGTACGACGCATAAAAAAGAAAATTGAGTCAGGGAAGGAATTAAGCCCGAAAAGAAAGAAAAGATGCGGTAGAAAACCAATTTTCACTCCACGGTCAGAGAGATGTTTGAAGAAAATTTGTGTAGAAAACAGATTTGCTACCACAAAGGTAATAAAATCACAACTTCAGGATGGTAGCGTAAATGCTTCTGAGCGCACTGTTCGAAGAAAATTGAAAGAATTAGATTTTAAGGCCTGTCGCCCCGCCAGGAAGCCCAAGTTAACAGCTGCAATGAAAGCAAAGCGCCTGAAGTGGGCCAAACAATGGCAAGACAAAGATGTGGAATTCTGGAGATCGGTAAGATACAGCAATTTAATCAATAATTGATACATTATTATCATTTTCAGTTAAATAAAGCAAATAAACATGGAAGTTTATATATTTTTCCTATTTTTGACAGGTCCGCTTCAGTGACGAAAGCACATTCGAAATTTTGCAGAATAAAGCTCAGTATGTGCGTCGTCGTCATGGAAAAAAGTTCCATCCTGATTGTGTCGTCCCGACGGTTAAACATCCCACCAAAGTGATGATTTGGTCAGTCATCAGCGGCAAGGGCACTGGACGTCTGTACATCGTCAAAGGAATAATGAGGCAAGATCAGTACAAAGAAGTATTACAAAATCGGTTGATTCCGCAGCTCAGAGAATGGTTTCCAAATGGGGAACCATTCACTTTCATGCAAGATGGAGCTCCCTGCCACACTGCTCGGTCTGTTAAAGCTTTTTTGGCAGAAAAAAATATCCCTCTGTTGGGTTGGCCGGGTAATAGCCCCATTGAAAATGTGTGGGAGCTGATGAAAAGAGAAGTGGCTAAAGATGTGATTACCAACAAAACCCAGCTCCTAGAAAAGATTATTGATGTGTGGAATCATCATCCTCAAATGCAGGAGACAGTACAATCTTGCATTGATAGCATGCCGCGCTGAATTAAAGCTTTGATAGCGGCTAAAGGTGGCTCAACTAAATATTGACTTTTACTAACATTAATTTCACTTTTCTTTAAAACTTAATAAACTTATACTTTTCTAAATTAATGCTGTTTTATTTATGTCAAATAAATAGGTAATTGATTGGATAATATAAAAATAAAAAACAAATCAATTTAAAATAATAAAACGGTACAATATCACTCGGTAATTAATATTTTACATGAAATCTTGCAGTGCGTCTAATAATTTGGCCAGGGACTGTATATATATATATATATATATATATATATATATATATATATATATATTACTCGTGTTTTCACAAGCTTTCATTTGACACCACATTCGATAACCTAGTAAATTTTTTTTTTTTTCACTTCCGATTTCACCCCCCAGAACTAACCCCTTAAGTCAAAATTTAACTTTCAAAACTACACCGCTCTGATAAGGCTATCAATTTCTATATTATTACCAAATTTCTATGACAAATATTTTCGGAGAAAATCGGGTGTGACAGACAGACAAACAGACACCGAAGTCATTATACAAGTGTTCCGTACAGAACACTAAAAAGTGATAAAAAGCACAAAATAATTTCTTCTCTTATGCCTAAACACTTAATTTCTCTATCTCGCTCTTAATCCTTTCACCCCAAACGGAGTATCGGTTACATTTGCAGTTCAGTGGTCTCGAACGTCAACATGCGAAATCGGTAGAGTTGCCCACTAATATCGGTATATTTGTACCCAAAATCGGTATATGAAAAAAAAAAACAATATTCAATCAAATTTGTTTATTTTAAACTTCTTTATTTTTGTAAAATAATAGGAACTTACAAAATATACTAAGTATACAATTAAAACTAATAAGAGTAATTATTTTTTTTCTATAATATTTTATATATGAGTGAATAAACACTAGTAAATACTAGTAAAACATAATGAAATCGAAATAACAAAAACATAACAGACTAAGTAATTTGTAATTCGTTTATTACTAAATATATATATATATATATATATATATATATATATATATATATATATATATATATATATATATATATATATATATATATATCAAGGATTTTCTACAGCTGACGCTGTCTTCCTTCTCTCAGCCTTTGATTCCATCCGTTTCTATCTTCCCAGTCTCCATCTGTTTGACCCCTGTCCTCCATAGCCTCCTCCACATCGTCTCTCCAGGATCGTCTGGGCCTTCCTGTTTTTCTTCTCCCTATAGGGCTCCACTCCGTTATTTTCTTTATCCACCTATTATCTCCGCTCCGTTTTATGTGTCCATACCCTTTTAATCGTTTTTCTTCAATGGTGTTTATTGCGCTCTCTTTGATGTTCATTCTGCTTCTTATTTCTTCAGTTGTTATTCTCTCCATACGTGTCACTCTACAACATCTTCTCCAATACTCCATCTCTACCGCGTTAATTTTAGATTTATTTCTTTTGTTGATCGTCCATGTTTCTGACCCGTATGTCATTATGCTTTGTATTATTGATTTGTATATGCGTGTTTTGATTCTTTTTGCAATGTGTTTGTCCCACAGGATCGAATTTAATTGTCTTATGCATGTCTGAGTTTGTCCTAATCTAGCTTTAATCTTTTCTTCTGATGTTGCGTTTTTTGAAATGATGGTTCCTAAATATTTAAATCTATCGGTTCCTTTGATTACACTGGTCAACAAAAAAAAGAAAATTGCTTGTTTCCTGTGATTTTTTTTTTGTTTCTATCTCAAATTGACGCGTATTTTTTACATATGGCAACAATTTTTCTCTAATAGCTTTTGTTTTTGAGTTATAGCTAACTACCCTCATTTACTATTTTTACTTAGATTTTCGTTTTTTATTGGACACTAAAATATATTTTGTTGTTTGTTTTAGATATGGCTTCGTCAAGAAGATGTTGTGTGCTTAATCACGATTGTTTTTGCTATATTTGTGGTGAATATATATTTGCAAAGTATCGAAAACCTCTATCGGACTTTGTGAAAACTGCGTATCATCAATACTTTAAAATAAAATTGTGTAATCAGGACAAGCCATGGGTTCCTCATATTGTATGCCAGAAATGTGTGGTATGTCTACGGTTATGGTCCAGTGGAAAAAGAGATGCAATAATGTTCGTAACACCCATGATTTGGCGAGAACCTCGAAACCATCATGACGATTGCCACTTCTGCGTTGTGAAAATAAACGGAATTAACCCTGGAAATCGAAGTAAGTGGTCATATCCTAACTTATCTTCTGCTCAACGACCTCAATTAAAATCACAAGAGGTACAACCCAGCACATCTAAATCTTCTGATGATCCAAATCTCTGTGAATCCGAACGAAATACATCAAGCGAAGACTCTGATTCAGACTACAAATGTGGCCTTTCAGAACCTCAACCATTTAATCAGAAATAACTAAATGACTTAGTAAGAGATCTGAACTAACCAAAAGAAGCTTCTGAAATCTTAGCATCTCGTTTAAAAGAAAAAAATTTGCTTACTCCGGAAACCAACATTACATTTTATCGTACCCGAGAAAAAAATCTGTTACCGTATTTTTCCCAAGAGAAGAATTTAGTTTTTTGTAACCATGTTGGTGGTATTTTGCAGCAGATGGGATTAAAACAGTACCAACCTAGTGATTGGCGTCTTTTCATAGACAGCAGCAAAAGAAGTTTAAAGTATGTTTTGCTTCATAAGGGTAACAAGTACTGATCTATACCTATTGCACATTCGACGATTTTAAAAAAGATTACGTAAATGTTTCTAAGGTTATGGAAAAAATTAAGTATCAAGACCACAAATGGGTCAGTTGATCTAAAAATGGTTAACTTTCTTTTAGGTCAAAAAGGGGAGTACACAAAGTTCCCTTGTTTCATGTGTCTCATTGGTCACAAAAAGTTTGGCCAGTGCGGGAAGAGCTAAAAGTTGGTACAAAAAATGTTATAAACGTGCCTTTAGTTAGCCGAGACAGCATCATACTTCCACCACTTCATATTAAACTCGGCATAATGAAATAGTTTGTGAAGGCGCTTGACAAAAGTGGCGAATGTTTTAATTTTCTTTCACACAAGTTTCCAGGATTAAGTTCAGAAAAATTGAAAGCTGGTATTTTGGATGGGCCACAGATTAGGCAACTCGTAAAAGATCCTAATTATGTCAAATCAATGACTGAAGTCGAATCCAAAGCTTGGAATTCATTTGTTTTGGTTATGAGTAGCTTCCTAGGCAAAAAGAAATCTGACGACCATGTCGAGCTTGTTGAGTGCATGCTATCGAACTTGCAAGAGCTAGGGTGCAACATGAGCATGAAAATCCACTTCTTGCACTCGCATTTAGACCAATTTCCACAAAATCTGGGTGATTTTAGTGAGGAGCAGGTGAAAGATTTCATCAGGATCTTCGGACAATGGAGGAGCGTTATCAGGGGCGGTGGTACTCACATATGATGGCAGACTACTGCTGGAGTTTGCAACGAGATCTACCTAAAGTCGTTCATTCAAGGAAATCTTATAAAAGATCATTTGCTAGTGTTCAATAGAAATTTTGTTAACATAATGTATTATTTTTTTTGTATTTTTTTGGCAAAATAATAAAACTGTATATTTCAAAAGGTAAAGCTGTTAGCAATCTCTCAGTATTTTTTCATAGTCAGGGCCATAGAAATACCCAATAACAGAAAAAAAAATAAAGGAAACAAGACTTGTGTTGACCAGTGTTATTGTTTCGTTATCGACTTCTAGATTCTCCACATTTCCCTCCTATGTTGTTAGATATTCCGTTTTATCAAAGTTTATTATTAATCCTGCTTTAGTGTATTCTTCTTTCAGTTTTCTTACCATATAACTGAGGTCTTCCTTATCTTGCGCTATACGAAACTTGGAGTATATAAGTAATCTTCTCGTATTGGGACTCCCATTCCACTACATTTTTGCGTCCATTTTTTTAATGTTTGTTCGAGGTATATTTTGAATATGTTGGGAATGTAGAGCATCCTTGTAATAGGCTTTTTGATGTTTGGAGTCTTTTCCCTATTTTATGTCCTATTTTTATGTTCACTGTGTTGTTTTCGTAGAGAGCTTTTACTGCGTATATTAGTTCTTTGTCAATGCCTATTTCTTTCATTGCGTTCCATAATCTTTGTCTTGGTACTGAGTCATAGGCCTTTCTTATGTCTATGAAAGCTAGATGAACTTTCCTTTTATATTTTCCTCTATGATATTTTTAATAATTTTTCCATACGAACGTCCCATACTCGATATTATGCTTAGGCCTCTATAGTTTGTACATTTTCTGCAGTCTCCCTTTTTAAATATAGATACTATACAGGCTTTTGACCATTCCTCTGGTATTTTTTCTCCATTTATCGCTCTGTGGAACATGTTTCTCAGCATTCGATGTAATTTATTAGACCCGTACTTAATCATTTCATTTACCACACCTGCAGGCCCTGCAGATTTATTATTTTTGAGTGTTTTTATTGTTTCCTTTACTTCTTCATAGCTTAGTTCTATCTCTTTTTTTTCCTTATTCTGTTCTTCTTCTAAAAATATGTAACGCCAAATAGGACACCAACTTCAATCTAATTAATTTTTACGATTTTTAGGATCATTCCAATATTCTTTGGCCATAGCCGCAGTCATCTTTGAACTAATTTCGAAGTCATAACAATTGACGTCATTAAATAGTCGTTTTGTATGTAATAGACCAGTGATTGACTTAGTAGACAGCTTATTTCGCTGTTTTGTTTTCATAAGATTAATACGCGAGAATATGCGCTCAACATTAGCGGATGAGTGGGGCAGTGACAAAATAGTAAAAATGAAAGTAGGCAACAAAGGAAACATTTGAGTGTCATCCCACACTTTAGTAAACTGACATTATAGAATCTGTTATGAATAAATTCGATCATTGTGAACTAAGAAATATAAATCTGTTTTTAAATTCGGAAAGATATCCTTATAACGATCTTCTACTTGATTTTAATAATAACAAGTTCGCTACATTATATGAAATGTTTTCTGAATTTCGTCATTTATATTATAATTTGCCAACAGAACCAATTTTTGATCCCATACAATTTAAGGAACATGCACCTATTGTTTATATTAACTGTTCACATCAAAGAGATTTACGGTAGGCTGGTCCGGTAAACCTAAGGATTGAATTCGAAACAAAAGAAAAAATTTCAGCTAAAACAACAGCATATTGTCTCATAATACATCATAAAATATTTAGCTATACTCCTTTAACGAAAATAGTTAAACAACTTTGAATTTAACCCCCACCAACTCAAATAATTCGGATATTTAGTGCACGTATATTTTAAAATAATTCAGTTTTGATTATGTCTTTGAAATATCGGGTTAATTCCGAAGATGCTGTTAAAACTTTACAACTTCAACAAAGATTACAATCTTTCGTTAAGGATTAAAAAGAATTCAAGAAACTAATAGATGAATATTCAAAAAAAAAAATTGTATTTAGAAAATTTTTTTAATTGAAAAATTAATTAGAATTCCTAAAATTATGGTTGGAAGACTATTTCTGGACATACAAAGATTCAAAGATGAAAAAAATTAATTTATTCCTAAAAAATTAGCAACTTATGATGGAAATAAGATAAACCACTACATATCTAAACTAAATAGTTCTATGTCGTCAGAAAATGTTTTGATTTGTTCACAATTTCTTAAAATACGCCACTCTGTATCAATTGTTCTGAACAATATTGGGAAAGAGTGTACTAACAGGAATTTTCGATGGAGTACTACACTATATTTCTCTCTCTTTTACCCTCGCGCTCGTACTCGGTTTTTCGTCTGACGACATTTTGACTTAGTATTATAATAATATTTTTGGTAGATACTACTAGTAGACGCTATTAGTAACTCCGAGAAAGATTCTCTTCTAAATAATGAAAATTATTGAAACAATAAAATCCGAATTCTTGTTTACATAGACAAGCAAATTAGCTCGCGGATCCCCTAAAAACGTCGAGTTACGAGTTGTAGGACACAAGGGTATTCCCCAAAAGATATCGGGAACATTCTACAGTAACTACTTATCATACAATCGAGAGATTGCAGGTAAAAACGAAAAGGTTTGCGAATTTGGAAATGTAAAATCGGAAAAAAAAATCGGGAGAATTTCCTTGTATTCTCAGAAATCGTGGAAAAATCGTTAAATTTCGGTATTTCGGTAGGACAGGCTCCATATCGATAGAAACACCGAAAAATCGGTCGGTTCGAGACTACTGATGTAGTTGCTGCCTCAATATAATCATTCTCCAGGTATCTCGATCCTGCTCGACGTGATTGGACTCGTGTTTACCCCTACCAAAAAGAGATCTTACTTGGTAGAGCTACTTTCCCCGTTACTACAAACTTTTCAATGGCGTCTACTTTCCTCATAATATGACCAACATATTTCAGCTACTGTCTAGTAATTCTATTTCAAAGACGGTCATTTATACTAAGCTCTTCAAGAATAGATACATTACTACGGTGTTCGGTATATGATATTTTGAGGATTCTTCGACACGCCCACATCTTAAACGCAACAATTCGTCTTTTGTCACCTTTTTGAATGATCCATAGTTTTCGCTAGTGATTTCGAGACGCTCCATATTTGGTCTTTCTGTCAAAGAAGGGATTCCGCACCAGAAGAACTTTTCATCTTTTGAGGCCAACCATTCATCAAGTCAAATTTTCACTGCTTCGTCAGAATGTATGTGTTGTTCTGAGAGTCTGTGCTGCATCGATCGAAATAAGTGGTAGTCTGAAGGGGCTAAGTCCGGTGAATACGGCGGGTGGGGTAGAACGTCCCATTTGATGTTTTTCAAATAGTTTTTAACACATTTTGCAACATGGAGCCGAGCACTGTCATGTTGAAAAAGGACTTTAGCGTGTCTTTGGGCGTATTCTGGTCGTTTTTCCTTCAATTCAACTTTATCAATTGTTGTCAGTATCAATGGCCAGAAATCGTTTCACCAGGTTTCAGCAGTTCGTAATACATAGCTCCTCTACTATCCCACCAAACACACAGCAAATCTTTTTTTCCCTGTATATTGCGCACTAGTTGTGATGTTAAATGCTGGCCTAGGTCTACCCAAGTTTTTTATGTTGGAGCATGTTCACCATAAGCTTCAACTAACAATCGATAACTTTCAGCAGCCGTTTTCTTCAAATGAAAGAAGGAAGCAAGAAGAAACTTCCCCGCAAAACGGCTTTTTCGGGTACGAAACACGACATATTCAAAGCTATGAAGAACTATATTCTTCGTACAATGACAATTAATAACGAACTGATTTTTGAAGGCGTATATTTACCTTCCAAAATGCCATAGATGTCAGTAGTCTATACCAACAAGTGTATTAGTAATGCCATCTCTTAGCAAAATCATCGAGTTTATTAACCGAAACACCTATTAACTAAATTTAAAAGAATTAAAAACTGCAAATTACACAGATATATAAAAAAAGTTGTCTTTTAAGTGAGACACGTGTTTTCTTAACTATTTTTCTGATGAATCCAAAAAAATTATAAAAAAAGACATACACCGTGAGGTTTTTTTTAGAAAACACACTCAAAGTTGCCAGAAAACTATTAAATTGAAAATATGCATTTTAATATATAACTAGCCGTGCCCGCGGCTCCGCTCGCGTGGACTTGATTCACTACTATCGTCACTGCTTATTCCTGATGTTACCTAACGTAATAAAATATCTGCCATTATTTCCCCTTATCTCCCATTATTTCTCCTTATCTCCCATTATCTCTATATAATTTCCATTATCTAGGCTTATCTCTGCTCATCTCCCATTATTTCTCCTTATCTCCCATTTTTTCCTTATCTCCCATTATCTCACCTTATCTCCCATTATCTAGGCTTATCTCGACTTATCTCGTCATATTTCTCCGTATCTCCCATTATTTCTCCTTATCTCCCATTATCTCACAATAATTCCCATTATCTAGACTTATCTCTGCTAATTTCCCATTTTTTCTCCTTATCTCCCATTATTTATTCTTATCTCCCGTTATCTCACCTTATCTCCCATTATTTAGGCTTATATCGAATTATATAGAACATATGTATAAATTTATAAAAACACGTAAATTGGATAAGTGGTTCTCAAGTGATAAGCGCACTAACGAACAGACAGACAGAGAGTCGTTGCATTTTATATCTATTATATTCTTTGCTACATGATATTGTTCCATATTTAATGCTTTAGGCAGTGTATTGCAAGAGAACGTGCTAACGGCAAACTTTTGTCCGACTTGATTCATTATTAGCGTCACTGCTTATTCCTTATATCACCTAACGTAATAAAATATATATAACCTGGACAGAGAACATATGTATGTTTAAAAAAAAAGTACGTAAATCGGACAAGTGGTTCTCCAGTGATAAGCGCACTAACGGACAGACAGACAGACAGAGATACGTTGTATTTTATATATATTATAGATGTAATAAAATATATATTTATAACCTGGTCAGAGAACATATGTATTAATTTAAAAAATCACGTAAATCGGATAAATGGTTCTTGAGGGATAAGCGCACTAACGGACAGACAGACAGAGAGACGTTGCATTTTATGTATATTATAGATATAGATTATTATGACTGTTCTCGTTTTTCTTTCTCACATTTGGTCAATGTGGTTCCATGTTTGGCTGACGGGCGCAAACCAAGTCAGCACAAACGCATTACCATTGTGTATTAAGGAATGACCTGACAATGTTACATGTTTTCAAAATCACTGACTTCTGAATGTTTTTGTGTATGTTTTTGTTGAGTCCTAATTGTACTAAATGTGGTGTGAATGTTGTTGGTGTAAGGCCTGTGGCTGATATAATGAGGGGGACAATGATGACTTTTTCTTGTTTCCATATTCTTTTTATTTCCGTTGCAAGGTCTGTGTATTTGGAAATTTTTTCTGTGTATTTCGTTTGGATGTTTGTGTCGTTGGGGACAGCTATGTCAATTAGATAGGTGACTTTTTCTTTTTTGCACTGAAAAGTAATATCGGGTCTATTGGCGGAGACTGTTTTATCTGTATGGATAATGATATCCCAGTAGAGTTTGTAATCTTTATTTTCAAGTACGGATGTGGTGTGTATTTGTAGTAGGGATTTGGGTTTTCTATGAGTTTGTACGTTGTGGCTAGTGCTTGGTGAACTACTTTTGTCGCTGAGTCATGTCTGGCTGTGTATTCCGTTCCGGCTAATATTTTACATCCGCTTGTTATGTGTTCGATCGTTTCTTTCTGCTGATGGCATTTTCTGCATCTGTCTTCTGTAATAGGGTCTTTGATGATATGCTTTTGGTAGTTTCTGGTTAATATGACTTTATCCTGGATGGCAAGTAAGAAGCCTTCTGTTTCCGGGAATAGCTGCGCATCCCGTAACCAGGTGTATGATTGTTTTTTATTTACGTGGTCTTGTTCTATGTGGTATCTATGTTTTCCGTGGAGTGTTTTTTCTGACCACGTTTTCATCTTTTCCTGTTGTAATTGGATGTGACTGTGTGTATCTGCTGGGTGGTCTACCCGGGATAAGTCGAGTGGGGTATAGTTTTTGTCTCCTTTAACTGTTGCTGTGTGGAGGCTGGTTTGCTTGGTGTGAAAGAATTTCCTAAGTGCTTGTATTTGTTTTGTGCGTAATGATCTGATGTCTATAATTTCTCTTCCTCCTGCCTTCCTCTCGATGGTAAGTCTTTCTTTGCATGCGTTGGGGTGTAATTTCCTGTATTTGGTGAATTGAGATCGTATAAGGATGTGAATATTTTCTATGTCTGTTTGTGACCATTTGATGATACCAAATGAATATGTGAGTATAGGTATAGCGAACGTGTTGATGGCTTCAGTGAGATATTTGGAGTTGAGTTTTGTTTGTAAAAGTTTCGTCAGTCTGTTCTTGAATTCGGTTCTGAGCTCTGTTTTGATGTGAGTATGGTTGAGTTTGGTGCTTTGTTGGAAGCCTAGATATTTGTATGTTTCTTTGTCGAACATGTTATCGAGTGTTTCATTGTTGATGGTTTCTGTCTCATGGTGGTACGTCCATTGGCCTTTGTTGATGTGGAGCACTTTGCATTTACTTATACCAAATTCCATATTGACATCTAAGGTGAATATTTCTGTGATTTTGAGGAGTTCTTTCAGCTGTGTTTTTGTGGCAGCGTAGAGATTTATGTCATCCATATATAGGAGGTGGTCTATTTTATGTTGATTCACTTTTTGGTGTCTGATATTGAAGCCATGCTCTGTTCTGTTTAGTATATTTGAGAGTGGATTGAGACAGAGGCAAAACCATAGAGCGCTGAGCGAGTCTCCCTGAAATATACCCCGTCTGATGTACAGCTCTTCTGTTTGGATGCGTTCGGTTTGTGTTTCTAGGCGTATTTTGGTTTTCCATGTTTTCATAATTTGCGCCAGAAATTGCCTGAGGTGTTGGTTGATTTTATAGATTTCTAGGGCTCTGATTAACCAGCTGTGGGGTATGGAGTCGAAGGCTTTTTTATAGCCTATGTAACCGATGTGAAGGTTTCGGTGTTCTTTTCTGGTTTGTCCCATAATCACGCTATCTATGATCAGCTGCTCTTTGCATCCTCGACTATTTTTCCTGCATACCTTCTGCTCTTCTGTGATAATATTGTTGTCTGTTAGGTGTTGTTCTATTTTCTTGGAAATTGCGGCTGTGATGATCTTGTATAGGGTTGGAAGACAGGTGATAGGTCGGTAGTTTGACGGGTTTGTGGTGTCTGAGCTTTTGGGTTTAACGTATGTTATTCCTTGTGTAAGAAAAGTGGGAAATGTGTGTGGTTGTAGAATGGCTTTGTTGATTTGGTGTGTGAGTGCTTCGTGTGTGGTGGTAAACTGTTTGTACCAGAAGTTTTGTATATTGTCTATTCCAGGACATTTCCAGTTGTGTGTGTGTTTGATTGTTTCTGTAATTTCTTCTGTAGCTAGTGTGGAATTTTCTTGTTCTGTCACACGTTTGTGTTTATCTTCTTCGGCTTTGATCCAAGGGGTGTTATTATTATGTAGTTTGGGTTCTGACCAGACAGTTTTCCAATAATCTGCGAGTTCTTGTTTGTTTGGTGGTTCAGTTACTACTGTCTGCTCGTTGTACATAGTTTTTCGGTAGAACTGTTTTTCGCTTCTTCGGAAGAGGTTGTTGGTGTCTTTCCTCTCGTTTGATTCTTTGTATCTACGGAGTCTTGCAGCATATACGGATAGTTTTTGTTTCAAAGTATCAACGATTTCTGGCAGTGTTCGGTTGAGAGATTTAGATTTGATCTTGTCTACACCCTGTGTGACACGTTTGGATGCGTTCCCGTTCATAAACTGGGTAAGGTGTCCCAGATCTCTTCTGATGTTGTTGATTTTGTTTTCTATTCTTATTTGCCATTTAAATTTAGGTTTTCTGCTGTTGGAGTCTCTTTGTCGTTGCGGGAGTTTTTGCTTATTTTTGTGTTATAGTGGTGATTGCTGCTGCATATATTATTGTGTGAATGTCTTCGATCGTGCTTAAGTCTGTTATGTACTGTGGTATTATGTGCTTGTTTATTGTGTTGAGGATTATTTGTGTGCTCTGTTTGAAAATTAAACGAGGGATGGGATTTCTTGTTGTAGGGTCGGTGCCTGACCATCGAGCTAGATGTGACTGCATTTCCCAGATCTCTTCTGATGTTGTTGATTTTGTTTTCTATTCTTATTTGCCATTTAAATTTAGGTTTTCTGCTGTTGGAGTCTCTTTGTCGTTGCGGGAGTTTTTGCTTATTTTGTGTTATAGTGGTGATTGCTGCTGCATATATTATTGTGTGAATGTCTTCGATCGTGCTTAAGTCTGTTATGTACTGTGGTATTATGTGCTTGTTTATTGTGTTGAGGATTATTTGTGTGCTCTGTTTGAAAATTAAACGAGGGATGGGATTTCTTGTTGTAGGGTCGGTGCCTGACCATCGAGCTAGATGTCACTGCATTTTTGCTTTGAGTGTTTGTATGAGAGGTGATTCGGGGTGATGTTGTGTAGATGTTGTTGAGGGTGGTGAGTCATTCATTTTGTCGTCTGTGATATGGTGTCGTGTGGTGCTTGCTATTTGCTTTGAAATATTATTTTGAGTTATGCTCCTGCTGGGTGGTGGGTCTTGTTGTTTTCGACTGGGTGGTTGTGTGTGTGAGATTGGTTCGGTATCTGCTCTACTGTTTCTATTGTTTGGTTGATCTGTGTTCAGTTCAGCAGCTACTTGGTCTGTGTTCAGTTCAGCAGCTACTGTATCTTTGATGGTTTGCAATTCGAAAGGTGTGAGGCGATTGTTCTTGGTAATAACTCTTTTTTGGTCTATTACTCTCTGTTCTGTAACAAGTAATTGCAGATGTGGATATTCGGTTAAGAAAAGTCTGCGTAGTTCCAGTCTGTAGCCTGATGTCACTGTTTCTAGTTTGGTGGCGGTGTAATAACAGCGCATCACTGTTCTATTCATTTCATCTGTCCACTTTAACCACTGTCTTGGTTTGCCAGCCTTGGTAGTTGCATGTTGTCCTTGCAAAACATACGCGGTTTGGCCTGGCATTGGTGGTTGTATTTGTACCGCATCTACGTCGGTTGCGCTTGGGATTGGTGGTGGTGGGTCCAAACGGCGAGTGATTCTCTTGTCAGTGATTTCTTTGTCAGGTGTGATTTCATTACAGCAACGCATGGCGTGGTGCAACTCATGCGTTGCTGTGACTTTCCCGCCTTGGTGGGTGTCGGCTTACTCGCCGGCACAACACTTTTGGCAGGTCTATTTTCGGTTGCCCGGTCTTCATCGTTTTGGTCGAGCTGCCATTTCCCGCGACGTCCTCGACCGTTACGTCGCTCGCCCGATGCTTCTTTTATTGGTCTGCTGTTGTCTGGAATGTTCTCAATGTTTTGCGGTGTCAGAAGCTCAAAGTGTCCCGACATTGGGTTGCCTGTTAGTAAAAGGTAAATAGTTTTGTTGTATTTTCCCGTGCTTATTATTGTTGGTCTGTCCGTAAAAGTTATTTTTGTATGTCTTGTTCTTCGTTGTTTTGAGAGATGATGTGATGATGAGAGATGATTGATGTTTGAGAGATTATTATTATTACAAAAAGTTCTTCTTTCTCACATTTGATCAATGTGGTTCCATGTTTGGCTGACGGGCCAAAACCAAGTCAGCACAAACGCTATTACTATTCCGTATTAAGGAATGACCTGACAATGTTACATGTTTTCAAAATCACTGACTTCTGAATGTTTCTGTGTATGTCTGTGTTGAGTCCCAATTGCACTAAATGTGGTGTGAATGTTATTGGTGTAAGGCCTGTGGCTGATATAATGAGGGGGACAATGATGACTTTTTCCTGTCTCCATAGCCTTTTTATTTCCGTTGCAAGGTCTGTGTATTTGGAAATTTTTTCTGTGTATTTCGCTTGGATGTTTGTGTCGTTGGGGACAGCTGTGTCAATCAGATAGGTAACTTTTCCTTTTTTGCACTGAAAAGTAATATCGGGTCTATTGGCGGAGACTGTTTTATCTGTATGGATACCGATATCCCAGTAGAGCTTGTAATCTTCATTTTCAAGTATGGATGTTGGGGTGTATTTGTAGTAGGGATCTGTGTTTTCTATGAGTCTGTATGTTGTGGCTAGTGCTTGGTGAACCACTTTGGCAGCTGAATCATGCCTGGCTGTGTACTCCGTTCCGGCCAATATTTTACATCCGCTCGTTATGTGTTCGATCGTTTCTTTCTGCTGGTGGCATTTCCTACATCTGTCCTCTGCAATAGTCGGGTCTTTGATGATATACTTTTGGTAGTTTCTGGTTAATATGACTTTATCCTGGATGGCAAGTAAGAAGCCTTCAGTCTCAGGGAATAGCTGCCCATCCCGTAACCAGGTGTATGATTGTTTTTTATTTACGTGGTCTTGTTCTATGTGGTATCTGTGTTTTCCGTGGAGTGTTTTCTCTGACCACGTTTTCATCTTTTCCTGTTGTAATTGGGTGTGACTGTGGGTATCTGCTGAGTGGTCTGCCCGGGCTAAGTCGAGAGGTGTGTAGTTTTTGTCTGCTTTCACTGTCGCTGTGTGGAGGCTGGTTTGCTTGCTGTGAAAGAATTTCCTAAGTGTTTGTATTTGTTTTGTGTGTAATGATCTGATATCTATAATTCCTCTTCCTCCTGCCTTCCTCTCGATGGTAAGTCTTTCTTTGCATGCGTTGGGGTGTAATTTCCTGTATTTGGTGAATTGAGATCGTATAAGGATGTGAATATTTTCTATGTCTGTTTGTGACCATTTGATGATACCAAATGAATATGTGAGTATAGGTATAGCGAACGTGTTGATGGCTTTAGTGAGATTCTTAGAGTTGAGTTTTGTTTGCAAAAGTTTCGTCAGTCTGTTTTTGAATTCGGTTCTGAGCTCTGTTTTGATGTGAGTGTGGTTGAGTTTGGTGCTTTGTTGGAAGCCTAGATATTTGTATGTTTCTTTATCGAACATGTTATCGAGCGTTTCATTGTTGATGGTTTCTGTCTCATGGTGGCCCTTCCATTGGCCTTTGTTGATGTGGAGCACTTTGCATTTACTTATACCAAATTCCATATTGACATCTAAGGTGAATATTTCTGTGATTTTGAGGAGTTCTTTCAGCTGTGTTTGTGTGGCAGCGTACAGTTTTATGTCGTCCATATATAGGAGGTGGTTTATTTTATGTTGATTCACTTTTTGGTGTCTGATATTGAAGCCATGCTCTGTTCTGCTTAGTATATTTGAGAGTGGATTGAGACAGAGGCAAAACCATAGCGCACTGAGCGAGTCTCCCTGAAATATACCCCGTCTGATGTACAGCTCTTCTGTTTGGATCCGTTCGGTTTGTGTTTCTAGGCGTATTTTGGTTTTCCATATTTTCATAATTTGCGCGAGAAACTGCCTGAGGTGTTGGTTGATTTTATAGATTTCTAGGGCCCTAATTAACCAGCTGTGGGGTATGGAGTCGAAGGCTTTTTTATAGTCTATGTAACCGATGTGAAGGTTTCTGTGTTCTTTTCTGGTTTGTCCCATAATCACGCTATCTATAATCAGCTGCTCTTTGCATCCTCGACTATTTTTCCTGCATCCCTTCTGCTCTTCTGTGAGGATATTGTTGTCTGTTAGGTGTTGTTCTATTTTCTTCGAAATTGTGGCTGTGATGATCTTGTATAGGGTTGGAAGACAGGTGATAGGTCGGTAGTTTGACGGGTTTGTGGTGTCTGAACTTTTGGGTTTAACGTATGTTATTCCTTGTGTGAGGAAAGTGGGAAATGTGTGTGGTTGTAGAATGGCTTTGTTGATTTGGTGTGTGAGTGCTTCGTGTGTGGTGGTAAACTGTTTGTACCAGAAGTTTTGTATATTGTCTATTCCAGGACATTTCCAGTTGTGTGTGTGTTTGATAGTTTCTGTAATTTCTTGTGTATTAAATGTGGTATCTTCTTGTTCTGTCACATGTTTATGTTTGTCTTCTTCGGCTTTGATCCAGGGGGTGTTATTATTGTGTAGTTTGGGTTCTGACCAGATACTTTTCCAATAATCTGTGAGTTCTTGTTTGTTTGGTGGTTCAGTCACTGCTATCTGTCTGTTGTACATAGTTTTCCGGTAGAACTGTTTTTCGCTTCTTCGGAAGAGGTTGTTGGTGTCTTTCCTCTCATTTGATTCTTTGTATCTACGGAGTCTTGCAGCATATACAGATAGTTTTTGTTTCAAAGTATCGAGGATTTCTGGCAGTGTTCTGTTGGGAGACTTAGATTTGATCTTGTTTGCCCCCTGTGTGACACGTTTGGACGCGTTCCCGCTTATAAACTGGGTAAGATGTCCTAGATCTCTCCTGATGTTGTTGATTTTGTTTTCTATTCTTATTTGCCATTTGAATTTTGGTTTTGTCCTGTTGGGGTTTCCTTGTCGTTGAGGGAGTTTTTGATTATTTTGTGTTAGAGTGGTGATTGCTGCTGCGTATATTATTGTGTGAATGTCTTCGATTGTGCTTAAGTCTGTTATATACTGAGGTATTATGTGCTTGTTTAGTGTGTTGAGGATTGGTTGCGTGCTCTGTCTGAAGATTAAACGAGGGATGGGATTTCTTGTTGTGGGGTCGGTGCCTGACCATCGAGCTAGATGTGACTCCATTTTTGCTTTAAGTGTTTGTATGAGAGGTGATTCGGGGTGATGTTGTGTGGATTTCGTTGAGGGTGGCGAGTGATTCATGTTGTTGTCTGTGATATGGTGTTGCGCGGTACTCGCAATATTATTTTGCGTTATGCTCCTCCTGGGTGGTGGGTATTGTTGTGTTCGACTGGGTGGTTGTGTGTGTGAGGCTGGTTCGGAATCTGCTTTATTGTTTCTATTGTTTGGTTGGTCTGTGTTCAGTTCAACAGCCACTGTGTCCTTGATGGTTTGCAATTCGAGAGGTGTGAGACGATTGTTCTTGGTAATAACTCTTTTTTGGTCTATTACTCTCTGTTCTGAAACAAGTAATTGCAGATGTGGACATTCGGTCAAGAAAAGTCTGTGCAGTTGCTGTCTGTAGCCCGATGTTATTGTTTCGAGTTTGGTGGCGGTGTAGTAACAGCGCATCACCGTCCTATTCATCTCATCCGTCCACTTTAATCGCTGTCTTGGTTTTCCAGCCTTGGTAGTTGCATGTTGTCCTTGCAATACATACGGGCTCTGGCCTGGCTTTGGTGGTTGTGTTTGTCCCGTATCTACGTCGGTTGCGCTTGGGATTGATGTTCGTGGGTCCAAGCGGCGAGTGATTCTCTTCTCAGTGATTTCTTTGTCAGGTTTTGTGTTTTCATTACAGCAACGCATGGCGTGTTCGTTGATTCCTGTGGTGCAACTCATACGCTGCTGTGATTTTCCCGCCTTGGTGGGTGTCGGCTTAGTCGCCAACACAACACTTTTGGCAGGTCCATTTTCGGTTGCCTGGTCTTCATCGTTTTGGTCGAGCTGCCATTTCCCGCGACGTCCTCGACCGTTACGTCGCTCGCCCGATGCTTCTTTTATTGGTCTGTTGTTCTCTGGAATGTTTTCAGTGTTTTGTGGTGTCAGAAGCTCAAAGTGTCCCGACATTGGGTTGCCTGTTAGTAGAAGGTAAATGGTTTTGTTGTATTTCCCCGTGCTTATTATTGTTGGTCTGTCCGTAAAAGTTATTTTTGTATGTGTTGTTCTTCGTTGTTTTGAGAAGATATGAAAGTTGCTATTTTGTGTTTCCGAGAGGGCAAGTATCTCTAGGCTCGTTCCATAGGTGCCATTTTTCCGCATATAATTATAATAGTTATTGAAGTCTTTTATATCGTCGACTTCAATTAATGAAAATGTGTGAAGTTCCGACCAGTTTTGTTGTAAATATCTTAGAGCAACCTCTCGGAGTTTCTCATGATGGTTCTGGTGGCCATATAAGTATAAGCTAACTGCACGGAAAAGGCAATTTCCATCACCTACAATGTCGGATCTGGTAAAACTATCGGGAGTAGTTTCGACTGAGGCGGTTGTTTGGTTCGTCTGTAGTTGTTGTTGTGGTGTTGCTGTAGCTGTTTGTAAGACAGGGGTCCGCCTCCGCAACACCCTTCCATTTTCATTATTATAATTATTATTGTTTAACATAGTATTCCCACGAGTATCCTAGGAAAGAAAGGTCGACTGCGGCAGAGCCTGGATGCCACAGCAAGGCTACTTACTCCCGGAGGGCGCCCGGTATCCGGGGGAACCGTTCGCGACTCATAAACGCTGAGCCATTCATCTTCTCGGCACGGTAAACACCTTAAGATTGCGTTTAAGATTATTATTATTATTATTATTATTATTATTATTATATAACCTGGCCAAAGAATATATGTATGAATTTAAAAAAAGACACGTAAATCAGATAAGTGGTTCTCGCGTGATAAACGCACTAATGGACAGACAGACAGACAGAGAGACATTGCATTTTATATATATTATAGATTATAGATATTCTTTGCTACATAATATTGTTCCATATTTAATGGTTTAGGCTGTGTAATGCAAGGGAACGCGCTAGCGGCAAACTTTTTTCTGACTTCATTCACTATTATCGTCACTGCTCATTCCTTATGCTACGTAATAAAATATAGACTATAACCTGGCCAGAGAACATATGTATGTTTTGAAAAAAAAGTACGTAAATCGGATAAGTGGTTCTCCAGTGATAAGCGCACTAACGGACAGACAGACAGACAGAGAGACGTTGCATTTTATATATATTATAGATGTAAAACTGTGCACTTATTAAAATTATGGAATAAAACTACTATTTCGGACATCTTTAAATGTTCTGAATCTATATTTGCCAAAAAAAAAAAAACCTAAAAATATTAGGTTTTAGTGTTCATGTTTAACAAAAAACACGCATACACCACCTTATCTAAGTTACGTAGCAAAATGCTGTTTAAAATAAATATGTTCAACCGCTAAATTAAAAAAATTCTCTTTAATTTTTATTCATGTTGAACAAAACTATTATTTCCAGTGTTTTTTAAAGTTCTTAATCCTGACTTGACATCAAAAAATAAAATTTTATGGTCCGTTACAACAAAAAAACTCGCTTTCAACACTTACAAGGGTGCTATATGGTTGGTGAAATGCTTTTTTAAGTAAATTTATTTATTTCTTTTTTATAAAAGTCTTATCATTAAAAAATCTAAACCTAATTTTCAATGATAAATAGGATACGATTCAACTTTGATAACAGTTAATTTGATATCAAAGACCTTACCCTTAGTTCGGGCCGTCTATAAACATAAGCTTAACATCAAATCTCTGCCGGAATCCGCTTTCACATTCATAAATTTCAATTTGAATTTCAAATATCGCAACTATATTCAATATTCTAAACGACGTTTACGCCGAAAGAACGCGACGATGATAATATAACAACCTATTCACAAAATTTATAGGTTAATATTTACAATTATTATTTTGATATAATGCTATTTAAGAGGATTGGCACAGAACTTTTTTAATACCTGATCGTGTAAAATTTAGGTTTTTTGTTGTGTTATAACTTCTACGTTCCACCACACACACCATCACATGGCAATCTATTAAGTAAAATTTTCTAACAGTATCTGAATGAACCTTGCGGCTTTTCACCATATACGTATTAACATTTGCACTAGCAATATTCTACGACCGCGTCGAAGCTCTTACTATATGAGGCTGGTTTGAAAAGTCCGTGCAAAAATAAAAACTACTTATATGTTTGGGGTAAACCTTTTTTATTTTTCGACATAGTCTCCTTTTAGGCTTATACACTTCGTCCAACGATGTTCTAGTTTGTTGATCCCTTCCGAATAATAGGATTTGTCCAAGTCTGTAAAATATCCATTAGTGTCTGCAATCACCTCCTCGTTTGAATAAAATCTTTGTCCCGCCAGCCATTTCTTCAAATTGGGGAACAAATAGTAGTCCGAGGGAGCCAAGTCTGGAGAATAGGGGGATTTGAAACGAGTTGGAATCCTATTTCCATTAATTTTGCGACCACAACTGCTGAGGTGTGTGCTGGTGCGTTGTCGGGATGGAAAAGGACTTTCTTGTGGGCCAATCGCGGGCGTTTTTCTTGCAGCTCGGTTTTCAAACGGTCCAATAACGATGAATAATATTCACCTGTAATAGTTTTTACCCTTTTCCAGATAGTCGATGACGATTATCCCTTGCAAATCCCAAAAGACAGTCGCCATAACCTTTCCCGCCGGAGGAACGGTCTTCGCCTTTTTTGGTGCAGATTCCCCCTTGGTAACCCATTGTTTAGATTGTTGTTTGGTCTCAGGAGTATAGTAATGTATCCATGTTTCATCCACAGTGACGAAACGACGCTTAAAGTCCTCCGGATTCTTCTGGAACAGCTTTAAACCATCCTTGCAACACTTCACACGATTCCGTTTTTGGTCAAGCGTGAGCAAGCGCGGCACCCATCTTGCGGATAGCTTTCTCATGTCCAAATGTTTATGCAAAATATTATGTACCCGTTCAGTCGAGATGCCCACAGCACTAGCAATCTCACGCACCTTAACTCTTCTGTCATCCATCACCATATCATGGATTTGATCAATGATTTCTGGAGTTGTAACCTCCACAGGCCGTCCAGAACGTTCAGCGTCACTTGTGCCCATATGGCCAGTCCGAAAATTTTGAAACCACTTATAAACTGTTCTAATCGAAGGTGCAGAGTCACCATAATGTTTATCAAGCTTCTCTTTAGTCTCCTGCCTTTGCCTTTCATAAAGTAATGTTTAATCACCACACGAAATTCTTTTTCGTCCATTTCTTGAAAATCACTCGACTTCCTTGATTCACACGAATGCCAAACACAAAGAAATAGACCAATATAGCTGAAACTTGGTGTGCATTCATTCAAGAGATGCTACTAACTAAACATGACCTCGATACGCGCCGGTGATGCCATCTCTCGGATTTTGCACGGACTTTTCAAACCAGCCTCGTAGAAGTCTCCAGATTGGCTGTGGGAAAAATAGCAGAAAGAAGCTCTCACATAATTATGTATATGGTATATGGTATATATATGGTATATATATATATATATATATATATATATATATATATATATATATATATATATATACATATATATATATATATATATATATATATATATATATATATATATATATATATATATATATATATGGTATATATATATATATATATATATATATATATATATATATATATATATATATATATATATATATATATATATACAGTTAATCCAAAAGTCTCCATACACCACCTGCTTCCTATACTATTTTCTGCTAATTAATTGGAACTATGAGAAAACATGTTTAAATTAATATTTGAAATTTAACCAATGAGGATTAGTATTAAAAACAACTACGAAATATTTTATTTAGAAGTTACACCATTGTTACAAAAATGTAAACAAAATTAATGTCAAAAAGTCTCCATACACTCAAGAACTGCATTGAAAAAAACACATATTTCATCAAGCTATCTATTGCTCGCTAAACTGAAAACAAATGAGTTGGGAATGTGGAATCTTTGGCACAATGATACTACTCAGTATATATCACCACTACACCAAACACTTTATTTTTGCACCAGTCAATCATCGCTCCTGATGAAGCTAACATGGTTAGCGAAACGCGCGTCGAGTGCAAAAATAAAGTGTTTGGTGTAGTGGTGATATATACTGAGTAGTGAAAACAAATGAATAATTTCCGGCCATAGTGTCATTTGTTGCTAGTAATTTTGCAGTGGGTTTTCAAAGTAGTGTTGAAAATGAGCGAGAGAAATTGTGATATTCCATTTCAAGTTCGAAAGATCATAATTGATTTGTGGAAAGATAGAAAATCGTATAGAAATATAGGAAAAATTATTAAAAAGTTGCATGCTACTATTCAGAACATTTTAAACCAGTATAAATCAACGGGTTCCTATAAAATTCGACCACGCTCCTGTCGGTCGTCCCAAAAAAACTGATTCCACGTGAAAAGGCCAGTATTTTAGACAAATAATTATAGGTCCCAAGAAAAGTGCACCAAAACTAAAAGAAGCACGGGAGCTATTTTCGAAAAATGTTTGTTCACAAACAGTGAGAAATTGTTTACATAGGGCAGGCTATAAGGGATATGCAGGAAGAAGCCGTTAATTTCGGAAGCTAATCGCAAAAAGCGGTTAGCTTTTGCTAGGAAATACGTTACTAAGCCTCCTGAATTTTGGGAATCCCTAATCTTTAGTGATGAAACTAAAATTAACCTTTTTGGTTCTGATGGCACAACTAAAGTTTGGAGAAAGAAGAATACCGCATTCGTTATTAAAAACATTTGTTTCACGGTGAGACAAGGGGTGGCAGTGTTCTGCTTTGGGGATGCATGTCCGCTGGAGGGGTTGGATATTTGCATTTTATTAATGGTATCATGGATGAGCATGTTTATCTGGACATTTTGAGAGAAAATTTAAGCGAAAGTGTCCTAAAATTAACACTCGAAAAAAGATACATTTCCTAACAGGACAATGATCCGAAACATACCGCAAAGTTAGTGCGAGAATGGATGATCTATAATGTGCGACAGCAGCTTCATACATCTCCCCAATCACCCGATGTTAACCCCATCGAACATTTATGGAAGGAACTTAAACGGTGCGTTCGCAAACATAATGTTTCAAATAGAGATGAATTCAAAAACAGAACAATGAACGAATGGAAGAACATGCCAGCAAAAGTTACTAGAAAGTTGGTTGCAATCATGACAAAAAGGTTACAGGAGATTATCAAAGCCAACAGCGGTCCCAGTAAATATTAGTTTAAACGAAGTTCTTATTTTCCGTTAAACTCCGTCAAACTGTTATTGGTAATTGTTAAGTGTATGGAGACTTTTTTGACATTAATTTTGTTTATATTTTTATAACAATGATATAACTTCTAAATAAAATGTTCCGTGGTTGTTTTTAATACTAATCCGCCTTGGTTAAGTTTCAAATATTGATTTAAACATGTTTTCTCATAGTTCCAATTAATTAGTTAAACATAACAGAAAAATAGTATACAAAGCATGTGGTGTATGGAGACGTTTTAGACTGACTGTATATATATATATATATATATATATATATATATATATATATATATATATATATATATATATATATATATATATATATATATTTATATACTAGCCGTGCCCGCGGCTCCGCTCGCGTGGACTTGAATCACCTTTATCGTCACTGCTTATTCGTTATGTTTATATTATTATATAGCGCGAGGGGCCTTAGAGGCCCATGGCTTGGTTGCAACTTGTCTCCACTTCTTTTTGTCTCCTGTTAGCTTTTCTCAGTGCGGGATTCCCATCAACTCCGGATCTTGCTTTAATGCCTGAATCCATGTAGATCGAGGTCTATCCTTGCCTCTTCTTCCAACCACTCCTCTTATTAGGGCTTGCTTTGCTTGTCTTTCTTCCTTCATCCTTGCCACGTGTCCCAACCATCCTAATCGCTGGCTTAATATGATTTGGCTTATAAGGGGTTTCATATATAGGCATTTTAATTCGTAGTTTGTTCTTCTTCTCTACAGTCCCTCTTCTTTCCTTCCTCCGTAGATTCTTCTCAAAGCTTTCCTTTCCCACACCTCCAACGTCTCCTTTTCTCTTGCATTCAGTTTCCACGTTTCGCATTTATATGTCACCGTGGGTCTGACAACTGTTGTATATATTCTTTCTTTTGCTTTTCTTGATATATTCTTTGATTTCAATATTGGATTCATTGCCCTCAAACATCTCTGTCCTTTCGTTATTCTTTCTTGTATCTCCGTTCTTTCTTGTCCACTCTCTGTTTTTGTTACCCCCTGATAATTAAATTTGTCTACTTTTTCAAACATATATCTTTTCCCTAAGTTGTTTATTATATCTAAACTTTCGTTGTTTTTATTATCCTTCTTCTTTGTAATTTCCATGTATTTTGTTTTTTTTTCCTCATTTATCTTTAGTCCTCTCATCCTTTCCCTTTCTTCTGTCCTACTTATGGCTTTTTTGAGATTCTCTTTTGCTCTTGCAATCACTGCTACATCATCCGCATAGGCCAAGCATTGGCAGGTTTGTTGGTATATCGTTCCATTTGTTTTTATTTTTGACTCCCGGATTATCTTCTCTAGTACCAAATTAAATAGACATGTCGACACTGGTTCCCCCGGTCTTAATCCTCTCTTCACCTTAAACTTGTCTGATACTTTACCCTCAACCAACACTCCATTTTCTGTGTCATTCAGGGTCATTCTCACCATGCGAATCAATTTACTTGGAATTTTTAGTTCTTCCATTATCTTGTAGAGACCTTCTCTATTTACAGAGTCATATGCTTCTCTGAAATCCACAAAGACCAAGTGTAGTGCCAAATTTTGTTCTAAGCTATTATCTTGGATTTGCTTAATCGAAAATATCTGGTCTGTAACCGATCTATTTTTCCTGAATCCACACTGGTACTCTCCAAGAATAGACTCGGCTTTCTCTGCTAGTCTGTTTTTGATAATCAATACTACTATCTTGTACACGACATCCAGTAAGGCTATTGGTCTATAATTAGGACATATAGTTGTTTCTCCTTTTTTTGTATATTGGACAAATAAGCGACTCTCTCCGGCTCACTGGCATCTTTTCTGTTTCCCATATTTCTTGCACCAACCGGCATATTTCATTTTCCATATCTACTCCTCCAGCTTTTATCAGTTCTACAATTTCCACCCGGGGCCTTATTTTTTTTGGATTCTGAGTATTTCTCTTATTTCTTCTTTGCAAGGTTTATCTATCCCCTCCTGCCCCTCAGTTAATTTTGCTTCCTATTTCTTATTCAACTCATTTTCATCTCCATTTAGTGTTTCTTTAAAGTATTCCCCCCATCTATTCAGTCTTTGTGAGAAGCTTACTGTTAAACTTCCATCTTTTTTCCTACATATTAGCATTTTGTTTATTCCCTTTGTATTTTATAAAAAAAAAAACACGTAAATCGGATAAGTAGTTCTTGAGTGCTAAGTGCAGTAATGGATAGGCAGACAGACAGAGAGACGTTACGTTTTATATATATTATAGATTTTTTTGACATATATTATATTAAAAATAAAAAAAAAATCACGTAAATCGGATGAGTGGTTCTCGAATGATAAGCACACTAACGGCCAGACAGACAGAGAGACGTTGTGTTTTATAAATATTATATAGATTATTATTATTATATAATCTGGTCAGAGAACATATGTATGAATTTAAAAAATCACGTAAATCAGATAAGTGGTTCTCGAGGGATAAGCGCTCTAACGGACAGACAGGCAGAGAGACATTGCATTTTACGTATATTATAGATATATATTATTATTATTACTATATAACCTGGTCAAAGAATATATGTATGAATTTAAAAAAAGACACGTAAATCGGATAAGTTGTTCTCGTCTGATAAACGCACTAATGGACAGACAGACAGATAGAGAGACATTGCATTCTATATATATTATAGATTATAGATATTCTCTGCTACATAATATTGTTCCAAATTTAATGGTTTAGGCTATGTACTGCAAGGGAACGCGCTAGCGGCAAACTTTTTTCCGACTTCATTCACTATTATCGTCACTGCTCATTCCCTATGCTACCTATCGTAATAAAATATAGCCTATAACCTGGCCAGAGAACATATGTATGTTTTTAAAAAAAAGTACGTAAATCGGATAAGTGGTTCTCCAGTGATAAGCGCACTAACGGACAGACAGACAGAGAGAGAGACGTTGCATTTTATATATATTATAGATGTAATAAAATATATATCTATAACCTGGTCAGAGAACATATGTATGAATTTAAAAAATCACGTAAATCGAATAAGTGGTTCTCGAGGGATAAACCCACTAACGGACAGACAGACAGACAGACAGACAGAGAGACGTTGCATTTTATATATATTATAGATATAGATTATTATTATTATTATATAACCTGGCCAAAGATTATATGTATGAATTTACAAAAAGACGGGCAAATTGGATAAGTGTTTCTCGCGTGATAAAGGCACTATTGGACAGACAGACAGACAGAGAGACATTGCATTTTATATATATTATAGATTATAGATTATAGATATTCTCTGCTACAGAATATTGTTCCATATTTAATGGTTTAAGCTGTGCATTGCAAGGGAACGCGCTAGCGGCAAACTTTTTTTTTTCCGACTTCATTCACTATTTTACGTCACTGCTCATTCCTTATGCTACCTATCGTAATAAAATATAGCCTATAACCTGGCCAGAGAACATATGTATGTTTAAAAAAAAAAAGTACGTAAATCGGATAAGTGGTTCTCCAGTGATAAGCGCACTAACGGACAGACAGACAGACAGAGAGACGTTGCATTTTATATATATTATAGATATAGTCTGTTAAGAACGTGTCCGCGATAGTTCATTTTTGGTAGATGCGATTCATAAAAAAATCGGTAGATCAGTTGATTTCGACCTTTCGTCGAAATCACGTAAAATCCAAAATAAGTCACTGGTTTGCGAGTCATTTCAACGCAGTCTTTCTTTGTTCCCATCCAAAAGGGCCTAAAATGAGACATCCCAGCCGCTAAACATATTAAAAAGTCGGTGTCGTTTGTGAAGAGGTGGGTAAATCATTTTACCGAAGACACGAAAAATATCGACGACTTGTCAAAACGTGGCTCGGTAGGCCAAGTCACTCCGAAAGTCGAAAAACGAATCGTGTCTTCTTTTTTTCACGGGACCCGAAATTGAAGCTGCGTCAAAAAGAGGCAAAACTAAGAAAATCGGGACTGTGTCCTACGGACCATCTTCGTGCTCATGATATCAAATTCCGAAGCACGTTGAAAAAACCTTTGCTAGATGAAAATCACGTCGCGAAGCGACTCGTTTGGGCCCACGACAACATCAACCGTGACTGAGACAACGTGATCTTCACGAATGAAACTTCCTTTTAGGAATATGCGGCGACTCCTTGGACCTGGACAACTGCCAATAATCGTCTTGATCAGCGGACAGTCAAATATCCGATCAAAGTGCATATTTAGGGATGCTTTTTCAAACCAGAGTTCGGCAATTTTTATCTCTTCACGTGCAACTTAAATGCGAAAAGAATGTGTGATATTTACGAGAAAGCCTTGTTACCGACAGCCAAACGCTGCGCTGGTTTAAAAGGAGAAACGAGGATTGGAACCTGCAAGAGGATAATGACACAAAACATCGCAGCAAGTCGTGCAGGAACTAGAAGGTGCAAGCGAAAGTTAAGATACTAAAGTGGCCCTCACAATCGTCGGATGCCAACACTATTGAAAATGTTTTGTCCCTTGTAACGAGAAAGCTCAGAGGAAAGACTCTGAGGAGTTTCTTTCGGTTGTCTAGCGAGATTCTAAAAATTTAGAAATCATTGCTAAGAGTATGCAGAAAATGTCGTCGACAGCATGCCTCGAGGATGTTAAGCGATTACACAGGGCAACAAAAAAATATATTTGTTTTGGTGCCTGGGATTTTAGAGCTGATTTTAACTATATTTGGGACGCTAAATCTATACATGCAATCCGTTTTTCTCTATCAGCTCTACATTTTTAGATACATCAACTTATCTACCAATGTGGTTTTTATTCAGTATATTCATTTATGAGAGTTCTAAAATTATTATATATTCATTAATGTAGGTTCAATGGTTTTATTGTCAGTCTGTAATTGAGCAAATTCCAGGTAAATCTATAAATAGTGGAACCATTGCCTATCAGGTACCTGAACTGACCCTTTTAATCACCTAACTCGGGTAAGTCTCGTCAGTTTGTGCGTTCTTACTAATGAGAGTAGATCGAATTCGGCGTGTTATTTTATGTTAAGAAAAGAGTGTTTTTGTGTTATTGAACAGAATTAATATGAGTTCAGGTTCCAGTTCAAGAAGAAGTTGTGTAAATCAACCTGATGTGTTTTGCTATATATGCGGAGAATACATGTTTCAACAAAACAGACAAACTATTACTGACTTTGTAAAGCGAGCGTATCTTGGATACTTTGGAGTTTAGCTTGGTGATCAGTACAAAACGTGGGCCCCGCATCTCGTATGTAAAACTTGTACAGAGCTTTTACGGCAGTGGACTACCGGGAAAAGAAAATGTCTAAAATTCGGCGTACCAATGGTTTGGAGAGAACCAAAAAACCACTTCAATGATTGTTATTTCTGTTTAGTAAATACTAATGGAATCAATCGAAATAACCGCAGTAAGTGGACTTATCCCAATTTAGACTCGGCAATACGCCCTATCCCGCACTCAGATGAAATACCGATTCCAACATTTCATCAGCTACCACATATCTCTGATGACGAATATTTTCCCTCTGATCGCTCTTCTGATGCTAATGAAACTAACAGTGCCTATGAGGGGACGTCATCAGTTCCTCAACGCTTCAATCAAAATGAATTAAATGATCTCACCAGGGATCTCAATTTATCGAAAAAAGCTTCTGAAGTACTGGCTTCTAGGTTGAAGGACAAAAATTTACTGGGACAAGGAACCAAAATTACCTTTTACCGTACAAGAGAAAAAGATCTGCTACCATTCTTTTCTCAAGAAGACAATCTTGTATTTTGTCACGAAATTAGGGGACTCATGAAAGAAATGGGACTTTCTGAATATATTCCAGATGATTGGCGCCTATTTATTGACAGTTCAAAGCGAAGTTTAAAATGTGTCCTTCTACATAATGGGAATAAATATGGTTCAATACCACTAGCTCACTCAACGAAACTGAAAGAAGAATATAATACCATAGCTTTGGTCTTGCAGAAGATAAAGTATTACGAACATCAATGGATGATTTGTGTAGACTTAAAAATGGTAAACTTTCTTCTTGGGCAGCAAAGTGGTTACACGAAATATCCGTGTTTCTTGTGCCTCTGGGATAGTAGGGACAAAACACACCACTGGGTTAGAAAAGATTGGCCTCAGAGAGAAAACATGGACGTTGGGGAAAAGAATGTCATTAACGACGCTTTGGTCGAAAGAGAAAAAATCATACTTTCTCCGTTACATATAAAGTTGGGCTTAATGAAGCAATTTGTAAAGGCTCTTGATAAGAATGGGTCTTGTTTTGCATATATAGGGGTAAAAATGCATCAGTTGAGCACAGAAAAACTCAAAGCAGGGATATTTGACGGCCCACAAATAAGACAATTAATTAAGGATCCTGCCTTCATAAATTCAATGAATCAAGTTGAACGAGAAGCTTGGACATCATTTGTTGCAGTTGTAGAAAATTTTCTAGGCAAACATAAAGCTCAAAACTATGTTGAAATGGTTAACAAGATGCTTAATAGTTTCAAATCCTTAGGGTGCAATATGAGTATTAAAATACACTATTTACACAGCCACTTAGACCGTTTTTCCAGAAAATTTAGAAGACATGAGTGAGGAACAAGGTGAAAGATTTCACCAAGATATTAAAGTTATGGAGGACCGCTACCAAGGAAGATGGGACATGCACATGATGGCAGATTACTGCTGGAGTTTAAAAAGGAACTGTTTAAAAAAACATTCAAGAATGTCGCGGAAAAGAAGCTTTCCAAGTGTTGAGTGACTATTTCATTTCTTCAATGTTTTTTTTTTGTTTGTAAGTACGACATAATATTGTATTTTGTATAACTAAAATAAAAATTTCGTATCTACTTTTGTTTACTACACTTACGGATTTGAGTTACAATAATGTAACTTATATTTCTTTAAAATTGTATATCTCCTAGGTACAAATGAATCAGAACATGGACAGGACATCAAATTGATATAGAATCAGCTCAAAAAACCTCGACACCAAAACAGCTGTTCCCCTGTGTTATTGATGCAGGAGTCGATTGGACAACTGCCTAAGGCAATTGCGCTGTGGTTAGTTCACTAAAGAATACATTGATGGCAAAAAATGTTCTCGAAACACCTTTTTTTCAAGAATATGAGCGGTGACGTTCTTATTTTTCTTATATCTGTTAAAAATAATTATTACAATTTTTTATTTCATTAAAAATAACTTTTGGACACTTTCGTGTTCTTTTAAACTGCGTTGAAAATATTTAATATTTTGTTTCGTATTTTTTCGTTAATTCACCTGATAAAATCACTTGAAACGGCATATATCCTCTAAAACATAATCTACTCTGTATTATTACTCATCAAGAACAAAAACTCTTATACCTCTTGGAAATAAATAACTTAACTTATAGCAGTTCTTTAAAAATACCTAAAAACATTCCGACACATCCTCTTTCTGAGAGTTTTGCTACAGAAACTTTTCGTTTTTAATCACTGCCCTGGTCACTGGTCGACTAAACAAACTACGAGAAAAGACAATTAGTTGATGGTTTTAAAAAGTGACACTCGAATAAAACCATGATCATGTTATAAAATAGCAACAATTTACCAGTTACTTTAGTTTTTTAAAGATTGTTTTAAAGTTAAATTCAACCAAAACTAATTTAAAAATATTCTGTTAAAAGTATATATACTAAAAGTAGCAAATTGTACCAGAAAGTTGATATAGTAAATGGTATCTACTAAGATAGTAAATTGCATAATTAAAGGCTATATTAACTACCTGCATTATGTATAACGTCCACTTCTGCTAATTTGTACTTCTCTTATTAACATGAATACTCCCCATTCGTGAAGAAAGCATCGCCTAAGAATATCGCATTTCTTCATGTTTTAGGATCCGTAAATCACGAAAAACAACCAGCTTCTGCCTGTCACAAAACTGGAAAAAAACGTACAAAAATACTAAGCAAACATACCGATAAAACTTAAAGGCCATGGCCACCTAGGGTCCCGTTCGGTTAATTGTCGAGTATTGTCGGCAATATCCGCTTCTTGTTTCTTGCGACTGTCTGGACGAAGAAAGACTGATGCCAGATGACATCCGAGGTTTAATGTAACATATCCTAGGACGAGATGGTATTAACGTGAAATTATTAGTTTAATATATTGATCTGACGTTGTGGTTGGAAACGGTGGTCATTGCCAGTGTACTAAGCGTCCAACCAAAATTAAGATGAACCCTGGTTCATGCCATTCTAGAATTCCCTTCATTTCCTAGGATAGAGGAAGTTGCTTCAAATATATCATGTTATACGTTATTTTTAGGGTTATTCAAGTGTAATAATCTGGCAATTATTTTATTACTTTCTACCTTTCTGATATTTTTGCTTTTTCTCACGTTTTAGGATTCATAGATGACGAAAAACACCCATTTCGTCTACATGTTGGCAAGATAACTTTTGAACGAAATGACATATCAATTTTAAATTTAGTATACAAATAATACCTACAGAAGATAAAAAAACTGATTTTTTGAGCGATATTGCTTCAGAGAAAGAGGGTAAAAGAGATGAGTGTCATTTCTTATGGTTTGAATAGTAATATGGTGAATTTTCCTATTTTTTGTTGGGATAATAAACAAATTTTATGCATAATTATTTGTAGTTGCTGTGAGGAGTTAAAAGGGTGGAAAAGGAAGTTAAAGGGGTTGCTTCGTATATAGCGTGTTATATGTCCTTTTTAGGGTCCTTGGAGGCACAAAATCCAGAAATTAAGTTATTTTTGCATTGCTTTAAATTTTAACAGGATAAGCAGGTGAAGGAGCACATTGTATAGTTTTAATAGTGTTACTAACATTTGTTCAGGTTCTTGGTTAAGATAATGAACTAATTTTAGGAAAATTATTTATAGTAAAATATATACGGGGTTGAAGGGGTTGGAAAGGAGATTAGAGATGTTGCTTAATATATATCATGTTGTATATCATGTTCAAAGTCCTTGGTGTCAAGGGATATGGAAATTAATTATTACTTCCAAATTTTTTTATTAGTATTTTCCATATAGTGGATTGTATTAAGTTATTATTTGATGTAAGAAAATCAAATTCAGTATATATTTTAGAACTATGTATTTCGGAGGATAGTACCACTTAACTGATTTTTTTTCGTTTTAAGTTAAAAGTGAAAACAATGTTGGTTTGTTTGTAGAACTCGGAGGATATAGCGCCTAAGGAATTCATTCCACTTGGCCAAACGGTTAATATTCTGAATTAGCGTTTATTGTAGCGTATTCGTCGTGTGCACCATCCCATTGTTCGACGTTGATTACTGGTTTGGTGACCAAAAACATCAGTTTAAATCACAACCATTCACCGTATTCGCCTGATTTGGCTCCATGCGACTTCTATCTATTTCCAAAATTTCATTTGTCGGGGAAAGGAAGGCCTTATGCGGAAGTTGAAGACAGGCAAAAGGCGTCGATCATTATTCCTTGAGATGTGCCATATTATTAGGGATGATAAGACAATTAATTATCAAACGGATATTAATAACAAAAGCAATATCTACTGTAAGATTTTAAGTTTGTAGATTTACAGTATAATCTGATAGGCTATTAAGACTTATGCATAGGTTACTACTCACACAGTAAAACCACTGTTCAAGGAAATTACTTTCGTATTTAACAGTGAATTTATAGTGATCGGGACAGAAGGTTTTGTGTTGTTCCTTGTCATATCGTTTGTGTTTTTTGGTTGTTAGTACTTTGTGACACATGTTAACATCACCTTTGATTTTGTAATACTCTGTATTGGTAAATCTCCTTTGTTTATCCTTGTTTAGTACATACAGTTTTTTTTGTCTACTTTCAGTTTTTACATCCCTGATGAAGTTGGGAATTACCAACGAAATATAGAATTTGAAAACAAATTAGTTACCTCTTATTGACCGATTTGCCGAAAAAAAGAAAAAACTTTAACTACTTTTTCCAATAACTACGGTCGTTATCAACAAGGATTGAAATAAATTGTGTATATATATATATATATATATATATATATATATATATATATATATATATATATATATATATATATATATATATATATATATATATATATGTATATATATATGTATATATATATATATATATATATATATATATATATATATATATATATATATATATTTATATTTATATTTATATAGGGTGTTATGGAAATCACTGCATATATTGAAAGAGGTGACTACTTTTTTTAATTACTACGGTCGCTATCAACAAGAATTGTATATGTTTATTTTATTATTACATTTATTATCATTCCATTACCAGAGGTTTTCTTTACAAGTTGACGCCATTTTTGATCCGCCATATTGGAAAAAATAATGACGACCATACACTTATGATCGATCGGTTATTCGAAGGGTAAGATGCAATACATATGGACAAAAAAAGGTGCTGTTTCAAATTTTACGAGCAATATTAGTAAAAATCCATAATTTTGCTCACTCAAGACGCCATATTGAATTTTGCAGGTGGAATTGAGCTAGTTGGACTTTGAATTCATAATCAGCGGCCCCGAGGACATACTCAGTGACAAATACTAGTTTTATTTGGTACGTTTATTTTATTATTACACTTGTTATCATTCGATTACCAGAGGTTTTCTTTATAAGCTGACGCCATTTTGATCCGCCATATTGGAAAAAATAATTACGACAAAACACTTATAATCGATTATGCCAAGGGTGAGATGCAATACTGATGGACAAGAAAAAGGTGCTTTTTTAAATTTTACTAGAAATATTATTAAAAATTACTTAATTTTGCTCACTCAAGACGCCATATTGGATTTCGCGGGTATAATTTGCCTAGTTGGGCTTCGAATTCATAATTAGCGAACGAAAAGACATATTTGTTGGTAAATTTCAAATAATTAGCAACCTTTTTTTCATTATTATACTCCATATAATTTCATCAACTGGAATTTTTACACATTACCGACGCCATTTTGCATCCGCCATATTGAATTTCTCAAAAGGCCCATCGAATTTCAAAAGTACACATCAATACGAGTTTTTAAGCCCCTGCTCATTTACCTACCTTGCGTCAAATTTTGGTCTCATGGGTGGAACGGTTGACGTGGAACGTCACATATATATATATATATATATATATATATATATATATATATATATATATATATATATATATATATATATATATAGGGTGTTATGGAAATCACTGCATATATTGAAACAGGTGACTAGTGGGGTCCTGCAGAAACACATTCAATACTTTTTTTTTAATTCGAAAATTTTTGAAACAATAAAAAAAAAAGGCCGAAACTGCCTTTTACAGCCAAACCAACCCGCACATAACTGCTGTTGTACGAAACAGCTTAGGCCTAGGCGCGTACTTATTAAGCCACTTCAGGTCCTAGGAGAAAAGGCTAATTTCGGGAATTTTTTTCAATAGTATGTTGCAAATGGTTTTTTTTATCTTTTTAACTCAAAACGGCCGCTTCAAAATTCAAGACGACAAGGCACCTGCGTGGATAACGTACAGATGTGCATTAGTTTTTGAAAAAACGATATTTTCAAATTTCCTTGCGTTACCCACTAATTCTTGAGATATATTAATGAAAAGTTGCCCGTTTCAGGCCTGGCATAAAAGGAATTAAAAAGATTTAAAAAAATGTTTTTGTACACTTAAATATTTGTTTAATAAAGTACTTCAAATAAATTTTGAACTGCTTTTATATTATTGAAAAAAAATTCCCGAACTTATTCTTATTTCCTGAAACCTGGAGTGGTCTTACCCCTTAACGATAGGCCATATTGTTTCATTGTATTGTTTACCAGTGGCAAACCGAAAACAATATCTTCATTTCATTCATGTCATGATTTCTTTAGAGTCGGGTTTTTACCTTATTATTGAGATCCGCTATTTAAGGTATTTATTTTATTAATATTACACCATAAAGTGGATTGCATTAAATTATTATTTAGTGTAAGAAAATCAAATTCAGTATTTATCTTAGAACTTTGTCTCTGCGAAGGTAGTACCACTCAATCGATTTTTTCTGTTGCATCTATTCTATCCCTTACACGGATGCAAACTGATTCAACCTGTATATAACTCTTACTATCACCTGTATCTTGGTCGAACAATGAAAATAGAAAAATCATCCGACGATAAAGGCCTCAATTTATGAATCTTTGCATATCGATTTTACAACAACGAACAGCGTGTTCTTGCTATGTTAAAAGTCGTTTCCAAATTGAATAGAGTTGTTCAATTTGAAATTCAAATTCAGAAACTACGAATACCTAAACAGATTTTCGCACACAGATTCTATGTTAAGCTAATGCACATGTTTATTCGACGACCTGATTTTAAATAAAGAAATAAGCTGAGTAAATATTTCATATCACATGAAGCTATGTAAGGAATTTCAATATTTAAGAGAGAACGAAGACGTCTGCATATTTAGGTCTATTTAAATTTCCATGAATACTCATAAGGCAGAAGTATAGACGTGCCGACTATATATCGGGACGCTTTGTGCCAATTATGTTTGTGTAGGTGGTCAGAGCCGCTTAAAGGAAGGTTTTCCGTCCTTCTTTGCATTACCGCCCCAAATTACCACATTAGTTTTAATAGTGACCTCCCTTTAACGATATTTTTAGAGCTTTAATAAAATATATTCGAATCCATTTTTCTTTGCTGCCAGACACATCGCCAAGTCTAAAATTTTCCTACGAACAGAGAAATCACGCTATATATGGCAACACTGTACTTCTCACACTTCCCCGAAAAGACCCGATCACTCTCGAATGTACGATTGTAAACTGTGTTTCGCCGATACTGCATGTACAGTTTGACATCGGATCCTTTGAATAAATCATAGCGTAGTAAGTGGAATACATCTTGTAAAAAATAACTATTTTCGAGCATAAAACCATACGTATTTTCAATTGGGGGCAAACAAACATTAGAGGACTGTACAGCATTACGGAAGAGCGTCATTCCAAAACTTAAATCACCACAATATTCTGAGGAATACTGAAATTTTGAGATCATGAGAACTGAAGTAAGCGACGCAACGAGGAGAGGCCTCTGTGTGAAAGTAGATTGAAAAATCTTGTAAAAAACGAGGTAAATAACTTTTTTTGCAAAAACAAAATTTATTTCTCAAAATAATCACTGAGCTTAGTACATTTAGTTCAGCGAGATTCCAATTTTTTTTAATCCTTTAGAAAATACGAGGCTGGTTTGGAAAGTCCGTGCAAAAATAAAAACCACTTATATGTTTGGGGTAAACCTTTTTTATTTTTCGACATAGCCTCCTTTTAGGCTTATACACTTCGTCCAACGATGTTCTAGTTTGTTGATCCCTTCTGAATAATAGGATTTGTCCAAGTCTGCAAAATATCCATTAGTGTCTGCAATCACCTCCTCGTTTGAATAAAATCTTTGTCCCGCCAGCCATTTCTTCAAATTGGGGAACAAATAGTAGTCCGAAGGAGCCAAGTCTGGAGAATAGAGGGGATGTGAAACGAGTTGGAATCCTATTTCCATTAATTTTGCGACTACAACTGCTGAGGTGTGTGCTGGTGCGTTGTCGTGATGGAAAAGGACTTTCTTGTGGGCCAATCGCGGGCGTTTTTCTTGCAGCTCGGTTTTCAAACGGTTCAATAACGATGAATAATATTCACCTGTAATAGTTTTACCCTTTTTCGGATAGTCGATGAGGATTATCCCTTGCGAATCCCAAAAGACAGTCGCCATAACCTTTCCGGCCGACGGAACGGTCTTCGCCTTTTTTGGTGCAGATTCCCCCTTGGTAACCCATTGTTTAGATTGTTGTTTGGTCTCAGGAGAATAGTAATGTATCCATGTTTCATCCACAGTGACGAAACGATGCTTAAAGTCCTCCGGATTCTTCTGGAACAGCTGCAAACCATCCTTGCAACACTTCACACGATTCCGTTTTTGGTCAAGCGTGAGCAATCGCGGCACCCATCTTGCGGATAGCTTTCTCATGTCCAAATGTTTATGCAAAATATTATGTACCCGTTCAGTTGAGATGCCCACAGCACTAGCAATCTCACGCACCTTAACTCTTCTGTCATCCATCACCGTATCATGGATTTGATCAATGATTTCTGGAGTCGTAACCTCCACAGGCCGTCCAGAACGTTCAGCGTCACTTGTGTCCATATGGCCAGTCCGAAAATTTTGAAACCACTTATAAATTGTTCTAATCGAAGGTGCAGAGTCACCATAATGTTTATCAAGCTTCTCTTTAGTCTCCTGAGGCGTTTTGCCTTTCATAAAGTAATGTTTAATCACTACACGAAATTCTTTTTCGTCCATTTCTTGAAAATCACTCGATGTGCGTTCATTCAAGAGATGCTACTACCTAAACACGACCTCGATACGCGCCGGTGGTGCCATCTCTCGGACTTTGCACGGACTTTTAAAACCAGCCTCGTAACTGGTCAAGTACAAGTTGGATTTGCGCAATTAGTGTTCCGTACGTTGATTGCTTTTGAAATAAAAATTTTCGTTATGGAAGTACAAAATGATCAGTGATTTCACAAAGCACATCCAGAAGAAGTTTACAACAAGGTTTTTTTTCCGATCCTCAGTGAAAACTGTTGGAAATTTTTGTTTTTATTTTATATACCAGATGGATTATTAAAGGTAATGCACTCGTGATAATTTTCGTCCAATCTATACCCTGTAGACAATATTCCAGAGAGCGATTTTTCGCACTTTTTTAAAAATAATACAAAAAGAATTGGGCGCAAGTATTACATTATATATATTTTTGAACTCGTCTTTTTATAAAGTTTCATTTGACACCCCACTCGATGACCTGGTAGAATTTTTTTTTTCACTTTCGATTTTACTCCCCAAAATTTAACTTCTAAAACTACCCGGCTCTGATGAGGCCATCAATTCCTATATTAGTGCCAAATTTCAACTTTCTATGTCAAATAGTTTCGGAGAAAATGGGGTGTGACAGACACACAGACGGATACCGGAGTGATCTTATAAGTGTTCCATACGGAACACTAAAAAGATGTCTCCAACTGTGCGTAATATTCATTTACAACACAGACAACCTCTTTATTTGATGAAAATTTTTTTCCACCCAAGTCAATTTTTGAGGTTAGAAAACAAAGGAAATTACTTGGGGCGAGATCAGGGGAATAGGATGGGTGGGGAACTATTTCGAAGCCCAGCTCCTCTACATTTGCCATTGTAACAACCTATGTGAAAGCACGCGCATTGTTCTGGTAAGGGAGTACTTTTTGCGCGCTAATCTTGATCGTTTCTACTTCAACTCGCTACGCAAACGGTCCAACAATATTGCATAATAAGAGCCCGTCACTGCTTTACCCTTTTCTAAAGAGTTATTCATGATGATACCCTGTGAGTCACACACACACACACACACACAAGAGTCACTCAAAAGAATGCACCGCGAGAATCTTTGCAGTCGTCAAAAGAGATTAGTCGCTGATTTCAGAGGACCCAGGGTAAACGTTGTGAAAATTGGCGTCGACTGTGTATAAGCGAGCCAACAATGAGTCGAATTGCCGAGAACGACCTTCGATACAAATCGTACACATTAAAGATACGACACATGCTTTCCGAGGCTGCCAGGATAAAGGGAGTCGCTCGCTGCTATTGTGCTCCTAACAGCCCAGATTTGGATCTCTTGGACTACTACGTATGGAGTGTAATTGAAAGGGTTACCAAGTCCCAGCATCCCAATGTAACGTTATTAAGGGCAGTTAATAAGGCAGCATTCGACGGTATGGCGAGCGTTGCATTACAGCGTGCCTGCGGACGCTTCAGACCGAGAATTGAGCTAATGGGGGATATATTGAATGATTGCGATCCCCCAAGTGCCATGTAAAATAATATTTTGTTACATAGAAACATAGAAAGTTAAAATTTGGCACTAGTACAAGAATTGATGGCCTCATCAGAGCCATGTAGTTTTGAAAGTTAGCGTTGGTGAAGCAACTAAAGGCGGACCGAAAGATCCGCACTTTAGAAGTTCCCCAAAGTGTTCTTTGTATTTGCCGGACCATACCAAGACGTGTTACGTGGTATTACGGCTCATCAGTTGGGCTAGGTTCAGCAAATACAAGAACTCAATTTTCAGTCCTTATCCAGGTACTAACGGAAAGCAGTGACACAGTAGGTGCTTATGCTGCACTCTGTCGGTGACTTATTTAAAGTCTTTCCAAACAAAGCGGTCATTGTTTTTTGAAAGTTAAATTTTAACTTAAGGGGTTAGTTTTGGGGAATGAAATCAGAAGTGAAAAAAAGAAATTACTAGGTCATCGAGTGGGATGTTAAATGAAAGCTTGTAAAAACACGAGTTCAAAAAAATATATAATGTAATAGTTGCACACATTTTTCTTTGTATTATTTTTAAAAATTGCGAAAAATCTTATCTCGAAAAGTACTGATCGAAAAATTTTGAAAAAATTCTTTAATATTCTTCAGAGGGTGTAGATCGAAAGAAAATTATCAGGAATGCATTATCGTTAATAATTTATCTGGTATATAAAAAAAAAACAAAAATTTTATCAGTTTTCAGTGAAGATCGGAAAAAAAATTTGCTTGTCATTTGGGATGTGTTGTGTGAAGTCATTGATCATTTTATACTTCCGTAACAAAAAATTTTGTTTTAAAAGCAATCAACGTAGGGAAAACTAATTGCGCAAGTCCGACATGCACTTGGCCGGTTAGTTTATTTTCTTATTACAATTTTGTTTAAAAAAATCGTTCAATTTATCCGGATTTTGGTGAGGTAACCTGAAAATTTTAGAACTTTAGAGGCTGCTATAGTTGCTAGAAAAACGATAAGTAGGAGGTTTAGTTCGAATTTGAAAAAGTGAGATTTGCAGGATGGAACTGAAGTGCAGATTTTTATTACTTAATATTATAGATTTGATTATAAATCAGTCCGCCCGGGTAATTCAATAAAAGTGCATTTTCCCAAATATTTAATACCGACTTATCAATAATTAACCTTATTTTCTCGTCCACGTATCCCTTTTCCTAAATACTCAAGCTAAACAACCACCCCGGCAGTCAGCTATAGGCCTATGGACGCCGCCAAGTAACGCTATGTGGAAAATATAATTGATGATACCGAATACAAACGACCTAATTAAAGTTTATTCTCCATTCTCTCCCGTTTACCCTCCTCACCCCTCCACCGCTTGACTACACTTCAGAACCGGATTAAGGATAAGTAAAGGAGACGAAGGATCCAACGTTTAAAAATCATGCCGAAGCGGTGGTTCTTAAGAAAATTAACTTTGAGACTCGAAGAAACAGGCGGACTGAATAATGCAACAACGGCGATATCATCAAAGAAATTGTTGTCCTTAGGATTAGACTGAGTCAAATTGGAGAAATGGTAACTTCGACATTACAACATTGATTCATTTAGTACTCTAATCTTGAAGAATAAGGAGCCTTCGAGATGCCCCGTGCAATCTTGAGAGAACCGTCGGAAGGTTCCTCCAATTTCATCCGGCCTAATCCCAAGTAGCATGATTTCTCATATAACCAAAACCGGTAAGAGATTTCATTTTATGTCGTTCATATATATATATATATATATATATATATATATATATATATATATATATATATATATATATATATATATATATATATATATATATATATATATATATATATATATATATATATATATATATAAATATATATATATATATATATATATATATATATATATATATATATATATATATATATATATATATATATATATATATATATATATATATATATATATATATACCATATATACCATATATACATATATACTAGCCGTACCCGCGGCTCCGCTAGCGTGGTGTTCATTCACTATTATCGCTGCTGCTTATTTCGTATGTTACCTAACGTAATAAAATATATATATCCTTTAACCTGACCAGAGAACCTATGCATGAATTTTTTAAAAAAAAAACACGTAAATCGGAGAAGGGTTCTCGCGTGATAAGCGCACTAACGGACACACAGACAGACAAAGAGACGTTACATTTTATTTATATTATATTCTTTGCTACATGTTATTGTTCCATATTTAACGATTTAGTCAGCGTATTGCAAGAGAGCGCGCTAGCAGCAAACTTTTTTTCGGCTTGATTCACTATTATCGTCACTACTTATGCCTTATGTTACCTAACGTAATAAAATATATCTATAACCTGGTCAGAGAACATATGTATGAATGAAAAAAAAATCAGGTTAATCGGATAAGTGGTTCTCGAGTGATAAGCACACTAACGGACAGACAGACAAACATACATACAGACAGACAGACAGACAGACAGAGAGACGTTGCTTTTTATATATATTATAGATTATAGATATTATTTGCTACATGATATTGTTCCATATTTAATGGTTTAGGCAGTATATTGCACGAGAACGCGCTAGCGGCAAACTTTTTTCCGACTTGATTCACTATTATCGTTACTGCTTATTCCTTATGCTACCTAACGTAATAAAATATAGCCTATAACTTGGCCAGAGAACCTATGTATGTTTAAAAAGAAAAGCACGTAAATCGGATAAGTGGTTCTTCAGTGATAAGCGCACTAACGGACAGACAGACAGAGAGATGTTGCATTTTATATATATTATATAGATATATCTATACCAGAGCAGTACTGCATAATTTTTATGGCATGATATTAGCCTGTCTAACCTCGTTTAAAATCCGAGTAAAATATTATTACCTGTTTAATATAGAATTGTTACTGTCAGCATACTCATGCAGGAAATCCTAGGAACAACATTCCCTTGCGAAAGTATTATATGCGAAATCGTCCCTAGATGACAAAAAACATTTCATTTTCGTTAGTCAGCCTGTCTGGCCATCTGTCGGTCTGTTGACACAATAACTCTAACGAAATGAGGTAGCGATTTTGGTACACCTGAAACACTTGAAACAGGGAAGGAGCACATAGTGTGTGAGTATTATTGCCTAAGAGGAACGGATTAAATAGAGTGAAGATCGTTAAATATTGCAAAATGTCACCAATATTACACCAATTTGTTTTGGTTTTTGGATGGGATAATGAAAAACTTTTAGGCATACTTATTTATCGTCCAACATAAAAGGGGTTAAAAGAGGGTTTACGGGGGGGTAACTTTCCATATAAATGTAGTTTAGTGGTTCTTAGAGTTGAGCAATCTGCAAATAATGTTATTTTTTCATTCTTTCCAATTTCAGGATGCTCAGAAATTTTCAGTACTATTATGATTTTTTTTAAACATCATTATCTATAGACAATTATGTAGGCTGTCGAAAAAATGAAGCAAAATGTTAGAAGTCGAGAAATCTGAAAATCATATATTCAGTTTTCTCAGCAGTATTGCACAGAATTGCAGTAAGGTAACTTTCTGTACAACACAAGGTTTCAATTTAGTCCACGATTTTCCACTTGTTCTCACCGCACTGATTAAAATTTTGAATAGATGTTTTCACCGAAAACAATTTCATAATATCTTTGACTCTAACCTATTGAAGAATGCCACAACTTAGACAATCCGAGATAATTCTAATGATGTCTCCATTATTTTATCCAATATAACTGTACCGTAATTTTCTCATAATGTATGTACTGAGATATATAAAACACAAAACATAGAAGCAAAAAACTGGTTTTTATTTGAAAATAACCGGTCAAGTGCAAGTTGAAATTGCACAATTAGTTTTCCGTACGTTGATTGCTTTTGAAATAAAAAGCTTTGTTATGGTGGTATAAAACGATCAGTGACTTCACAAAACATACCCCAAATGAGTTTTCAATAAGGTTTGTTTTCAATCTGTACTGAAAACTGATGATCTTGAATTTTTTTTGTTTTATATACCAGATGAATTATTAAAGGTAATGCACTCGTGATAATTTTTGGTTCAATCTACACCCCGTGGAGAATATTCCAGAGTTTTTTTTTCAAAATTTTTTGATCAGTATTTTTCGCGAAAAGGTGGGGGACAGCGATTTTTTTCGCGATTTTTTTAAAAATAATACAAAGAAAAGTGTGCGCAAGTATTACATTACATATATATATATATATATATATATATATATATATATATATATATATATATATATAGATATATATATATATATATATATATATATATATATATATATATATATATATATATATATATATTTTACTCGTGTTTTCACAAGCTTTCATTTGACACCACACTCGATGACCTAGTAAAAAAATTTCTTTTTTCACTTCCGATTTCACCCCCCAAAACTAACCCCTTAAGTCAAAATTTAACTTTCAAAGCTACACGGCTCTGATGAGGCCCTCAATTCATATATTATTACCAAATTTCAACTTTCTATGACAAGTAGTTTCGGAGAAAATCGGGTGTGACAGACAGACAGACAGACAGACAGACAGACGGACAGACAGAGAGACAGGCAGACACCGAAGTCATCTTATAAGTGTTCCGTACGGAACACTAAAAGAGGGCGCGATATATGACATTTGCCCCTGGGAGTGGAAGCAATATAACCTCAGTTCGGCACTGCTCCCCCTTATAATTCTCCTCCGTTCCAGTTTCTTTGGGCGCTGTCAGAGCTTCTAATGAAGCTCAAGTAGAACAAAAAAAGAACGTTATTATTTATTAAGTTAAACCGTGGCATTATGTCTTAGAGGATAAATAAATACCCGGATTTTTCTTCGATAAAAAGTTCCCTCGGTGGGAGAGGCATTGTATTAGTGACAAAAATTACCGAGACTTGGTTGACACGGTTCTTCATATATTAAGGTTTTAGGTCACGAGTTTCCGATTTCCGTCGGTCTGTCTGTTTGTCAGCTTTTGTTTCGATAACTCACAAACAAAACAAGATGTCGATTTCAAATTCGGTTCATTTTTAGTATTCCGTACGTGTCTGTCCGTACGTCCGTCCGTCTGTAACACTAGAGACTAACTAGTTACCAATACTCGTAGTATGAAAAAATATAGACAAAATTTATAAAGTTAACCGTCAGGTCAACATTTTATAAGAAATGATTCGGGACTAACACGTACCACGCCATGTACTTTATACTACGATAGGTTAGGATTTCCCTACTTCAATAAAATAAAATGTTAGATAAAATGTCAAAATAGTTTAATAGTTTTTACATAAACTTATTGAGAAAACAGTGCAAATTGTTGTTAACTTTAATATCTTCCATTCCAAGCATATTCTTAATCTTCGTTTCTTGTTCTCGCTTATTATGTAACTCTATCGCCTTATAAGGTCACTTCGATGTCTGTCCGTACGTCCGTCCGTCTGTAACACCAAATTATCTTCGAAACTATTTGACATAGAAAGTTGAAATTTGGCACTAATATAAAAATTGATGGCCCCATCAGAGCCGTGTAATTTTGAAACTTAAATTTCGACTTAACGACTTCATAACATTTCAAAAAAGCCATATGATTTTTAGGAAGTACATATATATCAATCGATTTTATAATGTCTTCCGTCTTCCGATGCCCAATTTCCACTCCTCCCGGTTTCTCCATCCCTCCTCCTCCAGATCTCTCTCTAGTACTTCCTTGTTGATTCCTGCTCTCCAGCTTTGGCGTGGTCTTCCTCGCTTTCTTTTTCCATGAGGATTCCAATTTAAAATCTTTTTAGGCAGTCGGTCTTGTGACATTCTCTGTACATGTCCGTACCATACCAAATGTTGGGTTCTGATTTCGTCCACTATATCGTGCTTTATTTCTAAAGCTCGCCTTATCGTGTCATTTGGTATGCGGTCTTTTCTGGATTTTCTGGCTGCTCGTCTCCAGAAATCCATTTCCGTAGCTTTTAGTATTTTTTTTTCTGTTCTTTCCTTTAATAGCCACACCTGGGAGCTGTAAGTTATTATACTTTTCACTATTGAGTTGTAAATTCTCTTCTTATTTTCAATGGTTATGTTTTTGTCCCATAGTATACTATTAAGCATTGCAATCGCTTTTCTTCCTTGGATATTCTTCTCGAATATTGCTTCTTCCAGTGTTCCGTCCCTAGATATTCTCGTTCCCAAATACTTATAACTGGCACAGTGTTTGATGGTGTGTCCTGTGGCCAGTTTCAAGTCCTGCTGTTGTCCTACGACGCACATGTACTCGGTCTTTTTAATATTGACTTCTAGGCCCCATTTTTCATATTCATCCATAAGTTTTCGTGTCATGTATTCCATATCATCGATGTCCTGAGCGACTACTACCTGGTCATCTGCGAATGATAGCGTGTACAATGTAGTATCGTCATCCAGTGGTAATCCCATACTGCTGCATTTCCTTTTCCAGTTCTTCAGTGCACTCTCCAAATTGATTTTAAATAGCGTTGGGGATATACAGCAACCCTGTTTGAGACCCTTTGTGACCGGGAACCCTGTTGTTATACCATATTTGGTTTTCACACTACTTCTTGCGTCTTGGTATAAGGATTTTACGGCTTTAATTATTTCGGTGCTTACATTACTCTGTTGTAGTGTTTCCCACAATCTCATTAGGGGCACGCTATCGTAGGCCTTTTTTAGATCAACAAACAAGACATGGACTTCCTGATCAAATGCGGTTTTCTTTTCTAGGATTTGTGTCAGTGAGAAGAGATGGTCTATTGTGGATCTTCCTGCTCTAAAGCCTGCCTGTTCTTCAGCTTCTACGTCCGCGTATTCCGTTTCTATTCTATTTTTAAGTATTTTTTCCGTATATTCTGCTAATAGATCCTGTAACCGTTATTCCCCTATAGTTATCGCAATTATTTTTGTCTCCTTTCTTATGAATTGTTGATATGTATGATATTTTCCATTCCTCGGTTACTTCTGATGTGTTAATGCATCTTTGGAATAAGTTCCTTAAAGCGCTAAATAGCTTTTCAGTTCCGTATTTTACTATCTCTCCTGGGATGTTTCCTGGTCCTGGAGCTCTACCATTTTTTAGCGTTTTACATACTTCTTTAACTTCTGATGTTGTTATCCTTATTGGGGATCCTCGTATAACTATATTTGGGTTTCCATGTTGGGTACTTTTGAACTCTGGTCTATCTTCTGTTAGCATATTTGTAAAATATTGGTTCCATTTTTCTGGTGTTATTGGTGAGAAGATTTCTCTTTCCGTTCTGCTCTCATATTTTTAAGAAGTCTCCAGCTTTCTGTGCTTTTTCTTCCTCTTATGTAAGTGTTGAGTCTTGAGCATGTCTTTTCTCATTGGTTGTTCTTTTTGTCACTAATCATTTTGCGTACTCTAGCTTGGGATTCTTTGTATTTTACTTTGGCGTTTGTGCTCTTTGAACTTAAGTATTTGTGATAGCTTTTCCGTTTTTCTTCAATTTCATATTTGATTTCTTCATCCCACCAATATGGTTTTTGCTGTTTTTCCCTTTTCTCTTGGTACCCGAATGCTTCCAGTGCGGCTGCGTGTAGGTATTCCTTTATATACTTATATTCTTCTTCTATATTAACAAATCCCGTCCGTTGTATCTTTTGGTCCAGTCTACTCTTGTATAGATTTCTGATACTTTCATTTTGTAAGCTGTCTGTATTATATCTTATTGTTGTTTCACTTGTTGTGTGCTGTGTACTTGTATCTTCCAGTTTGCTTTTAGGAAGTACCAACCTTTAAACGATACGTGTCAAAATTTCATGACATTTTGACGATTAGTTTACAAATTACAGTGGTTTTAGTGATGCTACTTTTGATATATTCAAAACAATGGAAAAAATCGAATTTCGTGTGTTGATTAAACACTGTTTTTTGATGGGAAAAAATACCGTTCAAGCAAAGCAATGGCTTGATAAGTGTTACAGGGACTTTGCCCCTGGAAAATCACTCATCATTTACTGGTATGCTGAATTTTAATGCGGTTGTACACATACAAATGTTGCTGAACGCTCTGTACGCCCAAATGAGGTGGTTACACCGGAAAACATCAAAAAAATCCTCAAAATTGTTTTAGATGACCGTAAAGTGAATTTGGGCATGAGAACGCTCTGTTCGAAATGGGTACAGCCTTTGCTCACAGTGGACCAAAAACAACAACGTGTTGATGATTCTGAGCGCTGTTTGGATCTGTTTAACCGCAATAAAAAGGATTTTTTCATGCAATGGATGAAATGATGAAACATGGATCCACCACTACACACCGGAATCAAATCGACAGTCAGCTGAGTGGACAGCAGCTGGTGAAAGCCGCCCAAAGCGACCAAAGACACAACAGTCGGCTAGGAAGATTTTGGCCTCTGTATTTTGGGATGTGCATGGAAGCGAGACTAAGCGAGAAAAGAAAAACCATCAATACCGACTATTATATAAAGTTATTGGTGCGTTTGAAGGCAGAAATCGCACAGAAACGGCCCCAAATGAACAAGAAAAAAGTGCTCTTTCATCAAGACAACGCACCGTATCTCAAGTCAATACGATGGCAAAAATGGAAGAATTGAAGTTCGAATTGCTTCCTCATCCACCATATTTTCCAGATTTGGCCCCCAGCGACTATTATCTATTCGCAGACCTCAAAAAAAATGCTCGCGGGAAAGAGATTTAGCTCAAGTGAAGAAGTTATCGCTGAAACGGAAGCTTATTTTGAAGGCAAAGACAAATTCTTCTCTAAGAAAGGTATAGAAATGTTAGAAAAGCGCTGGACTGATTGGGTCGCTCTTAAAGGAGACTATATTGATGAATAAAGTCGAATTTTGCAAAAAAAAAATGTGTTTTAAGTAGCTAGACCAAAAACTTTTCAGCCTACATGTTATATAGCATGTTATATACCCTGCTTTAATCTAAAGAAAAAATACATGAAGCTTGTGTGCTACCAATCCTTAGGTACGGGCTCGGGACTGTCACTCTTACCAAGCGAAAGACTCCGCATGACTCAAAGGGCCATGGAGAGAGCAATGCTGGACATCAATTTGCCAGTGAGAAATGACTATGTACGAGAGCGGACAAAAAACACTAACATAGTGCACTGGATAGCAACTCTGACATGGCGTTGGGCCGGACACGTAGCAGGAAGCCCTGCGGACCACCAAACTGGTAACTTCGAGACCTAAAGCCGGACTAAGAAGTGCGGGAAGACCACAGCTGAGGTGACGAGATGATCAGGTAGTGCGCTCTAGAGCCAACTGGACCCAAGTTGGTCAATATAGAGCGACATGGAAAAGCATTGATGAGGTCTTAGTCCAGGAGTGGATGCCGTAGCCGAAGAAGAAGAGAAGAAGATAACCTGCTTGGAGTAATTTTAGTCGAAGAATCTGAAAGTCGTGTAAATTTATTTTTCGCGGAATATAGCACCCAATTTTCTTAAAAAGTTTGTTAAAATCTACTATGACATAGATGTTGATATTATAAAACGTATAAAATAAAAATAGAAAAATCGATAAAATACACAGATCATTTTACGTTGGTGTTATTTCTATGCATAAAAACACTAATTAATAACTTTAATGTATTTTCCTTCTAAACGATTTATTGTCCATGAATTTCCACGACATAAAACTAAAAAGAAAAATGCTTATATAAAAATATTATATCATCCAGAGAGTAATAAAAATAAAAATACAATAAAAATCGACATTAATATTTTCGTTTTTATTGACGAAGCCATAAAAAATTGCTGGGCATTTAAAGGCTTTCATTTATTTGCAATAACTATTGCTTATATGCAATTTGTTGGTGTTTTAGCAAAGATTATTCAGTCAGTGATGTAACTCAACTCAGATTAAAAATACAGGCTAAAAAAAATCTTGGAGCTTGTTCCCGAACTATTTTTTTAGTGTTCCGTACCGAACATCTATAAGATCACTTCGGTGTCCGTCCGTCTGTCTGTCTATCTGTCCATCCGTCCGTCCGTCTGTCTGTAACACCCGATTTTCTCTGAAACTATTTGACCTAGAAAGTTGAAATTTGGTACTAATATAGAAATTGATGGCCTCATTAGAGCCGTGTAGTTTTAACTTAAAGGGTTAATTTTGGACGGCGAAATCGGAAGTAAAAAGAAATTACCAGATCATCTAGCGGGGTATCAAATGAAAGCTTGTAAAACACGAGCACTAAAGTACATATAGTGTAACACTTGCGCACGCTTTTCTTTACATTATTTTTTAAAAATCGCGAAAAATCGCTTCTCCCCCCCTATCTCGAAAAGTACTGATCAAAATATTTTGAAAACATTTCTCGAATATTCTCCACAGGGTGTAGATGGAACGAAAATTATCACAAGTGCATTACCATTAATAATTTATTTGGTATATAAAAAAACCAAAATTTCAAGGTCATCAGTTTTCACTAAAGATCGGAAAAAAACTTAGTTGAAAACTCATTTGGCGTGTGTTTTGTGAAGTCACTGATCATTTTATACCACCGTAACAAAATTTTTTATTTTAAAAGCAATCAACGTACGGAACACTAATTGTGCAATTTCAACTTGCACTTGACCAGTTATTTCCAAATAAAAACCAGTTTTTTGCTTCTATGTTTTGTGTTTTATATATCTCAGTACATACATTATGAGAAAATTACGGTACAGTTATCTATAATATATATAAAATGCAACGTCTCTCTGTCTGTCCGTTAGTGCGCTTATCACTGGAGAACCACTTATCCGATTTACGTACTTTTTTTAAAAAAACATACATATGTTCTTTGGCCAGGTTATAGGCTATATTTTATTACGATAGGTAGCATAGGGAATGAGCAGTGACGATAATAGTGAATGAAGCCGGAAAAAAGTTTGCCGCTAGCGCGTTCCCTTCCAGTACACAGCGTAAACCATAAAATTTGGAACAATATTATGTAGCAGAGAATATCTATAATCTGTAATCTACAATATATATAAAATGTAATGTCTCTCTGTCTGTCTGTCTGTCCATTAGTGCGTTTATCAGGCGAGAACCACTTATCCAATTTACGTGTCTTTTTTTAAATTCATACATATATTCTTTGGCCAGGTTATATAGTAATAATAATAATCTATATCTATAATATATGTAAAATACAACGTCTCTCTGTCTGCCTGTCTGTCCGTTAGCGCGCTTATCCCTCGAGAACCACTTATCCGATTTACGTGATTTTTTTAAAATCATACATATGTTCTCTGACCAGGTTATATAGTAATAATAATAATAATAATCTATATAATATATATAAAACGCAACGTCTCTCTGTCTGTCTGTCCGTTAGTGTGCTTATCATTCGAGTACCACTCATCCGATTTACTTGATTTTTTTTTTAATTCCTAATTTAATATATGTCAAAAAAAAATCTATAATATATATAAATCGTAACGTCTCTCTGTCTGTCTGTCTATTAAAGCGCTTAGCACTCAAGAACCACTTATCCGATTTATGTTTTTTTTTTTTATAAAATACAAAGGGAATAAACAGAGACAAAATGCTAATATGTAGGAAAAAAGATGGAAGTTTAGCAGTACGCTTCGCAGAAAGATTGAATAGATGGGGGGAATACTTTAAAGAAACACTAAATGGAGATGAAAATGAGTTGAATGAGAAATAGGAAGCAAAATTAACTGAAGGGCAGGAGGGGACAAATAAACCCTGCAAAGAAGAAATAAGAGAAATACTCAGAACCCAAAAAAAAATAAGGTCCCGGGTGGAAATTGTAGAACTGATAAAAGCTGGAGGAGTAGATCTGGAAAATGAAATATGCCTGTTGGTGCAAGAAATATGGGAAACAGAAAAGATGCCAGTGAGCTGGAGAGAGTCGCTCATTTGTCCAATATACAAAAAAGGAGAAAAAACTAAATGTGCTAATTATAGACCAATAGCCTTACTGGATGTCGTGTACAAGATAGTAGTATTCACTATCAAAAACAGACTAGCAGAGAAAACCGAGTCTATTCTGGGAGAGTACCAGTGTTGATTCAGGAAAAATAGATCGGTTACAGACCAGATATTTTCGATTAAGCAAATTTAAGATAATAGCTTAGAACAAAATTTGGCACTACACTTGGTCTTTGTGGATTTCAGAGAAGCATATGACTCTGTAAATAGAGAAGGACTTTACAAGATAATGGAAGAACTAAAAATTCCGAGTAAATTGATTCGCATGGTGAGAATGACTCTGAATGACACAGAAAATAGAGTGTTGGTTGAGGGCAAAGTATCAGACAAGTTTAAGGTGAAGAGAGGATTAAGACAGGGGGAACCAGTGTCGACATGTCTATTTAATTTGGTACTAGAGAAGATAATCCGGGATTCAGAAATAAAAACAAATGGAACGATATACCAACAACCCTGCCAATGTTTGGCCTATGCGGATGATGTACCAGTGATTGCAAGAGCAAAAGAGAACCTCAAAAAAGCCATAAGTAGGATAGAAGAAAGGGGAAGAATGAGAGGACTAAAGATAAATGAGGAAAAAAAAACAAAATACATGGAAATTGCAAAGAAGAAGGTTAATAAAAACAACAAAAGTTTAGATATAATAAACAATTTAGGGAAAAGATATATGTTTGAAAAAGTAGACAAATTTAATTATCTGGGAGTAACAATAACAGAGAGTGGACAAGAAAGGACGGAGATACAAGAAAGAATAGGGAAAGGGCAGAGATGTTTGGGGGCAATGAATTCAATATTGAAATCAAAGAATGTATCAAGAAAAGCAAAAGAAAGAATATATACGACAGTTGTCAGACCCACGGTGACATATGGATGCGAAACATGGAAACTGAATGTAAGAGAAAAGGAGACGTTGGAGGTGTGGGAAAGGAAAGCTTTGAGAAGAATGTACGGAGGAAGGAAAGAAGAGGGACTGTGGAGAAGAAGAGCAAACTACGAATTAAAATGCCTATATACGAAACCCCTTATAAGCCAAATCATAATAAGCCAGCGAGTAAGATGGTTGGGACACGTGGCAAGGATGAAGGAAGAAAGACAGGCAAAGCAAGCTCTAATAAGAGGAGTGGTTGGAAGAGGAGGCAAGGGTAGACCTCGATCTACATGGATTCAGGCAGTAAAGCAAGATCCGGAGTTGATGGGAATCCCGCACTGGGGAAAGCTAACAGGAGACAAAAAGAAGTGGAGAAAAGTATGCAACCAAGCCATGAGCCTCTAAGGCCCCTTGAGCTATATAATAATATAAACATAACGATAGTGAAGTGACGATAAAGGTGAATCAAGTCCACGCGAGCGGAGCCGCAGGCACGGCTAGTATTGGATAAAATAATGGAGACATTATTAGAATTATCTGGGATTATCTAAGTTGTGGCGTTCTTCAATAGGTTAGGGTCAAAGAGATTATGAAATTGTTTTCGGCGAAAACATACATTCAAAATTTTAATGGTGAGAACAAGTGGAAAATCGTGCACTAAATTGAAACCCTGTTTTGTACAGAAAGTTACCTTACTGCAATTCCATGCAATACTGCTGAGAAAACTGAATATATGATTTTCAGATTTCTCGACTTCTAACATCTTCCTTCATTTCTTCGACAGCCTACATAATTGTCTGTAAATAATGATGTTTAAAAATGGTCATAATACTACTGAAAATTTCTGAACATCCTGAAATTGGAACGAATGAAAAAATAACATTATTTGCAGATTCCTCAACTCTAAGAACCACTAAACTACATCAATATAGAAAGTTACCTTCTCGTAAACCCTCTTTTAACCCCTTTTATGTTGGACGATAAATAAGTATGCCTAAAAGTTTTTCATTATCCCATTCAAAAACCAGAACAAATTGTTGTAATATTGGTGAAATTTTGCAATATTAACGATCTTCACTCCATTTAGCCCGTTCCCCTTGGGCAATATCACTCAAACACTATGTGTTCCTTCCCCGTTTTAACGAAAATTATCACGAGTGCATTACCTTTAATAATTTATCTGGTATATAAAAAAAACAAAAATTTCAAGGTCATCAGTTTTCAGTAAAGATTGAAAACAAACTTTATTGAAAACTCATTTGGGGTGTGTTTTGTGAAGTCACCGATCATTTTATACCTCCGTAACAAAAATTTTTATTTTAAAAGCAATCCAACGTACGTAACACTAATTGCGCAAGTCCAACTTGCAATTGACCGATTATTTTTTTAAATATTGGAAGTAGGACTACGCGACATTACTATTACAACGGCATGTCGTGAATAGGTTAAAATTCGTCTGGTTCACGATGACATACAAGAAAAGGAGCAAATAATAAAGCCTTCAATATGCTCTACGTAATCAAAATTCAACTGCTGCCTGTATGAGCATATGTACAGTCTGTCAAGTAAGAACGTGTCATTTTTGGTAGATGCGATTCTAGCGATTCAACAAAAAATCGGTAGAGGGACCTTTTGTCTACGACGCATTTTAGTAAAAGTATCAGTCGACTCCGAAATTTCATCGAAATCACGTAAAATCCAAAATGAGTTACTTGTTTGCGCGTCGATGCGAGGCGGTCTGTCTTTGTTACCATCCAGGGGCCTAAAATAACATATATTTTCGCGGCCGTTAAATATATTAAAAAGTCGGTGTCGTTTTTGAAGAAGTGGATAAATCATTTTAACGACACGAAAAATGGCGACGACTTGCCAAAACGTGGCTCGGTAGGCAAAGTCACTGCGAAAGCCGAAAAACGAATCGAGTGGCAAAATTAAGAAAATCGGGTTTGAATGTGTGAAGCACATTTTTTTCAAGAATGCGAGCGCTCACGTTCTTACTTGACAGCCTGTAGAACCACCCGACATTACTACTGCAACGACATGTCATGAATAAGTTAAATAATAACGTACAAGAAAAGGAGCATATAATAAAGCCTCCAATATGCCCTACATAACTAAAATTCAGTTGCTGCCTGTAGGAGTAGTATGTATCCTGGATAACTAGCGCAGTGTGCTTTTTTTCCTCCCTTGACTTAATTTGCCAATGAAAGGAGAGCGATATGACAACACTGACAGTGTTGAAGCAGCAGTGACTACGGCCTTGAGCAGTATATAGGCGTAAAAAAGCATTTTACCGAATTAATATACCTTGTTATCCTTTAATGTATCAGAATAGCAATATATATATATATATATATATATATATATATATATATATATATATATATATATATATATATATATATATATATATATGTACAACAGCACTGCTGCATTTCGCCGAGTATAAAATAAAGACGTTTATTATCTATAATATATATAAAATGTAACGTCTCTCTGTCTGTCTGTCTGTCCGTTAGTGCGCTTATCACTGGAGAACCACTTATCCGATTTACGTACATTTTTTTTAAAAACATAGATATGTTCTCTGGCCAGATTATAGGCTATATTTTATTACGATAGGTCGCATAAGGAATGAGCAGTGACGATAATAGTAAATGAAGTCGGAAAAGTTTGCCGGTAGCGCGTTCCCTTGCAATAGACAGCCTAAACCATTAAATATGGAACAATATTATGTAGCAGATCTATAATATATATAAAAATGCAATGTCTCTCTGTCTGTCTGTCTGTCCATCAGTGCGTTTATCACGCGAGAACCACTTATCCAATTTACGTGTCTTTTTTAAATTCATACATATATTCTTTGGCCAGGTTATAAAATAATAATAATCTATATCTATAATATATATAAAATGCAGCGTCTCTCTGTCTGTCTGTCCGTTAGTGCGCTTATCACTGGAGAACCACTTATCCGATTTACGTGCTTTTTTTTAAAACATACGTATGTTCTCTGGCCTGGTTATCTATCTATAATATATATAAAATGCAACGTCTCTCTGTCTGTCTGTCCGTTAGTGCGTTACGTATTTTTTTTTAAAACACATATGTTCTCTGGCCTGGTTATAGGATATATTTTATTGCGTTAGTTAACATAAAGAATAAGCAGTGACGATAATAGTGAATCAAGTCGGAAAAAAGGCTACCGTTAGCGCGTTGTCTTGCAATATACTGCCTAAACCATTAAATATGGAACAATATCAGGTTGCAAAGGATATAATATATATAAAATGCAACATCTCTCTGTCTGTCTGTTACTGTGCTTATCACTTGAGAACCGCTTATCCGATTTACGTGTTCTTATAAATTTATACATATGATATGTTCTATATAATTCGATATAAGCTTAGATAATGGGAGATAAGGTGAGATAATGGGAGATAAGGTCAGATAATGGGAGATAAGGAGAAATAATGGGAGATAAGGAGAAATATTGCGAGATAAGTCGAGATAAGCCTAGATAATGGGAAATAAGGTAGATAACGAGAAATAATGAGAGATAAAGAAAAATATTGCGAGATAAGTCGAGGTAAGCCTAGATAATGGGAGATAAGGTGAGATAATGGGAGATAAGGCGAAATAATGGGAGATAAGGAGAAATAATGGGAAATAAACAGAGATAAGCTTAGATAATGGGAATTATGTAGAGATAAGGAGAAATAATGCGACATAAGGGGAAATAAATAAATGGCAGATATTTTTTTTACGTTAGGTAACATAAGGAATAAGCAGTGACGATCGTAATGAATCAAGTCCACGCGAGCAGAGCCGCGGGCACGGCTAGTTATATATATATATATATATATATATATATATATATATATATATATATATATATATATATATATATGTATATACACTCCTGGACAAAATTAACGCAACAATATATTAAATCATACAAATCTCTATAATGAATTAATTTTAATAATTTTTTTTGAACATTAGTTACACTAAAAGTTAGAAAAACTTATTCGGATACTTTAAAAGTAGATTAGCTACCAAATTTCTCTATAAGATTCGAATTAAAATGATTCTTAAGACCTAATAACAAAATCGTTGAAATTATGTAATAATGAAAAAAATAAACTGGGACACTAGTAGCAAAATTAATGGTGTAACTGGGACACTAGTAGCGTGTGTTGCCTCCTCTACTTCGGATGACAGCGTTTATGCGCCTAGGCATGCTTCTAGTTAAATTTTGGATAAAATCTTGAGGAATTTGCTCCCATTCTGATATTCATTTTCAAGTTCCATCAGGTTTCTAGGTGCAGGTATATGACGTTTCACATTTTTCTTGAGGTGATCCCATACATGTCGGATTCAGATCCGGGCTTTTTGGTGGCCATTGCATAATCGGTATATCAACTTGATTAAGATAATCGAGTACCTCCCTAGCCACGTGAGGTCGAGCGTTGTCTTGCATAAGCAGGAAATTGGGCCCCACAAAATGACCGAAAGGCATCACATGTTCTATTACAATATTCTCAAGATAGCAGTCAGCATTCATGGATCTCGTACGGACAGGAACTAACTCTGTGCGAGTATCAAAGCAGATGCCACCCCAGAACATAACAGAGCCACCGCCGAATGGAATCCTTGCAGAGATATTGCAAGGACCAAACCTCTCTCCTGATCTTCGCCATACTCGCTCACGACCATCTGGATGTTTTAGACTAACCCTAGTTTCATCTGTGAAGAAAACTTGTTTCCAATCATCCACAGACCAGTTTTCGTAATTTCGAGCAAAACGTAACCTGGCAACTCTGTTCTCTCTAGTAAGCAAGGGCGCAGTGGCTGGTCTCCTACTGTTTAATCCAGCTTCATTTAACCGTCTTCTAACTGTTTTAGAAGAAATTGTGGCATTGCGAACAGCGTCGAGTTCGTTTCTTATTATAGAACTAGTGACAGTCCTGTTTCTTAAAGCATATTGTCTTATAAAACGTTCATCTAGGTCGCTAGTGCATCGTTTTCGCCCTTGCCCTAGCCTTCTAGAATAAGTTCCTAATTCATTCAAGCGTCTTACCATACCACTTATCGTGGAAAGATGTTTGCCTAACAAATTGGCAACATAACTCTGACAATATCCCTCGTCCAATCAAACTGAGGCTCGCACTACCTGGTGTTCAGTTAAATTCCTTGTTCGATTCATTTTTCTAATTCTTCGGGGTCAAAAATAAAACAGTCTACCACAAAAACGTATTACTTTGAAAAAGGGAACAATTTATAAGCTTACTTTTAAAGAAAATCTATCGCATTATTACAGAAAATTGTTTATCTTCTAAAGAATTCTTTAAAACTGTAAATCTAAAACGAATTGTTTTGATTTCTGTCATGAACAACAAAACAAAATATGCATAGCCTACTATTCAAATACTCCATAAACTTTAAAACTGACATGAGAAAAAGATAAATTAATTTTCAGATTGTTGCGTTAATTTTGTCCAGGCGTTGTTCGTAGTATTCATGCATAATTTACTTTACTTTACCAATGGAACAAGATAACCAACTGCCCTTCCTAAACATGCATGTAAGCAAAACTAAAGATGGGCAGTTGGAACATACGCTGTATAGGACACCAACACACACGACTAGATATCTAAGTGTTGAATCTTATCACCACCCCTCACAATTCCAGGCCATGGCGAATACATTAATTTCCAAATCAATCTGCCTCTCAGCCACAGCCCTAAACAGAATAGATGCAAACAATAAACAGGGCTAATTCAACAACAAAATCTACGGACAAAATCCAGTGAAGACCCGGATAACAGACAGAGTTATTCTACCAAACATCAACAGGACCAACCAACACACGAATATCTACCAGACTACAAGAGCTTAAATTGGCTATCAAAAACAAACAAATCACAGCTGCTCTTTTTCAAGAATGGGACGTTTGGAGAGAATAAATGATGCTCTAAACGTCGTGGAAAACGGCATTTAAAACTGAAACCCATCGACCGATAGACACAGCAGAAATGACTGGAACAAAAGCCTCTGAAATGACGGCCGGAGGGACGGAATCAAACACGACCAAACAGAGCCACTATGACCTCCGACATCACCCGGCAGCAATGTAATCTCTAAGTAAGACCACGGTAAACATAAAACACAGTAGCGACGCTCAAGAAAATTTATAAGTCCTGTGTTTTATTACGTATGCGTTCTCTATCATACCAACAACATGATTGCAAACGCAATCGCGGATTGTGTTTACATCTGGATTTCAAGGAGAATCTTTTTATCACGTGCTACGAAATTCATTATTCATAATTTTCCAATAAGAAAATGACTTGTTTGACGTTATAATTGAAAATAATTATAAATAACCGGTCAAGTGCAAGTTGAACTTGCGCAATTAGTGTTCCGTACGTTGATTGCTTTTAAAATAAAAAATTTTGTTACATATGTATAAAATGATCAGTGACTTCACAAAACACACCCCAAATGAGTTTTCAACAAAGTTTGTTTCCAATCTTTACTGAAATCTGATGACCTTGAAATTTTTGTTTTTTTTTAAACGCCAGAAAAATTATTAAAGGTAATGCACTCGTGATAATTTTCGTTCAATCTACACCCCGTCGAGAATATTCTGGAATTTTTTCAAAATTTTTTTTATAAGCACTTTTCGAGATAAGGCGCGGGACAGCGATTTTTCGCGATTTTTAAAAAATAATACAAAGAAAAGTGCTCGCAAGTATTACATTATATATACATTTTTTACTCGTGTTTTTACAAGCTTTCATTTGACACCACACTCCATGACCTAGTAAAAATAATTTTTTTTCCACTTCCGATTTCACCCCACAAAACTAACCCCTTAAGTCAAAATTTAACTCTCAAAACTACATGGTTCTGATAAGGCCATCAATTCCTATATCATTACCAAATTTCAACTTTCTACGTCAAAGAGTTTCGGAGAAAAATCGGGTGTGACAGACAGACAGACAGACAGACACCGAAGTGATCTTATAAGTGTTCCGTACGGAACACTAAAAAGATGTCAAGAGGAAGCTTTGTTGTGGGGTTAGTGCTTGTAAAAATATATGTGGTACCTCCAAAAGAGTTAGTTTTTTTAGATTTCCCAAATATCCTAAAAGGTAACTTATTCATAATTCTTTATTTCTACTATGTAATATATTATATAAAGATTATGATAATTGTGATAGATAATTAGAGATACCTTTTATTTGTAAAACTGTTGAGATTTTATTATTGTTAAGAATTGGTTTATGCTATTACACTTTTTTTTTTGAATTTAGGGCAGAATGTTTGCTAGAGTTAAGTTATATTACCTACTAAAATTCGCTAACCAAACTTTCAAAACTCAATCTGGGCATGCAAAAGTAGTAATTCTCCAGCACGAATGAATCAGTGCATGTTGTATGAAAATTATTATATTAGATTTAACTAATGATAAAATGGAGCAAAAAGTATGTTTACATCATTTTTAAGTTCAGAAGAAAGACGATCTCATCCTAAAATAATAATTATAATTATTTTCAATCTCTCCAAATTACTGGGATTCGCTGAAATATAAAGAGCATGACTGTTGACATTATACGCGCGAAGCTGAAGGTGTGCAGAGATATATTTTCAAAATGAACATTTTTTCCGCCTAGATAATATCTCTAATAGTTGAGAAATATAAATTTAACAATGAAATATTTAAATAAATAACGCGCAAAAAGCATTGAAACCAAATAGATTTCTTCCTTGTATTTTTGGCATTTTTTCCTGTTTTTTGTATATCTGTTTTAATAAAAAACCCAGTCAACAAAATTTCCATTTCTACAGAATATGATTTTTATTGAAGGAAGGAATTTGAATATATCAATAAAACTCGTGGGCATCATACCAGCAATATGGCAACAGGTCATATGACCATTACAAACTCGAACCCCTTGAGATCAAAGGTCCCGAGTCGGACTTTCGCTACTGTGTTTTATGTTTATTGTGGTAAGACACTGTACTCAGAGAAGGGTGCATTGAAAATTCCAGGTAAGGCCTGCAAAAAGTAGTTAAATGGATATACCACCTTTATGTCAATTGAATCTTAATATATTACACAGGGCAACAAAAAAATATTTTTGTTTTGGTGCCTGGGATTTTAGAGCTGATTTTAACTATATTTGGGACGCTAAATCTATACATGCAATCCGTTTTTTTCTCTATCAGCTCTACTTTTTTAGATACATCAACTTATCTACCAATGTGGTTTTTATTCAGTATATTCATTTATGAGAGTTCTAAAATTATTATATATTCATTAATGTAGGTACAATGGTTTTATTGTCAGTCTGTAATTGAGTAAATTCCAGGTAAATCTATAAATAGTGGAACCATTGCCTATCAGGTACCTGTTTGTGCGTTCTTACTAATGAGAGTAGATCGAATTCGGCGTGTTATTTTATGTTTAAGAAAAGAGTGTTTTTGTGTTATTGAACAGAATTAAAATGAGTTCAGGTTCCAGTTCAAGAAGAAGTTGTGTAAATCAACCTGATGTGTTTTGCTATATATGCGGAGAATACATGTTTCAACAAAACAGACAAACTATTACTGACTTTGTAAAGCGAGCGTATCTTGGATACTTTGGAGTTAAGCTTGGTGATCAGGACAAAACGTGGGCCCCGCATCTCGTATGTAAAACTTGTACAGAGCATTTACGGCAGTGGACTACCGGGAAAAGAAAATGTCTAAAATTCGGCGTACCAATGGTTTGGAGAGAACCAAAAAACCACTTCAATGATTGTTATTTCTGTTTAGTAAATACTAATGGAATCAATCGAAATAACCGCAGTAAGTGGACTTATCCCCATGTGGACTCGGTAATACGCCCTATCCCGCACTCAGATGAAATACCGATTCCAACATTTCATCAGCTACCACATATCTCTGATGACGAATATTTTCCCTCTGATCGCTCTTCTGATGCTAATAAAAGTTCTGATGCTAATGAAACTAACAGTGACTATGAGGGGACGTCATCAGTTCCTCAACGCTTCAATCAAAATGAATTAAATGATCTCACCAGGGATCTCAATTTATCGAAAAAAGCTTCTGAAGTACTGGCTTCTAGGTTGAACGACAAAAATTTACTGAAACAAGGAACCAAAATTACCTTTTACCTTACAAGAGAAAAAGATCTGCTACCATTCTTTTCTCAAGAAGACAATCTTGTATTTTGTCACGAAATTAGGGGACTCATGAAAGAAATGGGACTTTTTGAATATATTCCAGATGATTGGCGCCTATTTATTGACAGTTCAAAGCGAAGTTTAAAATGTGTCCTTCTACATAATGGGAATAAATATGGTTCTATACCACTAGCTCACTCAACGAAACTGAAAGAAGAATATGTATAATGCCATAGCTTTGGTCTTGCAGAAGATAAAGTATTACGAACATCAATGGATGATTTGTGTAGACTTAAAAATGGTAAACTTTCTTCTTGGGCAGCAAAGTGGTTACACGAAATATCCGTGTTTCTTGTGCCTCTGGGATAGTAGGGACAAAACACACCACTGGGTTAGAAAAGATTGGCCTCAGAGAGAAAACATGGACGTTGGGGAAAATAATGTCATTAACGACGCTTTGGTTGAAAGAGAAAAAATCATACTTCCTCCGTTACATATAAAGTTGGGCTTAATGAAGCAATTTGTAAAGGCTCTTGATAAGAATGGGTCTTGTTTTGCATATATAGGGGTAAAAATGCATCAGTTGAGCACAGAACAACTCAAAGCAGGGATATTGGACGGCCCACAAATAAGACAATTAATTAAGATCCTGCCTTCATAAATTCAATGAATCAAGTTGAACGAGAAGCTTGGACATCATTTGTTGCAGTTGTAGAAAATTTTCTAGGCAAACATAAAGCTCAAAACTATGTTGAAATGGTTAACAAGATGCTTAATAGTTTCAAATCCTTAGGGTGCAATATGAGTATTAAAATACACTATTTACACAGCCACTTAGACCGTTTTCCAGAAAATTTAGGAGACATGAGTGAGGAACAAGGTGAAAAATTTCACCAAGATATTAAAGTTATGGAGGACCGCTACCAAGGAAGATGGGACATGCACATGATGGCAGATTACTGCTGGAGTTTAAAAAGGGACTGTTTAAAAAAACATTCAAGAATGTCGCGGAAAAGAAGCTTTCCAAGTGTTGAGTGACTATTTCATTTCTTCAATGTTTTTTTTTGTGTGTAAGTACGACATAATATTGTATTTTGTATAACTAAAATAAAAATTTCGTATCTACTTTTGTTTACTACACTTACGGATTTGAGTTACAATAATGTAACTTATATTTCTCTAAAATTGTGTATCTTAAAAATTTGAGCTCCTAGGTACAAATTAATACGTTATTTGAATTCAGGACATCAAATTGATATAGAATCAGCTCAAAAAACCTCGACACCAAAACAGCTGGTCCCCTGTGTTATTAGCAAAAAGTAGAAACGGTGCAAAACAAAATTAATTTAATTGTTATGTACACTAACTACACCACTGATGACCACACACACTTCAAAGTCGTTATAGTCAATTTGGTAGCGTAGAAAAATAAATTTGTGCATTTACCTCCAATTTAATAACAATAGAGGGTTCGTAAACATGCATTTAAGATCGGACAATTACACTATTTAATTCTTTATTGACGGTCATAATAGAAAAATAAATGATATGTTGTTTAAATTATAGTGAATTTTTATTATCTTTATAAATAGCTCAGTAGGTGTTACAAAATATATGCACGTTCTTAGTCTGCCAAAAAGTCTACATGTAGGAAAAAAACAAATACTTTTTTTTTTTTAATTTTTTCGTTAGTAAAAATTTCTACGTATAGTCTGTCAAGTAAAAACGTGTCCGCGTTAATTTTGACTTAAGGGGGTAGTTTTGGGGGGTGAAATCGGAAGTGAAAAAAAAAATTTTTACTAGGTAATCGAGTGTGGTGTCAAATGAAAGCTTGTGAAAATACAAGTACAATATATATATATATATATATATATATATATATATATATATATATATATATATATATATATATACGAGGTATATCCACAAAGTAAGTTCCGTTTCTATTTCTATTCGCGGCAGCGCTGCGATCGCAGTTCCGAGCATGCGTGGCAGTTACTCTGACTCAAGCAGAAGAAATGTACGCCATTTTCAGATCGCTGCTGCCGACGTGTTCTTTGTAGTGCTTCTTTATGATGTCAGCCTTAATTGAAAATGCCGCCGCTTGTGAAATCAAATCTGTGATTCGTTTTCTAAATGCAAAGAAAGTTAAACCAAGTGAAATTTATCGGCAAATCTGCGAGGTTTACGGACAAACTGCTATGAGTGATTCAATAGTTAGAAGATGGGTCAGACAGTTCAATGAAGGACGTGATCAAGTGCACGATGAAGAACGATGTGGACGCCCGTCTTTGATTACTGATGAACTGGTTCACGCAATTGAAGAGAAGCTTAAGCAAAACTGTAAGTTTACAATTAGTGCTCTTGCTATGGAATTTCCGCAAATCTCACGATCACTAATTCATGAAATTGTTAATGAAAAACTGAAATTTCGAAAACTTTGCTCACTTTGGGTACCCAAAATTCTTACTGAACAACACAAAAACCAACGGATGGGCAGTGCGCTTCAGTTTTTGACACGCTACAATGAAGACGGTGATGATTTTCTTTCTCGGATAGTCACGGGGGATGAAACTTGGATATCTTACGACACCCCAGAAACTAAACGGCAATCAATGGAATGGAGGCACACTTCGTCCCCAACGAAAGTTAAGCCTAAGCAAATCGTGACACCTCGAAAACTCATGTGCACCGTTTTTTGGGACAGAAAAGGCATTTTGCTGATTGATTTCTTACCACGAGGCCAAACAATCAATGCACATGTTTACTGCGAGACCATTAAGAAATTGCGCCGCGCAATACAGAACAAGCGCCGAGGATTACTGTCGAAAGGTTGTTGTTTTTTTTCACGATAATGCCCGACCTCACACTGCGAACGTGACAAAAGAACTCCTACAGGAATTTGACTGGGACGTGTTTGATCATCCTCCGTACAGCCCGGACCTCGTTCCTAGCGACTTTCATCTCTTCTTACACCTAAAATCTTTCCTTGGTGGTCGACACTTCAACGATGATGACGAGCTGAAAGAACATGTTACCACATGGTTGAAAACACAGGCGGCAACCTTCTATGAAGAAGGCATACAAAAACTTGTGCCACGCTATGACAAGTGCCTACAAAATTTCGGAAGCTATGTAGAAAATTAGTTTAACAGTTGTAGATTTTTGTACAATAAATATTTTTTCTGTATCTGTACACGTTTTTTTTATATAACCAAACGGGACTTACTTTGTGGATATACCTCGTATATATATATATATATATATATATATATATATATATATATATATATATATATAGGGTGGCGTATAAGTAACGTTATGATTTAATAAGTGAATAAAATTTTTTGTTAACGTCTTTTTTTTATTTTTTTTTTCAGAATTAATTTGGGGAATTTATGATGGAAAGACTCAGCACAGAACAAAGAACCAAAGTTGTTCAATTTTATTACGAAAGTCAGCATTCGATTATTCAGACACAAAGATCATATCGAAATTTCTTTCATGTTCGAAATGCACCTAGCGCTCCAACAATTTAAAGATTGGTTCAGCGTTTTCGGCAACAAGGGGCTGTCTGGGATCTTCCGCGTGCTGGAAGACCTCGTGCAGTTCGAAATGATGTGAACATTGCTCGGGTGCAAGCAAGTATTGAGGAAAACCTCGAAACTTCCACCAGGCGACGTTCTCAGCAGTTGGTGATGTCTAGGCGGTCTTTGCAAAGAATTTTACATAATTTACACCTTTTCCCATATAAGATTCAATTGGTTCATGAGTTAAAACCAAATGATGCACAAAGACGCATTCAATATAGTCGCCGTTTGCAAGAATTGTGCCTAGAAAACAACGAGTTTATTCACAAATTTATAATGAGCGATGAGGCCCTTTTCCACCTCAATGGTCACGTGAATAAACAAAATTGCATAATATGGGGCACCCAAAATCCAAGAATAATTGTTGAACATCAAATGCACCCACTTAAATGCACAGTTTGGTGTGGAATAACTTCAGAACAGATCATTGGACCATATTTTTTCGAAAACGACGAACAAGTTGCGGTTAATGTGAATGGCATTCAATTCCGGGCAAAGATTGAAAATTTTTTAAGGCCCGAGGTAGAGAACAATCCAGAATTGTGGTTCCAACAAGATGGAGCCACAGCTCACACAGCTCGTCCGACTATGGCTCTCCTGCGCGAAATTTTTGCTGATCGAATAATATCGCGTTTTTTCTGATTTTAACTGGCCACCGCGTTCGCCCGATTTAACGGCTTCCGATTTTTTTCTTTGGGGTTACCTAAAGAGTAAGGTATATGCCAATAAGCCAAGAACAATCCAACAGCTTAAGGCGAATATCCGAGAAGAAGTGAGGGCGCTGGGACCTGAAATTCTAAGAAAAGTTACGGGAAATGCTCTGGAAAGAGCACGTCAGGTCGAAGCAAACAACGGGCATCATTTGAAAGATATTATCTTCAAAACATAATGTGAACATATTTCCAAACTATATTCTAAATTTTAATAAACGCCAACGTTAAATAAAATCAGAAAGAAAAAAAAGTTATTCATTAAATAAATCATAGCGTTACTTATGCGCCACCCGATATAATGTAATACTTGCGCACACTTTTCTTTGTATTATTTTTAAAAAATCGCGAAAAATCGCTATCCCACCCTTACCTCGAAAAGTACTGATTAAAAAATTTTGAAAAAATTATGGAATATTCAACACGGAGTGTAAATTGAACGAAATATCTGATATATATAAAAAAAAAATTTAAGGTCATCAGTTTTCAGTAAAGATTGAAAACAAACTTTGTTGAAAACTCATTTGGGGTGTGTTTTGTGAAGTCACTGATCATTTTATTCCTCCGTAACAAAATTTTTTATTTTAAAAGCAATCAACGTACGCAACACTAATTACGCAAGTTCAACTTGCATTTGACCTGTTGTTTTTTATCATACTCTACGACCCAAAAACTATCTGTGAACTCCAAACCTCTGGCGACCAGGCTAATTCCAACAGATAATTCTGTGGTTTATCGAACCCACTGAGATATGGTGCCTGAATGTGAATTATAATCATTAAAAAGCCAATATCAATTCTGTGCCCACTTAAAATGCTCCTGCAGGATACACGGATCCTAGAATGATTTGACTATATTTGGTGGCAACGCTCTTAAAAACGACATAATTCGAACACGTTAACACCGACAATATTTCATATTCAGCTGTTGTGACGTCATAAGTTTTAATGTAATCTTATTGCCAAACATTTGGAACGATGAACGGGTAATAAATAATAAAAAAAAAATTAGGCTATTTAAACTTGAAACTTATAGGTCGTCTAAAAATAAATTATTACATATTAAAATATTCTCACGTTATGTACGTTTTTATTGTTACGGAACACATTGAAAATTAATAAATCTATCACCGCGTTGATACTAAATATAATATATTAATACCGATACTTCACAACAGTGAGTACTACTAAAGCAAACACTTTATTCTTGCACTAGACGCGCGTTTCGCTAACCATGCTGGCACCATCAGGAGCGCAGATTAACTATCCCTAAGATTAAAAACCTTGACTATTAACTCTCAAGTTGTGATTGTTCAAGTGGAATGTTTTCTTTCGTTTGCAAAAATTGTCATTTATTTTATACCGTTTATTAAGATTTACTGAATAAGGTCTCTTAAGGCATCCAGTGTAAATAATAGATAATCAAAAACCGGAAGCTCACGTCACTTCAGTAAACCGGAATCTGAAAGCAACAGAAATTCAATAATTGCTTCCATTTTCCAAAGGAGACATGTAACAACATCATCCCTAAGGAATACTTAAGAGCTTTAGAAATATTTTATGAACTTTCTAGGGGAAATCCCAGGGTTGTTATATAGAGAAATTTTGAACCAATTCTGGTGCACTTATTGATCCTTTTTCTTTGTGGAAACCTGCTCTTAGTCGCTGATATTTAGCGACCGACACGGTTGACAGTTACAACTTGAGAATCTGATGGATGTAATGGTATCATACACTTCAACACATCTTTGCCACTTAATTTTTCTGAAAAAATTTGTTTCAAGAAGATGTGACAAAAGTTGCCTCCACGTAGATTAGATTTGATGTCGGTAGATTTTTAGAAGAGTGCCGAAAACACAACGTTTTAGATTTAGACAATATTATTTTTAAGAAATAATTTTCAAGGTCTGTAGTTTGAGATATAATAAAAGTTTTTCTTCCTTGGGTTATTTCTGTATACATTGATTATTAAGAAACTTCCACAGGTTACAGCACTTATAGATATAATATTTCTGGATTTCTCCCATCTCAATTGAAAAAATGTTGCTGACGTTTCGATCATCATCCTACTGACTTCTTCAGAGCTTGTTTTGAGGATTGATCTCTTCGGAATTTAGAACGAAACTGATATAATTCCGCTGGCAAACGTCTTTTATATTAGCTAACCGTTGTGGGGGGAAGGCAAGGTTTTATGGATGATTTGTTCCTGGATTGGTGAAAGGTAAACCAGCGTCACGTTTAAGGTTATTGGGATGTTTAGATATTTCGATAGACCCCCGAATCTTCTTAGAATAAAATAAGGAATTTGTTGCAAGGATCTCCGATTGGCCAAAGAAATTTTTATGTACTGTCCCATGCTAGTGTTCTGCAAGGGCTTAGGTAAAAATGTTCTTTAAATTTAGTACATATTTTTTTGCTCATTTCGCCGATATAGGTTTTACAACAACTACAAGAGATACTGTAGACTCGTATATTTTTTAAGGGGAATCTTATCTTTGAGTGATCTGAGATGTTGTAAGAATTTAGGACACGTAGAGAATCGTGTTATTATTTTATGTTTCTGTAGAATTTTCAAATTGCGATCTGTTATATTCTCTGTAAATGGAAAAACTAGAATCCCAAGAGAGTGATCTGCTTGATTTCTAGCCTTCAGAGTTACCTGGGGAGACATCCGCTTTTGAACGGAGTATTTTATATCTTGGTTCTAGAATTTGTTTGATTGAAGAATGGAAGTAAGGTGCTTTAGTTCTGATTAGAGAGATTGTACCTGAAAGAATGATACAGCTTTATGAACAAGGAAGTTGGTGGGTGGGTTTTTGGGAGGGATGTGGCCCAAAGTCATATATGTCTTTCGATTAATATCAGTACCTAAAAATGAGAGAATGAGAGAAAGATTCTTGAGAAGTGTCGATGAATTGTGTTTCGAAGTGTTCGATAAATACGGATGGGGGGTCATCCCAAAAGTTCTCGGCCTTACAAAGAAAAAGCAAGATTAACGAAAATGTTTTTTTATTTTTCTACATAGTTACTTCGCAAATCGATACATTTAATCCAACGAATTTTCACCATTTTAATACCCTCATTATAATAAGATTTATCCAACTTTCTAAAATGAGCGTTCGTCTCAGCTTTAACTTCATCATCCGAAGTAAATCCTTATCTAGCCAGCCATTTTTTCAGGTTTAGAAACTAGAAGTTATTACTGGGAGCCAAATCTGGAAAATACGGTGGATGTGAAAGCACTTCGAAGCTAAGTTCATGCTGTTGTGCGACCATAATTTGAGGCGTGTGTGAAGGCATATTATCGTGATGAAAGAGTTTCTTTGTTGCGAGATGTGGACGTTTCGCCTGAATAGCATCCTTCGATTGGTCCAGTAGTGAAACATAATATTCCCTGGTGATGTTTCTACCTTTCTCCAGGCGCACTTTCACTGATACCACCCACGGCTCCGACTGCTCCTTCGGCTCTGGCGTGAAATGATCAATCCATGTTTCGTCTACTGAGACTTCGCAGAAATTCACTAGACTTATGTTGAAACAAATCTAAACATCTTTGGGAAATGTTCATTCGAAGGCGTTTTTGGTCGATTGTGCGGCACCCATCGAGTAGAAGGCTTTCTGATCAAGATGTTTACAATATCAAGGAGTTGGCGTACCTTCAGTTAGCAACTATTTAGTAAGTAAATTTTGGCCACAATCTCGTTGGTCGTAGAGGTTTGCGGGCGTCCTAAGCGTTTATCATTTTGAATGGATAAATGCCTACGTTTAAATTCAGCAGGGCTTCGAAATAGTTACCCATCCACTCTGCTCTCCAGATGTGGCCCCAAATGATTTTTTTTGCTAACGAAGTTCAAAAAGTGGCTTAAGGGGAAAAAGTTTTCATCAAATTAACAGGTTATTTGCAAATGAGTATTATGCAGAGTTCGGAATATTTTTTTCTGAGGGAAAAAAACTGAAATCTCGCTACATTGAACTCAATATAGATTATGTTGAGAGATAAATTTTTGTTTATGCAAAAAAAATGTTATTTACTTTTCTTATTAATCCACTCTCATATGTCCGCTTATTCTCAAATATCTACAAAACTACTGGATAGATTTTTGTATTCAATCAGCTATGTTTTAACTTAGGTAAAAAAATCAGTGAAATCGGTTTTGTAGATCAAATGGTATCTTCCTGCTTTTGAGAGCACTCACAGAACACGGCAAGGTATATTTTCTTCTCTCGGCATTACTATTATATTTACTTATCTTTATGTCTTTGGCAGCAATATAATTAACAAAATAAATTTTCACTGTGAAAAATGCAACAAATGTTAGCAATATGTAATTGATACTTAATACTCAAAGTATAACATACAGACAAAGAGAATTAAGCAAGATTTTGCAGTCGGTGCAAGTTTTGCACTCTTCAAATTTCTCTGTAAATTAAAAAAAAAAAGAATGAAATATATTACTTTAACTATCAATGTGCCCGCCGCGTAGAGACGCCCGATAATGAGACGCGCTTACAACGCTCACTTTTTAATCGTTGAAAACGAAGGGGAATAATCATTTAATGTGACATTTCACTCTTTGTTCCGTAGGAGTTAAACCTGTATGTATGTATTTTATAACAGCTCGCCTTACAACTGTACTCATTTTTTAGAAAATGTTTAAAACTGGTTTGTTTACACGATCGTTGCAAAAAGACAACTAAACACACATATCTGAAACTTCACAGCACGCCATCCGGTAGATGAAACTTAAAAAATATCATAATAATTTTGTCATTTTGGCGCAATGTCTGCATCAGGCCGAAAACTTTTGGAACGACCCTCGTATGTTTGCAATAACTTGAGAAGGAGAACCACCCACTGACTTGCCAGTTTCGTGCTAGATTCAGAAGTCAGCTCTAAGAACAAGCTCTGAAGAAATCGGCAGCTATTCACAAACGTTTCACGGTTTTTAATATTTTGGGGCTAAGAGGTTACAGACACTTGGACGCTGCAAAAAGTATGTACAGGGTGAGTCAACGATAGAGTAAAGTTGATTAGTTTCGGGAATGACGAAAAAATGTTAAATACAATAGTTTTAGGGAATGTTAAGGTACACAGTTTAAAATTATTTTTGAGCATACAGGGTACTTCAAAAAAGTGTGGCCGATATAGCATGTTTTTTTTAAATGGAACATCCTATTTTCTAATTTATTTTTAAATTCTGCGTAAAATTTTATAACTTTTTTATTAATAAAACCTAAACCTAGTAGTTTTTCTAATATTTCAATTTTTTTAAAAAATACTGGTTTTCAGTTTTGTAGAAAATTGCCATTGTTTCTGAAGGTGGAATACTCATAATTGGTACGAGCGTTCTACAGAGATGAAAAAAAAGATATTTGTAAAGAAATTTGAGTTAGATGCTACGGGGTGTTCAAAATAAATTTATGCATTTCAGTTATTTTAAATTGAAATATCTCACATTTTTTAAATGGCACACCCTGTATATTATTTTTTTTTGACAGATTTTACAAAACCCTCCAATTTTTATTAAGTATGTCATATACCTATTTCTAATAGTTTTCGATTTATTTTAAATTTTTCAATTTTTACCCTTGTTTTTAATACACTTACGCTATAACATCAAAACAAAAATGTAGGCACTGTCAAATTTTGACAATTAAGCAAGTAAAAATAGTTTAATTTGTTGTAGTGACGTATAAAGGTAACAGTTATGAATTTTCGTAAAAATGAATTAATTGATATGGTTTATATATTGGGCGAGGCGGGAAAAAAATTGTCTTTCGGCAGTAAGGCTTTACGGAGCGAAGCACCCTAATAAACGTATACCATCTAGAAAAATCTTTTCCGTGCTTAATGGAGCGGTTTGATGGTAATGGTAGCATTGAGTATACGAAACGGAAAGTAGTAAACCTGTATGCTACCAATAAGGAAAAAAGAAATGGAGATTTTACTTCATGTTGAAGATAATCCCCAGGTCAGCAGCCGTCAACTAGCTGATTTATCTGACACATTCCAATCTACGGCTTATCGCACCACGAGAAAATACAAGTATCATCTCTTTCATATGGAACTACACCAAGAACTTCAAGACCGTGATTTTGAACTACGAGTAAACTTTTGTACCACCGTGAATGAAGCAATAGAGGCCGCTCCAAATTTTTTATCCAAAATAATGTTTTCTGATGAAGCTACTTTTCGCAGTAATGGAGCAGTTAACAGCCATAACATGCATTATTATTTAACAGTTAATCTATTTTGGGTCCGGGAAGTTCAAAACCAAAACCATTGGTCGTTTAATGTATAGTGTGGAATATTAAATTTTCGAATTATTAGTCGATATTTTTTCCACAAACCGCTTAACGGGCCTAGATATCTAATTTTTTGCAAAACGAATTACCCCAGAAGAAATTGATAAGGGAACAAATGTGGATTCAACAGGACGGAGCTCCTGCTCATTACCACCGGGAAGTTCGAGAATTTGTAAACAATCAGTACCCACAAAAATGAATCGGTAGAGATGGATTCATTCAATGGCCCCCTCGATCATGTGATTTAACACCTTTAGACTTCTTGTTGTGGAGTTTATATATTTTTATTGTACTTTAAATTATAAGAATTTTTTTTAAAAAAAAAAAAAACATGTTACGGGTTAAACAGACCACTGATGAAAACTATGGCGTCTTCTTGTCTGCAGGATAACTTCACAAAAAATTATCCAAATAAAAATTAATCCTGTAAAATAATGTAGTAGTAAAAAATTGCCGAAGAGGTTTTTTCAAAAATAAAAAATTTACGATGTTTCAAACTTCAGTATCCAACTTTCAACCAAAAATATTGTGTTTAATTATTTATAAAAAATTGTCTATTAGAAAAATTAAAAAAACCTCTCGACATTTTGTAGAAAAAGTAATTATTAAGATTTTTAAAAAAAAGTTAAAAAATATTAGAAATTTACTGAGTAATATTGCAGACAGTGCACTAAGACAGGTAGCGGTCCCAGTCCAACGCCAGGTCACATTTAATGCTCTAACTTTGGAATGGAATAAAAATCTCTAAAAAAAATCGAATTTTTGGAGGTATTGTAACCCCTTAAAACTATATATTCCAAATTACATATTTACCCTGAAATTTGGTACAATTTAATTAAATATGGTACAAATTGCAAAAATCTGCGAGTACGAAAATTTTAAGCCGCGGAACAACCCTTAAACATTGGCAAGTTAAGGACTCCGTCGATGTTTTTGGCGTGGCCCAAGTTAAATAAGCTTTGATCACCGAGTTTTAGAGGGACCAGGTTGTTAAATTTTTGATTAAATTCCGTAAAGTTGATTTGCGATGGTAATGCGGAGATTAAATTTAGAATTTACAGATGGGGGATTATTATTTGTCGTCCCCTTTGGCCTTTTAAGTTCGAGGTTGATGGCACCCAAAATTATTTAAAAACCTTAAATTGTAATTTATTTAAGGATAAATAACATCGTAGCGTGTATTACAAATACACGCTACGATAGCTTATTTGTTTAACAAGATTATAGTCATGGGGTGAGAAGTACCGAAACTTTTGCAGAAAAAAACACTGTTTTTGCTAAAAATCGATGATATTCCTCTACATAGTTTACTTCAAGAGCAATCCACTTATTTCAGCGATTCTCCAGCATTTGGATACTTTGCATATAATCGTTTCTAACATAAGCCTCAATTTCCCGTTCGCCATCTTTATTTGAGCCAAATATCTTTCCCTACAGCCACCTTTTCAAACTTGGAAAGAGGTAAGATTTGCTGGAGGCCAGACCCGGTGACTGAGATGGATGAGGAACAAATTCATAGCCCAATTGGTCCAATTTCACCATCGGTTTTATTGACTGGTGAGCTGAAGCATTATCTTGGTGAAGCAGCAGTTTTTTGTTTGCTAAATGTGGCATTTTTTTTTGTTCACGCGTTCTGTTGGAATCCTCACGAGGTTAGCTATCGCTCTTACTTTAACTTTGCGGTCATTTAGAACAATATGGTGGATTTTTTGTGTTTTTTGGACGTCCGGAACGTGGTGTATTATCGGCGCGGTGTACGACCTCATTTAAGTTCACTAAACTATCAAAACATAGTTGCTTTCGACGGAGCAGAACTGCCATAACATTTCTTAAGCCTTCCTCGGGTTTTGGCTGTATTTTTCTGATCAAAAAGCAATGTTTACTAAACACATGAAATTCTTTTCGTTTTGCAAAAATTAGAAGTGGCGTCACTTAAACAGTTGTAACTCGCAAACTAATAGACAAAATGTCATGGAAATTTTACACGAAGCTTCTGAGAGTTGACACTAACTGAAAATTATTTGATTTTTTTTTATTTGTGCTGCTATCTCTCGGAAAGTCTCGGGACACCCCATGTTAGCAGTATGTTAGTGCGTTTAAAACACTGATCTTCAGAACAGTTTATTCTATCGATTGTTCCGTACGAAACACGAAGATTACTTGGTTGTATGTCCGTCTGTCCGTCTGTCTGTCCTTCTGTTACACACAGGGTGAAGATTAAACGAAAATTATCACGAGTGCTTTAATAATTTATCAAAGACATAAAAAAAACAAAAATTTCAAGGTCATCAGTCTTCAGTAAAAAAAACTTTGTTGAAAACTCGTTTAGGGTGTGCTTTATGACGTCATTGATCATTTTAGACCTCCATAACAAAAATTTTTATTCCAAAAGCAATCAGCACTAATTGCGCCATGCGTCCGACTTGCACTTCCGGTTTTATTTAAACTGAAAAAGGTAAAATTTCTTGAGTATGTAATAAATAAAATAAGAAATTCTCAATTTTAAACGTTACTCAGTATATATGACCCCTACACCAAACACTAATTTTGCCCTCGGCATGCGTTTCGCTAACCATGTTAGTAGATTTGTAGTTTAGCTTTAGTCAGTCAACATTCCTGATGAAACTAACATGGTTAGCGAAACGCGCATCCCGTGCAAAAATGTGTTTGGTGTAGTGGTAATATGTACTGAGTAATGTCATTAGCCGAAAATTTCACATTCCCAACATAATTTAAACGTCCATTTTCTCGTAAGTTATAGCGAAGTACCATTCTCACAATTTGTCTGCAGTTCCACTTGACGCAAGGGTTTACGCGTTTAAATATATTAAACGATTTTCACAACACCCTGTATGTTATTGCACCAACGCCTAACATGTGTATAAAATTTGCTAAAACGCTTTACACGAAATACAACCGTCTTAATTTAAAAATTATAAGTTTCTCAAGTTGATCTGTGTCATAGTATATTTTTACAGATGATTTTTAAAAGATTTATGAAGTAAAAACCGATATTCCAGATTTTCTACGTATTACTTGCCACGTTTTTCTAAACTATGAAAACTTTTGTGACTTGAGAAAATAAAAGGAAAACAAAATTTATGTGGAAACTAAAAACTTTGATTAATTATTTTTTTAGGAAATGCTCTCGAGAATTACAACGGCGTATTGATAAGTTTCGAGCATAGAAAGAACAAGCAAATCTCAAAACCAAAAATTGTTTTTTTAATGTAATCTTCTTTTAACTTTATACATTTAGTATGCAACGATTACAAAGTTACTATAGACCTTTCAAAAAAACTCTTTGTCTTGATTTTCGAACCAGTTTTCAACATTTATTACTTCTTCTTTTGAATGAAATTTTTGTTTCTTCAAATGTTTTTCCAGTTTTGAGAATAGGTAATACTCCGAGGGATCTAAATCAGGGGAATATTTGGGTATGATCAATCAGTTCAAATCTAAATTCGGCAGAATTATGGCGGACGATTATCGATGAGCTTTGAAAGAGACACCGAAGACCCTTGTCATCTTATATCAATGAACATACGTCATTTTACATAGCAAGGTTCAAGAGACAGAGGGGGGGCATATAACTACAAGGAGATTTCTTAAAGAAAAAGAGTGAACACTAAAGAAGGAGCTACTTCTTAGAGGAAGGCGGCAATCGACAAACGGAGATACTAAACGAAATCCGGTGAAGCCCCGTTAGGAAAAAAATCCTCCTGTGATTACCGAGGGGTGGAAATGTCCCGTAAAAAACTCTCTATCCATAATGGCGGAGGAGGACATATGCCGCTCCTTGGCTACACCACCAGATGGTAAGTTAGATGCAGCAGCTTTGGTTCATACAAAATTTCTCGATTGGTTCTTGAGTATTTTAAGAGGAATGAACATGGTTTTCTTTGACGTTTCATTGCTGTCAACAAAACCTAGGACTTCGGAGATAATTTAATTAGTCAAAATCGTAGGCAAAACCTCCTCTGTCGCACAGTGTGGCAAAACGGTCAACGCTCTGAAAGTCAATTTTTGAGCTATCAAAGTTTTTTTAAAAATACTTGCAAAGGAATCTGAGTTACTGCCGCTTTGACGAATTTTTTTGTTTATGTGTAGTATATCTCCTATAAACTGATATGGGCTGAAACCTTAAAACTAGTAAATACAGTTCTTTTTAATCCCTCAAGTCACACATTTTTTAAGCATATTTAAAAAACAGTAATATCCGTATATATGCTTTTTAGGTTGCTGAATTTAAATCTGATATCAAATTCACGATTCTGACAGTTGACATCTGTAAAATAACTGTCAAATTACTATTAACTATTGAAAGACTAAAAATAATATTAAACTTCATGTTTTTCAGGTCGCTGAATCCGAATCTGATGTCAGAGTGACAATTTTCACAGTAGTCAGCTGTCAAATGGCTGTCAAATCAGTCGTAACTATTGAAAAACTAGAAATAATCTTATAACTTTATGTTTTCGAGGTCGCTGAATTCGAATCTGATGTCAGATTGGCGATTTTCACCATCACTATTGAAAAACTTGAAATGATCTTACAACTTTATGTTTTTGAGGTCGCCGAATTCGAATCTTATTTCAGATTGATCATTTTGACCCTTAACAGCTGTTACTAGCCGTCAAATGACCACTGAGTATGACGCATATTTTGCTTAAGATTTTTATTCTAAAACCAAAAAAATGCAATGAAGTACATAAAAAAACTTTTTTTATTACAAATAGTTTTCTTAATTTCATGAAAGCTGCTAATGATTTGGACAGATGTCAAGTACTTAAATAATTTCTTGTCCATATTTAACTGTAAAAAAATCTACTTAGAATGAAATCTGTCAAACTATTTACGTTTGACAGTCTTATCCGAAAATTCTTATATCTTGCAGTCTCGTGTTTAAAATTTTTGGCAGCTGTCTGTTGTCAAGTTAAACTTCTAACATATAACTTCCAACTTTACGAAAAAATCACACTGTTGCAATCATGTGCAGTTTTTTCAATAAAAATGAACAACTTTTTAGTTTTTTTGATAGTGCCAGGTATCAAAATTTAAATTTGAAGTCAGAATCGGAATCGACAATACGTAACCCAAATTAATTTTCCGATCGCAAAGAATCTCAGTAATTTTTTTTTTTTTGAATTTTCGTTCGATTTTTACTAATTTATCAATATATATTGCTTTGTTATCCAAAAAACATATTTTTTTAGACAATAAGATGAGCCTACTCAGTATATATCACCACTACACCAAACACTTTATTTTTGCACTCGACGCGCGTTTCGCTAACCATATTAGCTTTATCAGGAGCGATCGCTCCTGATAAAGCTAACATGGTTAGCGAAACGCGCGTCGAGTGCAAAAATAAAGTGTTTGGTGTAGTGGTGATATATACTGAGTAGTATCATTGTGCCAAAGATTCCACATTCCCAACTTAGTTAATAAGATCAGTCACGCAATTTTAAACCAATCTCAATATTTTTTTTTAATAATCTTCATTTTTAATTTCTCTATCGATCTGTCTGGGCGAATTTTTGATTATTTACCATAATTTTTTTATTAATTTATCATTATTATTGCCTTTTTTTTTCCAAAAAAAACCTTTTTATGCAATAAAATGAGTCTCAGTCAGGCAATATTCGAGGAATCTCAATAATTCTTTTTTTACAATTTTCATTTTTGATTTCTCTATCGACCGTCTAGGCGGATATTTGATTATTGACCACGATTTGAACTCATTTTTCATAAAATCCAATAAATACAGTTTTTTAGCCAATTACACCAAGAACATCAAACCTATCATAACCTTATGCAAAAAAGAAAAATGATGAGATGGACGTTTCCTAAACTTAAGGCCTTTAAGACCAGGAACTCCAACCCTAACATAACCTAATGTAAAAAGAAAAGTAATCTTTTGAAGTTTTTCTAAGATATTTACACCACGAACTCTAAATATAATATAACGTAATGTACAAATATATATTTATAATTGTTTCCTAAACCTATTACATTATAACACAACGCTTTAAAATGCTTAATGTAAAAAAAATATATTTATGAATTTTTTCTGAGATCATCGAATTACAAATCAAACGTAACCTAGTACACAAAATTATGCTCAATAATATATATACAGGGTGACCCATATGTATGGAATAATGATTCCACAGCATTTATTAGGCAGTGTATCAAAAAAATGTTTAAATAAAAGTTACAGGGTGTTATACGGCGCACATGCACACGTTGACAGTAAAATGTTTTGAACTGTCAGTTCGAAAAAATTATGCTATCTTGATTTTTTCTTAAATGGAAAACCCTATATATTATTTTATTTTTGAGTCTTATTAAAAATTCTAGATATTATTTGTCTAACATACCATATGTCTAAATTGAACTGTTTTGGAATTATGGTCATTTGAAATTTAAAATAAAAAAAAAAGAAAAAAAACTGTTTATAAATACTCTAGGTTTATTTTTAAGATAACAACTGCTCAAAATTTCTTCCGTTAACAGCGAGGCAATGACCCAATCTATCATAAACGGCCTGAACACAGTTTTGCAAAGAATCCGGGGTGATCTGTGCTACTTCATATTGAATTCTTTGCTGTAAATCTTCTCTTCATTTTCAAATGACCCCAGAAAAAAAAATCGAGTGGCGTAAGATCGGGACTCTTTGCAGGCCATTCTATGGCCTGCCTATTCATCGATTAGAAAAAATCGCATCCAAATATCTACGAACATTGATTTCATAGTGAGGAGGTACTCCGTCCTGTTGATACCACCGATTCCTGTTAGGGGTATCCAAATTATGCACAAATTGGAATAATTTGCTCTTGGAGTAACTGTAAATACGGCTGTACTGTAAGATTTTCATCGATAAAAAAGGGACCAATGACATGATGTCGACAAATCCCTGCCCCCACGTTTTTCTCTTTTGTGGTCTTTGAGAATGACTGTCGATTATTCAGTGGGGATTCTCAGTAGATCAGTACTTGCAGTTGTGCTTGTTAACTCTTTCGTTAAGACAAAATGTGGTCTCGTCAGAAAAAAAATAATATTATGAATTAGGTTAGGATCATTATTGATTCGTCCCATCATAACCTCGCAAACTTCAACGCATCTATCGTAGTCATTTTCAGATAATTCTTGCAATAGAATGGGTTTGTATGGATGCAATTTTTCTTCATTCAATATACGACTTAAGGTGCCTTTACTTATGTTGTGGTCTAGACAAACCTAACGAGTGGCTGAATGAAGATTTTATGTAATTTCCAATAAAACATCTAACTTTTTATCATCGCTTGTTTAAACTTGTAGAGATCCAGATTTAGAACGATCCTTAACATTACCTGATTGTCTAAATCCTTTTAATGTTTTGCTAACTACGGATTGGGTAATACGTTCTCGATTCGGATATTCTGCGTTAAGAAGTTCACACACCTCCTGTTGTGTTCATTCTGCTTCTTATTTCTTCATTTGTTATTCTCTCCATACGTGTCACTCTCCAACATCTTCTCCAATACTCCATCTCTACCGCGTTACTTTTAGATTTATTTCTTTTGTTGATCGTCCATGTTTCTGACCCGTATTATGCTTTGTATTATTGATTTGTATATGCGTATTTTGTTTCTCTTTGTAATTTGTTTGTCCCACAGGATCGAATTTAATTGTCTTATGCATGTCCGCTTTTTATCCGCTCTTAAAACACCTGTTATATGCAATTTTCGCTACTGCTTCAAGGCCCAAATTCTCTTTTAAATCTTCTATGAATTCAAAAGAGTAGAGAGATTTCGCAACGCTTATTTCGGTAGGCTAATGTCTTTATCTTTATTTGAAGCATGCGCCTACTGTTTGGAGCCTGCGCAGTAGTAAAGGGAACAAATTAAATATAAAAGACTCAGCTGTTATCGTTATTTGAAGCATGCGCCCACCATTTGAAGCTTGCACAGTACTGAAACAAAATAAGAGAAACCTATTATGGTACGACCTGTTTTTTTTTTTTTTTTTTCCTATTTAGGTGTACAAATCACTAAGAAAATGCAGTAAAATTGAAATAATAATCTTTTATTGCAAATAACACTGACAACAGTTAATTAGGGTTCAGATTATGTTGAGATTTTACAATCTTTGACACAATGGCATTACAGTATTACCTTGGAAATATTGAAGGAAGTGACAGAAACATGCTAGACCCAACTTTAATTTAGAAACTTGGGTTGACCCATCAAATACTAATAACCAATGTGCCCAACTATGTTCTTTCAGTTTCTGTTAAATGTACCATTATGATATGCTCAAATTGCAGTGTCACAAAATGCAGCAATAAACGTTTTCGTCAATAAATCATTTTTTGACACGTTAAGTTGTTACCTGACAGTAAATGTTTGACACAAGCTAGCTTAATTTCTTTTTAAAAATTTGATCTCCTTTAATTTCCAATATCAATAATTCCAAAACAGTTCAATTTAGACATATGATATGTTAGACATATAATTTCTAGAATTTTTAGTAGGGCCCAAAAATAAAATAATATTCAGGGCTTTCCATTTAAAAAAAAACTTAAGATGGCGTAATTTCTTCCAAATGACAGTTCAAAACATTTTATTGGCAACGTCAGCACGTGCGCCGTAGAACACTCTATAACTCTTATTTAAACCTTTTTTTGATATACTGATTAATAAATGCCGTGGAATCATTAGCCCATACATATCAGGCACACTGTACTTATGGTTTAGAAAGTTAAAGTAAAATTAAAAATTGGTCAAGATTGTAATCTTTCACTAGGATTTAGGCTACAAAGTACGATATGCCCCTGAAATTTCCAGACCTTTTTCCGTTTACCCAGGATACGTGGGGGGGTAGAGTCGCAAAGTCTTCTAAATGTGTGTGTGTGAGTATATGTGTGAATATGTATAAGTAAATGTGTGTCTGTGTAACAGTTTGTGTATGTGTATAGATGAGTACGTGTGTGTATGTATATTTATGTAACGTGTATTTTAAGTCAGAAGTGATGGAAGGACAAAAACTTAATCACACCATTCTGAATACTCGCTAAAAAACCTTGGCTTGTGTAAAATAACTTTTCCATTTTTTTACAAAAATTCGGCAGAAAATATTTATCTAATTTATGTACAATTGCATTCTCTAGTGCTGATGCTATGTCGTATCGAGCTTTCAGAGCAGTAAGAACAACATCACTGGATTTGATGTTGCAATTTATGACTTGCTTTTTTACTGAAATATTCATTTTCGTTTTATCTTATTTATTTATTTTATTCAAATATTTATATAACTCATTTTCATTTCATGCAAAAAATTTATTTCAAGTAGTTCTCGTTTTTAATCGACTGCCAAAAGTACTTAATGCAGTAATAAAGATTTTAGTCTACTCTTTAAATCTGTGTAAACTTGTTATCATACCACTCAATTAACTTACATAATATGATTAAGTATATAAAAATGTCACGCTCCATGACATGTGAGATTTACGTCATTTAGTTATGTCAGATTTGGGATTCGCTACATTAGGTTATGTTAGGTTTGGTCTTCGCTATATTAGGCTATGCTAGATTCGGAGTTCCTGGTTTAAAAGCCTTAAGTTTAGGAAACATTCATCTGATCATTTTTCCTTTTTGCATAATGTTATGATAGCTTGATGTTTTTGATGTAATTAGCTAAAAACTATATTTATTGAAAAATGAATTCAAATCATGGTCAATAACATAGGCCAACAAAAAAAATTAAACCAATACATCTAAGTGTTATGTATTTTTGGGTGGTGAAACCGTATCTGGTATCAGTTTTTTTGTATCACCCACAGTTCTCTCACAATATGACATCAATTAAACTTCAAAATACGGAAAATTTGATAAATAAAAAATAAAAACTTAAACCGTACTTTTATTTGATTAGGCTACAATTTTTACTCACGATAACATATTTCACTTCAATGCGAATATTTTAGGCGCTTATTTTTTTGTATTTTCTTTCGCTTGTCTCTGTGAAGTTTCTTGTACAGCTTTTTCTCCGATGTGATGCATTTTGTTTTTCTTTATGAAGTGACCAACAGTAATCCCCATCATGTTGATATTCCACCGTCCCTGGTACCGTTTCTCCATCTTCTTTATGTCCTGATGGAACCGTCCCCCTTGCTCTTCACTCACATCGCCTAAGTTTTCAGGAAAACAGTCAAGATGGTTGTGCAAGAAGTGGACTTTAAGGCTCATCACACAAGCCAGATTTTGTCTGTCATATTAGTTACGATAAGTTCATAGTTAGGGTCTTTCACGTTGCCCAAAAACTTAGTCACAACTTCTTTAAATGATATCCAAGCCTCCTTTTCCTTTGTAATCATCCTTGGTTCAAAGTTGGAATCGAACATCATTTTACGAATATCAGGCCCAACGAAAACCCCTTCTTTCAGTTTGGCTTCTGTTAAATGAGGAAATCTTTTACACAAATATTTAAAACATACACCATTTTTGGGCAAGGCTTTCACAAATTGTTCCATTAAACCTAACTTGATGTGTAGTGGTGGTAGAAGAATCTTTTTTGGGTCTACTAAAGTATCTCTGCAATCGTCAGCTGAATAGTTAATTTTCTATAAAATCATGTTAAGATTTTTATAAGTTTCCTTCATATGACCTGAATTAGCAACAGGCAGTGAAGTATTTCCGTTGTGTAACAGAACACCTTTTAAACTAGTTTTCGATGAATCTATAAAAAGCCTCCAATCTTCCTTCTTGTACTAAAAGCCAAATTCGTTCATTAGACTACCATTATTATGGCAGTAAACCAAATCCTCTTCCTGCTTGAAAAACTGAGGAAACTGTTGATTTCTTGTTCTATAATGGTAAATAGATGTTCCAGATTCCAATAAATGTTTTTCTTTTAGCCTAGAACCAAGTAATTCTGCTTTTTTCCTTAGTCAAACCCAAATCTCTCACTACATCATTTAACTCAGCTTGTGTAAACAACTGTGGTTTTAAATTTTCTAGAGAAACTCATAATCATCCGGTAGACTTTCATTAAATTCGGGACTGAACTGTAAAACGTCATCAATAGACTGAGGTGGCTCAGGGACAGGAAGTTCCGGTCCATGTCCTACCGGCCGATTAGCTGAAGTAAAGTTACGACAGACAATTACTTTCTTATTTTTGGAGTTATATCCAGAAACATCAACGCTGCAAAAATAACCATCATTTGAATGATTTTCTTGCTCTCTCTATACCATGGGTACTGCAAATCTAAAAGCTTTCTTTTCTTTCTTATACCATTTCCTAAGATCCTCGACCCAAACATAACATACTTTGTGAGGAGCCCAACATTTTTCTTAATTACCGATTTTTATACCAAAATATGCAAAGAATACTTTTTTTACAAAGTCAGTAATGTGTCGTTAATGTTTTTTAACTACAAACTCACCACATATATAACAAAAAGTGTTGGGAAAGCCATACTTTAAGTGTGAATTAAAGCACATGGGTTAAACACTGCAATGCGAGGTTATATTAACTGGAAGAAAACAAACAGCTGTGACATTTATCGGAACTGCCAACGTAATAACATTTGATTTTTGCTGCCAACTTTATAAAATTCTGATTTTATTGCCAACCTAATAACATTCGAATGATAAAACATAAACTTTTCACATTTTGAATATTAAAATTTGAAAAATTGGTGGGTGATATGACTTTTTTATTATTATTTTCGGACTCAGCACACCAAAAAACATAGGAATCAGGTGAAATTATTAAAAAAGTTTTTTCGTCGTTGGCCTTTATAATCAAATATCCGCCTAGATAGACCGACAGAGAAATCAAAAACGAGGTTTATAAAAAAAATATTGAGATTCCGGGAAAATTGCGTAACCGAGACTTATTTTGTTGCCTAAAAAGGTGTTTTTTTTTGGAATATATATTGATAAATTAATAATAAAAATCATGGTAAATAATGAAAAATCCACCCGAACAGATTGATAGTGATATCAAAAACGAAGATTATAAAAAAAAACATTGAGATTCCTTGAAAATTGCGTGACTGAGACTCATTTTATTGCCTAAAAAGGTGTTTTTTGGACACCAAAGCAATATAAATTGATAAATTAGTCAAAATCATGGTAAATAATCAAAAATCCGCTCACACAGATTGATAGAGAAATCAAGAATGAAAATTTAAATAAGAAAATTACTGAGATTTCTTGAAAATTGCGGCCAGTAAATTAATTTGGGGAAAAATTATGTATTGTCGCCATAGTGCGCCGATTAAAAATTGACTCTCAGAGAGATTTTTCATCATTTGGCCACACTGTGCGTCGGCTAGGGCGGCGATATTTGTTATAGTCCTGGTGTTGTCCGGAATATGTCTTTTGTAAAAGAGATGTACTATGTCTTTTAGTTATATTCAATCGAAGGTTCTTCAAAATCAGTGAAACATAAGAACGCCGATCTGTTTTATCCTGTTCTTTTTTGGGTAATTTGCCTTAAGAGAAAAATGACATCCCTTTTTAAATAACAACATTGTAATACTAGTTCTTTCAGTTATTTGAAATTTTATTTTCGATTAAGACTTTGAGTTGTCAATTGTTGAGTCAGCTATTTTCCGCCCTATTTAGTCAGCTTATTAGTAATACCGTCTTAACCTGGACTTTTTTTTATTTTTAGGTTTGACGAGCGTTATATTTACATATTTGTCTTGTGTCGAAAATTCGTCGTTTATTAATTTTCCATTAGTTTAATCATAAAATTTATCCACCTACAAATATTATTATTTACGCTCGCGCTATTGCAAAAATAATTGCTCAAAAGACCCTAAATTCCCCTAAAATGTCCGTACTTCCATTACTCTCCATTATTTTCCATAAATACGCTAAAACCGTGCAGAACAATTACATGCAAGACTTTCGAATCAAATTATCCCGACATAGGTGTTAAAACATAAAATCGCCGAATTCGAATTACAAGTCCCAATTTGATGATGTAAATTGGCAGGAACGAGAGCGTCATGGACGTGGCGATGTTGCCAATATTTGGTTTATGGTCGGAAAATAAGGTTTTATTTATATGGCCAGCGTTATCTATGTGCAAATGAACTTTAAAGTAACAATTAAGTTTTAAAGCATGTTCCAAAAATTAAGGCGACTGATCAAATATAACACGAAATTATACACCTAAATTAGTTTTTATTGCCTTCAAAGGGTGCATATTTATGCCTCTAAATCAATTTAATTCCCTTCAAAGGGATCTTCCTACTGCAACGCACTTATGACAACGTTTTATACGTATATATCAAGGATTTTCTACAGCTGACGCTGTCTTCCTTCTCTCAGCCTTTGATTCCATCCGTTTCTATCTTCCCAGTCTCCATCTGTTAGACCCCTGTTCTCCATAGCCTCGTCGACATCGTCTCTTCACGATCGTCTGGGTCTTCCTATAGGGCTCCACTCCGTTATTTTCTTTATCCACCTATTATCTTCGCCCTCGTCTCATGTGTCCATACCATTTTAATCGTTTTTCTTCAATGGTGTTTACTGCATTCTCTTTGATGTTCATTCTGCTTCTTATTTCTTCATTTGTTATTCTCTCCATACGTGTCACTCTACAACATCTTCTCCAATACTCCATCTCTACCGCGTTAATTTTAGATTTATTTCTTTTGTTGATCGTCCATGTTTCTGACCCGTATTATGCTTTGTATTATTGATTTGTATATGCGTGTTTTGTTTCTCTTTGTAATGTGTTTGTCCCACAGGATCGAATTTAATTGTCTTATGCATGTCTGCGTTTTATCCGCTCTTAAAACACCTGTTAGATGCAATTTTCGGTACCGCTTCAAGGCCCAAATTCTCTTTTACATCTTCTATAAATTCAAAAGAGTAGAGAGATTTTGCAACGCTTATTTTGGTAGGCTACTGTCTTTATCTTTATTTGAAGCATGCGTCTACTGTTTGGAGCCTGCGAAGTAGTAAAGGGAAGAAATTAAATACAAAAGACTCAGCTGTTCTCGTTATCTGAAACATGCGTCCACCATTTAGAGCTTGCACAGTACTGAAACAAAATAAGCGAAACCTTTATTAAGGATAACGATTTCCTTTATTTAGGAACTTACAGTCCCTGGCCAAATTATTAGACGCACTGTATTTTTTTTAGTAATTTTATGTTTCTTAAGAGTTTTTTATGCAATAAGGGTATATTTAAACTACAATATTATTGATTTTTATTTAAAAGAATTGTTGTAGACTACATATTTGTATTTATTTTTAACATATGGCAACAAGTACAAACCTGTATCAGTCACGATCGGAATCGAGTCAGGTACGGATGAGTTTCTGTGGCTTTATGGACTGTGATTGTTTGTTTAACAGTTTTATACTACTCAGTTATTAGTTTATTTTGTATGCAGTGTTTTAAAAAAGTAATTGGACTATTTTCATTATGGGTAGAAAAGGCGATCTTTCACCACGTAAAAAAGCTGAAGTGAAGGCCCTTGTGATTGCGAAAACATTTACAAACCGAGAAATATCACGAAGATTGGACGTTTCTGAAGCTAGTGTACGACGCATAAAAAAGAAAATTGAGTCAGGGAAGGAATTAAGCCCGAAAAGAAAGAAAAGATGCGGTAGAGAACCAATTTTCACTCCACGGTCAGAGAGATGTTTGAAGAAAATTTGTGTAGAAAACAGATTTGCTACCACAAAGGTAATAAAATCACAACTTCAGGATGCTAGCGTAAATGCTTCTGAGCGCACTGTTCGAAGAAAATTGAAAGAATTAGATTTTAAGGCCTGTCGCCCCGCCAGGAAGCCCAAGTTAACAGCTGCAATGAAAGCAAAGCGCCTGAAGTGGGCCAAACAATGGCAAGACAAAGATGTGGACTTCTGGAGATCGGTAAGATACAGCAATTTAATCAATAATTCATACATTATTGTCATTTTCAGTTAAATAAAGCAAATAAACATGGAAGTTTATATATTTTTCCTATTTTTGACAGGTCTGCTTTAGTGACGAAAGCACATTCGAAATTTTGCAGAATAAAGCTCAGTATGTGCGTCGTCGTCATGGAGAAAAGTTTCATCCTGATTGTGTCGTCCCGACGGTTAAACATCCCACCAAAGTGATGATTTGGTCAGTCATCAGCGGCAAGGGCACTGGACGTCTGTACGTCGTCAAAGGAATAATGAGGCAAGATCAGTACAAAGAAGTATTACAAAATCGGTTGATTCCGCAGCTCAGAGAATGGTTTCCAAATGAGGAACCATTCACTTTCATGCAAGATGGAGCTCCCTGCCACACTGCCCGGTCTGTTAAAGCTTTTTTGGCAGAAAAAAATATCCCTCTGTTGGATTGGCCGGGTAATAGCCCTGATATGAACCCCGTGGGAGCTGATGAAAAGAGAAGTGGCTAAAGATGTGATTACCAACAAAATCCAGCTCCTAGAAAAGATTATTCGTGTGTGGAATCATCATCCTCAAATGCAGGAGACAGTACAATCTTGCACTGATAGCATGCCGCGCAGAATTAAAGCTTTGATAGCGGCTAAAGGTGGCTCAACTAAATATTGACTTTTACTAACATTAATTTCACTTTTCTTTAAAACTTAATAAACTTATGCTTTTCTAAATTAATGCTGTTTTATTTATGTCAAATAAATAGGTAATTGATTGGATAATATAAAAATAAAAAACAAATCAATTTAAAATAATAAAACGGTACAATATCACTCGGTAATTAATATTTTACATGAAATCTTGCAGTGCGTCTAATAATTTGGCCAGGGACTGTATAAGAAAGTTTTTGAAGTTCGTCATTCTTATCGCTATTATGGTAAGACCTGTTTTTTTTTTTTTTTCCTATTTAGGTGTACAAATCACCAAGAAAATACAGTAAAATTGAAATAATAATCTTTTATTGCAAATATCGCTGACAACAGTTAATTAGTGTTCAGATTATGTTGAGATTTTACAATCTTTGACACAATGGCATTACAGTATTACCTTGGAAATATTGAAGGAAGTGACAGAAACATGCTAGACCCAACTTTAATTTAGAAACTTGTGTTGACCCATCAAATACTAATAACCAATGTGCCGAACCATGAAATCAATGAGAAAAAATCCCCTAGGTTTATAAAAGATGAATACTAACCAATTCCTTCACGTTAATATTGCGCAAGCTTGAGATAACGATAAGGATAAAGGCATATGAAAAATAGGCGTGCAAAATCTCTTTAGGAAACCACACGGGGTCATATATGGTTAATACGGTGTTTGTGGAACGGTCATCGTTGCATTTTTACTTAACAAGTTGAAAAATAATATGTGTATAAATGCGGTATTGTCATGCAAAATATGTGGATTGTTTGGCCACATTTCGGGTCTCATTTCCTATTTGACTTACGTAAGCGACACATAGCGCATAAATAATACTTATTACTAACTATAGATTCCTTTTTTATTTCAAATAGTGTGCAGTGTACCAAATTTGAAATCGATATATCATTTCGTTCGAGAATTATGGTTGGAAACTATGTTTTCCGTGTTCCTTATCAAAGTATCTAAGTAAGGAAAATCGCACAAAAGCAGGCATATCGTTAATACGAGGGTCATTAAATAAGTAAAGAGACAATTGGTCTCAGCTTAAACGCATTCAACGAAACCGCTCCATACTTCTAGGAGTGCAAGTTGGCAACTTTGTGAAAATTTTTAATCAGCTGGTCGATCTCAAAATATCCAGTTTACCATGGCTAGTCCATTGGAAGACTGTACTTTAGAAGAGCAGCGTTCTGTCATCAGATTTTTTGTATCAGAAGATGTTAAACCAAGTGAAATACATTCTAAAATGTTATTACAGTATGGACAAAGTTGCATGAACCGTGCGAATGTTTACAAGTGAATAGATTGGTTCAAAAGTGGCCGAACAAGAGTGTGTGATCAGCAGCGAAGTGGACGTCCAGTCGAAGTTTCCGGTCCCTCCTTGGAATCGAAGATTGATGAACTTGTTCGTGATAACACTAGAACTGAGTTGCTAGAAGACAAAATTAAGCTAGCTATCAAGAGTAAATGCGAAAAGGAGACATTCTTCAACACGACAATAATCGCCCTCATACACTTATCCAAGAAAAGCTTCAAGAACTGGGTTGCGAGATCTTGCCTCATCCTGCATATAGCCCAGACCTGGCTCCGTGTGATTTTTACCTGTTCGAACCTCCTAAAGAAGCCCTACGTGGAAAGAGGTTCACCGGCAATGAAGAAGTAAAGGAAAAAGAGTGTCTTCGACGTCAACCGAAAGAATTCTTTGCTACAGAAATCAAGAAGTTAGCAGAAAGGTGGGATAAGTATATTAATCTTGGGGGGGATTATGTCAAAAAATAAGGTAAATTTTGTAGCAATCTAATAAACCGTTCTTGAGCTAGAGCTATTTGCCTCTTTACTTATTGAATGACCCTCGTACAAGCACAGAATTAATTAAAAGTTCTATAACTTCGGTAGTGTTAACAAAATTATTCTAATTAAAGGCAAATTTTCCTAAACTAAATGTCATTTTCTTCCGTAAAAACCATGGCTTCACTGACAAGGAGAAAAAAGACTGCGATAACCATCGCCCAATTGCTTTAAGAAGAAAACTGTCGAAGAATCAGTTGTATCTATACATTACCATTTTTGTAAAAACCAAATCCATCCTGGCCAACTGCGTTAATTCTTAGTTATTAAAATAAAGCGCATTAACGGTTTAATAACTGCATACTAAACCTTATTTATGCTATATGGCTTCACTGACAAGGAGAAAAAAGACTGCGATAACGATCGCCCAATTGCTTTAAGAAGAAAACTGTCGAAGAATCGGTTGTATCTATACATTACTATTTTTGTAAAAACCAAATCCATCCTGGCCAACTGCGTTAATTCTTAGTTATTAAAATAAAGCGCATTAACGGTTTAATAACTGCATACTAAACCTTATTTATGCTATAATACATTTCCAATGATACTTGCTGTTGAGGCAGGCGTATTATAGATAATAACTCTTTTACAATACAAATCATATGTACCATTTGTCATTTTTCAAGGCGATTATTTCGATGAATAGAAATTACTTATTAATAAAAGTTCCCGACAGGCTTAAGATGTCCAAATTTTACCCAATGTATAAAAAAAGACGAGAAAACAGATAAAAATAATTATCGGCCTATATCTCTAGCGTCAAGCCTATCTAAAGTAATAGAGACCTATACCTATACCTGTAGACTTCTTAAAAACTTTTAAAATAAATCTCAGTTTGGGTTCAGGAAGGGTCCATGAACAATAGATGTTTTGATGGAGTTTGTAACAGATATAGTACGGGTCTTTGAAGATGGAAAAAAAAAAAAACAGTGATCGTTACCCTCTGAAACCTCTCCAGGGCTTTTGATTGTTTGTGTGCAAAATCAAGCACTATGATGTCAGAGGAAACGTCTACAACTTCTTTAAATCTTACTTTAATAAAAGACAGATAGTTGAGTGGAATGGTGGTTGCTCGCCAAGCATGCTAGGACTAACAGGGGTACCCCAGGGTTCAATACTAGGACCAATCCTCTTTATTATATAAGTTAACGGCTTTTCGCTTTATCAGAATAACATTACTTATACAATATGGTCATGATACAACACTATACATGGCAGAAAGTAATATTGAAATATCACAAAACATAATTAGGCAGTCTCTAATTAAATCGAATATCTGGTTCATAACTCACTCATTAAATTTTAATCCTGACAAAACTAATATATTACATATTTCTTTAAAAAAAGATATATAAAATGATTTAGTGAAGTTTCTGGGAATCCATAGGAACTTCAGATTAACATCTAAACAATGTATACCACAAGTTTAGTTCTCAGTAATCAAGCGTTATTTACTTCGTAAAGCCAATTACTGTATGGGATATTACTGTGGGAAAATTCATAATTATTTTTAAACAACAAAAAGAGCTACTCGAATGATAGTCAAAATCTCACAAAGGCATTCATACCGTGGCTATTTCAAAATATTAAACAACATGCTCTGTTTATACACCAATGTCTTTTGCATGCACGAAATCATGTAAATAAACTTGTCACTTTGGAATCGATATATGAGTACGATACAAGGCATAAAAGACTGATTGAATTCCTTCTATATAGTCTTTCCAGAACCCAAGGAAACTAGGAAATTTGCTGTAAAGTTTTATAATCACCTCCACCGGAGAACTGATGATTTAACTGTCAGTAAGCTTAAGTGGGAAACAAAAAAAATGCTATCGTCATTGGGTCCTTATTATCACGAGTTACCTTGATTGTCTATATTTATATCTTTGTATATTTTATTTCTAACTTTATTATTGTAAACTTTGAATTATTGTGGTTGTTACTTGATGGAAATTCATAACGAATGTAATGAAAGACTGATATTGTCAAATTTCCACTTTATTTAGTTTCACTGAAACTGTATGGCGCGTTTCGCTATACTATAGCTTCTTCTGATACAAAATGATACAATATCAGACTTTCATTACATTTATTATTGTAATATTATTGTTCTTCTTCCTCACATTTGGTCAATACGGTTCAATGTTTGGTTGACGGGCCTAAGCCAAGTCAGCACAAACGCTATTACCATTGTGTATTAAGGAATGATCTGACAATGTTACATGTTCTCAAAATCACTGACTTCTGAGTGTTTTTGTGTATGTTTAGGTTGAGTCTTAATTGTACTAAGTGTGGGTGTGAATGTTGGTAAGGCCTATGGCTGATATGACGAGGGGGACAATGATGACTTTTTCTTGTTTCCATATCGCTTTTATTTCTGTTGCAAGATCTGTGTATTTGGAGATTTTTTCTGTGTATTTCGTTTGGACGTTCGTGTCGTTGGGGACAGCTATGTCAATCAGATGGTGACTTTTCTTTTTTTGTATTGAAAAGTAATATCGGGTCTACTGGCGGGGACTGTTTTATCAGTATGGATACTGATGTCCCAGTAGAGCTTGTAATCTTTATTTTCAAGTATGGATGTTGGTGTGTATTTGTCGTAGGGATCTGTGTTTTCTATGAGTTTGTATGTTGTGGCTAGTGCTTGTTAAAATACTTTTGCCGCTGAGTCATGTCTGGCTGTATATTCCGTTCCGGCTAATATTTTACATCCGCTTGTTATATGTTCGATCGTTTCTTTATGCTGGTGGCATTTCCTGCATCTGTCTTCTGTAATAATTGGGTCTTTGATGATATTGTTTTGGTCGTTTCTGGTTAATATGACTTTATCCTGGATGGCTTTTTGTTTCAGGGAATAACTGTCCATCCTGTAACCAGGTGTTTGATTGTTTTTATTTACGTGGTCTTGTTCTATGTGGTATCTGTGTTTTATAATTGGGTATGATTGTGTATGTCTGCTGGGTGGTCTGCCCTGGATAAGTCGAGAGGTATATAGTTGCTGTGTGGAGGCTGGTTTGCTTGATGTGAAAGAATTTCCTAAGTGCTTGTATTTGTTTTGTGTGTAGTGATCTTATGTCTATGATTCCTCTTCCTTCTGCCTTCCTCTCGATGGTAAATCTTTGTTTGCATGCATTGGAGTGTAATTTCCTGTATTTGGAAAATGGAGAACGTATAAGGATATGAATGTTTTCTATGGCTGTGTGTGAGCATTTGATGATGCCAAATGAATATGTGAGTATAGGTGTAGCGAACGTGTTGATGGCTTTAGTGACATTCTTGAAGTTGAATTTTGTTTGTAAAAGATTCGTGAGCCTGTTTTTGAATCCGGTTCTGAGCTCTGTTTTGATGTGAGTGTGGTTGAGTTTGATGCTTTATTGAAAGCCTAGATATTTGTATGTTTCTTTGTCGAGCATGTTATCGAGTGTTTCATTGTTGATGGTGTTTGTGTCATGGTGGCTTTTCCATTGGCCTTTGTTGATGTGGCGCACTTTACATTTACTTATACCAAATTCCACATTGATATCTAAGATGAATGTTTCTATGATTTTGAGGAGTTCTTTCAGCTGCCTTTCTGTGGCAGCGTAGAGTTTTATGTCATCCATACTATATAGGAGGTGGTTTATTTTATGTTGGTTCGCTTTTTAGTGTCTGATGTTGAAGCCATGGTCTGTTCTGTTTAGTGTATTTGGGAGTGGATTGAGACAGAGGCAAAACCGTAGACCGCTGAGTGAGTCTGCCTGAAATATACCCCGTCTGATGTACAGCGCTCTGTTTGGATGCGTTCGGTTTGTGTGATTTTCTAAAAATTTGTGAAAATGTGTAAACTATTTTTCATCTATATCTTTGTAAAAACTCAGTCAGCAAGAGAATGTTTCAAAAATTTTTTTCTCTTCACAAATTTGTAAACTTATTTTAAACACCATCAAATCAGCTCGCCTGCACAGCAAAATTTCGTGACAGTAATTACTGTGAAGAAAAATATGTATACCCCATCATATTCTCATATTTCCAAGAATCACCGACGTCTACATGTAAGTAAACAGTAATTTGTTGAAACCTTAGTACCTTTTGCCGAACATTGTATCTACTAGGTAGGTGCAATTTGTCTCATCTAAACAAATAATGATGATTTTTTTTATAGCAAATAGCGTTGTTAATTTATCCCACTTATAATAAAAACATGCCATTAAAACATTGTCTAGACTAGAAATCTGGTGCGAAGGCAGATACACTAAAACCTACACATTTATTCGTAGTTGTTTTTGAACAAACGAAAATTTTAACGACGGGAAAATATAAAAATTACACTTACAATGCCGGAAAATCTCAAACTAATACAGTTGCAGTATTGCCAGAAAGTTAAGTCATAATACGACCCCAACGAAATATTATTCACGTTTGTTATTTAGACAGACAAGATTTTACAACACTGTCAAAAAAGAGACCAAAGAAAAAGTTTGTACTAGCTAGAATTTGTAAAACCCACCAAATTTTGGACACTATAATCCTCTTCTCTGTGCTCTTTTATTTAGAGTGTTGGAAAATGGTAAATTTTTAATCTTTGGATTTCTACTTCTTATTAGTTTAAAAGTCATAGTTGCCTGAACTGATCAGACGACTGTGTTCGTTCCTTATATTGTTTTGTTTTCTAAACTATTTCAATGTCCACATACAAATTATTATTTCAAAACTAAAATACAAATATTAACTTCAATCAAATATTTAGAGTGAGGTATCTGATCGTACAACTTTGGCGACTGTGTCCATTAAAGTAAAAAAGAAGAAACTGACAGTACAATTAGGATAGATACAATTTCCACCCTTTCCAGTGTTATAATAAATTAAAATTAAATTATGTGCTCAGACCAGGAAGTTAACAATAATGAGGCCGTAAAAATGTCGTACTTATTTAACAACAAATCAACAATAATAAGGCTACTATTGGCTACTACGAGATCGCACTACGTTTGGCAACACAACCAACGCGTCCTTAACATTTTCTAAAACAATCACGGCAACGTCGGTGAAGAGCGGTGTGACGGATGGCAGGAATACGTAAGTGCGCGCGCTGGCAACGCGCCAAACGGGTCGAGGGCCTTAGATTTTGCCTACGAGGCAGGAATTTGAGGAGAGATCCATCCTGATGTTTCTGCTGTGGCCGAGCGCTGACTGCTTGTTGCAGAAATCGGAAAATTAGATCAAATAGGATTAGAATTTAGAAAAAAACGCATACTTTGGAAAATCGTCCTTTAAAAGGTATACTTTTAAGGGAAGAGATTTGTTAAGGACATTATGTATTTATTTTTAAAACTACATTAAGCAGTCATCATACACATATACATACGGGTGTTGTACAGGGTGGTCCAAATTGGGCACTTTAAAAGGTAAACTTATATGTATCTAAAGGAGATAGACGAAAACTGATGTCGGTGTCTGAGGCTCAATTTTTATGATAAACTCAATCATGAAAACCGCATATCGATATCTAGTACCGTTTCAGATATACAGGGTGTTTTTCAAAAATCTGCATTTCGTAAAAATGTTTGAAGTTCTTTTCCTATTGAAAATTTTTAATTGATGTAAAAACATTCTCAAAGCACTTTTTCACGTGGATTTCAACAGTGTAAGTTAATTTTTTTTGCAACTAATATTTTAATTAAGTTGGGAATGTGGAATCTTTGGCACGCTGATACTACTCAGTATATATCACCACTACACCAAACACTTTATTTTTGCACTCGACGCGCGTTTCGCTAACCATGTTAGCTTCATCAGGAGCGATGATTGACTAAAGCTAAACTACATATCTACCCTATTTATACTTAGCCTAACCCTTGAATTACTCAAGCGGAACTAATGACATAGGCAAAGCCATTAGTTCCGGTCAAGTAACCAGTAGAGGGGACTATAAAGAATAGGCCCTCTGTCTTTGTTTAAACTACTTTTACATTTTATGATTTCCATACTTTCGTATGCGTTCAACAATCTCCTATCAGATACATTTTTTATTAATCTTAGATTATCTAATGTTACAGTATGATCGATCAGCTTCAAGAGCATGTTCGGCAGTGCTAGACTTTTCTGTTCAAAGTTAAGTTACACGAAATGAAATTCGCATCTTAAACAAAGGTCTTAACTTTGCAGTATCCCCTCCTAGAGATAATTTATCAGAAATAGTTGCTCACATTGAAAGTTCCATTAGTACACTTCCAGAAAATAGTAAATCATTTGTTAGGGAAGCATGTCGCAATCAAATATCGAAAAACATAGTTAACAACACAAACTCTAATTCACGAAAAAACATAAAAGCAGTTAAAGGATTGAAAAAGAAAGATGTCTTCTACTTAAAAGCGGATAAAGGAAATAAGGTTGTTATATTGGATAAGAAAGATTACTTTGAACGCGTAGATAATCTTATCGAATCTGACCCTTATGAAAAGGTAATAAGAAACCCATTACCGAGAATGATATCAGAGGTTAAAAATTCTTTAAAAAAATGTAAGAACCTTGTCGCCGATTCGCTAAAATTTAAATTAAATGTGAGTAATCCGACCATACCATAATTGTATTGCTTACCCAAAATTCACAAACCTGGAAAAGCAATGCGACCCATTGTTTCATCGGTCGGATCACCCACATATTTAATATCCAAATGGTTATCAAAAGAACTTGAGAAGTTACCATTAAATACTTTCGCAGTGAAGAATTCGTTAGAATTCATTAATAAAACAGAAAATCTAGTTCTTAATGAAGGTGAAGTCTTAATTTCTTTTGATGTTAGTTCTTTGTTCCCAAGTGTGCCAATTCCACAAACTTTACAATATCTCGAAGAATTACTTAGAATGAATGACTTTGAAGACGAAATTATTCGTGAATACTTAACATTATCTAAACTTTGTATGGAACAAAATTATTTCCAATATAACAATCAATTTTATGTTCAGAAAGAAGGAACAGCTATGGGTAATTGCTTGTCACCTTTCATAGCCAATTTATTCATGAGTAAGTTTGAAATCGAAGCCAGTCAAGGATTCGAATATTTCCCAAGGGTATGGTATAGGTATGTGGATGATATTTTCGCGATTTTTGATACAAAGAAAGCAAATATTGATGATTTTGTTTCTAAATTAAATAGCCGGTATGATTCCATTAAATTCACTTACGAAGTTGAGAACAAAGGACAATTGCCTTTTCTAGATATTTTAATTATTAAAAATAATAATAGATTAGAATTTGATATCTATAGGAAGGACACAGTAACAGATAGATATATTCCTAATGATTCATTTCATTGCAAACAACATAAATTAGCCTCATTACATTTTTAGTTCATCGTTTGGTTACTTTCCCTTTGAATAGAGTAAACTTTAATAAAGAAAGGAATCGTATTAGAAATATAACTAGAGTTAATGGTTATGACGATAACTTAGTAAATAAGCTAATAAATAGACATAAGTTTAGGTTTAATATTCAGAATTCCACCTTTTTTACACGCGAAGAAAATAACACCAAGTATGTCTCCATACCATATAATCCGAAATATAGCAAGGGACTCAATAAGGTATTTAATAAGGTAGACCTCACCTTAGTCTATAAGTCATCAGACAATCTGAGGAATATCTTAGGAAACCCCAAAGATAAGATTCCTAATTGTGAGAAAAGTGGAATTTATGAAATTAGTTGTAATGATTGTGACAAAAAGTATGTTGGGCAAACTAAAAGGTCAATTAAAACACGATTTAAAGAACATTTAGCACACTTAAAATATAACAGAACAGAAAAGTCTAGCATTGCCGAACATGCTCTTGAAGCTGATCATACTGTAAAATTAGATAATCTAAGATTAATAAAAAATGTATCTGATAGGAGATTGTTGAACGCATATGAAAGTATGGAAATCATAAAATGTAAAAATAGTTTAAACAAGGACAGAGGGCCTATTCCTTATAGTCCCCTCTACTGGTTACTTGACCGGAACTGATGGCTTTGCCTATGTCATTAGTTCCGCTTGAGTAATTCAAGGGTTAGGCTAAGTATAAATAGGGTAGATTTGTAGTTTAGCTTTAGTCGATCATCGCTCCTGATAAAGCTAACATGGTTAGCGAAACGCGCGTCGAGTGCAAAATAAAGTGTTTGGTGTAGTGGTGATATATACTGAGTAGTAATATTTTAATAGTTATTAAGGCAAAAATATATTTTCAAATGGAATACTCTGTATATTTTTTCTCATCCGAATAGAGCTTTAAATTACCATTCTAAAAATATAGCACACTTTATATTTTGCTTAAATCTACTTGAAAATATAAAGGTTTTCAGTTTTTTTACGCGAGTTTTAAATGCACATTTTGTGAAGTAGGCTTTGGACGGAGCGACCATGTGGTTTAATTCAATTGTTTACTAGTAGTTGTCAAATTTTACTTCAGGATCAGTTATTGAATTGTCAAATAAACCGAAATGAAGTTTGAAAATTACGAAAAATGGAAAATCATAATGCGGCAAGTAATTTGTACCACCAACGGTATCCAGAGAGGCGTCCACCCTTCAAGGATATATTCGCTCGATTGCGACATAACCTAGTTAATAGTGGCCAGTTTGAAAAGAAACGACCCAAAAATTATGAATCAAACAGGGATAAGGAGTTAGAAGAAATAGTAGTTTTAGAAACTCTCGGAAATAATCCCAACACTTCAACCCGACAGTTAAAAGAATCCACTGGACTACCAAGAACTAACGTAAGTCGTACATTGAAGAAGCACAAATTCAGGCCATATAGGACAAGAAAAGTCGAATGGTTTTTGGAGAATTGAAACCGTGTTCCGAATTTTTCATTAAATTGCATTTGGACAAACGAAACTTATGTAAGCAATGCAGGTATTTTTAACCGTTACAATTGTTATACGTGGGCACAAGAAAATCCTCATTTAGTTGTAGAGCAAAGAAATCAACGCAGATTTGGATTTAATGTGTGGGCAGGAATTTTTAGAGGCAGGGTTATAGGTCCATTTATTTAAGAATGAACACTTACCTCTCAGAGATATTTAGAAATTTTAAGGGAGCAAATAGAACCTCTTGTTGATGAACTGCCGTTAATGAGAATTAGAAATATATTTTTTCAACACGACGGAGTACCCCCTCATAACGCTGCAGTTATCAGTAATTTTTATTGGCCAGTTTCGACAATAACTGGATAGCCAATCAAGGTCTGAATCGTTGGCCGGCAAGGTCACCGGATTTAACACCCATGGACTTCTATCTCTGGGGGAAGATTGAAAGACCCAATTTTTAAATTGCCGATAAACACCAGGCAAGAGTTAGAAGTCGCAGTGATACAAAGTTTTGCAGCCCTCACTCCTCTTGAACTAATCAACTCAGTAAGAAGTGTCCAGAAAAGGTGCCGCCTATGTGTAAATGAAACTGGTCGACATTTCGAACATCTCTTATAGAAAATTGTTTTGTTTTAGTTTGTTTTATTGTTGTTTGTTTTATTTTCTACATAGTTTAAAGTACTATAGCATTTAGTAAATTTCATTGTAGTTATGACTCTTAGACTTACTTCTGGGAATTTTTTTTTTACGATTTGACTGAGAGCGGTAAACAATTGATATTACCGCTCCGTCCAAAGCCTACTTCACAAAATGTGCATTTAAAACTCGTTTAAAAACTGAAAAGCTTTATATTTGGAAGTAGATTTAAGCAAAATATAAAGTGTGCCATATTTTTAGAATGGTAATTTAAAACTCTATTCGGATAAGGAATAATATACAGGATATCCCATTTAAAAAGTAGATTTTTGCGTTAATAACTATAAAAATATTAGTTGAAGAAAAATTTAACTTACACTGTTGAAATCCACTTGAAAAAGTGCTTTGAGAATGCTTTTACAGAAATCAAAAATTTTCAATAGGAAAAGAATTACAAACATTTTTCCAAAATGTAGATTTTTGAAAAACACCCTGTAGATCTGAAACGGTATTAGATATCGATATGCGGTTTTCACCATTGAGTTTATCATAAAAATTAAGCCTCAGACACCGACATCAGTTTTCGTCTATCTCCTTTAGATGAAGGGGTCCATCCATCCTGATGTTTCTGCTGTGGCCGAGCGCTGGCTGCTTGTTGCAGAAATCGGAAAATTAGATCAAATAGGATTAGAATTTAGAAAACAACGTCAACCTCCTTTAGATGAAGGGTTTACCTTTAAAAGTGTCCAATTTGGACCACCCTGTACACGTTGATATTTTACTCTGTAGCAAGAAGCTAGCAGAAATAAGAGGAGGTCTTGGAGTTTGTTACGAAGACATTAGACTTGCAAAAAAGAATGCTTTGAAAAATAATTACGTAAGCAAAAAGTAGGAAGCAATATTAACTCTTTTTATAGAGTAACAATAAAACACAGCACGAAATCCTAAAATGAATAATTATACAATTTAATTGAAAACATTTTCAAGAATGCGAGCAAAAAGTTGCCTTCGGCAATATGATGTAGACCAGTTACACCCTCTTAACTTGATCAATTTATTCACGTCACAAATAAAATTATCGAGTAGAAATTAGATCGGTGCTGTTTGATGTTAAAAGCAAGGTTTATTTTTATGTTTTCTTCTAATTTTTCTCTCTTCGTCTCCATTTCATATTCGGTTGCCAATCTGTTCTATATGCATGGAGGGACTGTTTCTATTTTGTAGGTTTTTAAGTGATATTGCTTCAAGGGGACGGGCAAAAGATTGATACATTTTTACAGTGTTAGTGGTAATATGGAAACTCTTCCTGGTTTTTGGATGGTATAATGACCAACTTTTTAGCATCATTACATATAGTTAAACATATTATAGTTTCAAGAGGTTAAGGAAAGGCGTACGAGGGGATTGTTTCGAATATATCACGTTATTGATCCTTTTTAGGCATTTTGAAGTCGGTACATCTGAAAATTTTGTTAATTTTCCATTATTTCTAATGTTGACAGCAGTCCCATCCTCTGCTTAATTTTTTTTGTTATTATTATCTCACCATAAAGTACTTGTCGCTAAAAATATCGAGTTTTTAATGGCCATATTAAGTTATTCTTTAGTGTAAAAAAGTCAGACGTTTCACCAAAGTCTCATTTGCTATCTTTTTTTGAGCACATCGTACGTGCTACAGGGAAATCCTTACATCGCTACAGAAGCGACATGTGTGCGAAAAAAACTATTCACGTTGGTCTTAAACCCCGATAAATTGTACTCGGTGGGCAACAGAGTCCTGGGCATATCATTTCAAAGGGATGAAGTTCTCCATAGAAAAGATAAATAATTATGTTATATGATATTTACTGTAAAAAATTTTATAAAAGCTTAAAAATAGAGGGTGAAAATATATGATAATAATTTTTTTATTAAAAAATCAAACGCTATGTACAGGGTGAGACAACGACAGACTATAGTTCATTATCTCATTTGTTTCAGAAATGACGAAAAATTTTTAAATACAATAGTTTTAGGGAATGTTAAGGTGCACAGTTTAAAATATTTTTTGAGTATACAGGGTACTTCAAAAAAGTGCGGCCGATATAACATATGTTTTTTGAAACGAACATCCTATTTTCTAATTTATTTTTAAATTCTGCGTAAAATTTTATAACTTTCTATTAATAATGTTATATATCTAAACCTAGTAGTTTTTCTAATATTTCAATTTAAAAAAAAAAAAAATAGAAAAATAGTTGTTTTCAGTTTTGTAAAAAATTGCCAGTAGCGCCATTGTTTCTCAAGGTAGAATACTCATAATTGGTACGAGCGTCCTATAGAGATGAAAAAAAAGATATATGTGAAGAAATTTGAGCTAGATGCTACAGTGTGTTCAAAATAAATTTATGCATATCGACTATTATAAATTGAAAAATCTCAATTTTTTAAATGGCATACCCTGTATATTATTATTTTTTCTGATAGGTTTTACAAAATCCTCCAACTTTTATTAAGTATGTCATATACCTATTTCTAATAGTTTTCGATTTATTTTGAATTTTTCAATTTGTACCCTTGTTTTTAATACACTTACGCTATAACATCATAGTTGCCAAGACAAAACAAAAATTTAGGCATTGTCAAATTTTGACATGTCTATTAAGCACCTAAAAATAGTTTAGTTTTTGTAGTAAGTGACGTATAAAGGTAATAATTATGGATTTTCCTGAAAATGAATTAATTGATATGGTTTATATACTGGGCGAGGTGGGAAAAAATTGTCTTTTGGCAGTAAGGCTTTTCGGAACGAAGTACCCTAATAGACGTATACCATCTAGAAAATCTTTTCAGTGTTTAATGGAACGATTTGATGGTAGTGGTAGTGTTGAGTATACGAAACGGAAAGTAGTAAACCAGAATGCTACCAATGAGGAAAAAGAAATGGAGATCTGACTTTTTGTTGAAGATAATTCCCAGGTCAGCAGCCGTCAACTAGCTGACTTATCTGACACATCCCAATCTACGGCTAATCACACCACGAGAAAATACAAGTATCATCCCTTTCATAGGGAACTACACCAAGAACTTCAAGACCGTGATTTTGAACGACGAGTAAACTTTTGTACCACCATGAATGGAGCAATAGAAGCCGATCCAAATTTTTTATCCAAAATAATGTTTTCTGATGAAGCTACTTTTCGCAATAATGGAGTAGTTAACAGCCATAACGTGCATTATTATTCAACAGTTAATCCATTTTGGGTCCGGAACCAACCATTGGTCGCTTAATGTATGGTATAGAATATTAAATTTTCGAATTATTGGTCCATATTTTTTCCGCGAACCGCTTAACGGACCTAGATACCTAAATTTTTTGCAAAACAAATTACCCCAGCTTCTTGAAGAAGTTGATAACTTTGAAAGGGAATAAATGTGGATTCAAAAAGAAATAAGATCTTCCATTTAAAAAAAATATGTTATAACGGCCACACTTTTTTGAAGTACCCTTTTTACTCAAAAATAATTTTAGACTCTGCACCTTAACATTCTCTAAAACTATTGTATTTAACATTTTTTCGTCACTCCCGAAACAAATGAGATAATGAACTTTACTCTATTGTTGACTCACCCTGTACAAGGAGTGACAAGGTGAACCTCATAAGGATGATAAGTATTAGCCACGACATGTATTACTAGCATGCACGGCTATGTTTTATTATGCATTTTCATGCGATTGGAAAGTTGAAGACATCATCTTTTTAAGGTGCCAGTTTTCTCAATTTGGATGACTTGTCGGATGATTTTTGTTCTGTAGTGTTACACAGTGGCTATTTGTTTACAGTTGTTAAAACAGATTCTATGAACTGGTATTGACAAAACACTGAGCTGGTTTGTTTGATGCTGATACCAGGTTTGTGTTCTTTGTGTTTTCAAAAAAAAAACAACAGATCACATCGGATGACTTTTACGAAACTACACAGAACAGTGATATTATAACCCAGAAACCCCCTAAAGACACAATAACAGGCGTATATAGCATTCTACGTGGCAATTACAAAGGAACTTACATAGGAATAAACAACAGAAGGTTTTCTGCAAGGTCTATTTGCCTTAAGGGGTAATGCCACTCTAGAGCTAAGAAAAAAGCCTGATTTTGGCAATTTTTGTTTAAAAATATAATGAACGCCATCTAAAATTTACTCAAATGCTTTTATTACAGATACTTTAAAGTACCACGTAGGCTGAAAAGTTTTTGGTCTGACACATATTCAAAAAATCCATATGATTTTTAGGAAGTACCAACCTTCAAACGATATGTGTCAAAATTTCGAGACATTTCAAGGATTAGTTTATAAGTTACAGTGGTTTTAGTGACGTTACTTTTGATAGTTTTAAAACAATACAAAAAAAATCGAATTTCGTGTATTGATTAAACAATGTTTTTTGATGGGAAAAACTACCGTTCAAGCAAGTCATATTTTGCATGAACATTTCGGCATGAGAAAGCTTTATTCGAAATAGGTACCGTGTTTGCTCACAGTGGACCAAAAACAACAACGTGTTGATGATTCTGAGCGCTGTTTGGACCTGTTTAAGCGCAATAAAAAGGATTTTTTCATGCCATATATGACAATGGATGAAACATGAAGCCACAATTACATACCGAAATCAAATCGGCAGGCAGCTGAGTGGACCGCAGCCGCTGAAACCCACCCGAAGCGACCAAAGACGCAACAGTCAGCTGGAAGGGTTTGGGCCTCTGTATTTTGGGATGCGCATGGAATAATTTTCATTGACTATGGTGAGAAGGAAAAAAAAAAAAAAAAAACCATCAACAGCGAATATTATACAAAGTTAATGGTGCGTTAGGGGGCAGAAATCGCAAAAAAAAAAAACGACCACAAATTAACAGGAAAGAACTGCTCTTTCATCAAGGCAATGCGCCGGATGGCAAAATTGCTTCCTCATCCACCGTATTCTCCAGATTTGGCCCCCAGCGTCTATAATCTATTCGCAGACCTCAAAAAAATGCTCGCGGGAAAGAGATTTGGCTCCAATGAAGAAGTTATCGCCGAAACTGAGGCCTATTTTGTAGGCAAAGACAAATCCTTCTACAAGAAAGGTATAGAAATGTTAGAAAAGCGTTGAACTGATTGTATTCGCTCTTGAAGGAGACTATATTGATGAATAAAGTGAGATTTCGACTCAGTACCACATGAACGCTTTCTAGATATATTAAAGATCTATAACACTGATGCTTGTATTGCAACTTTCGTAGAGTCAAATATCCCAACCTACAAAACGAAGATTCAACTTGAAGGGTCCCCAGTACTGAGACAACAACCATCCGAATACAGAGGCTCATAATTCAGAGCATCTCCTTAAGCCCCCAATGGTTCTGCCTTGCATTGAATTCGATGTTGAGTCAATTAAACTCACTCGGTGAAGATCTCGAAGAGAGAACGATGAGGATGTAGTAACGCTAAGTCATCTACTATATACAGACCACCTTAAACTAATAACAATCATTAAAAACTAGCTTAAATAAAATCGTAAAAGTAGAGATTCCAAAGATATAGGAATGCAGTTCAAGTTAGACAAATGCTGTATCCTTAATATAATTCGAGGAAGAGTTCAGTCCCGTACATTTGCGATGGAAGATAATAAGAATATAGATGCAATAGTGGCTGAACAAACCTACTGGTATTTGAACATGTAATAAACGATAAAAACTGACTACCTATCCACGAAGGCTGAACTAACAGAAAAATTTATAAAAATGGTGAGATGTGTATTGCGTTGCAATTTGAACAGAAACAACTAATTCAAGACACTCAACACAAATATATAAAATGTATTTTAAGTAACTAAACCAACGTGTTATGTGTTACATTTACAAATTTTTAAACAATTTTTTTTTTGCAACATGGCAGAACCAGTACTCAGAAAAGGAAAATGCATCTTATAAATAGTACTTTGCGACCGGAAATATTTCTCCTCCAATTTTTTACCTGGAATAACGTGCAAAGTTTTTTGAGTTTTGCATACGATTTTGTCGGGAAGTACCTACAAAAATCAAACAATATTGATTTTTTTTTATGTATGGTACATGCGTGAAGAAAGTGTTTTACTTTCCAGTAAAAAAATCATGTAAAAAATCGTTTATAGATAATATAATTTTGAAGGTACAGTTAAAATTTCAAATAAATCGGTGATAATTTGAAGAAGTTATGTTTCCGGCCAGTTGGAAAAATGTAGTTTTGAATAAAATGTGTTCTAAAGTTATATAAATTTTCTAGATACAGTAGAACCCCGGTTATCCGAGGTAACGTGGGGGGGGCACCCTCCTCGGATAACTGAAAACTCGGATAATCCGGATTTGTTTTTAATTCATTCAAAAAATAATCACCAATACTTTAAACCGACGTATTAACGTTTTAACATATAAATAGGTATATACAGTCCCTGGCCAAATTATTAGACGCACTGCAAGATTTCATGTAAAATATTAATTACCGAGTGATATTGTACCGTTTTATTATTTTAAATTGATTTGTTTTTTATTTTTATATTATCCAATCAATTACCTATTTATTTGACATAAATAAAACAGCATTAATTTAGAAAAGCATAAGTTTATTAAGTTTTAAAGAAAAGTGAAATTAATGTTAGTAAAAGTCAATATTTAGTTGAGCCACCTTTAGCCGCTATCAAAGCTTTAATTCTGCGCGGCATGCTATCAATGCAAGATTGTACTGTCTCCTGCATTTGAGGATGATGATTCCACACATGAATAATCTTTTCTAGGAGCTGGGTTTTGTTGGTAATCACATCTTTAGCCACTTCTCTTTTCATCAGCTCCCACACATTTTCAATGGGGTTCATATCAGGGCTATTACCCGGCCAATCCCACAGAGGGATATTTTTTTCTGCCAAAAAAGCTTTAACAGACCGAGCAGTGTGGCAGGGAGCTCCATCTTGCATAAAAGTGAATGGTTCCCCATTTGGAAACCATTCTCTGAGCTGCGGAATCAACCGATTTTGTAATACTTCTTTGTACTGATCTTGCCTCATTATTTCTTTGACGACGTACAGACGTCCAGTGCCCTTGCCGCTGATGACTGACCAAATCATCACTTTGGTGGGATGTTTAATCGTCGGGACGACACAATCAGGATGAAACTTTTCTCCATGACGACGACGCACATACTGAGCTTTATTCTGCAAAATTTTGAATGTGCTTTCGTCACTGAAGCAGACCTGTCAAAAATAGGAAAAATATATAAACTTCCATGTTTATTTGCTTTATTTAACTGAAGATGATAATAATGTATCAATTATTGATTAAATTGCTGTATCTTACCGATCTCCAGAAGTCCACATCTTTGTCTTGCCATTGTTTGGCCCACTTCAGGCGCTTTGCTTTCATTGCAGCTGTTAACTTGGGCTTCCTGGCGGGGCGACAGGCCTTAAAATCGAATTCTTTCAATTTTCTTCGAACAGTGCGCTCAGAAGCATTTACGCTAGAATCCTGGAGTTGTGATTTTATTACCTTTGTGGTAGCAAATCTGTTTTCTACACAAATTTTCTTCAAACATCTCTCTGACCGTGGAGTGAAAATTGGTTTTCTACCGCATCTTTTCTTTCTTTTCGGGCTTAATTCCTTCCCTGACTCAATTTTCTTTTTTATGCGTCGTACACTAGCTTCAGAAACCTCCAATCTTCGTGATATTTCTCGGTTTGTAAATGTTTTCGCAATCACAAGGGCCTTCACTTCAGTTTTTTTACGTGGTGAAAGATCGCCTTTTCTACCCATAATGAAAATAGTCCAGTTACTTTTTTAAAACACTGCATACAAAATAAACTAATAACTGAGTAGTATAAAACTGTTAAACAAACAATCACAGTCCATAAAGCCACAGAAACACGTCCGTACCTGACTCGATTCCGATCGCGACTGATACAGGTTTGTACTTATTTACGTTCATGTATCACTTTGTCAACACAGTGTTGCCATATGTTAAAAATAAATACAAATATGTAGTCTACAACAATTCTTTTAAATAAAAATCAATAATATTGTAGTTTAAATATACCATTATTGCATAAAAACTCTTAAGAAACATAAAATTACTAAAAAAAATACAGTGCGTCTAATAATTTGGCCAGGGACTGTACATTATAAAACAGTGAAATAGGTATCTATGCGCTTCTATTTCATATTGCATCTTCTTTTTCTCGCTGCAATGTTTCTCCATCTATTAAGAAGAAGCAAATACGCTGGGGTTGCCTCTGGTTGTTGTTCGATATACCTCAAACCTTTTTTCAAAGAAGCAAAACCTTCTTGATGAGAGATCTTAGTGGGTTCATCCACCGCCGCTTCGTCATCGTCATCGTCATCTAATTTTTCGGTTTCATGAAAGGCATTCGTTATTTCTTCAATACTCATTTCTTCTTCTAAATCATCTGCTGTAATCCATTCAACAACATCTTTTCTTGTCACATTTTCGCAACTTTTTAATTTTTGCATTAATTCAAATAAACTTTTTTCTTTTTCTTCTATCTTGCTGTCAAAATTTGAACAGGACATTTCTCCATGGCTTCTTAATTTCAAAGCTAATTCATTTAATGGAGTATCATCTTCACTGTCATTATAGTCCTCAAGATCAAGAACTTTTGACCAAGATTTTTGAATAGTGGTAGTACGCACAGAATCCGCACTTGACTTACCCAGTAAATAACATTTTTCAGTGTAACCTTTCTCATCCCATTGATAATATCCTCCTTTTCTGTGTATTCTAACAGATGTTCAAGATATAAACGCCTATAATTTTTTGGAGGATGCCTTGATTCGTTGGTTGCATTACGCTGTTTACATTTGGAGGAAAAAATTTTACAATTTCGCCCACATGAAGTCCTCCTCCAGGGTGAGAGGGGGCATTATCCATTAACAAAATTGCTTTAATAGGAAGACGGTTTCTGTTCAGTTAGTAAATAAGGTCGCATCCATCCATGCGCTCTTCTGACTTTTGTAATAGAATGTTAGGGGGGTGAGATGTCTTTTAAAGCTCTTGGACGTGCAGGCTTGCCAATCACCATCAGTGGGATTTTGTGCTTGCCAGATGCATTGGAACATACCATTATAGTTAATCTTTCTTTACTTCGTTTGTGCCCAGGAGCTGATTTTTCCTGTCGAGATGCCAATGTTTTTGATGGAAGCATTTTATAATTCAGACCAGTTTCGTCACAGTTGTAAATTTGATCACATGTGTATTCACAATCTTCGATTTGCTTTTTAAAGTTCTGTTTAAACTTCTCAATTGATGACACATCAGCAGAAAGTTTTTTCACCACGTACAGTCAGTTGTCGTACACCGTACCGTTTTTTCCATCGGTCAAGCTACCCAGAACTGGCGGTAAACTGATCTATCTCTGGGAATTACCTACTAATCATTATTGCTTTCTGTTGTAAAATTGGACCTGACAGATCTCTGTTGGTTAAACCACATGTTAACCTTTTCATAGTCGCCGGTTTTCATTGATTTTCTCATTGATTTTCTTCCTGAGGACGAGGAAGCTTGATTGATACATCACTCTTCTATTATTTTGTGCGGTTTCTTTTCCAATCTCCAACTGTTACCTCACCTACTCCATAATCTCGTGCAACAATTTTAATTGTCTCTCCTGCTTCAATCCTTCTGATGGCTTTTAATTTTTCTTCAATAGGAACGACGATTCTTTTACGCTTGTTTTGCATTATAATACGACAAACAAAAATTCAAACAAAGCAGTTCGTATTAATTACACTTAACTACCAGAACTGCAACCAAATAAATTATGTGAGTATAGTCGTACTTCTCCGTAGTAAACGCTATAACGCACTGCATTCACGCAAATTTACATGCTGAAAGAATCCAAAAACATAAATAGGGGAACCCCTCACATGGGCCAGGGGGATTCCCCGAAGGCCCCGACGATTTTAAATGGAAATATGCACATACATATTTTAGAAGCTCGGTTAATACGCAGCATAGACGTACGTACCTTGGATAATCAGGTTTCTTAGATTTTCTCGGATAATCGCGACTCGGTTAATCGGGGTTCTACTGTACTTATAATCTGCGATGCCTGCGCCATATAATTGTCCTTCTAAATTGATGATAAATTCTAGATGAACTTAAATTCTGGAGATAAATAGATGTCTTCCATATTCAAAAAGGTACAGTCATTTAAGAGGCGCGAAGCATAAAGACTCTTGGAGAGTTTGGAAAGCACGGCGAGACAATTACGTGCACTTGATACAATACATACTTATAACCTTCTTACCCTCACAAAATCCTTTGTACCTTATTTCTAAGTCCCTAAAGCATCATTTAAGCCAAAAAGTGGCATTACCCCTTAAAAAAAAAATAACCGGTCAAGTGCAAGTTGAACTTGCGCAATTAGTGTTCCGTACGTTGATTGCTTTTCAAATAAAAAAATTTGTTACAGAGGTATAAAATGATCAGTGACTTCACAAAACACACCCCAAATAAGTTTTCAACAAAATTTGTTTCCAATTTTTACTGAAATCTGATGACCTTGAAATTTTTGTTTTTTTTTATATACCAGATAAATTATTAAAGGTAATGCACTCGTGATAATTTTCGTTCAATCTACACCCCGTGGAGAATATTCCAGAATTTTTTCAAAATTTTTTGATAAGCACTTTTCGAGATAAGGCGGGTGGACAGCGATTTTTCGCGATTTTTTAAAAATAATACAAAGAAATGTGCGCGCAAGTATTACATTATATATATATTTTTTACTCGTGTTTTCACAAGCTTTCATTTGGCACCACACTCGATTACCTAGTAAAATTTATTTTTTTTCACTTCCGATTTCACCCCCTAAAACTAACCCCTTAAGTCAAAATTTAACTTTCAAAACTACATGGCTCTGATGAGGCCATCGATTCCTATATTATTACCAAATTGCAACTTTCTACGACAAATAGTTTCGGAGAAAATCGGGTGTGACAGACGGACAGACACCGAAGTGATCTTATAAGTGTTCCGGACGGAACACTAAAAACATCAAACCTTCGTGCGATTCACTTTGATGAAATAAATTGATCTGTATCCGTATCCACAAAATGTGGTCCTATCCTCGTTAACTAGTTTAATTATTTGTTTCGTTTACCTATTTGCTTCTGATTAATTAAATATTTTTTTATTAAATATTAATAGTCCTCGTTCCAAACAGCAATCATCACTCGAATATTTGATGAACGTCTTTTATTCTTTAGCGTTCTTTTCCCCCTTCTTAGTTTCCCAATCAAGCTCATACCTCGGCGCTCCCTCATCTCCATTTACATAACTCATTTAAAATTCCGTATTGCTAATACCAATATTACATTATTAATATCGAAATAAAATTCCAAAAACTAATCAAAAACATCGCAGTCTTTGACACTCGAACACATCAAAAACACGAATCATTATCATTCGACTATCAAGAAAAATTTCCATATTAAAAAGTTGGAATTCTGATTGGTTCGATTAAAATTTCGATGAGGTCTCTCCTTTTTTTTTTATCCTTCTTTGGCCAACGAACATTTTGATCGGAAGAAAACATAATTAATGATTTTATAAAATCAATTAACCTAATAATTTCCATACGAGAAAAACGATGACGGATTTGACGGTTGGTTAAGCATCGATTAGAAAACTACTACTTTCTTAATTCGCCATCTCCTGACGAAAGTGGGCGATCTAAATATCTAACATAGTCCTGGAAACTGCGGCTTTAAAATATCTATTGATGCGCATTAAAACCATCTTCGGATGTCCTTTAACCATGAATTTTGACGTCTTCTTCCTTGCATTTTGTCTTCGAAAAAACATAACATTTAATTATATGCACTTGAAGTTTTAGACTAAGGTCGGATCTAGTGAAAAGATTTTTCATGAAGATCCCAATCAACTCTCTTCTTAACAGAATCCATCCAGTGTATGTTTGGGAGCAGAACTCCAAACATAGAAGCACTATTCCATCGTTGGTCGTAGGTACTTTCTTAATTCGCCATCTCCTGACGAAGGTGGGCAATCTAAATGTCTAATATAGTCCTGGAAACTGCGGCTCTAAAAATACCTATTGATGCGCATTTAAACCATCTTCGGATGTCCTTTAAACAGGAATTTTGACGTCTTCTTTCTTGCATTTTGTCTTCAAAAAAACATAACATCTAATCATACGCACTCGAAGTTTTAGACTAAGGTCGGATCTAGTGAAAAGAGTTTTCATGAAGGTCCAGATCAACTCTCTTCTGAACAGAATCTATCCAGTGTATGTTTGGGAGCAGAACTCCAAACATAGAAGCACTATTCCATCGTTGGTAGTAGGTACTTTCTTAATTCGCCATCTCCTGACAAAGGTGGACATTCTAAATGTCTAGTATAGTCCTGGAAACTGCGGCTCTAAAAATATCTATTGATGTGCATTTAAACCATCTTCGGATGTCCTTTAACCAGGAATTTTGACGTCTTCTTCCTTGCATTTTGTCTTCGAAAAAACATAACATCTAATTATACGCACTTGAAGTTTTAGACTAAGGTCGGATCTAGTGAAAAGATTTTTCACGAAGGTCCCAATCAACTCTCTTCTGAACAGAATCCATCCAGTGTATGTTTGGGAGCAGAACTCCAAACATAGAAGCACTATTCCATCGTTGGTAGTAGGTACTTTCTTAATTCGCCATCTCCTGACGAAGGTGGCAATCTAAATGTCTAATATAGTCCTGGAAACTGCGGCTCTAAAAATATCTATTGATGCGCATTTAAACCATCTTCGGATGTCCTTTAAACAGGAATTTTGACGTCTTCTTTCTTGCATTTTGTCTTCGAAAAAACATAACATCTAATTATACGCACTTGATGTTTTAGACTAAGGTCGGATCTAGTGAAAAGATTTTTCATGAAGGTTCCAATCAACTCTTTTCTGAACAGAATCCATCCAGTGTATGTTTGGGAGCAGTACTCCAAACATAGAAGCACTATTCCATCGTTGGTCGTAGGTACTTTCTTAATTCGCCATCTCCTGACGAAGGTGGGCAATCTAAATGTCTAATATAGTCCTGGAAACTGCGGCTCTAAAAATATCTATTGATGCGCATTTAAACCATCTTCGGATGTCCTTTAAACAGGAATTTTGACGTCTTCTTCCTTGCATTTTGTCTTCGAAAGAACTAAAATCTAATTATTTTAAAACCTTTAGTCTATTTAATTAATTTAACCTTTAAAACTTCTAGAATACCTGTGGAATGGAAAACCGCCATAGTTGTTCCTGTTTTTAAAAGTGGAGACCCAAACAAAATGTCAAATTATAGACCAATATCCCTTTTAAGTAACTTCGAAATTATGGGAAAAATGTTTAAAAGCACGTCTGGTTGATTTTTCTCGATTCACAGAATGTCCTTTTTAATGAACAATTTGGTTTTAGACGAAACAGAAGTACGGAGGCGATATTATTTTGGTTTCAAGAGATTATATCAAAAATGCAACAAAATAAAAAATGTCTTACAGTCTATATGGACTTTGCAAAAGCCTTTGACACAGTTTCCCATTCCCTGATGCTAAGAAAATTGGAAAGCGTTGGAGTAAGAGGCCATGTGCTAGAACTCTTTAAGTTCTATTTAGCAAATCGAACACAAAAAGTACGATGTAATGAGACCTTAAGTACTGCAATGAGTTCTGGAGTTCCTCAAGGGACAGTCTTGGGACCGATTCTATTTTTGATTTATATAAATGAATTAGGAACCATAATAAAGAATGGGTCAATTATTTGCTACGCCGATGATATTGCAGTGATATTTACAGATGATACTTGGGAGGGCGCATAATTGAAGGCAGAACAGGGTCTTAATGTTATATATAACTGGATATGTGATAATAAAATTAGTCTAAACATATTAAAGACAAAATTTTTAACATTTTCTTTGACAGCTGCCGATCAACCAAAAAAAAATGACACTAAAATTCATGACTCATCATGTAAATTACTAAATAATAATCGCACCTCTCCACATATTCAGAAAACTAATAAAATTAAATATTTAGGCCTATACATTGATCAACATCTTCGTTGGAATGAACATGCTATCGAAACCTCAAAAAAACTCAGAAAACTCTATTATAAATTTTATCAACTACGGAATGTCTTATCTAAAAAAACAATAAAAATAGTATACAACTCACTAGTCGAGTCAATTTTAAGGTATTGTGTAGTAGTCTGGGGAGGTTTTAATGATAATGCAGTGCAGGTTTTAACAGTATGCCAAAACAAAATTCTCAAAATCCTTTTAAACAAAAACAATCAATATCCTACGGTTGACCTTTATTCTCAACTGAATATCTTACATTTTAGAGGACTATTTGTAAGTACAAGCCTTTTTTTCTATAAAAAAATTAAACACACCTTTAGAGAACTAGACCATCACTACAACACCCGCTCTAAAATAAATTATAATTTACAGTCACACTTTTTCAACAAATCACACTTGCAAAAAAAGATACTATTTTTTACTTCCCAAGTTTTTAGGAATGCTACCTTTAAACCTTAGGGCACAAATTAAAAAAAAAATGATTACAATGGGCGGTTAAATTTCGAAATAAAAAATTTTATCATTCACAACTATAACAGTTTTAAAAAGTTAATGAAACCGTACAAAAGAAAATAATTAAATGCATGTGCATATTGCGTAGACAAATTAACATTATTTACTAAAACTCAACCTATTTTCTATTCTTATATGTCAAATTGTATTTTCTTTTCTATTCTTATATATATATATATATATATATATATATATATATATATATATATATATATATATATATATATATATACATATATATTTATTAAAAAATAGTGAATGAAGTCGGAAAAAAGTTTATCGCTAGCGCGTTCCCTTGCAATACACAGTCTAAACCATTAAATATGGAACAATATTATGTAGTAGAGAATATCTAAAATCTATAATATATATAAAATGCAATGTCTCTCTGTCTGTCTGTCTGTCTATCCACTGGTGCGTTTATCACGCGAGAACTACTTATCCGATTTACGTCTTTTTTTAAATTCATACATATATTCTTTGGCCAGGTTATATAATAATAATAATCTATACCTATAATATAAACAAATTGCAACCTCTCTCTGTCTGTCTGTCTGTCCGTTAGTGCGTTTATCCCTCGAGAACCACTTATCCGATTTACGTGATTGTTTAAATTCGTACATATGTTCTCTGACCAGGTTTTAGATATATATTTTATTACATCTATAATATATATAAAATGCAACGTCTCTCTGTCTGTCTCTCTGTCTGTCTGTCCGTTAGTGCGCCTATCACTGAAAAATCACTTATCCGATTTACGTACTTTTTTAAAACATACATCTGTTCTCTGGCCGGGTTATAGGCTATATTTTATTACGATAGGTAACATAAAGAATGAGCAGTGACGTAAAATAGTGAATGATCTCGCAAATAAGTTTGCCGTTAGCTCGTGCCTTTGCAATACACAGCCTAAACCATTAAATATGGAACAATATTATGTATCTGTATATGTATAATCTATAATATATATAAAATGCAATGTCTCTCTGTCTGTCTGTCTGTCCATTAGTGCGTTTATCACGCAGGAACCACTTATCAGATTTACCTGTCTTTTTTTAAATTCATGCATATATTCTTTGGCCAGGTTATATAGTAATAAAAATAATCTATATCTATAATATATATAAAATGCAATGTTTGTCTGTCTGTCTGTCCGTTAATACGCTTATCCCTCGAGAACCACTTATCCGATTTACGTGATTTTTTAAATTCATACATATGATCTCTGACCAGGTTATAGGTATATATTTTATTACATCTATAATATATATAAAATGCAACGTATTCTGTCTGTCTGTCTGTCCGTTGGTGCGCTTAGCACTGGAGAATCACTTATCCGATATTCGTACTTTTTTTTTTTAAACATACATATCTTCTCCGGCCAGGTTATAGGCTATATTTTATTACGATAGGTAGCATAAGGAATGAGCAGTGACAATAATAGTAAATGAAGTCGGACAAAGTTTGCCGCTAGCGCGTTCTCTTGCAATACACAGTCCAAACCATTAAATATGGAACAATATTATGTAGCAGAGAATATCTATAATATATATAAAATGCAATGTCTCTCTGTCCGTCTGTCCGTCTGTCTGTCCGTCCGTTGGTGTGCTTATCACTGCAGAACTACTTATCCGATTTACGTGCTTTTTTTAACCATACGTATGTTCTCTGGCCAGGTTATAGGCTACATTTTATTAGGTGACATAAGGAATAAGCAGTGACGATAATAGTGAATTAAGTCGGAGAAAAGTTTGCCGCTAGCGCGTTCTCTTGCAATACACTCCCTAAAGCATTAAATATGGAACAATATCATGTAGCAAAGAATACAATATATATAAAATGCAACGTCTCTCTGTCTGTCTGTCCGTTAGTGCGCTTATCACTCGAGAACCACTTATCCGATTTACGGGTTTTTATAAATTTATACATATGTTCTATATAATTCGATATAAGCCTAGATAATGGGAGATAAGGTGAGATAATTGGAGATAAGGTGAGATAATTGGAGATAAGTCTAAATAATGGGAGTTATGGTGAGATAAGGAGAAATAATGGGAGATAAGTCGAGATAAGCCTAGATAATGAGAAATAAGGTGAGATAATGGGAGATAAGGAGAAATAATGGGAGATAAGGAGAAATAAAGGGAGATGAGCAGAGATAAGCCTAGATAATGGAAATTATGTAGAGATAATGGGAAATAAGGAGAAATATTGGGAGATAAGGAGAAATAATGGGAGATATTTTATTACGTTGGGTAACATAAGGAATAAGCAGTGACGATAGTAGTGAATCAAGTCCACGCGAGCGGAGCCGCGGGCCCGGCTAGTATATATATATATATATATATATATATATATATATATATATATATATATATATATATATATATTATATTCTAATTTTCGATTTCTTTTGCTTCACCAGGCTGCAACCCTAGTCCATAGGTTTTCGTGGTTGCTCCGTCTTTTGGTTTCCCCTCATGTGCTCCTTCTTATATAATAGAATACTTCTTATAATCCAATGTGTTCTTTTCACTTGTAAAATATGTACTGAAACAAATATTTAATTTCTGGAACATAGGTTTACTACCATACAGGTCAAGGAATGAAAGACTTCGAATACAGGTCTAGTGAAGTTTTTGTTATTCCGTAGTGGACAATAAGGATATGATGTGTAAACACCTGAATTATATTAACTTAATGTATTGTAATGTAATGTAAAAAACTTATTGAAATAAATATTGTATTGTAAAAAAAAAATTATACGCAGATTTTTTTTTAGACTAAGGTCGGATCTAGTGAAAAGATTTTTCATGAAGGTCGCACGGGCCTGCTCGATTCTCGATCTAATCTCTATTTTTGGATTACACTGGCTATGAATTAATGTTCCCAGGTATTTAACAGACACAACCTGCTGAATTCTCTATCCATTAACAATAAAATTCGCATCAACGTGTGATTTTGAAAACATAACCGGCTTGATCTTTGTTATATTTATATGTATTCGAAATTACTCACTCCGACGAACTATGAGATTCATCATGCTCTGCCGATCCGGTAAATTATCAGCCACAATAACGGTGTCGTCTGTATATGTTAGGTTGTTAATGATGATGCCATTCACTTTAATTCCCGTTGTAATCTGAGCTAGAGCTTCTTTGAAAACAGCCTTCCAATAGAGGAGCGGATATTAGGTTAAGTATAAATAAGGTAAATTTGTAGTTCAGCTTTAGTCAATCATCGCTCCTGATGAAGTTAACATGGTTAGAGAAAGGCGCGTCGAGGGCAAAAATAAAGTGTTTGATGTAGTGGTGATATATACTCAATACTGACATACTATAAGAGCGTAGCGTAGCGTATTCAATTGTGTTGTTCTAAACATGCGTTAGGTAAGTTAGAAGATCTCCTGTTGATCTTTGCTTACGAAAAAACCATATTGACAGTCGCTAATAATATTGAATTTGGAAGATGCCCATAATAGCCTTTTCTATAATTTTCGGTATTCTTGAAAACAGTGCGACTGGTCGGTAGTTGTTTGGGAAGGTCTTCTTGACTTTTTTGGGTATCGGCCGAACTATAGCGCATTTCCAGTAGAAAGGAAATATTTTCTTTCTGTAGGATAGGTTAAAAATTCTACAGAAAACTGGTGTTAGTTGCTAGTGCATTTTTTGAGTATTACACAGGGGAACAGCTGTTTTGGTGTCGAGGTTTTTTGAGCTGATTCTATATCAATTTGATGTCCTGAATTCAAATAACGTATTCATTTGTACCTAGGAGCTCAAATTTTTAAGATATACAATTTTAGAGAAATATAAGTTACATTATTGTAACTCAAATCCGTAAGTGTAGTAAACAAAAGTAGATACGAAATTTTTATTTCAGTTATACAAAATACAATATTATGTCGTACTTACAAACAAAAAAAAAACATTGAAGAAATGAAATAGTCCTCCATAACTTTAATATCTTGGTGAAATCTTTCACCTTGTTCCTCACTCATGTCTCCTAAATTTTCTGGAAAACGGTCTAAGTGGCTGTGTAAATAGTGTATTTTAATACTCATATTGCATCCTAAGGATTTGAAACTATTAAGCATCTTGTTAACCATTTCAACATAGTTTTGAGCTTTATGTTTGCCTAGAAAATTTTCTACAACTGCAACAAATGATGTCCAAGCTTCTCGTTCAACTTGATTCATTGAATTTATGAAGGCAGGATCCTTAATTAATTGTCTTATTTGTGGGCCGTCAAATATCCCTGCTTTGAGTTTTTCTGTGCTCAACTGATGCATTTTTACCCCTATATATGCAAAACAAGACCCATTCTTATCAAGAGCCTTTACAAATTGCTTCATTATGCCCAATTTTATATGTAACGGAGGAAGTATGATTTTTTCTCTTTCAACCAAAGCGTCGTTAATGACATTCTTTTCCCCAACGTCCATGTTTTCTCTCTGAGGCCAATCTTTTCTAACCTAGTGGTGTGTTTTGTCCCTACTATTCCAGAGGCACAAGAAACACGGATATTTCGTGTAACCACTTTGCTGCCCAAGAAGAAAGTTTACCATTTTTAAGTCTACACAAATCATCCACTGATGTTCGTAATATTTTATCTTCTGCAAGACCAAAGCTATGGTATTATATTCTTCTTTCAGTTTCGTTGAGTGAGCTAGTGGTATTGAATCATATTTATTCCCATTATGTAGAAGGACACATTTTAAACTTCGCTTTGAACTGTCAATAAATAGGCGCCAATCATCTGGAATATATTCAGAAAGTCCCATTTCTTTCATGAGTCCCCTAATTTCGTGACAAAATACAAGATTGTCTTTTTGAGAAAAAAATGGTAGCAGATCTTTTTCTCTTGTACGGTAAAAGGTAATTTTGGTTCCTTGTTCCAGTAAATTTTTATCGTTCAACCTAGAAGCCAGTACTTCAGAAGCTTTTTTCGATAAATTGAGATCCCTGGTGAGATCATTTAATTCATTTTGATTGAAGCGTTGAGGAACTGATGACGTCCCCTCATAGTCACTGTTAGTTTCATTAGCATCAGAACTTTTATTAGCATCAGAAGAGCGATCAGAGGGAAAATATTCGTCATCAGAGATATGTGGTAGCTGATGAAATGTTGGAATCGGTATTTCATCTGAGTGCGGGATAGGGCGTATTGCCGAGTCTGAATTGGGATAAGTCCACTTACTGCGGTTATTTCGATTGATTCCATTAGTATTTACTAAACAGAAATAACAATCATTGAAGTGGTTTTTTGGTTCTCTCCAAACCATTGGTACGCCGAATTTTACACATTTTCTTTTCCCGGTAGTCCACTGCCGTAAATGCTCTGTACAAGTTTTACATACGAGATGCGGCCCTGGATGCGGGGGCCCACGTTTTGTCCTGATCACCAAGCTTAACTCCGAAGTATCCAAGATACGCTCGCTTTACAAAGTCAGTAATAGTTTGTCTGTTTTGTTGAAACATGTATTCTCCACATATATAGCAAAACACATCAGGTTGATTTACACAACTTCTTCTTGAACTGGAACCTGAACTCATTTTAATTCTGTTCAATAACACAAAAACACTCTTTTCTTAACTTAAAATAACACGCCGAATTCGATCTACTCTCATTAGTAAGAACGCACAAACTGACGAGACTTACCCGAGTTAGGTGATTAAAAGGGTCAGTTCAGGTACCTGATAGGCAATGGTTCCACTATTTATAGATTTACCTGGAATTTACTCAATTACAGACTGACAATAAAACCATTGTACCTACATTAATGAATATATAATAATTTTAGAACTCTCATAAATGAATATGCTGAATAAAAACCACATTGGTAGGTAAGTTGATGTATCTAAAAAAGTAGAGCTGATAGAGAAAAACGGATTGCATGTATAGATTTAGCGTCCCAAATATAGTTAAAATCAGCTCTAAAATCCCAGGCACCAAAACAAAAATATTTTTTTGTTGCCCTGTGTTATCAGCCACAATAACGGTGTCGTCTGTATATCTTAGGTTGTTAATCATGATGCCATTCACTTTAATTCCAGTTGTAATCTGAGCTAGAGCTTCTTTGAAAACAGCCTTCCAATAGAGGAGCGGATATTAAGTTAAGTATAAATAAGGTAAATTTGTAGTTCAGCTTTAGTCAATCATTGCTCCTGATGAAGTTAACATGGTTAGAGAAAGGCGCGTCGAGCGCAAAAATAAAGTGTTTGATGTAGTGGTGATATATACTCAATACTGACATACTATAAGACCGTAGCGTAGCGTATTCAATTGTGTTGTTCCAAACATGCGTTAGTTAAGTTAGAAGATCTCCTGTTGATCTTTGCTTACGAAAACCATATTGACAGTCGCTAATAATATTGAATTTGGAAGATGCCGATAATAGCCTTTTCTATAATTTTCGGTATTCTTGAAAACAGTGCGACTGGTCGGTAGTTGTTTGAGAAGGTCTTCTTGACTTTTTTGGGTATCGTTTCACCCACTTGCTAAGCAATGCCCTCGGCTTGCCCATATACTTATGAGTTGGCGACATTTTCGGGCCTTCTGGACGATTACACAGGAACGCAACTTCGAACATCCAAGACATAAATGGAGCCATGATCTATAGAGCAGAGAACAAAAAAAAAAAAGCAATAGTTCCTAGCTATAGTCGGAAGAAGAAGTAGTTATATGTGTATTCACGGATCAACATTTCTACATCCTTCAATCGCTTTAACATATCGTGTAAGTTATGTAATGGGGGTGGTCGTTATTCTGTTCATCTTCTTACCGTAACGCGTTTTTCTCGGTGTACTATCTCCTTATTTTCACTCCTGCGCAATAATTAGATTCACGAATTAATTAACAATCATTAAAATAAAAGTACAGACAGCAGTGGACTGGGACACAAGAAGCAGCGTTGGTCAGACCTCCTTATAATGACAACATTCCATTGTTGATGAAGGTAGGTATTACTCAGAACCGTATCAGGGATTTTGTCTTTTTTTTACTTGAGTTTCATCGAAAAATTGGAAAAACTTAGCATATATTGGATTAGTTTTTGCCTATTCTGTTCTATACATATATATATATATATATATATATATATATATATATATATATATATATATATATATATATATATATATATACAGCCAAGGAAAGAAAATGCAGACCTGGGGGATTAAATTGACGACATACCCTCAAATTAACGTTTTCTTGAAAACAGTGACCAATTTTTCCAAAAAAAAATTATCTGATAATTGAACTTCATCGACTTTGCCCGTCCATAACCAGAATGAGAAGATTTCGACAAAAAATGGCCGCTTCACATTTAAAAAAAACACCGTAGAGGGGGAAATTTTCGCAAAAAGGCACCGTCCATTATACTGGCACTTTCCAGTAGAAAGGAAATATTTTCTTTCTGTAGGATAGGTTAAAAATTCTATAGAAAACTGGTGTTAGTTGTTAGCGCATTTTTGGAGTATTATAGTAGGTATCCCATCAGCCCTAGCAGCTTTTTTGGTGTCTACCTTTATTAAAACACGTTTTATGAGACGCTGTCTGAAGACAATATCGGAAATCCCTGACTGCACTATTCGAATAGTTGGTGGTGTTTTTCGTCAGAAATCGAGAGTAGAATGTGAAGAAAGCAATCGAAATTTTTTTAGGATACAGTGCGTGGAGCCATAATCCTTATTCACCTGCTATTCCATGTTCACATCGCAAACTATTAAAAAACTAATAATAAAACTAAATAGGTATGCATAACACGAAACAAGGTGTGTTACAACCTAGAAAATCAAAACAACATAAATGATATCTGATAGATACACACGTACGAACAACTAATAAATTAAAATAAATTATTTTAAATTTTGTATTTACATTGTTGCCTCGATGCTTTCACAATTTATTTAGGCAAACAACCGTACAAACGCCATGTTTGTTTTGGCAATGCGAAGCGTAATTCAATAGTTGCGTTCAGTAATTTTTTTTTATACTATTCTGTATGAAAGTAATGAGACAACCCAAATTCCTTATTTGAAAGATTTATTTATTACTTTAGAAACAAACTCTCGCGATTTTAACGATGTCGTTTGGAACCAAAACATTTGACAATCGGTGACGTAAGAACGTGTCGGGCATTATTCATGAAAAAACATTTTTTGAGTACAATGATAAGTATTTCAACAGATTCTATGTTTGGTTTTATTAATATCACTGATATGAGTGGGTGGTGTTTTACTCTGGAAACTGACAGTAGTGTGTGAAGTAAAGAGTTCAGCTAACATGTTGATTTTTTAGAACATGCTGTTGCAAGAGTATGATCTAAACTTGTAAGTGGTGGTAGAGTTGATTTAGTACTTAACTGTTCTAGCTGTAACCGAGATAACATAAATAATGGTTGGTTAAAAATAAAAACATATGTATTAGAAGCTGCATATGAGGCATTAGAGACTAAAACTGTTGATAAAAATAAAAAATGGAGAACAAAAACACCATGGTTCAGTGCAGAAATCAAAGAGAAATACCGTGAAAAGAAAGAAAGCTTTCTAAAGAATAGGTCAATCAGGGCAGATGAAGCCTACCAAAGATATAAAAGAATACGAGCAGAAACCCACGAATTAGTAAGAAGAAAAAAAACGGAATACTAGGAGAGATACACAAGAAAATTGGAATCAGACTTCTATGGTCAACAAAAACAAATTTGGAGATTCCTAAGACAGCAGAGGACTGTGATGAAAGAACTAATAGAGTATACACACGTGAAGAACGGAACGTGGATAACATATCTTAAACAATTATATAAAATAGAACAGAATATCACACTGCCACAAACACAAGAGATAACTATAAACGAAGAAACATGTATAACGGAAGCAGATGTAATAGAAGCACTGGAAAGGTTAAAAAACCGTAAATCTTCCGGCGAAGACCAAATAGCTAATGAACTACTAAAATATGGGGAAAACACTCTCTGGTTAAACAAGTCCAGACACTTATACAGAGGAATATAAGATCGAATAGAATCCCAGATGAATGGAGAACAGCGACAGTAATATTAATGCACAAGAAGGAAGACAAAGGAGATCCAAATAACTATAGAGGCATAAATCTACTAAAGTGTACACTGAAATTAACAACATGAAATATTACAACAAAAATAAACGCGAGAATACAACTGGAAGAAGAACAGCAAGGATTCAGAAATGGGCGCTCATGCACCGATGCCGTATTCATTGTTAGACAGGTAAAAGAAAAATCCATAGAATACAACATTCCAGCATACTTATGCATGATAGACTTAAAAAAAGCTTTCGACATTGTGCAAATAGAAGACTTTATTCATCTGTTGTATAGTAGGAGTTGAGTTTAATTATTTTGTCGATTGCAAACGCGAGGGACTAGAAATAAAGCAGAGACAAAGTAAAAAATTTGGAGATTTATAAAAATAATTTTATGAAATTGGATGAAGCTAACGAAATGATAAGCGACGACCTTGATCATTTTACTGTTCATAGTGATAAGAAATATAAACAATTTTTTTTCTTTTACTCCTGTATTCGAAAATGGAATATACGAGGAACACACGTAAAGTTTTTATAACAGAAAGAACAATGGATGATTATACCTCAGAAGACTCAAAAAGAGGAAGAATTGAAGAATAAGAAGAGATAAGGGGATTATCAAGAAGAGTAAAAAGCTAATAAGAACACCACAGAAAGAGAAAAACGAAAGAGTAGATAAGATAGACAATTTGATAGCAATGATCAAAGAGCTAATGTTAGATATAAAGGATACAAAACAAGATCAGAAGAGATACCAACAAGAGTTGAAGAAACTAAGAAAGGAGTATGAAGTATTGAAAGAGGAAAATAAGATAATTAAAGAAAACATGAGAAGTATGGATTTGAAGATCAGTAGACTGGAAAAAGACAACGTAAGGAATAATACTGTAATATCGGGAATGATTTTTGAAGTGAATAGTCAATCAGATCTAAAAATGGGTGTAGGACATTTTATGGAGAGGAGTATGGACACAAAAGTACAGATTAAAGATGTGATAAAAATAGGAGCAACTATATATAAGATAGAACTTGGAAACACGGGAGATAAGGAGGCTGTAATGAAAAATAAAAACAAACTGAGAAACCTAAGAGAGAGAGTTTATGTAAACAACGATTTAACAAAAGATGAACGCGAAATTCAAACATATAGGAGAGAACGAGAGAAAGAATGGAAAAAGGGTGAAAATAGGACATCAAAAAATCGTAATCGAAGGAAGAGAATATAAATGACATTGAGGAAGAAAAACTGAAAGAACAACGGATACTACGACCATCAAGTCAAAAAAACTGAGAAAAAAGAAGAGAGATAGGTAGATTGACGACGACCCTAGCAAAGATAAAGGATACGGAAGAGAGGACTAGTAAAATGAATACAAATAAGAAGATAATCAAAGAAATAGATAGAAAAAAAGAAATGGGAAACAATTATCGAATTTTTAGATTGAGAACACGGAATAAAAGGGGTATAAACGGAAAAGGGGATGAACTGACAGAAGAACAACACATGCATTATGTAGGAATTACTGAAATAGAGAGGAAAGGAAATGGATGCAAAAAAATTAGAAGGAAAAGCATACAAAAATCAACATAGAGATATAATACCGGAACAAGATACAGAACTCATACAAACAGAAGAAACTAAAACACAAGAAACAAAAGAGGCAATCGGAAATTTAAACAGGATTGAAGGATATAGAAGGAAATATGGAAAAGACAGATAGAGAATAACTCAACTCCACGTCCCTTACACTCCTAACAAGGGGTAGAAAGGCATAAGGAATAAGTAAGTAAGTATATAACAGGAACATCCCATTAGACCTAATTAAAACTATCGAGAATATACATAAAGACAATAAAGTAGTCGCAAGATTAGCAGACGGAATGACAGAACCAGTCAACTATAAATCTGGAATCAGGCAGGGAGACTCTTTAAGTCCTCTTCTGTTTAATATTGTCATGGATGAAATTATAAAGAATGTCAAAAGAAAGAAGGGATATACCAGGTGTACAAGTATGAAATGCGGGTATTTTTTCTAAAAAAACATGTTCAATTCGGAAGAATGATAAAAAGTGCTTTATTCAAAGTATGCTCCATCGCTTGTTATACATTTTTCCCGTCTTTCGGGAAATTTGTGAATACCACGCCAGTAAAAATCTTCCCCTTTTGCTACGAACCATTCATCGAGCCATTTTTTCACATTTTCGTACGAACCAAAGCGCTGCTCAGCAAGTGCGTGACTCATCGATACAAACAAGTCGTAATCGGAAGGAGCCAAGTTTGATGAGTAAGCCGCATGATGTAGAACTTCCCAGGTGAGTGCTTCCAACGTGTCGCGAACTGGTTTTGCCGTATGTGATGGAGCATGGTCATGAAGAAAAATGACTTTGTGCGCCTGGATCTACCCATGATTTTTTTGCGCTTGGGATTCTCAAAATAAATCCACTTTTCATCCCCTGTAACTATACGATGCAAAAACGACTTTCTTTTGTACCGAGCGAGCAAAATGTCACACGTGTTTTTGCGCTTTTCCATTTGCCTGTCGTTCAACTCATGTGGTACCCATCTACCGGTCTTCTGAATCTTTCCCATCTCTCGTAGCCGATTGGAAACAGCTTGTTGACTAACACCCAATTGCTCGGAGAGTTGTTTTTGTATTTGCGAATCATCTTCGTCCAAAATGCTTGCAATTTCATATCTTCGTATTTTTTTGGCGGTTTTCCACGTTCCTTGTTTGCAACATCGAAGTTACCACTTTTGAAACGCGGAAACCATCGTTCACACGTATCTTGCGATGGAGCATGTTCACCATAAGCTTCTCGAAGTAATCGGTATGATTCAACAGCAGTTTTCTTCAAATGGAAACAAAAAATTAATGCTGTCCGCGAATGCTTTTTGTTCGGTATAAATTTCGACATAATGCTATGCACACACTTTTCCAATTTATCACTCATGCGCGTCTAATATTTGTTGATGACACAATAAAATGGCGCAGTGTCAAATCTTTATAGCACAAACTGCATTGGTGCACCATCTGTTGTCTGAAATCCGCATTTCATACTTGTACACCTGGTAGAATGGGTAACAGAGAACTTAAAATTATATGTTATGCAGATGACACGATAATAATGGCTGAGGCCGAGAACGATACGCAAAGGGTGCTATACGAATTCTACGTAGCAGCAAAAGAATATAATATGTGAATCTCAACTGAAAAAACCAAGACAATAGTAATAGCAAAAGAGCCGATTAGGTGCAAGCTGGTGGTGGAGGATAAACCAATAGAACAGGTGATGGAGGTCGATTATCAGGGCATCAAAATATCTAGTAACGGAAAAATCGAGGAAGAAGTAAAACATAAAGTTAAGGCTAATAGGATAGCGGGATGCCTCAATGATACCATATTTAGAAATAAATTCTTCTCCGTGGAGACCAAAACAAGGATATACAAGAGCGTAATACGACAAGGAATGACTTACACATCTGAAACAAGGTTCGATATAAGTATAACACAACCGAAATGAGAATACTTAGGAGATGTACAAACAAGACACTGGGGGATAGAGAAAAGAGTGAAGACATAACACGCACCTATAATATAGAAAATATCAACCTGTGGATAAGAGGAAGAAAAGTGGAATGGGATCAACACATTGGAAGAATGGCAAACAACAGGACAGTACAGATAGCAAGAGACAAGTCACCGACTGGAAGAAGATCAATGGAACGTCCAAGAAAGAGATGAAGCGACAATCTATAGAGCAGGAAACAAAGAAAACAGGCAATAGGGCCTAGCTATAAGTCGGAAGAAAAAGAACTGCTGTAGCAACCGCCATGGAAAAACTTTGAAGCGGACACAAAGATTTTTTTTATTCTTTTGTTATAATAACAATATATATAATTTATATATAGTACAATAAAATTTGGAAAAAAAAAGGAAATAATTTGGATGTTATGTTTTTTTTTCTGGAAAGTATAGGTATATTTATATATATATATATATATATATATATATATATATATATATATATATATATATATATATATATATATATATATATATATTTGAAGAATCAAAAGAGTCCCGAGTTCAAAAACGTGAGGAAAATATTTTATTCCACTCTATTCCTTGTATGCACCGCACAGCGATGACGGTTTGTGTCTATAACTTTCTTTTTCGTTTGTTATTCTTGTAAGAAAGTAGTTATACGAGGAATATGTAATATACCATTCGAATAAAATGAGGATTCTAGTAGAGTTCATAGCACTGGGAAAAAGAGAATATGGGTTAAAATGATCATTTTTAGATGTTTATTTAAAAATTTAAAATTTTTCTCATATACATTTTTCAAAGAGATATAAGTATAAAAATATAACTTTACCAATGAATACTTTGTAATAAAATAAAATAATTTTTTATTTGAAATATTTTATCGAAAACTTAAATATTATTTATAGAGGTGTCCTTTTATTTATAAAAGCCAGGTAATCAGCTGCCTAAAATAACACACACACACAAATATTTTAATATTTTATATTCAAAATACAAATGCATATTTAAATATATAAGTTATTACCATAACTATGCATTCATCAGATAGTGTCAGAAACATCTTCGTTTTCAGGCTATCTCGAATTCATTGTCAATGGTTGGAATCCTCATTAAAATTTACATTATAAGTAACAGAGTTGAGGCGTTTTCTGAGCATTTTATTCCTGCTTTCCAACAACTGCATCTAGCTGTACTGCAGTCACCAGTACAATTGCAAGAAATCAGTCGTAATATTTAGTCTGGTACTGGATCTAGTAATGTTCTTAGGGTTTGAAAAAAATCCGTCTTTCTGCCATCCCTAATTTTCAGCTGTTCTTTTTTCCTAGCCACGTTTGCACTTGAAAGCACACTCTATATGAATGTTGAGCAACGACTTCCGAAGTCGGTGGTAATGGCTCTAGTTTAGGTTTCATTTTTTCAAAGACTTTTTAAATGAATTGAATCTATATTGATTGTGAGAAATACTTGAATCAATAGAAAAAAATTTTACCAGCTTTTCTGACGTTTAATTTCATCGAATTTTCAGCATTAAAAACTTGGACTTCTTTACGTAACTGGTCTTTCTCCAGAAGGTTTAATCCTCTCTGATATATTGCACTAGTGCTGTCGCAGCCATTGAAAGCATGAGCCAATAAACATTTATTTTTAATATCATTATATTGCTCTTGTAAGTCTTGAGAAGAATACAGTTTTCTTTCAACAGTTCCTGGTTTCGAAAAACATATATTCTTTTCTTTTGGAGCTAAAACAATTAAAATAATTAAGAGATCTACATTTTCGGCAACAATTGCAGTTTGTGTGTTTGCTAACTGCTTAACAGCTGTTCTAATAATCAGCGAGTCAGCATCGTCAGAAGCCTGTTCGACAACAAATCCATGGCACGTTTAAGCACTAAAATCAACTGAATTTTATTTTTATCACTACATATAAAAAAATTTCTTTGCTAACTGTAGCATAGAAGCAACTGTACGGCGCATGTACTTGCTGTGCGGTGCATACAAGGATTAAACTTCGTGTATAGTAGTATAATATTTTTTCCTCACACTTTTGAGCTCGGGACGGACTCTTTTGATTCTTCAAATATATACCGTTACCTACACTATCCAGAAAAAACCTAACATCCAAATTATTTCCTTTGTAATGCATTTTTTGTGCTAATTTCACTGTACAGGGTGAGTCAACGATAGAGTAAAGTTCATTATCTCATTTGTTTCGGGAATGGCGAACAAATGTTAAACACAATAGTTTTAGGGAATGTTAAAGTGCACAGTTTAAAATTATATTTGAGTATACAGGGTACTTCGAAAAAGTGTGATCGACGTAACATATGTTTTTTTTAAATGGAACATCCTATTTTCTAATTTATTTCTAAATTCTGCGTAAAATTTTATAACTTTTTTATTAATAATGTTATATACCTAAACCTAGTAGTTTTTCTAATATTTCAATTTTTTTAAAAAAATTCTAGTTTTCAGTTTTGGAAAAAATTGCCAGTAACGCCATTGTTTCTCAAGGTGGAATACTCATAATTGGTTCGAGCGTTCAATAGAGATGAAAAAAAGATATATGTAAAGAAATTTGGGTTAGATGCTACAGGGTGTCCAAATATATAACATTTCGACTATTTTAAATTGAAAAATCTTAAATTTTTTAAACGGCACACCCTGTATATTATTATTTTTTCTGATAGATTTTACAAAACCCTCCAACTTTTGTTAAGTATGTCATATACTTATTTCTAATAGTTTTAGATTTATTTTGAATTTTTCAACTTTTACCCTTGTTTTTAATACACGCTATAACATCATAGCTGCCAAGACAAAACAAAAATGTAGACATTGTCAAATTTTGACATGTCTATTAAACAAGTAAAAATAGTTTAATTTGTTGCAGTAAGTGACGTATAAAGGTAATAGTTATGGATTTTCCTAAAAATAAATTAATTAAAAAAATTGTCTTTTGGCAGTAAGGTTTTACGGAGCGAAGTACCCTAATAGATGTATACCATCTAGAAAATCTACCAATTATGAGTATTCTACCTTCAGAAACAATGGGGCTACTGGCAATTTTTTACAAAACTGAAAACTAGTATTTTTTCGAAAGAATTGAAATATTAGAAAAACTACTAGGTTTAGGTATATAACATTATTAATAAAAAAGTTATATAATTTTACGCAGAATTTAAAAATAAATTAGAAAATAGGATGTTCTATTTAAAAAAACATATGTTATATCGGCCACACTTTTTTGAAGTACCCTGTATGCTCAAACATGTACCTTAACATTCCCTAAAACTATTGTGTTTAACATTTTTTCGTCATTCCCGAAACAAATGAGATATGAACTTTACTCTGTCGTTGACTCACCCTGTACTAAGAGCTTATTTTTATGATTAAGCAATTAAATGATCAATATGAATCAAATTAAACACTTTAAAAACAATATCGCATTTTCTAATATTGCAAAATATTTCTATACATTAGCAGACAGTTGTATATTAGATCTAGGTAGGAATGAGGATTGTTTGGTAGAGGAAGATGCCTAACATCTTGCCCTGCAATTTTTTTAGGAGCCCATACCACCACCATATGCATACATGACAAATAAAATTTTTAAATAAATCATCGGTTTTTAGGAGCGCGTAAGTGGGCACATATATTTAAAAAAAAAACAGAGATGAATGGTTAATGTGTTCTATTCAGAAATTAATAAGTGAACATGTGTCATGTTTCGTAGGGACTGGAAATTATCATGTGTCTATTTTAAGCCTGGCATTGTTAGCATTGATGAATATTATTTTAAATTTTTTCATTTTTTTTTTTATCGTCCACCTCCCCGTCTGAGTAGGGATTTTACTCTTTTTCATATCTTGAGGATATCGGTGGGGATGTCGTAATTTAATACATCTTCATTTTTTACTTATTGGAAAATGGCTCGGTTCTGTCCGGTATGCCTATTGCGAAGTTGATAAACTTTGCGAATGTTTTCAAGATAGTAATGAATCATCGTATCGTTTTGATGCTCATCGCACTGTTTCTAGTGAACAACATTGTTCCATTGCACTGCAAGCAACTACTCTTGTTCAAATTATTCACTTTATTACTGATGTAACTGATAGCTTGGGACAGGTGGATATAGAGTACCCGTCCTTCATTATCCGAGTTAACACCTTTTGGATGTATTTGATGTCCGCCTAACGCTCTCCTTTCATCGACAAATGTAATTCTGGAAATAGATCGATATTGTACGGAGTCAAATCAGGCGAATACGGTGAATGATTAATCGTAAAAATGCCGTTTTTGATAAAAAAATCAGTAATAAGCGTCGAAGGATGTAATGGTGCATTATGGTTTTTTTAGTGTTCCGTACCGAACACTCATAAGATCACTTCGGTGTCCGTCTGTCCTTTTGTCTGTCTGTCACGCCCAATTTTCGCCGAAACATAGAAAGTTAAAATTTGACACTAATATAGGAATTGATGGCCTCATCAGAGCCCTTTGGTTTTAAAAGTTAAATTTGATAACCTCATCAGAGCGAGAGTGCGAAAAATTGCTGTCCTCCCGTCTTATTTTGAAAAAAATTGATAGCAAAATTTTTAAAAAATTCTGGAATATTCTCTACAGGGTGTAGATTGAACGAAAATCATCACGAGTGCGTTACCTTTAATAGTTTAACTGGTATATACGAGGCTGGTTTGAAAAGTCCGTGCAAAAATAAAAACTACTTATGTGTTTGGGGTACACCTTTTTTATTTTTCGACATAGTCTCCTTTTAGGCTTATACACTTCGTCCAACGATGTTCTAGTTTGTTGATCCCTTCCGAATAATAGGATTTGTCCAAGTCTGCAAAATATCCATTAGGGTCTGCAATCACCTCCTCGTTTGAATAAAATCTTTGTACCGCCAGCCATTTCTTCAAATTGGGAAACAAATAGTAGTCCGAGGAAGTCAAGTCTGGAGAATAGGGGGGATGTGAAACGAGTTGGAATCCTATTTCCATTAATTTTCGACCACAACTGCTGAGGTGTGTGCTGGTGCGTTGTCGTGATGGAAAAGGACTTTCTTGTGGGCCAATCGCGGGCGTTCTTCTTGCAGCTGGGTTTTCAAACGGTCCAATAACGATGAATAATATTCACCTGTAATAGTTTTACCCTTTTCCAGATAGTCGATGAGGATTATCCCTTGCGAATCCCAAAAGACAGTCGCCATAACCTTTCCGGTCGAAGGAACGGTCTTCGCCTTTTTTGGTGCAGATTCCCCCTTGGTAACCCATTCTTTAGATTGTTGTTTGGTCTCAGGAGTATAGTAATGTATCCATGTTTCATCCACAGTAACGAAACGACGCTTAAAGTCCTCCGGATTCTTCTGGAACAGCTGCAAACCATCCTTGCAACACTTCACACGATTCCGTTTTTGGTCAAGCGTGAGCAATCGCGGCACCCATCTTGCGGATAGCTTTCTCATGTCCAAATGTTTATGCAAAATATTATGTACCCGTTCAGTCGAGATGCCCACAGCACTAGCAATCTCACGCACCTTAACTCTTCTGTCATCCATCACCATATCATGGATTTGATCAATGATTTCTGGAGTGTTCTAATCGAAGGTGCAGAGTCACCATAATGTTTATCAAGCTTCTCTTTAGTCTCCTAAGGCGTTTTGCCTTTCATAAAGTAATGTTTAATCACCACACGAAATTCTTTTTCGTCCATTTCTTGAAAATCACTAGACTTCCTTGATTCACACGAATGCCAAACACAAAGAAATAGACCAATATGGCTGAAACTTGGTGTGCGTTCATTCAAGAGATGCTACTAACTAAACATGACCTCGATACGCGCCGGTAGTGCCATCTCTCGGATTTTGTACGGAGTTTTCAAACCAGCCTCGTAAAAAATAAAAATTTCAAGGTCATCAGTTTTCATTAAAGATCGGAAGAAAACTTCGTTGAAAACTCATTTGGGATGTATTTGGTGAAGTCACTGATCATTTTATCCTTCCGTAACAAAAATTTTTATTCTAAAAGCAATCAACGTACGGAACACTAATTGCGCAAGTCTAACTTGCACTCGATCGGTTATTTTAATTTTTTTAATTAAAATTTTTTTGTAGATTAAACAACTGATGAGGACCAGAATGTATGGTAGAAACGTTTTACCATAAATATATACTGATAATGATATAAAACAACACAGCATTTATTAATAAGTGTATCAAAAAAAAGGTTTAAATGTAAGTTATAGGATGTAATACGGCGCACTTGCTGACGTTGACAATAAAATGTTTTGAATTGTCAGTTCGAAAAAATTACGCCATCTTAATTTTTTTTTAATGGAAAGCCCTGTTTTTTTTCTTTATTTTTGAGTCCTACTAAAAATTCTGGATACTATTTGTCTAACATACCATATGTCTAAATTGAACTGTTTTGGTATTACTGATATTTGAAATTAAGGAGATCAAATTAAAAAAAAAATTTAAGCTGGCTTGTGTCAAACATTTACTGTCAGGTAACGATTTAACGCGTCAAAAAATGATTTATTGACGAAAACGTTATTGCTGCATTTTGAGAAACTGCAATTTGAGCGTAATATCATAATGGTACATTTAACAGAAAGTGAATCAGGTTATGTTAAGAATCGTTCTAGATCTAGACCTCCACAAGTTAAAACAAGCGGCGATAAAAAGTTAGATGTTTTATTGGAAATTAGAGAAAATCCCCATACAGCCACTCGTCAACTTTGCTTAGACCACAACGTAAGTAAAGGTACCTTAAGCCGTATACTGAATGAAAAAAAATTTCAAACCCATTCTATTGCAAGAATTATCAGAAGACGTGTTGAATTTTACGACGTCATGATGGAACGAATTAATAAAGATCCTAATATAATTCATAATATTGTTTTTTCTGACGATGCCACAATTTGTCTTAACGGAACAGTTAACAGGCATAACTGCTGGTACTGGTCTACTGAGAATCCCCACTGGATAATCGACAGTCATTCTCAAAGACCACAAAAGATAAACGTGTGGGCAGGGATTTGTGGACGTCATATCACTGGTCCCTTTTTTATCGATGAAAATTTAACAGGACAGCTGTATTTACAATTAAGCCAAGAGCAACTTATTCTAACTTGTGCAGGTCCTTTTTCCGATGAAAATAATTTGAATACCCCTAACAGGAATGGTATCAACAGAACGGAGCACCTCCTCACTATGAAATCAATGTTCGTAGATATTTGGATGTGATTTTTTCTAATCGATGAGAGGAGGTGCTGTAGAATGGCCTGCATGGAGTCCCGACCTTACGCCGTCTGATTTTTTTTATGGGGTCATTTGAAAACCAAAGTTCACCGAAGTCGACCTGAAACTGTAGAAGATTTACAATAAATAATTCAACATGAAGTAGCACAGATCACCCCGGATTCTCTGCAAAACTCTGTTCAGGCTGTTTATGGCAGATCGGGTCAGTGCCTCGCTATTAACGGTAAGTATTTTGAGCAATTGTTACCTTAAAAATAAACCTAGAGTATTTATTAATAGTTTTTGTTGTTTTTTTTTTTTATTTTAAATGACAATAATTCCAAAAGAGTTCAATTTAGATATATGGTATATATGTTAGACAAATAATATCTAGAATTTTTAGTAGGACTCAAAAATAAAATTATATACAGGACTTTCCGTTTTAAAAAATCAAGATGGCGTAATTTCTTCGAACTGACAGTTCAAATCACTGTCAATGTCGGCATATGTGCCCTATAACACCCTATAATTTTATTTAAACGTTTTTTTGTTACACTGATTAATAAATGCTGTGGAATCATTATTCCATATATATGAGGCACCCTGTATATATATATATATATATATATATATATATATATATATATATATATATATATATATATATATACTAGCCGGGCCCGCAGCTCCGCTCGCGTGGACTTGATTCACTACCATCGTCGCTGTTTATTCCTTATGTTACCCAACGTAATAAAATATCTCCCATTGTTTCTCCTTTTCTCCCATTATCTCTACATAATTTCCATTATCTAGGCTTATCTCTGCTCATCTCCCATTATTTCTCCTTATCTCCCATTATTTCTTCTTATCTCTCATTATTTCTCCTTATCTCTCATTATCTCACCTTATCTCCGATTATCTAGGCCTATCTCGACTTATCTCGCAATATTTCTCTTTAACTTCCATTATTTCTCCTTATCTCCCATTATCTGGACTTATCTCTGCTTATCTCCCATTATTTCTCCTTATCTCCCATTATTTATACTTATCTCCCATTATCTCACCTTATCTCCCATTATCGAGGCTTATCTCGACTGATCTCCCATTATTTCTCCTTATCTCCTATTATCTCACCTTATCTTCCATTATCTAGGCTTATATCGAATTATATAGAACATATGTATAAATTTATAAAAACACGTAAATCGGATAAGTGATTCTCAAGAGATAAGCGCACTAACGAACAGACAGACAGATAGGCAGAGAGACAGATAGACAGAGAGACGTTGCAGTTTATATATATTCTAGATAGAAGATTATAGATAACCTGGCCAATAAAAAAATAAAAATGTAAATCGGATAAGTGGTTCTCGAGTGATAAGCGCACTAACGGACAGACAGACAGATAGAGAGACGTTGCATTTTATATATATTATATTCTTTGCTACAATATATTGTTCCATATTTAATGCTTTAGCCAGTGTATTGCAAGAGAACGCGCTAGCGGCTAACTTTTCTCCGACTTGATTCACTATGATCGTCACTGCTTATTCCTTATATCACCTAATGTAATAAAAATATATCCTATAACCTGGCCAGAGAACATATGTATGTTTTAAAAAAAAAGCACGTAAATCGGATAATTGATAAGCGCACTAACAGACAGACAGACAGAGAGACGTTGCATTTTATATATATTATAGATATAGATTAGTTTTATTATGTAACCAGGCCAAAGAATATATGTAAATCGGATAAGTGGTTCTCGCGTGATAAACGCACTAATGGATAGACAGACAGACAGAGAGACGTTGCATTTTATATATATTATAGATTATAAATACATGCTGCTACATAATATTGTTCCATATTTAATGGTTTAGACTGTGTATTGCAAGAGAACGCGCTAGCGGCAAACTTTTTTCCGACTTCGTTCACTATTATCGTCGCTACTCATTCCTTATGCTACCTATCGTAATAAAATATAGCCTATAACCTGGCCGGAGAACATATGTATGTTTTAAAAAAAAGTACGTAAATCGGATAAGTGATTCTCCAGTGTTAAGCGCACTAACGGATAGACAGACAGACAGACAGAGATACGTTGCATTTTATATATATTATAGATGTAATAAAATGTATATCTTTAACCTGGTCGGAGAACATATGTATGAATTTAAAAAATCACGTAAATCGGAAAAGTGGTTCTCGAGGGATAAGCGCACTAATGGACAGACAGACAGAGAGACAGAGAGACGTTGCATTTTATATATATTATAGATATAGATTATTATTATTATATAACCTGGCCAAAGAATATATGTATGAATTTAAAAAAAGACGTAAATTGGATAAGTGGTTCCCGCGTGATAAACGCAGTAATGGACTGACAGACAGACAGAGAGACATTGCATTTTATATATAGTATAGATTATCGATTATAGATATTTTCTGCTACATAATATTGTTTCATATTTAATGGTTTAAGCTGTGCATTGCAAGGGAACGCGCTAGCGGCAAACTTTTTTCCGACTTCATTCACTATTATCGTCACTGCTCATTCCTTATGCTACCTATCATAATAAAATATAGCCTATAACCTGGCCAGAGAACATATGTTTGTTTTAAAAAAAAAAGTACGTTATTCGGATAAGTGGTTCTCCAGTGATAAGCGCTCTAACGGACAGACAGACAGGCAGACAGACAGACAGACAGAGAGACGTTGCATTTTATATATATTATAGATATAGCAGTATTGTGTTGTTGGGGTAAGCGGTCTTTGGAAAAGAACTAAAAAGTTATGGACACCTTTTTAGCTACGCCAAGCTTTCGAAAATATTTCATTTTCTTCATCGGGGCTACAATTACAGTAGAATATCAGTATTTTTGAGATTAAAAGTAAAGAACAACTCTATTTTATATTGTTTGTGGGGGCACTTTATTGCACTTATTCATCAGAAAAAAACACAAGAAAACTCGACATATTCATCACAGGGAAATAAAATAAAATTTTACTTCATTTTTGTTGGAAGAGTACAGAGAATTTGTGGTCGCAAAATGATTTTAATTTTTAAAGGATTTTTTTGTTATGTTATCTTGTCATTTTTCTAAGGGCAGTGTGTTACTGCTGTTTAACTAGTCGGTCAAGACTACCCTTCTCCTCTATATATATTTATATATATATATATATATATATATATATATATATATATATATATGTATATATATATATATATATATATATATATATATATATATATATATATATATATATATATATCTATACTATAATGCTATTATGTCATATCTGAAACAATACTATATTATGCACTCTTTTCATTGAAAACACAAACTCAATTGATAAATAGAAAAATAAGTAACTGCCCTAGAGATAGCCTTAGTTAAATTATGTCAGGAAAGCCCGATATCGATAAAGTTTAAAGTATCCGATTCTGGATGCTTTCGAGGGACCATAAACTCAGCAGCATCTCGGAAATGTAGCCAGCAGGAATGTTAAAAGCGGTTTTAATTTTAGTTTATTATTAAAGTGGCGTTGGCGCTCTCGTCTCGAAACTAAGTGACGCTCATCCGACCTAAACAGAAATACCGACGAAAGAGAGAGGTTGTCTAATGAAATTTTAGACCTTTTTGTTGCCCGTATAGACTACTGATAGCTTTTAACGGAAGAGGAACTCACGAGGTTTTATTTTTAGAATGTAAATATAAAAAGCTGATAAATTTGAATTTATTGTAGCGAAATTAAAATATAACTTTCAAATAACCTAGCAACGGTTTTCATCTAGCAGGTATTAGACTAACTTCTTTTTCTGTTTTAAGACAAGCTCCGCCACGAACATAGCATCATATAATTTTAAAACTAAAAAAAGCTCTTTATTTTTCGAAGTAACTGAACTGAGAATCAATATTTTAGAATCCTGGTTTAAACGGTAATTTACCGAAAATGGACATATATATTATACCAGATTATGAAAAGATAAATAGCCTTTAGGTGCTACAATCTGTCAAAATTGCTATTTTGGGATATCAAGACCCTTTTGACGAAGTTTGAGTCCTGCAGATGGTTCGTTTCTAAAAGCTCAAAGTGCTTGGCTGACACTAAAATAAAACATACACCAACATATAAAGTTTTCCACTCTCCTATCCTTAAAAATACTATAGACTCAACGTATTTCAAAATTTGAAGTTTCGTTATTACGCCCTTCTGTGACGTCACCCTCGATACATAAATCTAGATATGAGAACTCACGAAGCCCGCCCTCGCTTATCGTTCTTACCCGTTCGCCCTTAAAAGGAAAATGCAAATTGGTTTCCGAAGAAAGCGAAATAAATTGGAGAGGCCCATTGTCTCCCAGATAGGGGGCAAAGTTAGTGGTGTATTCAGAGGACTATAAGGGACGTAATTACCTATTTATAGAGAATATTATTCAGAGATCATCAATCGCATCTTGATAGTTTACATTATGCAGTTCTGTTAGATAAACAATACTTTATTTTATAACACTCCAATTTTAATTTTCTATATCTTTAACGATGATGTAATCAGGAAGGGGAACAGGGTGCATATGCCACCCCCGTTATTATGGGTTTAGAGAAAAGTGCACTTCTTAGAAGCCCACTTTATTATAGAATAATTAATGTCTTCTATTATTTTATAAAAAGAAAACGCCCTCTAGCTCCAGCTGCACTTCACTTTTTGCCCCTAGAATGTAGCTACGCCACTGATCTTCAAATACGAGGGCGATTCAATAAGTAAAGAGACCGTTAATCTCCGCTTTAACCGATTCAACAAAACGGCTCCATATTTCTAGGAATGCAAGTTGGCAACCTTGTGATAAGTTTTAATCAGCTGTTCGATCATGTAATGTAAACATGATTTCAAAATATCCAGTTTATTCGTGATAACAGAATAATTACTGTTGAAATTATAGCTCAGGATGTTGGGGTAAGCGTTGGAACTGTTCACAATATTATTCAGAATCATTTACAATACCCGTCCTCATACGCTTACCCAAGAAAAGCTTCAAGAACTGGGTTGAGAGATCTTGCCTGATCCCGCATACAGCCCAGACCTGGTTCCCTGTAACTTTTACCTGTTCAGACCTCTCAAGAATGCTCTACATAGAAAGAGGGTCACCGACAGTGAAGAATTGAAGGAAAAAGTGCACAAGAGGATTCGACGTCAACCGAAAGAATTCTTTGCTACAGAAATCAAGAAGCTGGCAGAAAGGTGGGATAAGTGTATTAACGTTGAGGAGGTTTATATCGTAGCAATCCCATACACCGTTCTTGAGCTACAGCTATTTGTCTCTCTACTTATTGAATGACCCTCATATTTATTGTAGAGGTGGTCCTAATGCTAACATTTTTACAACTTTGAAAAGTGCCAGCAATTTTTTGGCCCAATCCAATATGTAGAACTGATATCTATTGAGGAAATCCCAATTCTAACCTGAACCAACCAGGTTGTCGATTGTCTCAAGATTGAAATCTGCAGATTATTAACAAACTCTGTACGAAACCCTGTCTTCATCCCACAAGCCCATTAGACTGTCCTGGCATGAACATGTTACAGGCATAGCAAGGAGAGCTTCTCAAAAGTTGGGAATATTATTTCGAACCAGAAAGCTTTACACTCCACAACAACTGTTAATTCTTTACAAAGTTCAAATTCGACCAACTATGGAATATTGCTCTCATATTTGGGGCTCCGCTCCCAAACATACACTACATTTGTTGGATTCTATTCAGAGAAGAGCTGTTCGTCTGATTGGAGACCCGGAACGGACCGGCGGCCTTGATTCGCTGGAACATCAAAGAACGGTTGACGACTGACTTATTCTACAAGTATTTTCATGGAAAGTGTTCGAAGGATGTGGCCCGCTTAATTTCTTCCAGAGCGGTGCATGTTAGAAGTAGACGTCGCGTTAATAGTTCACATCCGTATGAGGTTCAGCTTGTTACTCCTCGTACAATGCTTTTCAAGCAATCTTTTATATGGAGAACATCATTCCTTTGGAATAATTTACCCAGGACTGTGTCTCCCACCGAGTACAATTTACAGCGATTCAAGAACAACGTGAATCGCTTTCTCCGCATACGTGTCGCTCCTGCAGAGCTTTAGGGACTTCCCTGCAGCACGTGTACTAGACCAATAAAAAAAAATAGACTATTTCAAAACGTCGTAAAATAAGCAAATTCATCTCTCCTGAAATTTGCCTATTTAATAATAAACAATATTCTAACCAAATTGGTATTCAGTATCTTAGTAATTGCATTAATGCAAACAAATGAACGTAACGGCTCTCGTCTTGTTCTCGAGATATTATGCATATAGTGGAATTGTAAATGGCAGACTTTTAATTCAGTGGTGACTCGTGAATGGTAAATAAGCAAAGGGTTTTTAATGGTCACAAAATTCATTATCATGATTTAAGCAATGTATTAAGGAAATCAATATCTAAAAAAATGGTAAAATGATTTACTTCGTACTTCGTACCCGGCAGACATATTGCATAAAACATACACTAAAAAATAACTTAATTCAATCCATTTTATGGTGAAATATTAATAAAAAAAATTTGAAATTCGCCTTGTTTAAATAATCACAAAAATTATTTAATGATTAAATAATCGGCCAAGTGCAAGTCGGACTTGCGTAAGTAATTACGTTGATTACTTTTAAAATAAAAAAAAAATTGTTACGGAGGTATAGAATGATCATTGACTTCATAAAACACATTCCATTATTAAAGGTAATGCACTCGTGATAATTTTCATTCAATCTAAACTCTGTGGAGAATATTCCAGAATTTTTTCAAAATTTTTTGATCAGTACTTTTCAAGATAAAGACGATTTTTTGCAATTTTTTAAAAATAATACCAAGAAAGTGTACGCAAGTATTACATTATATATGTTTTTGGACTAGTGTTTTTACAAGCTTTCATTTGACACCTCAGTCGATGACCTGGTAAAATTTTTTTTTTCACTTCCGACTTCACTCTGCAAAACTAACCTCTTAAGTCAAAATGTAACTTTTAAAACTTCACGGCTCTAATGAGGCCATCAATTCCTATATTAGTGCCAAATTTTCACTTTCCATGTCAAATAGTTTCGGAGGAAATCGAGTATGACATACGGGCAGACAGACAGACAGACAGATAGACGGACAGACAGAGAAACACTGAAGTAAACTTATAAGTGTTCCGTACGAGCACACTAAAAAAAACCGTTTCTAAGAGAGAGTTATTTTGTAAGTCCATGGCTTATTATTTATATTTATTTCTTCTTCTTATAGTGCCATCTTCATTACTGAAGTTGGGCTGTAATCATGGCGAATTCTTCCCTATCCTGGGCAATTCTTAATAAAGTGTGGGTATCCAGACCTATCCAATCTCGTATATTTTTTAGCCCGGAACATTTTCAACGCCCCTAACCTCTTTTCCCTTCAATTTTCCCTTCCATCAACAACCGGAGCAGTGAGTAACGTGGACCCCTATAAATATGTCCCAAGTAGCGAGTTTTTTGTCTTTTAATAAGTGACAATAGTTCTCTTTCTCTACCCATTCGACGAAGTACATCTTCATTAGTAACACGCTCTTTCCAAGAGATCTTCCATATTCTGCGTATGACCCATAATTCGAAAGACTCCAAACGATTCATTGATCGTACTCCCAAGGTCCAGGCCTCAACTCCATATAAAAGCGCTGGATATATATAGACCTTTACAAAACGATAACGAGTATCCAAAGAAAGGGTTACGTCTGTGAGAAGGTGTCTCATTTTGAGAAAAGCTGCTCTAGCCATTTCAATGTGAACTCGTACCTCAATTTCAGGATTCAAATCATTAGTTATCCAACACCCTAGGATTTAAATTTGTTTACTTGTTCTATCAATTAATCGTAAACACGAATATCTGTTTGCATCCCGGGTGTTCTTGAAATGACCATTACTTTTCGTTTTATTAACGTTTACTTTCATGCCTAAAATATCGTCTTCCCCAGATATATTGTTCATAAGACGCTGAAGTCCATCCGCTGTATCTGCTATAATAACGGTATCATCAGCGTACCTTAGGTTGTTAATGATTTTGCCATTAACTTTGATACCATCTGTGGCATTCTCTAAGGCCTTCTGGAAGATGTGCTCAGAGTACAGATTAAACAGGAGCGGGGAAAGAACACACCCCAGACGAACACCTCTTTTTATTCCTATTTGCTCAGTCCCTCTGTTATTTACGCGTATTGTCGCCACCTGATTCCAATATAGGTAAGTAATGAATCTGATGTCATTTTCGTCAAGGCCCGTATTTTGAAGCATTTGTATTAATTGTGGATGCTTGACTCGGTCAAATGCTTTTTCGTAGTCGATAAAATACAACTAAACGTCCTTCCTTTGATCTCCACATTTCTGTAAAAATACACTCAGCCCGAAAAGTGCTTCTCGAGTTCCAAATCCTTGTCTAAATCCGAATTGCTCTTCGCTAATATTTTGTTCGCATTTATTGCGTATTCTATGGTGAATGATCTTAAGCATTACTTTCAAAGCGTGGCTCATTAGGCTTATAAGACGGTACTGTTCACATCTGTTCGCATTTGGCTCCTTAGGTAATTGTATGAACATAAACTTAACCCAATCCTTTGGTATAGTTCATGTCCTGTAGATGGAATTTATGCAGCTGCACCAGACAGAAATATTTTCTTCATTTAAAAGTTGAAATATCTCCGCATAAAGATTATCAGGTCCAGGAGCTTTTCCAGTTTTTGCATGTTTTATTGCATCCCTAACTTCTGCTGGGAGTATATTTAAAGAAATTCCGTCCGTAATGAGTTCTGGTAATTCTCTGTCGTCATCAAAGGTATTTTTAATGTATCGAGCCCGTTCTTCTTCTAGCTCTTTTTGTTCGATTAATATCTTATTATTACCGTTTATTAAATATGTTGGTGTTCGTGTACTGTTATGACGGGTAACTTCTTTAACTTTTTTATACATACTGAAATAGTCATGCTTTAGCTGTAATTCTTCCATTTCCTGACATTGTTCTTCCATCCACTTTTCGTTGGCCTTTCTTATAAACTTTCGAATCTGTTTACTGATCTCTTTATATTTAGTTTTGTTATTGTTTTTATACCGTCTTCTTTCATCCATAAGTCCCAATATTTCCTGAGTCATCCATTCTCTTTTCGTTGTCTTTGTTGGCATATTAAGTTTTTCGTTTAGAACTTTGACACGGATATTTTTAAATGACTCCAATGTGGCTTCGACTGATACCAAGTGGCCTACTGAAATTGTTTGACTTATTTCTTGGTTGAGTGTTTCGGTTACTTGCGATCGAATTTCTGGGTTCCTCAGCAGTCGAAAGTTGGGCCTTACATTTTTTGCAGTTTGAATAAGTTTCAGTTTGATGTTAATTATGCCGGTCAGAAGGACATGGTCAGATTCGATGCCGGCTCCAGGATATGTTTTAACTCCCCGAACCCCACTCCTCTAACGCTTATTTACCAATATGTAATCGATTTGGTTCCGAACTACATTACCGTTATGGTGTCTGGGGGATATCCATGTATACAGTCTTCTCTTAAGCAGCGTGAACCATATATTCATCATATATTTATTTAATTTAATTTTTTAATTATCATAAATTGTTATCAAAATCTAAGCAAATAGGGACCGTGTTCTAAATAGGAGCTTTATTTTTAGTATGTTTTTCTTGAAGAAGTTTTACCCGTCGAGCTGCCACTGTGAAATCTTTAACGACGGCACTTGAAACGGTACAAAGCTTGTTACTAATTCCATTTTGGTCTGATGAAACTGAAAATGAAGTAATGTTTTGTTAGAATTAATCGTATGCATGCGAAGACCATGAATTTAATTATTACAACAACTAGTTTTATTTGTTATTTATTGCTTTTGTGGCAAATATGGAAGCCAAATGGGTTTTAATCGTTAGTCAGATAGAAATTAATTATTGTATTTAATAGTTACTGGTAACTAATTTCTAGTCGGAGCATTAATTAAGAGTATGGTTTAGAGATTTTTATTACTGAAACGTCATCTGCAATATATATATAAAATGCAACGTCTCTCTGTCTGTCTGTCTATTCGTTAATGCGCTTATCACTAGAGAACAACTTATCTGATTTACGTGCTTTATTTAAAACATATATATGCTCTCTGTCCAGGTTATAGGCTATATTTTATTACGTTAGGTACCATAAAAAATAAGCAGTAACGATAATAGTGAATAAAGTCTGAAAATGCGGCTGCCGCTAGCGCACTATCTTGCAATACGCTGCCTAAACCGTTATATATATATATATATATATATATATATATATATATATATATATATATATATATATATCGGGTCTTCCATTAAGGACTTGACAACTTGTACAATCAAAACATTTATGTATGGAATTCGATTTCATTCATATGTCCACCACGGGCACGTTTGTAGCGGTCGATTCGTTGAACCCAATTTTCGATGATTCGGCCACACATTTCGACGGAAACGGAAGCTATCTCTCTTTCAATATTGGTTCTGAGCTCCTCTAACGACGCAGGCTTGTTAGCATAGACCAATGATTTAACGTACCCCCATAAAAAGAAGTCTAGAGGTGTTAAACCACACGATCTAGGCGGCCATTCGACGGGACCATTTCTCGATATAACACGTTCACCGAATTTAGAATGCAGTAAGTCGATTGTTACACCCGCTGTGTGGCTTGTGGCGCCGTCTTGTTGAAACCACATATCATTAATGTCTAGCCCATGCAATTGATCAAAGAAATAATGTTGCAACATGCCTCTGTAGCGATCTCCATTGACTGTAACGTGACGGTTATTTTCATCAACGAAAAAGAACGGCCCCAATGACACCTCCGGCATGAAAACCGCACCAAACAGTAATTTTTTGTGGATGAAGTGATGTTTCTTCAAGCACATGAGGGTTTTCATCTGACCAATAACGCATATTCTGTTTGTTGACGAAGCCGTTTATCCAAAAATGCGCTTCATCACTAAAGATGATTTTGCGATGAAATTGGTCATCTTCTTCCAACATTTCTAGAGCCCAATTCGAGAACGTACGTCACTTCATATGATCGAGTGGCTTTAGTTCTTGAGTTAACTTTAACTTATAAGGGTGCAGACCAAGATCCTTTCGCAAAATTCGCCATAGTGTGGTCTGAGCGATGCCCAATTCTTGAGAACGCCGTGAAATCGACTGTTTTGGTTCGTTTGAGACGGACGCTTGAACGGCAGCAATATTCTGGCCACTTCGACCAACCCGTTGTCTCACTGGCACGGGAACATCCAGCAGCGAATATGTTAACTCAAATTTTTTCACTAGACTATGAATTGCTTGTCTACTGGGACGAGAATTACGACCAAAAATTGGCGTTAACGCTCTTAAAGTTGCAGTCACCGACTCTAAATTTTGCTAGTAAATTTGAATTATTTGTTCGTTCGTGTACTTCACCATGATGAAAATGTTGACTTTACTGAATGTTTTGACGTTGACAGTTCGGTGATTGGCCTAAGGGTGCGTTCACAGTGAAATTTCAAAGTTGTCAAGTCCCAAATGGAAGACCCTTTATAATGCAACGTCTCTCCGTGTCCGTTAGTATGCTTATCATTCGAGAAACACTTATCCGATTTACGTGTTTTTTTTAATTCATACATATGTTCTCTGGCCAGGTTATATAATAATAGTCTATATAATATATAAAACGTAACGCCTCTGTCTGTCTGTTCGTTAGTGTGCTTATCACTCGAGAACTACTTATGTTCTGTTGTTGTTGTTGTTTTAATGGGTCAGAGTGCATCAACTTCTAAGGTCATTTAGCGCCCATTATTAGATGTATTTAATAATTTTATAGTTATTTTAGGTATTTGAAAATATTTTCTTTGATTGATGTGAATTGTTCAATGTTCTGTCTAATTGAGTGAGAAATGTTATATTTAATTCTCAGATGAAGGGAGTGGTTTGCTTCAAAGATATGTTTGACCGTCAGAGTGGAACTGCATACATCACACTTCGGGGATGGTTCTTTTTTAAGGAGATATGAGTGAGTGTGGTACGTATAACCTATCGCCAATCTTCTCAGCAATACATTGTCCGATCTTTTGTTATTTGAATTATGTAGAGGAGGGAATACGTGAGGTTTTATCGGCCATAGTTTGTTTTCATTATTCTCCAACTCCCACTCCAGTTGGAATAAATCTCTTTTAATTGAGCATAGCATCTTTGTAAAATCATTACTGTTGTTTTCCCCGAGAAAGGAGTTCCGCTTGTTGCTGCCCTTTTAGCCTCTCTATCGACCATGTCGTTACCTCCAATGTTCATGTGCCCAGGGAACCACAAGAATGAAATTTCAATATCTGTCAATTTAGCTACATATAGGAGGTCGTTGATTTGACTTAAGTACGTACTATTGGCTTTACTGGAGATAATGAGTTTTAGCGAACTCAGGGAATCAGAAGCTATAAGAAATTTGTTTATCTATACATATGTTCTCTGGCCAGGTTATAGCATATATTTTATTACGTTAGGTAACATAAGGAATAAGCAGTGACGATAATAGTGAATCAAGTCCACGCGAGCGAATCCGCGGGCATGGCTAGCAAAAAATCTTGTCGTGCAGGGGGGTATTTGCAAATTGTGGCTTAATATGAAGCAATTAAAAAAATCAGGGAAATATTTCCATTACTATTAAATTTTAAAAAAAATGACGCAAATAGCACCCTGGCCATACGTAAATTAACCACTCTAAGATATATAATTTTACTATATAGCTGATATCAAAATAAAAATAAGAAGAAAAAAACACCTTCTTTACTTAAAGAACGCCTAGGCAGTTTGGCAACGTTGCCTGTGTTGCGTCCGGCAGACGTGCTTTTCGTTTGACGTTCAACCTTCATAAAAAAAAGTTATCTGCCAAACGGAAGAACAAAAGAAAATTGCGTAAACAAGTATACAGTCTGTCAAGTAAGAACGTGACCGCTGGTATTCTTGAAAAAATGTGTTTCGAGAACATTTTTTGCCATCAATGTATTCTTTGGTGTGCTAATAACGACGCAATTATCTTAGTAAGTTATCCAATCGTCTCCTGCGTCAATAATCGCTTGACATCTTCCAAGCATGCTGTCGATGAGTTTTTCTTCATACTGTTATGGTCAAAATTTACCCTCGAGAATATTTTGTCTATCTTTTGATTTCCATAGTCTTTGATAGAAGTAAATGATCATAAAATTAAAATATAGATTAGATTACATTAAATTCTCTTAGATTATAAATTCATGTACCTTATTTTACACTTAGTTTTCTTTGAGAAAACTACTCTTTGTCCTTGTTATTGCTTATTTACGTCAAGGTGACATAACCTTGTAATTTTCTCATAATATTTTCCAAATTTTGCCAGTGTCATGTAAGGAACTAGTATATGGTTTCCAGAGTGTTTTCCAGTGGAGATAAATGGAAACACTTCATTTTCATGGATAGATTTACGATGGAATCCTGATTTGGTAAATAGACAGGATTGGCATTTTGAAGGTGAGATGTCACATGTCTTGAAGTTTTGAAATGCAGCGTTGCCAAAGATGGTCCAAAGCCAGGTTGCTTATTATTTTATGCCAGCGAATAATACGGTTTATTTTCTCTCACGCTCTTACAAATGTATTGATGTAGGGTAGAGAGATAAACTTCGAGTTTGTTGAGTTGATTTTTCTCACCTCATGTTCGACGCGAACCAGTGTTCGAATCTTTAATTTTTGGATTATTTGCAAATTGCACATTCTGTCTCCGGAAGAGGAAGTTAAAATCCGGAGTGGAACAATCCTATTTAAAGCAAATTCACATTAGTAATCACTCTCTCTGTCACGATACTTCCAGTATAGTAATTCAGTATTTTCAAAAAGTATTATAAAAGGCGGGCGTTGTGCCGATTGTTGAAAAGCTGAAATTCCCGGTTACGGTACTGTGGAAAGTTTTTGGTTCAGATACCGTACCAGCTATTTATGGGCGATATTTTCATTATCGAAAACTGCAGAAGAGCATTTTAAAGACTCGAGGTTTTTTTTTTGTGTTTAGAGTTTTGGATCCTAAGGTTTTGGATTTTAATCCTTGGAATCCTTTTGAATCTCCCGTCATTCCGCCTTTCTTTTGGATTTTGGTCTTACTCAATCAAGTTACCACTTTAAAATTTTCTTTTACCAGAGAGTACTTCTGGCTGTACCAGCAGGACTTGAGACTTAAACGGTTCACGTACACACCGTACCATCCATCCAACGTTTTGGGGAACCATTCAGTTCGTGTTCGCTAGTTTAGGTAGTAGATATTATCCTACCGAACCTAAAAGGGGAGGGTGCTTGGGCGTTAACCTGAATGATAGTCTTGGAATTTGGGAAATTTTCCTTATTTGGGAGATTGGGTAGTTTTTAGCTTCGTTAAGGATACCTATCGGGAAGATCAAGCACAGTGAGGGGTTGATTCCCATTCTAACAGCAAGTGGTTATACCTAAAACCTGTAGCAGCCTTCTGACAGGCCACTAGCGAGGAATTATTGAGTTTGACTAGCCTAACAGTGAGTTTTAAGGGGAAAATTGTTTAGGAATGAAGGGCTCCTCTGCAAATTTTTGGAGACAACTGAGTCAAAGTCCTCAGAATATTTCATCTGAGCTTTTTTTTTACAAGGTACCAAACATTTTCAATAGGGTTGGTGTCCGGCGATTGTGAGGGCCACTCTAGTACCTTATCGTGGGCCCAAGCGAGCCGCTTTTTACACCATGAATACGAAGATGTTGTCGAATGGTCTCATTCTACACATCCAAATCCGATTTTCTTAATTTTGCCCCCCCTTGACGCCGCGTCAATTTCGGGTTCTGTGAAAACAAAGACACGATTCGCATTTCGACTTTCGTGCGTTTGCCTATTGAGCCACGTTTTGGCAAGTCGTCGACATTATTCGTCTCGTTATAATGATTTACTCACTTCTTTACAAACGACACCGACTTTTTAATATATTTAGCGGCCGCTGAATGTGTCATTTTAGGCCCCTTTGGATGGAAACTAGCTCGAATCGAGGAGCAAATAAGTGACTTATTCTGGATTTTACGTGATTTCGATGAAAGTTCGGAATCGACTGATACTTTTACTAAAATGTGTTCCTTCTACCGATTTTTTGTTGAATCGCTAGAATTGCATCTACCAAAAATCAATTATCGCGGACATGTTCTTACTTTACAAACGGCAAGTACTTATTTGCATAATTTAATTTTAAGTAAATATTGAAATTGACGTTACCGCTTGAAGGCTCTGACATCATAAAAATTATATTCTTTTAAAATATTTCCTAAGTATAAGAAAAACTGAAGTTTCCCTCCTATTAATTTTTGGGGCTACTACTTCTAAGTCTACCAAAGTTAAAACCATAAATTATATTTTTTCGCTAAACACTATGAATGAAAGATGAGTTCAAAGAAAATTTTAAGAATCGTCATAAAATTCTTTCAGTTTTCAACGAAAAATTGGGGTACTATAGTTTTAACCTGACTTCCTGAAACATTGGGCAATTATGCAGTCCTTAGCTCATGTCAGAATAGCCTCAAGATATAGTGAACTCCTAAAATTCATGTGAAAATGCGACATTAACGGTTAAATTAGATGAAGATTAAAAAACAGAATCCATAAAGATCAAGAAAGGTGTCAGGTAGGGCGACATAATTTTACTAAAATTGTTTATCCTGACCTTGGAGGATATACGAGGCTGGTTTGAAAAGTCCGTGCAAAAATAAAAACTACTTATGTGTTTGGGGTAAACCTTTTTTATTTTTCGACATAGTCTCCTTTTAGGCTTATACACTTCATCCAACGATGTTCTAGTTTGTTGATCCCTTCCGAATAATAGGATTTGTCCAAGTCTGCAAAATATCCATTAGTGTCTGCAATCACCTCCTCGTTTGAATAAAATCTTTGTCCCGCCAGCCATTTCTTCAAATTGGAGAACAAATAGTAGTCCGAGGGAGCCAAGTCTGGAGAATAGAGGGGATGTGAAACGGGTTGGAATCCTATTTCCATTAATTTTGCGACCACAACTGCTGAGGTGTGTGCTGGTGCGTTGTCGTGATGGAAAAGGACTTTCTTGTGGGCCAATCGCGGGCGTTTTTCTTGCAGCTCGGTTTTCAAACGGTCCAATAACGATGAATAATATTCACCTGTAATAGTTTTATCCTTTTCCAGATAGTCGATGAGGATTATCCCTTGCGAATCCCAAAAGACAGTCGCCATAACCTTTCCGGCCGAAGGAACGGTCTTCGCCTTTTTTGGTGCAGATTCCCCCTTGGTAACCCATTGTTTAGATTGTTGTTTGGTCTCAGGAGTATAGTAATGTATCCATGTTTCATCCACAGTGACGAAACGACGCTTAAAGTCCTCCGGATTCTTCTGGAACAGCTGCAAACCATCCTTGCAACACTTCACACGATTCCGTTTTTGGTCAAGCGTGAGCAATCGCGGCACCCATCTTGCGGATAGCTTTCTCATGTCCAAATGTTTATGCAAAATATTATGTACCCGTTCAGTCGAGATGCCCACAGCACTAGCAATCTCACGCACCTTAACTCTTCTGTCATCCATCACCATATCATGGATTTGATCAATGATTTCTGGAGTCGTAACCTCCACAGGCCGTCCAGAACGTTCAGCGTCACTTGTGCCATTATGGCCAGTCCGAAAATTTTGAAACCACTTATAAACTGTTCTAATCGAAGGTGCAGAGTCACCATAATGTTTATCAAGCTTCTCTTTAGTCTCCTGAGGCGTTTTGCCTTTCATAAAATAATGTTTAATCACCACACGAAATTCTTTTTCGTCCATTTCTTGAAAATCACTCGACTTCCTTGATTCACACGAATGCCAAACACAAAGAAATAGACCAATATGGCTGAAACTTGGTGTGCGTTCATTCAAGAGATGCTACTAACTAAACATGACCTCGATACGCGCCGGTGGTGCCATCTCTCGTATTTAAAAGTCTTGAGTGGGAAGCGAAGGGAATTAAAATCAATGGCATATATTTACATCACTTATGATTCGCAGATGATGTAGTACTGATTACCGAAGATCTAGACGAACTCAAAATCATGATAGAACAACTTAATCAAGCTTCACCAAAAGTTGGATTTAAGATGAACATCAAGGTGGAGAAGCAGTAGCTTATAAAGAAGTTTTGACCTTCGTAGACGAGAGACCCCAAAAATTGTGGTGAGCCAAATTTTGATTTTTTTTTTGCTAAGAAAACATTCTAAAAAATATAATTTTTATATACTTAGGACATGCAAGCGGTTAACAGTGGTTCACAGAATTTTTTATTGGAGAAAGTAACAATTTCATGTTTCTAATCTTCTCCAAAATAATGCTGAAAAACTGCATGCAAATAGCAGGTTAAAAAATTATTAAAAAAAATCATAACAGAGCGGCGATATTGTTAAATAAATACAATCCTTGCTGTACCGAGCATAAATTTACTAGAATGTCGTAATAAGTCGTTTTAAGTACCGGCTTTTTACAAATTGTTTCATTATTTTTTAATACTCTATTACTTTTTAATATTCAAATTAATTCACAATGTTATTTTATTACATTTTTATATCGTTTGTTCATCTTTTAAATATTATTTTATTGATTAAATTAATACAATTTTTGAAATTACTTTTTAGCTTTAGTGTCTCTTATTTACCTGCTTGTCGCGCTTTGAGCTGCTTTTTTCGAACTCATGTTCATCAAAAGTGATCTTTTGATACCGTTAGGAAATATTGTCAGCAAGAACTCAGATTCAAAGGTTGATCCCATTTTTGATTATTAATGAAATGGGCGCTACAAATCTGAGAGTACTTTGTTGGTTGTCAAAGGGATCTATAGGGGCTGTAAACAATTTAATGTACTTATTCAATAATTTAATGTATTTATTCAATAAATAAATTCTGTATAAAAGTATTGTAATTCTCATAAACTACCTTGAACGTCTCACTGCTTGAATCCATTTTACCCGTTGCTCCAACTTATGGTTTTTTTAAGTCGTAGAATATTTTATTGCTTGCTTTGCTATTTTGACAGCCAACCACACAACAATTCACTCCGCGACTTTTTACTGATATTTTATCCATAATTGTTAACACAATACCGCAAATACAACGATCTTTGACACATCAACATTCGGAGAAAGTGCGAATTTCCACCACCGCCCGCACTGCTACTCCGCCTATTTGTCCGAAGCGTGTAGGGTCAGTAATTTAGAAAAAATCAAATAACTAATCATATTAAAAAAAAAAAAAATTTCGATAGATTTTTTACTTGAACATCTCTATGTGCGACGTTTGAATCAATAAGAACCGTTGGTCATTTTTAATTGAATTAAGACAGGTACCTATTCAACTGTAGTAAAAAATATTACTATTTTTTTAGTTCGAACAGGATATAGGGATATATTTCTTCTTTATCATCACACTGCAGTGGCCAACAGTATATTTGTTCGAATGCCATTCGACATTCCACAATAACAGAATATGTTCGACAGAAAATAAATTTCATTCCGGGATCAGAACACGAATACAAACATTTTTACGAAAATTTTGTTAGTGCAAGCTAGTGTTCTCGTGAGAATTTAATCAAAAATTCCAAGAATTGGGGCCCAAAAGACAACTAGTGATACTTACCACTATCTCTTTTTTTGTTTTACAATTTGTTAAAGAAAATGGCTATTCGGTTATTTTTAGGACATTTACGCAAAAAACAAATTCAAAAATAAGACGAACTCTTGTTGCAGGACAGAGTGTGTCATACGATATGAAAATTATTTCCTATTTTTAATAAAATACTAGTTACCTTAATAATAATAAAAAAGTAAAATAACACTTTTATTTTAAAATTGTAAAGTTGCAAAATGAAATGGTCGTGACTGACACTACGATGATTGTTGTTCTACAATTACATAAATCAAACTTACACAGTTCACAACATTGACAACACAATAGTAGGACACTTACGGCTGGAACCTGCTCCTCCTCGGGATGCTGTACCGGCTGCAACTCTTGATAGGAATCGCCCGATGAGCGCCTACTTCCGGCACCACAGACCGCACGTCGGAGGGCGCGCGTCACCAGCGCCCAGCATAGACCGCAACGGCGGCGCGCGGCGGGGGCGCCACTGTGACGCCGACGTCCCGCCGCGGCGCCTCCCGTCACCTGCCGGCCGCCAGCGCCATCCCCGCAGCACGCCACTGCGCGCGGCTACGCCCTTACCGACTGCGCCACTGGCGGCACGCCGGACGCACGCCAACTGCGCCGGTGGTCTACTTGTACATTGCAATGAGCGATGGACTACTTGCTCACGAGGTACTGAAAAATATTAAAAAAATTAATTAATTTTTTATTCGCTTTCGGGACCAGAGAAAAGTAAACATCAGGATGTCGATCAGTAGAACCAGAGAGTTCTCAGAAGTGATATGGTTATGCCGGACAAATTTATATTCCATTTTACAAAACTGCCAGTTTCTAAGTAACCAGTCTGGCAAAAAATGAGGTTTTACATACAATTATAATTCTAGATTTTCTAAGAGAAAATTTCCAAGGGTTACAGAGCTTATAGATTTAACTGTTCTGGATTTTCCTCTGTCGCTGAATGAATAAGTGATGTTGAAGTTTCGGCGATCATCCTGCCGGCCTCTGCCAGGGCCTGTTTGGAGAACTGACTTCTTCGGAATCTAGCATGAAGCTTCCAGACTCATGAATGATCCGTTCCAAGATCAAAAACCCAGGCGGAAGTTTTTTCTAAAAAAGTTGCTGACATAGTTATATGTATTCCATTCCTCTAGCATTGTCGCGCAATTTGCTAGGCGTTAATTTGGAAGCAAAAATATTTTGGCATGAACATGTTGCAAGCATAACAAAGAACGCTTCTGAAAAGTTGGCAATATTATTTCGAACTAAAAAGCTTTACACTCCACCACAACTGTTAATTCTATACAAAGCTCAAACAAAAACACGGCATTTTTGGCCTTGGATTCTATTTAAAAGAGAGCTGTTCGTGTCACTGGAGACCCAGAACATCGAAGAAAGGTTAGAGATTTCTCTGCAACACATGTGCTATGCCCATAAACGAAAAAGATTGGTAAAAGGTAAGACCGGTGTCACGATTAAGGTTAAATCAGCATGAAACACAACTCCAGATTCTCACTGACCAATCAAAAATTCTTGCAACAAATTTGCCCAGGCGGCAGTTTTTTCTAAAAAAGTTGACGTTGCTGAACCCGACATAGTTATGTCGGGGCACTTCATTCCTCTAACGTCGTCACTCAATTTGTTGGGCGTTAATTTGGGAGCAAATATGTCCTGGCATGAACATGTTGCAGGCATAGCAAGGAGAGCTTCTCAAAAGTTGGGAATATTATTTCGAACCAGAAGGCTTTATACTCCAGAACAACTGTTAATTCTCTACAAAGCTCAAATTCGACCAACTATGGAATACTGCTCTTATATTTGGGGTTCCGCTTCTAAACATACACTGCATTAGTTGGATTCTATCCAGAGCAGAGCTGTTCGTCTGATTGGAGACCCGGAACTGATCGGCGGCCTTCATTCGCTGGAACATCGAAGAATGGTTCGCGACTTGAGTCTGTTCTACAAGTATTTTCATGGAAGTGTTCGAAGGATGTAGCCCGCTTAATTCCTCCCAGAACGGTGCATGTTAGAAATACAGGTCGCGGTAATACTTCACATCCGTATTAGATTCAGCATGTTACTCCGCGTACAACGCTTTTCAAGCAGTCTTATATATGAAGAACATCCTTCCTTTGGAATAATTTGCCCAGCCGTGTTTCCCACCGAGTACAATTTACAGAGATTCAAGAACAACGCTTTTTCCGCTCACATGCCGCTCCTGGAGCGCTTTAGGGGCTTCCCTGCAGCACGTGTGTTAGACCCATAAAAAAAAATCCTTTTTCTATCCTAGGAAAATTCGGGCGTCCATCGAAATATCTAAACATACAACAACCTTAATCGTCACGCTGGCCTTTACCTCTCCCCAACCTGGAACCGATCATCCATGAATCTAGAATCAAATCAGTCAGTCAATCCTAGAAACAAACCCTGAAAAAGCATATTCAACCGACACAGAAAAAATTCAGAAGGATTATATATATGATTGTAGAGTTGTAACAAGTGAATTTTTACAAGTCTAAGTCTAGGATAAAGTGTACTAGTTATCAAACTATTAATTTACTTGTAACTCAGCATAGTTAACAAACTAATAACAGACACTTGTTCTTTACTAATGATTTTCTACCTAACTTGTGAGATAGGTACACAGTTTCATAAGTAAAAATTATTTATGGGTCAAAAATATATGTTCAGTGAAAATTGTTGAAAGACGCTTAAAATTCATTCAACTTAACAAAGACCTGAAAGAAATTCTATCTTGGGGTGACAGTAACCAAGTGGAAGTTAACGTTACAAAAACCCAGGCGGCAGTTTTTTCTAAAAAAGTTAATGTTGCTGAACCCGACATAGTTATGTCGGGGCACTCCATTCCCCTAGCATCGTCACTCAATTTGTTGGGCGTTAATTTGGGAGCCAATTTGTCCTGGCATGAACATGTTGCAGGCATAGCAAGGAGAGTTTCTCAAAAGTTGGGAATGTTATTTCGCACCAGAAAGCTTTACACTCTACAACAACTGTTAATTCTTTACAAAGCTCAAATTCGACCAACTATAGAATATTGCTCCCATGTTTGGGGCTCCGCTCCCAAACATACACTGCATTTGTTTGATTCTGTTCAGAGAAGGGCTGTTCGTCTGATTGGAGATCCAGAACTGACTGGCGGCCTTGATTCGCTGGAACATCGAAGAACGGTTGGCGACTTGAGCCTACTCTACAAGTATTTTCACGGAGGCGCTGATACTTCACATCCGTATGAGATTCAGCTTGTTACTCCTCGTACAACGCTTTTCAAGCAGTCTTTTATATGAAGAACATCATCCCTTTGGAATGGCTTACCCATGACTGTGTTTCCCACCGAGTACAATTTACAGCGATTCAAGAACAACGTGAATCGCTTTTTTCGCACACGTGCCGCTCCTGTAGCGCTTTAGGGACTTCCCTGCAGCACGTGTGCTAGACCCATAAAAAAAAGATACGTTCTTTTTTTGTCATGCACTGTTAGGCTCACTTTCTATCAGACTTCCCTCGTAAGTCACCGTTGGTGGTATGTGTCTACATTATAAATGTATTTTATTGAACATGTATTTGATAGTTGTAATGTCCTCAATACTTCCTTGAGTTTTTATGTATTATTACTTAGAAGTCAAAAGAAACTTACTCTTAATAACCTACCACAGAGTAATTTATATGTAGATTTGTTTGGAATTTTAAGAAGTATTCAAATACGGCTTAAAATGCATCATATTCCATTTAAAACTAATAGTTGACTGCGACATTTAAAATACCCCATGTATAGAGAAACAAGTGAAATGAGTTGTTAAACTTTAATTTTTTTGAAAGGATCATAAAAATGAAGTTGTAGAAAAATTTTTTTTTCTGAAAATTTCTAGACAGCCTGCATTATTCAGGAATCATGTGAAACAGAAACTGGAGGGTTTTTTGACTTAAAAGAGTGATATATATTTAAATTTTAAACATTCAAAAAGCATATATATTTTCAGATAAAACACGAAGAAAAGAAGAGCATATTTTATTTTTGTCACTAATCTTTACGATTTGAAATTCTAACATAATGGAAAATAGCTCAAGGGCTGTGAACTTTAAGATTTATGAATGTTTCCCTCGCTAAGTATTGTATTCGTGAAAAAAAAATATTGTGCCGCATTTATGCATCCCTTTACGTTTTGAAATGGTTTTCAATTTCCATCGTGATAATTCTCGAATATGATATACACGGTGTGTCTCACAGTGAAATGAGCTTTTTCAAAATAGCCAGTCTTACTAGCGCCACGTATTGGATATAATGTGCGTTCTAAAGGTGTTATTTTCACTGACATTGTGTCTAACTTTCATGAAATTCGGATAAATGGAAGCTGCGATATTGCACCTAAAGTGACAGTGTGTTTTAGCTGTAGGTCGAAAAATTAATATCGAGCAAAACGCGAATATTAAGTTTTGTGTAAAACTTGGGTAAAACATTTGCCGAAAGGTATCAGTTGATGCAACATGTTTACGGTGATAATTGTGCATCCCATAGCAGAGTACATGAGTAGTCTAAACGTTTTCAAGAAGGTCCTGTGGATCTAAATGACCATGAACATATTGGTCGACTGAAATTCATGATAACCTAGGAAAATATCGCAGTTGTCAGTGAATTTACCAAAAAAGAGCCGAAATCTTCGTAACGATACATGGTAATGAAATTAAATATGTCCACAGCTTCAATCCATCGCCTTTTGATTGAGCATTTGGCGTTTAAAAAGATTTGCTTTGAATTCTACCATCGAAGATTTCAAAAAAAGGACAAAAATGCCAAATATTCCATTGTAATTGATAATGAGACGTAGTTTTTTCAATATGATCCAGAAATCAAGTGCTAATGCTCCTAATTGAAGCACCCAAGTGAAAAAGTTGTTGATTTATTCCTACGATTAGGAGGGTATAATGCACAAGGCATTCGTTCCACTTGGTTAAACGGTTAATGTTGTGTATTAACTAGGTATTATGAAACGTTTATTGTTGTGTATTCGTAGTGGCCACAATAAAGTGAAAGTGGAAGTTGGCGACTGTTACACGATAATGTACCATCTCATCGTTCGATGCTTATTACTGATTTTTTGACTGAAACAGCATTTTAATCACCAACTATTCACCTGATTTGGCCACGTGCTGCGACTTCTGTTTATCCTTAAAATTACATTTACCGATGAAAGGAAAATGTTATGAGGACAATGAGGACATTCAAAAGTTGTCGACCAGAATAATGAAAGACACTGCAAAAGATGAGCTAAAAGACTCATTTAACATCCTTACTGACCCTGCAAAACGTTACGTCAAGTTCGAAGGGGACTGTTTTGAACATAATAAAAGAATTTTGCAAAAATATTAAGTTTTTGTTTTCATTTTGAAAAGTCCTGTTTATTTTGAGACACACTATGTAGATTTGTAATTAGATCTACATACAATACCTAAAGCGATTTTAACAGTATTCTTTGATATTCTCGTTCTTTTTGGTTGGCCGAGTAGTTAAAAACAAACAGGTGGTGAGTGAGGAATAAGAAGAGGGTAGATTTGATAAATATCTTATTAAATGTAATTTTCGGAGTGAATTGACAAATCATATTGATCGTTAATTCCTGTTTTAACTAAAATCGTCATTATAAAGGAAACGGATGGATTTAAAAGAGTGACTAAAATTACTTCTTTCAATAAAGAAAATATTTCCATCAATATGTCGATTCGAATAGAAGAAATACATAAATTCTCAAATTCCTAAAATCCATGAGCAAACAGATATTATGATAATGGCTAATATTATTTAATAAAGCTGCAATATAATTAATAACCTAATAACTTCTTCCGATGAGACTGTGTCATATTAGAGTGATTTGCCGACGTCATGCCTACGAAAGCACGAGGCATATTCAGGAAGCTCTACTCTTGGAGATTAGAGTACATGACTAGTGTTTTGAACTTTTGCTGGGGACTACTGCAGGCACTTTGCAATGTACTAATACTTTGCAATGGTACTCTTGCAATGAGAGTGGTCATTTTTATAGTAGGCCCTTGAGGGGTATTCAGACCTTAAACAAGACATTCAATGTTGCCCAACGGGCGCCTTAAGCTGTAAAGAGCGACTATATATGTTGTATTATCGGTACTCCAGAACTAAAATATTGGTGTAGTTATGTAGCTGGAGACTAATTACAAATAGATCACTTCTCTAACTCACCTATTTTAAGAGTTCGGCAAAGAAGTTAAGTACAGGTTTTTAAGGAGGTAAAATAGACACGTGCATCGCGTTTTTTAAACCCTGTAATATGTTTCGGTAAAATCTTCAACATGAGCTTGTAGCCTTTATTTTTTACAGTACTTTTATTTGACATCATGCGACCGGTTTCTACTAGAATATTGTAAAACAACTGAAAATAGACAAAGCCCATATTTCGTCCATCTACCCACCGTTCTCTTATTCGTCCATCCATCCCGAGACGTGTTTCGCCGTATCACGACTCATCAGTCGGGGTAGGACCGACAAACAAGAGAACAGAATTTTAAGTACTTTATTCAGGTTCTTACGGAACACAACGGTAAGATACAATGAATTGTACCAAATACGCATACCTAATACTTAATCGGAGGCTGACACAGCAGCCACAAGCGGACAGAGTGGTTCGCACAGTCAATACTAAAGGGAGGCAGCGAGATTTGTGGGGGATCAACTTCAAACTGTATGTGGTTTATTGTAAAACAATTGCAAATAGGCAAAGCCCATATTTCAGCAATCTACCCACGTTTTCTTATTCGTCCATCCGTCCCAAGATGCGTTTCGCCGTATCACGGCTCATCAGTCGGGCTAGGATTGAGAAACCAGAGAACAGAACGGTGGGTAGACTGCTGAAATATGGGCTTTGCCTATTTTCAGTTGTTTTACAATAAACCACACGAGGTCTGAGGTTGATTCCTTGCAAATCTCGCTGCATACCTTTAGTGTTGGATGTGCCAACCACTCTGTCGGCTTGTGGCTGCTGTGTTAGCCTACGATTGAGAACTAGGTATGCGTATTTGGTACAATTTGTTGTACTAGGATGGATTGAAAAGTTCGTGGCCTCACCAAAAAATAATTATATTTTTAATATAGTACCCTCAATAAGTTCATACTTTCTTTGCTTGTCACAGAATAAAATTTTGTTACTCTAGAATTTATTGTTTTTAGGGTAGAACGAGTTTAGTGAGACCAAGTGCAGCGTTTTTGGAAAAATGGAAAAAATTGAATAATGCGCGGCCATCAAGTACCTGTTTAAAAAAACACCAAAGGAGATCCCCACAACACTAGGGGAATCTGCTCCGGCCTACGACGTCTACGACTGAAGAAAACATAGGCAAAGTGTGTGATTTCATATTAAAGACCGTAGATTAACTATCAGGAAGATTGCAGACACTATAGGCATCTCGTATGAACGAACATAAAACATCATTGCCAATGAACTCGGATTTTCTAAGGTTTCCGCTAGGAGGGTCCCCGAATTCGACTTACGACTTCTCGCGACTGTTTAGAGATGTTTGATGCTGATCCGCAAGATATTTTTAACATGTTTGTGACAATAGATGAAACCTGGGTTCACCACTATACTCCAGAATCGAAACAACAATCCAAGCAGTGAAAAAAAATCTGATGAACCGACCTCAAAGAAAGCGAAGGCTGGAAAAGTTATGGCGTCAGTTTTTTGAGATGCTAAAGGTATTATTATGGTGGACTACCTTCCGAAAGGTGAAACAATAAACTCGACTTACTATTGCACCCTTTTGGGTCGTTTACGTCAAGAAATTAAAGAGAAACGTCCACAATTACTGAGAAAGAAAGTTTTATTTCATCAGGACATCGCTTGCGTTCACACGACTGTTGAGTCTATGGCTCAAATTCGTGATTGTGGTTTCGAATTGCTGCCCCACCCGGCTTATTCTCCTGATTTGGCACCTTCGGACTTTCATCTGTTTTCAAACCTAAAAAAAACACCTCGGTGGTCAGAAATTTTCATCATCTTTTTTTCAAACAAGTGTGGAAGCTTGGGAAAGCAGGTGGAAGAAGTGCATAGAGCTAGGTGGAGATTACGTCGAAAAATAAAAATATTTTTGTACGTATTTTATTTTGTTTTCTTGACTAGGCCGCGAACTTTTCAATCCATCCTCGTATCTTACCGTTCTACTAGAAGAGTACAGAAGTTTGGTAACAGCATAGCAACCTCTCACATGATTAGACGTTCAGTGTAATGTTCCTACAGAAAGGGCGTTTGTGATTAAGAAAAAATGCCATTATACAACACTCTAAACAAAAGAGAGCAGGGAAGATATTTATAGCCACGAGAATTTGGCGGGAATAACAATACCAATCACAACAGGTAATAGAATTGGGCGGGATTAGTTTTCTGTTTTGATTGGTATTGTTAATCCCGCCCAATTTATCGTTGCCATAAACATCTTCGCGTGCTCTTGTTTACAGTGATATAAAAAGATGTTTTCCTTAATTTCAAAGGCTTATAAAGACTCGTTTTGCTATCCTTGTATTTTCTGTATTACGTAATTGGGTGTATAGTATTTTTCAAGATTTAAGAAAGTGATTTAGCAAATTGATGCAATAAAAACATTAAACGACCGTTAGTATCATTGCACGTACCTGGCCGTAACAGAGTTGTAATTGATATATATATTTATGGTATATACCTCGCTTTCAATCTAATATTTTATTGGCTACTTCGTTTTTATAAATATAAAGAATATTCTTCATTTTATCTGCAGTATTATACTGAAATAGTGTGTATTATAAAGTTCAATAGTGTCTTAAAAGGTCCGAAGCCCTTTCCATCAAAAGCTGCAAATGTTTGCCCGTTGAGGCAAAAGTGATAGTTAAAAGTGTTTACTTAAACTTAGTGGAGCGAGCCCACGAAAAGTACCTTTCATTGATGGAGACATCAGCTTTAACAAGCATCCCTGAAAGTACAGTTTGGAAAATTGTAAATAATTCGATAGCGCCTAAAAAAAAACACGAAAAGACAAAAGTGTGTCGAAATGTATTAATTTCTGTCAAGAAGACTTAATCCGACGCAAAATTTATGAAATGTATGCAGAACAAAAAGTTCTTACGTTATTGTCACTTTCACGGAGGCTGTCCGAGGATGGTTGTGACATAAAATGTTCCACTACAACTTTATGGCTTATGCTATGTCATTTGGGGTTTTTGTCTAAAAAAATAGACCAAAGGCAAGTTATAATGGAATCACGGCGCTTACAACAACTCAGAATGGAATATCTTGAAAAATAAATACGCTAGATCGGAAAATCGAAGGATAATCTATCTAGATGAGACTTGGTATGACACGTTCGACACACCCAATAAAGGATGGATTGATAAATCCAAAAAATGCCACACCAAAGCACCATGAAATAAAGGTAAAAGAATAACTATTTTACATGCGGGGACAGAAGAAGGCTGGATACCAGAATGTCTATTTCTAGCAGCCAAGAATACTTCAGATTTCAGCTTGGATTATCATTGTGATACAACAGCTGATGTTTTTGAAGATTGGCTTCAGAACAAATTATGCCGAATATACCACCGAATAGCTGTATTGTGATGGATAATGCATCCTATCATAGTCGCCAAATAAATAAGGTACCAAGTTCCACCAGTGGAAAAAGGGAAATACAAGCCTTTTTGTGCGAACGTGACATATATTTCCATGAAAGTTATACAGTCAAACAACTGTTAGAAGTTTTAAAAAGTTACGATTTTTCAAAGGAATATATTTGTGATAAAATTGCAAAGAAAGAAAGACACGAAATAATTCGGCTTCCACCATATTATTGTATCTTTAATGCGAGTTGATATGGCATAAAATACGTGCTCACAATAATACACCCACTTTAAACAGTAATGTGATTGAGTTGATAAAGACAGAAGTCAAAAATGTAACCGTTGAAAATTGGAGAAACTATATTTAACACGTCAAAAAAATTGAAAACTCATATAGATGTATCTACATAAATATAAATAGTTTAGAACTTGTAAAAAACTTATTATTGATTTGCAAGATAGTAGATATGAACTAGATATTAATTAATAACTAAAATCGTAACAAATGTACGCGGGGACACTGTACACTGTTTTAATATATAATATTATTTTGTGTATTATTTAGTACATAAAACATTAAAATTCAACTGTCTTATCACAATAAAATTTTAAACCCAACAATTATACAATCTGGTATAGTGCGACCCTGCACGATGCCTTGTCTTTAAACAGCCATAAATTAATCACTCACTTTCGAATCTCATCAATTTTGAATGGATATAGGTAGCTAAGTCTCTTTCTTAGCTTCTGAAAAATACTATACTAGTTCTATTTCTCTCTATATCTCTTTCTATTCTAAATATTTCTCTATCTATTCTAGATAACGATTAATGAAGGATATTTGGTTTCTGCCTCTTCGAATTTATTTAGTGTTCTAATCTAGAAAAGAAAAGTTCCCTGAAAATGCATCGTACAATCGTGGTTGAGACGTAGTAAACTCACTCCATCTTTACATGGTTTCATCCTAGGAAGTAAGATTTTTATACTAACTAAAGCCGTAAAAAAGCCTGTTTCATAATTAATAACCCCATTGACACAACCATATCTTCGCAAATATATAAGTTAGTTAATGTTATTACATACCTGCTTTACTTTCAAAATGCCAGCACAGTTTTCACAACGGCATCACTAATAACTTATCACTAATATTTTAACGGCCATTTTGGTTAAACACTTTTAATTTAGCGAGGGCGAATTAAAAAATCTGAAAAGAAAAATAAAAATTACAGGAAATTTGTTCTACCAGAAAAATAAATAAAAAATTATCACTTGTAAAATGAATATACAATGGCAAAAATGGTGACGAAAATTTACAGGTTGTCCATACCTTTTATCTCAGCAATACGGAAAAATAAAAACAAAATATTTCATTTTACCAACATCAATCAATTTCAATTTAATTATTGTACTATTGTCTTATAAAAACAGAGTATGAGCAGTGACTTTCAGAAGAAGTGGCGTTCAAATCGCTGCCTCCTTTTACTGTCGTTATTTACAACCTCATTTAAAATTACACATCAAGTTTCAAGTGCACCTGTCGAATAGACAAAAATTTAAAAATAGTTTTAAAGTGAATAGATTTATTAAAAAAAAAGTGAGGTTCGGGTTCTAACAAAATTATTTTTTGCGAGGAAAAACCATTAAGGAACCTGAAGAAAGGTTAAAAAAGCATTATGGGGACTCTGCTCCGTTACATGGAATCGTGCACAAATGGTTCACTGAATTTCGTTGTGGTCGTACAAGCTCGAGTGATGCTAATTGCCCGGGACGTCCAAATGAAGGTACAAACGAAAAAATGGCCAATAAAATCAATGATATCGTATTAAATGATCGTTGACTAAAGATACGTGAGATAAGCAACATGGTAAGGATTTCAAACGAACGTGTTTTCAATATCTTGCGTGAACATTTGGGCATGAGGATGGCGCGCCGCGTTTGCTCACGGTCGATCAAAAACGGAATAGCGTTACCATTTCGAAGTAGTGTTTGGGCATCTTCAAATGCGATCCAAGTAATTTTTGCGGAGATATGTTACCTCAGATGAAACATGGATCCATTATTACCCTCCAGAAACTAAACAATGGATAGCTCCTGGCGAAAGTGCTCGGAAAAAAACAAAATACGCTTCGGTTGGCTGGAAAAATCATGACCACAGTTCTGGAATTCGCGTAGTACAATCTTCATTGACTACATGGAAAAAAGAAAAACTATCACAGGACAATATTATGATTCATCTCTGAATCGATTTAACGTTGCGTTGATTAAAAAGCGACCCCATTTGGCACAGAAAAAATTATTTTCCATCATAATAACGCGTTAGCTCAGACGGCTGCAATTGCAAGAGCCAACATTGTAGAACTGAAGTATGCAATGCTTTCTCATCCACCTTAGTCTCCAGATTTGGCCCCTTGTGACTTCTTCCACTTTCCAAATCTGAAAAATTGGCTCGGTGGAAAGAGGTTCGCATCAAAGGAGGAGATCATCGATGAAATAAATGCATATTTTGATGACTCTGAAAAATTATATTTTTTGGAAGGTAAGGTAAAGTAAGAAAGTTGTTGGGCAAAATGTATAGACATAAAAGGAGATTATGCTGAAAATAAATAAAATTTTGTGCAAAAAAAGTCACTGACTGATCAAACTGCCCTCGTACTTATTACAGATATTTCAGATTTAAGGGGTAAGGCTACTCCAGGTGCTATTACAAGAATTTTTTTAAAAGTGTATTTAAAGCAGTCGAAAATTTATTTGAGGTACTTTATTAAACAAATAATGAGGTGTACAAAAAAAATTCCTTTTTAACTTTTTAATTCAAAATGGCCACAGAATCCAAAACGCCAAGGCACCTTTTACTTAGAACAAAAAAATAAAAATTTTTTATCAATATACATATGTCAAAAAATAGTAGATAACGTACGGATATTTGAAAATATCGTTTTTTTTTTCGAAAAATGATGCACATTTAAAAAAAAAGTGTTCATTTTTCACAAAAAATTTAACGAAAAATTATTTTATAACTTATCGCAAAATCCGTACGTTCACCCTTAGATAATGTACCTGAAAAGTTGCTCTCAAAATTTCAAGCGAATGGATAAAGATTTGTGGCAGCTGTCATTTCATCCGATTTAAAAAAGGTGCCTTGTCCTCTTGGATTCTAAAGTGGCCATTTTGAATTAAAAAGAATAAAAAAAAAAATTTGTACACTTAAATGTGCCACGGTTCAGCCGATACCTAAAAAAGGTAAGAAGACCTTGCCAAATAACTACCGACCAGTTGCACTGCTTTCAATAATATCAAAAGTCATGGAAAAGGTTATCAATGAGAATTTTCTAAAATATCTTGAACGATTCAATATTAATAGCGATCACCAATATGGTTTTCGTAAACATAGATCAACAGGAGATCTTCTGACTTATGTAACACATGTTTGGAACAACGCAATTGAACACTTTGGAGAATCTCGAGCGGTTGCTCTTGACATATCCAAGGCATTCGACTGTGTTTGGCACGATGGACTGTTGGCTAAGTTACGCTCTTATGGTATGTCTGAAAGGTTCTGTTTGTGGCTCTCATGTTTCCTCAGAGAGCGTTCTTTACGAGTGGCAGTCGACGGATTTCTTTCTAACACCCTCACTATCAACGCTGGTGTGCCCCAGGGCTCCATACTGTCTCCTACTCTCTTTCTCATTTACATTAACGATCTGCTGGAAAAGACCAGGAATCCAATCTATAGCTTTGCAGATGACAGTACGCTTGTCTCTTCATTCACCTTGAACGCTCGGACATCGGCTGCTCAGGCGAATATCCGCAGACAGCAGGAGGTCGTTCAACTTAACAAAGACCTGGAAGAAATTCTATCTTGGGGTGACAGTAACCAAGTGGAATTTAACGCTACAAAAAACCCAAGCGGCAGTTTTTTCTAAAAAAGTTAACGTTGCTGAACCCGACATAGTTATGTCGGGGCACTCCATTCCCCTAGCATCGTCGCTCAATTTGTTGGGGGTTAGTTTGGGAGTAAATATGTCTTGGCATGAACATGTTGCAGGCATAGCAAGGAGAGCTTCTCAAAAGTTGGGAATATTATTTAGAACCAGAAAGCTTTACACCTCACAACAACTACAAAGCCCAAATTCGACCAACTATGGAATACTGCTCCCACGTTTGGGGCTCCGCTCCCAAACATACACTGCATTTGTTGGATTCTGTTCAGAGAAGAGCATGGACATCTCCAGCTGCAAGGCTCCCGCATCCAATGAGCCAACTCCATCAAGTACTTGGGCGTCCAATTCGACCGACAACTCGTCTGGAAAGACCAGGTCTGCACTGCAACCAAGAAGACGAAGCAACTACTGGGCAAACTCTATCCCATTCTGAATCGCTCCAGTAAGTTGCTGCCACGGACCAAGCTTCTGGTATACAACACCACAGTAAATGCAGGCCTCACCTACGCCTGCCCCACTTGGTGCCACCTCTCCAAAAGAAGGACAGCTCAACTTCAAGCAGTGCAGAACAAGGCCCTGAGAATGATCACGGGAGCCCCATGGTTCATGAGGAACCGACAACTCCATAGGGACCTCGGTGTGCCTACCATAAAGGCACACATGAGGAAAGCCCAACTGAAGTTCCTGGAGAAGGCGTCCCAGCACCTCAACCCACGCATCAGGGTCTCATTCTCGGGACTGTCCGACCCGCTGCTCTCGGACGAAGACGATGACCCCCTCTCGCCCGCCGTCTGATTGGGGACCCGGAATTGACCGGCGGCCTTGATTCGCTGGAACATCGAAGAACGGTTGGCGACTTGAGTCTGTTCTACAAGTATTTTCATGGAAAGTGTTCGAAGGACGTAGCCCGCTTAATTCCTCCCAAAGCAGTGCATGTTAGAAATACACGTCGCGCTGGTGCTTCGCATCCGTATGAGATTCAGCTTGTTACTCCGCGTTCAACGTTTTTTTTTCAAGCAGTTTGTATGGAGAACGTCATCCTTTTGGAATAATTTGCCCAGCGCTGTGTTTCCCACAGCGTACAATTTACAGCGATTCAAGAACAACGTGAATCGCTTTTTCCGCACTCGTGCCGCTCCTGGAGCGCTTTAGGGACTTCCCTGCAGCACGTGTGCTAGACCCATAAAAAATATATATATATATATATATATATATATATATATATATATATATATATATATTTACTTAATAAAGTACTTCAAATAAATTTTCGGTTGCTTTTATTATACTATGGAGTGGTCTTACGCCTTAACCTGAATCAAACGGTTTGTTTTTTCAATATTTAACGTTTAAATTAACCGAATTGTTTCAAGCGATAACCGTCTAGCCTCCAGTATCAAAAAACTCATATACTCGAGATGGGAGATGAGATATTTGCATGGACATGTCTAATTAAACAAATCAACATTTAAATTGGTGTTTTGCTGCCAAAAAGTCTAACGTACGTATGTTCGTACTTTAAATTCGTAACAGGTGCTCGGCGAGTACAAATAGAAATTAGACAATGTTATTCCGAAATAATAATTCTAATTATAAATATAGGGGAAGTCAGGGCATTGTTGCTTGCCGAAGCCAAATTTTAATTTCTAAAAGTCTACATTTAGTCGTAAATATCTGTTCCAAAAATTTTGTATTTCTTACTGACATTTTTCCATTCACAAACAAATACTAAAATTTTAATATAAAAACGATTAAAGACAAAAGCAGACCGATATCTCACTGTTGAAACGTGTTAATAAATATTAATTTGAGCAGCTGAAAAAATCTATAATTATTAAAATCTTAACTACGAACAACACGCAGGAAAAAATTCATCACTGATTGGAGTCTCCGAACTCAAAAATCATCAATTTTTGGAAGATTGAAGAAATTTTGGTGACTTTAGTTTGTTCTACGAGGCTGGTTTGAAAAGTCCGCGCAAAAATAAAAACTACTTATGTGTTTTGGGTAAACCTTTTTTATTTTTCGACATAGTCTCCTTTTAGGCTTATACACTTCGTCCAACGATGTTCTAGTTTGTTGATCCCTTCCGAATAATAGGATTTGTCCAAGTCTGCAAAATATCCATTAGTGTCTGCAATCACCTCCTCGTTTGAATAAAATCTTTGTCCCGCCAGCCATTTCTTCAAATTGGGGAACAAATAGTAGTCCGAGGGAGCCAAGTCTGGAGAATAGGGGGGATGTGAAACGAGTTGGAATCCTATTTCCATTAATTTTGCGACCACAACTGCTGAGGTGTGTGCTGGTGTGTTGTCGTGATGGAAAAGGACTTTCTTGTGGGCCAATCGCGGGCGTTTTTCTTGCAGTTCGGTTTTCAAACGGTTCAATAACGATGAATAATATTCACCTGTAATAGTTTTTACCTTTTTCCAGATAGTCGATGAGGATTATCCCTTGCGAATCCCAAAAGACAGTCGCCATAACCTTTCCGGCCGAAGGAACAGTCTTCGCCTTTTTTGGTGCAGATTCCCCCTTGGTAACCCATTGTTTTAGATTGTTGTTTGGTCTCAGGAGTATAGTAATGTATCCATGTTTCATCCACAGTGACGAAACGACGCTTAAAGTCCTCCAGATTCTTCTGGAACAGCTGCAAACCATCCTTGCAACACTTCACACGATTCCGTTTTTGGTCAAGCGTGAGCAATCGAGGCACCCATCTTGCGGATAGCTTTCTCATGTCCAAATGTTTATGCAAAATATTATGTACCCGTTCAGTCGAGATGCCCACAGCACTAGCAATCGCACGCACCTTAACTCTTCTGTCATCCATCACCATATCATGGATTTGATCAATGATTTCTGGAGTCGTAACCTCCACAGGCCGTCCAGAACGTTCAGCGTCACTTGTGCCCATATGGCCAGTCCGAAAATTTTGAAACCACTTATAAACTGTTCTAATCGAAGGTGCAGAGTCACCATAATGTTTATCAAGCTTCTCTTTAGTCTCCTGAGGCGTTTTTGCCTTTCATAAAGTAATGTTTAATCACCACACGAAATTCTTTTTCGTCCATTTCTTGAAAATCACTCGACTTCCTTGATTCACACGAATGCCAAACACAAAGAAATAGACCAGTATGGCCGAAACTTGGTGTGCGTTCATTCAAGAGATGCTACTAACTAAACATGACCTCGATACGCGCCGGTGGTGCCATCTCTCGGGCTTTGCACGGACTTTGCACGGACTTTTCAAACCAACCTCGTATAAATACTTTCATGTGTATTAGATGGAGGTAGCACACTCTCTTCCTCTGATAATAGTGTATGCTAGGAATATATGCCCTAATACATCACATCTGCATGAGGTTAAACTTGATACTTCTCAAATCACTTTCTTCAAGAAACCTCTTTTATGGAGAACCTGAGAGAGTGCGCTTTACCCATAAAAGCATTATGATCCCATAACGAAATTTTGTTTAGTTTGCTTAAAAAGAAGATAATAAATACATTTGTTTAATATTAAAGTGGAATATTTGGAAACATTTGAGTTCGGCTAATTATGAGTAGAAAAATAAATTATTTTCCTTTATCGGCTGTGCATATTACAATTAATTATATACATAACTCTTCAATAACAGAAGAACTAGTAACACCAATCTATCAAGACATCCTAAAAATATGATGGCATGTATTAGTGTATCCAGAAGATTTATTCGAACTATTATATCAAGTCAGTCAATAAGTTTTGAAAGCGACACCTATGGAGCATCACTTGAACAAAATATTGAACACCATTTTGAAGCTTCATCTGTGGTATGAGCACACCCTAAATTTCAAGTCGATCTGTCAAGTCATTCATTGTTTATCAGCTGATTAAAGTAGACGTGTTTGAGTATTTTCTAAAAATGGAAAAAATCGAATATTGTGCAGTAATAAAATTTTTTGTTTTGGAAGGTTTATCGGCAACTGAAATCCATGCAAAGTTAATGAAAGTATTAAAGGAGTATGCTCCTTCATTTCCAATTGTTCATGGATGGACTCTAGACGTTAAACGTGGTCGTACAAGCGTCAATGCTGATCCACATTCAGGACGTCCAAAAACTGCAATAACTGAAGAAACTGTTAGACAAGTACAAGATATGGAAATGGAAGACCATCGATTAACCGTAGATGATTTAGCTGAGGCTATAGGCATCCCACATAGAGCGATACTTGAGATCTTAATTTATGTTTTGGGTATGAGAAAGCTATTCAAAAGATGGGTGCCGTATTTGCTAACATCGGAACAAAAACACACAAACTTTCTAAACAACATTTGGCTCGTTTCTCAAAGAATAAAACTGATTTTGTGCGTCGATTCGTAACTATGGATGAGCCTTGAGGTTACCAGTATGATCCTGAACTGCGACACCAAACCATACAGTGGACTAAGTCCGGCTGTTCAGATCCAAAGCAGCCAAAGTGATCAAAGTTGTCCAAAAACATTATAGCATCAGTTTTTCTGGGATGCAAAAGAAATTTTGTTAATTGATTACCTTCAAACCAGTAAAACAATCACAGGAGAGTATTATTGCAACCTTTTGGACCAGCTAGATGAGAAAAGTCGGGAGAAATGCCACGGTTTGCAGAAGAAAAAATCATCTTTCGTCATGATAATGAACCTGCTCACAGAAGTGCTTTGCAACGGAAAAACTGGGCGGATTAAAGTGCGAAATTAGCCAGCTCAGGCTCCGTTTGACTTCCATCTGCTTCTAAACTTCAAAAGATTTCTACGTGATCAGCGTTTTTTCAATAAATGATGAGGTGCTAGCATCCGTAGATGGGTATTTTGAAGATCATCCGGAAAACCACTTCAGAGATGGGTAAATGAATTTGAAAATCACTGGAAAAAAAATTTATTGAGCTTAAGGGAGATTATACTGAAGAATAAATGTATTTCGACTCATCTTGTTCCACTTTCGCTTTTAAAACTTATTCACTGACCACATAACTTCAATTTGGTCATGTGTATTACTGAATTTACAGAGTGGGTTTCAAAGAATACAGAACTTTTTCAAAATAGCCAATATTAGTAGCGCCACCTATTGGATATAACATGTGTTAAAAAGGTACATCTTTATTGACATTATGTCTAATTTTCATGACGATCGAATGAATAGAAGCTGAGATATTGTGCCTAAAGTGACAGTATGTTTTAACTGTCGGTCGAAAAATGAACACCGAACAAAGAAAGAATATTAAGTTTTGTGTAAAACTTGGTAAAACATTTGTCGAAACGTATCAATTAATGAAACATGTAGAAACGTTGTAAGAAAATCGCGAAGAGCTAAATGACGATGAACATGTTGGTCAACCAAAATTCGTGATAACCGAAGAAAACATCGAAATTGTTCGTAAATTCATCAAAAAATAGCCAAAATCTTCGTTGCAATACATGGAAATGGAATTAAATATGTATTTAACTTCAATCCATTTCATTTTAAATGAGCATTTAGAGCTTAAAAAAATTTACGCGCGGTTTGTAGTACACAAATTGACTGATGATCAAAAATTGCTTCGAGTTCAACATTGTAAAGACTTAATTAAAGAGTCAAAAAGGGAAAAAAAACTGCAAGTACTCCGTTGTTACTGGCGATGAGATGTGGTGTTTTCAATATGATCTAGAAACCAAGAGCCAACGCTCTAAATGGAAGCACCCAAGCGAACAAAATCTGGAAAAAATTCGTTTAGAGAAGTCAAAAGCGAAAACGATGTTGATGGTTATCTACGATTTGGAGAGTATAGTCCATAAGCAATTCAAGCCACTTAGCCAAACGGTTAATGTTGGGTAATATCTAGGTGTTATGAAGCGTTTAATGTAACGTATTCGACGTATGCGGCCACAATGATGATGTTGGGTAATATCTAGGTGTTATGAAGCGTTTAATGTAACGTATTCGACGTATGCGGCCACAATGATGATGAAAGTAGAAGTTGGCGACTGTTACACGATAATGCACTACCTTAACCTTCGAGGCTAATTATTAATTTTTTGACTGAAAAAGTCATATTAACCATCAATCATTCGCATGATTTGGCTTCGCGCGACTTCTATCTATTACCAAATTACAATATCGATGAAAAAAAAGCGTTATGTGGACAATGCAGACATTCAAAAAGCGTCGACTAGGATAATAAAGGATATCTCAAAAGATGAGCTAAAAAACTTATTTAATATGCTTACTGACCGTGTAAAAATGCTATATCGATCGACCAAATGATATTGAAACAGAATTATGCGAGCTAGAGTGACTCCAATATACTAACGATTTATATATGTATGTATAAAATTAATAACGAACAGCGCGGCGTTTCAAAACTGTTGAACTTTCCACATGTTCAGTGATATTAGACAACATTCAAATTAAAAGGGTAGTCATACCGTTTTGACACGAAAACACTTTGAAATTTTAGTTTATATATTATTGGATTGCTGTTACAAATCTTCATGTTATCCCAAATTGACGTGTTACCCTCGGGCCTACCTGTTGTAAAATCTCTCTGCTCCGCCCAGAAAAAAAGTGTGCGATCCTGTCTATAGTCCTATATTAGCTATAAATAGCAAATGCTTAACCTTCTCGAATGTATTTTTACTAGATTAATGACTGGCTGGTATGTAATGTAAGATCATCTATAATATATATAAAATGCAACGTCTCTCTCTGTCTGTCTGTCTGTCTGTCTGCCCGTTAGTGCGCCTATCACTGAAGAACCACTTATCCGATTTACGTACTTTTTTTTTTAAAACATACATATGTTCTCTGGTCAGGTTATAGGCTATATTTTATTACGATAGGTAGCATAAGGAATGAGCAGTGACGTAAAATAGTGAATGATGTCGGAAATAAGTTTGCCGCTAGCGCGTGCCTTTGAAATACACAGCCTAAACCATTAAATATGGAAAAATATTATGTAGCAAAGAACATCTGTAATGTATAATCTATAATATATATAAAATGCAATGTCTCTCTGTCTGTCTGTCTGTCCATTAGTGCGTTTATTACGCGGGAACCACTTATCCGATTTACCTGTCTTTTTTTAAATTCATACATATATTCTTTGGCCAGGTTATATAATAATAATAATAATCTATATCTATAATATATATAAAATGCAATGTTCGTCTGTCTGTCTGTCCGTTAATGCGCTTATCCCTCGAGAACCACTTATCCGATTTACGAGATTTTTTAAATTCATACATATGTTCTCTGACCAGGTTATAGGTATATATTTTATTACATCTATAATATATATAAAATGCAACGTATCTCTGTCTGTCTGTCTGTCCGTTAGTGCGCTTATCACTGGAGAACCACTTATCCGATTTTCGTACTTTTTTTTTTTAAAACATACATATGTTCTCCGGCCAGGTTTTAGGCTATATTTTATTACGATAAGTAGCATAAGGAATGAGCAGTGACAATAATAGTAAATAAAGTCCGATAAAGTTTGACGCTAGCGCGTTCTCTTGCAATACACAGTTCAAACCATTAAATATGGAACAATATTATGTAGCAGAGAATATCTATAATATATATAAAATGCAATGTCTCTCTGTCCGTCTGTCTGTCTGTCCGTCCGTTAGAGTGCTTATCACTGGAGAACCACTTATCCGATTTACGTGCTTTTTTTTTTTTACATACGTATGTTCTCTGGCCAGGTTATAGAATATATTTTATTAGGTGACATAAGGAATAAGCAGTGACGATAATAGTGAATCAAGTCGGAGAAAAGTTTTCCGCTAGCGCGTTCTCTTTCAATACACTCCCTAAAGCATTAAATATGGAATAATATCATGTAGCAAAGAATACAATATATATAAAATGCAACGTCTCTCTGTCTGTCTGTGTGTCCGTTAGTGCGCTTATCACTCGAGAACCACTTATCCGATTTACGTGTTTTTATAAATTTATACATATGTTCTATATAATTCGATATAAGCCTAGATAATGGGAGATAAGGTGAGATAATGGGAGATAAGTATAAATAATGGGAGATAAGGAGAGATAATGGGAGATAAGCAGAGATAAGTCTAGATAATGGGAGTTATGGTGAAATAATGGGAGATAAGGAGAAATAATGGGAGATAAGAAGAAATAATGGGAGATAAGTCGAGAAAAGCCTAGATAATGGGAAATAAGGTGAGATAATGAGAGATAAGGAGAAATAATGGGAGATAAGGAGAAATAATGGGAGATAAGGAGAAATAATGGGAGATGAGCAGAGATAAGCCTAGATAATGGAAATTATGTAGAGATAATGTGAAATAAGGAAAAATATTGGGAGATAAGGAGAAATAATGGGAGATATTTTATTACGTTGGGTAACATAAGGAATAAGCAGTGACGACAGTAGTGAATCAAGTCCATGCGAGCGGAGCCGCGGGCCCGGCTAGTTCAGGTATATGCCGCGACATCAGACAGCGAGGAAGAAGAAATTGACCAAATCTACGAAGATATAAAATAAAACATTGCTTCTTCTTTGCCAAAATAGGGAAACGAGCGAATCCAAATGAGAAGAGTGTTGGGAAGTTTGGTTTGAGTACGAGGAACGGCAGAGGAGAAATGTTATGAAATTTTGTAAATGAAAATAACTCATGCGTTATGAACACATTTTTCCAAAAACCAGAACATAGATAATGAACATGGCAAAGTCCAGATATGACAAAAAACGAACTTTTTCAAAAGAGCCAATATTAGTGGTGCCTCCTATTCGATATAACATGCGTTAGAAAGGTATATCTTTCACTGACATTGTATCTAATTTACATCTAAGTTGGAAATGTGGAATCTTTGGCACAATGATACTACTCAGTATATATCACCACTACACCAAACACTTTATTTTTGCACTCGACGCGCGTTTCGCTAACCATGTTAGCTTCATCAGGAGCGATGATTGACTAAAGTTAAACTACAAATCTACCCTATTTATACTTAGCCTAACCCTTGAATTACTCAAGCGGAACTAATGACATAGGCAAGGCCATCAGTTCCGGTCAAGTAACCAGTAGAGGGGACTATAAGGAATAGACCCTCTGTCTTTATTTAAACTACTTTTACATTTTATGATTTCCATACTTTCGTATGCGTTCAACAATCTCCTATCAGATACATTTTTTATTAATCTTAGATTATCTAATGTTACAGTATGATCAGCTTCAAGGACATGTTCGGCAATGCTAGACTTTTCTGTTCTATTGTATTTTAAGTGTGCTAAGTGTTCTTTAAATCTTGTTTTAATTGACCTTTTAGTTTGTCCAACATACTTTTTGTCACAATCATTACAACTAATTTCATAAATTCCACTTTTCCTCACAATTAGGAATCTTATCTTTGGGATTTCCTAAGATATTCCTCAGATTGTCTGATGACTTATAGACTAAGGTGAGGCCTACCTTATTAAATACCTTATCGAGTCCCTTGCTATATTTCGGATTATATGGTATGGAGACATACTTGATGTTATTTTCTTCGCGTGTAAAAAAGGTGGAATTCTGAATATTAAACCTAAACTTATGTCTATTTATTAGCTTATTTACTAAGTCATCGTCATAACCATTGACTCTAGTTATATTTCTAATACAATTCCTTTCTTTATTAAAGTTTACTCTATTCAGAGGGAAAGTGACAAAACGATGAACTAAAAAATGTAATGAGGCTAATTTATGTTGTTTGCAATGGAATGAATCATTATGATGTTTGCAATGAAATGAATCATTATGATTATGATTCATTTCATTGCAAACAACATAAATTAGCCTCATTACATTTTTTAGTTCATCGTTTGGTCACTTTCCCTCTGAATAGAGTAAACTTTAATAAAGAAAGGAATCGTATTAGAAATATAACTAGAGTTAATGGTTATGACGATGACTTAGTAAATAAGCTAATAAATAGACATAAGGTTAGGTTTAATATTCAGAATTCCACCTTTTTTACAAGCGAAGAAAATAACATCAAGTATGTCTCCAGACCATATAATCCGAAATATAGCAAGGGACTCGATAAGGTATTTAATAAGGTAGGCCTCACCTTAGTCTATAAGTCATCAGACAATCTGAGGAATATCTTAGGAAATCCCAAAGATAAGATTCCTAATTGTGAGAAAAGTGGAATTTATGAAATTAGTTGTAATGATTGTGACAAAAAGTATGTTGGGCAAACTAAAAGGTCAATTAAAACAAGATTTAAAGAACACTTAGCACACTTAAAATACAGTAGAACAGAAAAGTCTAGTATTGCCGAACATGCCCTTGAAGCTGATCATACTGTAACATTAGATAATCTAAGATTAACAAAAAATGTATCTGATAGGAGATTGTTGAACGCATACGAAAGTATGGAAATCATAAAATGTAAAAGTAGTTTAAATAAAGACAGAGGGCCTATTCCTTATAGTCCCCTCTACTGGTTACTTGACCGGTACTGATGGCCTTGCCTATGTCATTAGTTCCGCTTGAGTAATTCAAGGGTTAGGCTAAGTATAAATAGGGTAGATTTTGTAGTTTAGCTTTAGTCAATCATCGCTCCTGATGAAGCTAACATGGTTAGCGAAACGCGCGTCGAGTGCAAAATAAAGTGTTTGGTGTAGTGGTGATATATACTGAGTAGTCTAATTTTTATGACAGTGGAATGAATAGAAGCTGAGATATTGTACGTAAAGTGACAATATGTTTTAGCTGTTGGTCGAAAAATGAACATCAAACAAAGAGAGAATGTTAAGTTTTATGTAAGACTGGGTGAAACATTTACCAAAACGTATCAATTAATGAAACATATATAACCATTTTAAGAAGATCGCGAGGACCTAAATGACGATCAAATGTTGGTCAACAAAAAATCGTGATAACCGAAGAAAACATCGAAATCGTTCGTGAATCCATCAAAAAAGGGCCGAAATCTTCGTTGTAATACAGGGAAATGAAATTAAATAGGTATTTAACTCCAATCCATTGCTTTTAAATGAGCATTTAGGGCGTAGAAAAAATAACGCTCAATTTGTACCACACAAATTGAGTAGTGACCAAAAATTGCTTCGAATTTAACATTGTAAAGACTTAATTAAAGAGTCAAAAAAGAAGATAAAACTGCAAGTATTCCACTGTGACTAGCGATGAGATATGGTGTTTTCAATATGATCCAGAAACCAAGCGCCAACGCTCTGAATGGAAGCACGCAAGCGAACAAAATCTGAAAAAAAAATTCGTTTTTAGAGAAGTCAAAAGCGAAACAATGTTGATGTGTACTAGGATTCGGAGAGTATAGCGCATAAGCAATTCATTCCACTTGGCCAAATGGTTAATGTTAGGTAATATCTAGGTGTTATGAAGCGTTTACTGTAACGTATTCGACGTGTGCCACTACAATATCATGAAAGTGGAAGTTGGCGAATGTTACACGATAACGCACAATCTCATGCTTCGTGGCTTATTATTGATTTTTTGACCGAAAAAAGCATGTTTAACCATCAATCGTTCACCGTATTCGCCTGATTTGGCTTCGTGCGACTTTTTATTCCCAAAATTATATTGCCAGTGAAAAAAAAAAGCGTCATGTGGACAATGAAGACATTCAAAAAAGCGTCGACCAGGATAATAAAGGATATCTCAAAAGATGAGCTAAAAAAACTCATTTAGCATGCTTATTGACCGTGCAAAACGCTGTATCGATCCAACATATGATATTGAAACAGAATTATGCAAGCTAGAGTGACTCCAATATACTAACGATTTATATATGTATAAAACTAATAACGAACGGCACGGCGTTTTCAGAACTGTTAAACTTTCCACGTGTTCAGTGATATTAGACAACATTCAAATTAAAAGGGTACCGTTTTGACACGAAAATGGTTTGAAATTTTGCTTTATATACTATTGGGTTGCTGTTACAAATCTTCATGTTATCCGAAATTGATGTATTACCCTCGGGCCAACCTGTTTATTGTAAAATCGCTTTGTTTCCGTCCAAAAAAAAAAAGTGTGTGATCCTGTCTATAGTCCTATATCAGCTATAAATAGCAAATGCTTATTCTTCTCGAATGTGTTTTTACTAGATTAGACTGGCTTGTATGTAATGTAAAATTATTCAGGTATATGCGCCGACATCAGACAGCGAGGAGAAGAAATTGACCAATTCTACGAAGATATAAATAAAGCATTGCTTCTTCAATGCCAAAAGAAGGAAACCAGCGAATTCAAATGAAAATAGTGTCGAAAAGTTTGGTTTGGGTACGAGGAACAGCAGAGGAGAAATATTATCAAATTTTGTAAATGAAAATAACTTGTACGTTATGAACACATTCTTCGAGAAGCCAGAACATAGACGATGAACAT
>CM032453.1:26999135-27067775 GCA_019049505.1 Pachyrhynchus sulphureomaculatus | reverse complement strand
CTCCTATTCGATATAACATGCGTTAGAAAGGTATATCTTTCACTGACATTGTATCTAATTTACATCTAAGTTGGAAATGTGGAATCTTTGGCACAATGATACTATCAGTATATATCACCACTACACCAAACACTTTATTTTTGCACTCGACGCGCGTTTCGCTAACCATGTTAGCTTCATCAGGAGCGATGATTGACTAAAGTTAAACTACAAATCTACCCTAGTTATACTTAGCCTAACCCTTGAATTACTCAAGCGGAACTAATGACATAGGCAAGGCCATCAGTTCCGGTCAAGTAACCAGTAGAGGGGACTATAAGGAATAGACCCTCTGTCTTTATTTAAACTACTTTTACATTTTATGATTTCCATACTTTCGTATGCGTTCAACAATCTCCTATCAGATACATTTTTTATTAATCTTAGATTATCTAATGTTACAGTATGATCAGCTTCAAGGACATGTTCGGCAATGCTAGACTTTTCTGTTCTATTGTATTTTAAGTGTGCTAAGTGTTCTTTAAATCTTGTTTTAATTGACCTTTTAGTTTGTCCAACATAACTTTTTGTCACAATCATTACAACTAATTTCATAAATTCCACTTTTCTCACAATTAGGAATCTTATCTTTGGGATTTCCTAAGATATTCCTCAGATTGTCTGATGACTTATAGACTAAGGTGAGGCCTACCTTATTAAATACCTTATCGAGTCCCTTGCTATATTTCGGATTATATGGTATGGAGACATACTTGATGTTATTTTCTTCGCGTGTAAAAAAGGTGGAATTCTGAATATTAAACCTAAACTTATGTCTATTTATTAGCTTATTTACTAAGTCATCGTCATAACCATTGACTCTAGTTATATTTCTAATACAATTCCTTTCTTTATTAAAGTTTACTCTATTCAGAGGGAAAGTGACAAAACGATGAACTAAAAAATGTAATGAGGCTAATTTATGTTGTTTGCAATGGAATGAATCATTATGATGTTTGCAATGAAAAATGAATCATTATGATTATGATTCATTTCATTGGCAAACAACATAAATTAGCCTCATTACATTTTTTTAGTTCATCGTTTGGTCACTTTCCCTCTGAATAGAGTAAACTTTAATAAAGAAAGGAATCGTATTAGAAATATAACTAGAGTTAATGGTTATGACGATGACTTAGTAAATAAGCTAATAATAGACATAATAAGGTTAGGTTTAATATTCAGAATTCCACCTTTTTTACAAGCGAAGAAAATAACATCAAGTATGTCTCCAGACCATATAATCCGAAATATAGCAAGGGACTCGATAAGGTATTTAATAAGGTAGGCCTCACCTTAGTCTATAAGTCATCAGACAATCTGAGGAATATCTTAGGAAATCCCAAAGATAAGATTCCTAATTGTGAGAAAAGTGGAATTTATGAAATTAGTTGTAATGATTGTGACAAAAAGTATGTTGGGCAAACTAAAAGGTCAATTAAAACAAGATTTAAAGAACACTTAGCACACTTAAAATACAGTAGAACAGAAAAGTCTAGTATTGCCGAACATGCCCTTGAAGCTGATCATACTGTAACATTAGATAATCTAAGATTAACAAAAAAAATGTATCTGATAGGAGATTGTTGAACGCATACGAAAGTATGGAAATCATAAAATGTAAAAGTAGTTTAAATAAAGACAGAGGGCCTATTCCTTATAGTCCCCTCTACTGGTTACTTGACCGGTACTGATGGCCTTGCCTATGTCATTAGTTCCGCTTGAGTAATTCAAGGGTTAGGCTAAGTATAAATAGGGTAGATTTGTAGTTTAGCTTTAGTCAATCATCGCTCCTGATGAAGCTAACATGGTTAGCGAAACGCGCGTCGAGTGCAAAAATAAAGTGTTTGGTGTAGTGGTGATATATACTGAGTAGTCTAATTTTTATGACAGTGGAATGAATAGAAGCTGAGATATTGTACGTAAAGTGGACAATATGTTTTAGCTGTTGGTCGAAAAAAATGAACATCAAAACAAAGAGAGAGAATGTTAAGTTTTATGTAAGACTGGGGTGAAACATTTACCAAAACGTATCAATTAATGAAACATATATAACCATTTTAAGAAGATCGCGAGGACCTAAATGACGATCAAAATGTTGGTCAACAAAAATTCGTGATAACCGAAGAAAACATCGAAATCGTTCGTGAATCCATCAAAAAAGGGCCGAAATCTTCGTTGTAATACAGGGAAATGAAATTAAATAGGTATTTAACTCCAATCCATTGCTTTTAAATGAGCATTTAGGGCGTAGAAAAAATAACGCTCAATTTGTACCACACAAATTGAGAGTAGTGACCAAAAATTGCTTCGAATTTAACATTGTAAAGACTTAATTAAAGAGTCAAAAAAGAAGATTAAAACTGCAAGTATTCCACTGTGACTAGCGATGAGATATGGTGTTTTCAATATGATCCAGAAACCAAGCGCCCAACGCTCTGAATGGAAGCACGCAAGCGAAACAAAATCTGAAAAAAAATTCGTTTAGAGAAGTCAAAAGCGAAACAATGTTGATGTGTATCTAGGATTCGGAGAGTATAGCGCATAAGCAATTCATTCCACTTGGCCAAATGGTTAATGTTAGGTAATATCTAGGTGTTATGAAGCGTTTACTGTAACGTATTCGACGTGTGCACTACATATCATGAAAGTGGAAGTTGGCGAATGTTACACGATAACGCACAATCTCATGCTTCGTGGCTTATTATTGATTTTTTGACCGAAAAAAGCATGTTAACCATCAATCGTTCACCGTATTTCGCCTGATTTGGCTTCGTGCGACTTTTTATTCCCAAAATTATATTGCCAGTGAAAAAAAAAAGCGTCATGTGGACAATGAAGACATTCAAAAAGCGTCGACCAGGATAATAAAGGATATCTCAAAAGATGAGCTAAAAAAACTCATTTAGCATGCTTATTGACCGTGCAAAACGCTGTATCGATCCAACATATGATATTGAAACAGAATTATGCAAGCTAGAGTGACTCCAATATACTAACGATTTATATATGTATAAAACTAATAACGAACGGCACGGCGTTTCAGAACTGTTAAAAACTTTCCACGTGTTCAGTGATATTAGACAACATTCAAATTAAAAGGGTACCGTTTTGACACGAAAAATGGTTTGAATTTTTTGCTTTATATACTATTGGGTTGCTGTTACAAATCTTCATGTTATCCGAAATTGATGTATTACCCTCGGGCCAACCTGTTTATTGTAAAATCGCTTTGTTCCGTCCAAAAAAAAAAGTGTGTGATCCTGTCTATAGTCCTATATCAGCTATAAATAGCAAATGCTTATTCTTCTCGAATGTGTTTTTACTAGATTAGACTGGCTTGTATGTAATGTAAAATTATTCAGGTATATGCGCCGACATCAGACAGCGAGGGAGAAGAAATTGACCAATTCTACGAAGATATAAATAAAGCATTGCTTCTTCAATGCCAAAAGAAGGAACCTCCCCCCCACCCCAGCGAATTCAAATGAAAATAGTGTCGAAAAGTTTGGTTTGGGTACGAGGAACAGCAGAGGAGAAATATTATCAAATTTTGTAAATGAAAATAACTTGTACGTTATGAACACATTCTTCGAGAAGCCAGAACATAGAGATGAACATGGCAAAGCCCAGATAGTATGACAAAAAACGAAATTGATTATGTTTTATCAAATGACAAGAATATTGTAATCGACACGACAGTCCTGAACACGATAAGCATTGGCAGTGACCATCGGAAGCTCAGAGCAAAAATAAGGATAAATCTGAAGCAGCAGAGATTAAATGGATAATGCATATAAACGTAAAGACACCAATAGAAATAATAAAGCAAAACACCAATAAATATCGACAAGCATTGGAAAATAATATTAAAACACATAAAACTACCAAACAGAACTTGATGAACTAAACGCACAAATAACCAACAGACTTCATGACTACAAAACAAATAGCAACATCGAAAAAAGAGAAAACAAAAAAAATTAAGTACGAGGCTGGTTTGAAAAAGTCCGTGCAAAAATAAAGACTACTTATGTGTTTGGAGTAAACCTTTTTTATTTTTCGACATAGTCTCCTTTTAGGCTTATACACTTCGTCCAACGATGTTCTAGTTTGTTGATCTCTTCCAAATAATAGGATTTGTCCAAGTCTGCAAAATATCCATTAGTGTCTGCAATCACCTCCTCGTTTGAATAAAATCTTTGTCCCGCCAGCCATTTCTTCAAATTGGGGAACAAATAGTAGTCCGAAGGAGCCAAGTCTGGAGAATAGGGGATGTGAAACGAGTTGGAATCCTATTTCCATTATTTTGCGACCACAACTGCTGAGGTGTGTGCTGGTGCGTTGTCGTGATGGAAAAGGACTTTCTTGTGGGCCAATCGCGGGTGTTTTTCTTGCTGCTCGGTTTTCAAACGGTCCAATAACGATGAATAATATTCCCCTGTAATAGTTTTACCCTTTTCCAGATAGTCGATGAGGATTATCCCTTGCGAATCCCAAAAGACAGTCGCCATAACCTTTCCGGCCGAAGGAACGGTCTTCGCCTTTTTTGGTGCAGATTCCCCCTTGGTAACTCATTGTTTAGATTGTTGTTTGGTCTCAGGAGTATAGTAATGTATCCATGTTTCATTCACAGTGACGAAACGACGCTTAAAGTCCTCCGGATTCTTCTGGAACAGCTGCAAACCATCCTTGCAACACTTAACACGATTCCGTTTTTGGTCAAGCGTGAGCAATCGCGGCACCCATCTTGCGGATAGCTTTCTCATGTCCAAATGTTTATGCCCCACAGCACTAGCAATCTCACGCACCTTAACTCTTCTGTCATCCATCACCATATCATGGATTTGATCAATGATTTCTGGAGTCATAACCTCCACAGGCCGTCCAGAACGTTCAGCGTCACTTGTGCCCATTATGGCCAGTCCGAAAAATTTTGAAACCACTTATAAACTATTCTAATCGAAGGTGCAGAGTCACCATAATGTTTATCAAGCTTCTCTTTAATCTCCTGAGGCGTTTTCATAAAGTAATGTTTAATCACCACACGAAATTCTTTTTCGTCCATTTCTTGAAAATCACTCGACTTCCTTGATTCACACGAATGCCAAACACAAAGAAATAGACCAATATGGCTGAAATTTGTGTACGTTCATTCAAGAGATGCTACTAACTAAACATGACCTCGATACGTGCCGGTGGTGCCATCTCTCGGACTTTGCACGGACTTTTCAAACCAGCCTCGTAAAGAGATAAAATCTTAAGAAAATAGAAATAGACAAAAAAAATAAAGAAAAAGATCAGAGGAAACGTCAGACAGTATGGAAACTCGAAAATAGAAGAAACTTTGAAAGAGGGTAAAAGTATGAAACATTTAAACAAAAAAATGAATGAAGGAAGACCTCAAATAATAAAACTTATAAATAACGACAACCAAGAGATCGCACAAATCAAAGAGATAAAGGAAGCTACAGAGGAATATGAGTAAACATTCTATGACGCGAAAATATCGCCAACGCCCGGAAAAGAAGAAGGAAATAGAGTGATAGTGGGAAATGTGGGATCTGAAGAAATTCCCGATGTAACAACGAATGAAAAAAATGAACCCCCTACTATATATGCACAGCAACAAAGAACCAGGAGACGATGAAATAACTATAGAAATGATAAAGTATGGAGGTGCATCGATAATACAATCTCCTCAAGCTCTATTTAACAGATGCCTAACAGAAAGTAAAATACCAACATCTTGGGTAAACGTCTTGATTGAGCTTATTTCTAAAAAGGGGAACAAATTGAAATTGAAAAATTACAAACCCACCAGCCTGTTATCGTTACTATACAAAATCCTCACTAGAATCATAACATATAGATTAACGAACAAAATTAGACAGTTATCAACGACGTGAACAAGCGGGATTTAGACGGGGATACAGCACTTTGGACCATCTTCAAACAATTAGATTACTAGTTGAAAAAGCAAATGAATATAAGATCACCTTGTGGAGAGCATTGGTTGACTACGAAAAAGCATTTGATTCCGTAGAGATATGGGCAGTTCTTAAGGCCTTAAGTAACAGCAGAGTCGATGAAAGATACACAACGCTTCTTGAATACATATATAAAAATGCAACATCTTAAATAATGCTTGAAGAAATAACCGGTCAAGTGCAAGTTGAACTTGCGCAATTAGTGTTCCGTACGTTGATTGTTTTTCAAATAAAAAATTTTGTTACAGAGGTATAAAATGATCAGTGACTTCACAAAACACACCTCAAATGAGTTTACAACAAAGTTTGTTTCCAATCTTTACTGAAATCTGATGACTTTGAAATTTTTGTTTTTTTTTTATATACCAGATAAATCATTAAAGGTAATGCACTCGTGATAATTTTCGTTCAATCTACACCCCGTGGAGAATATTCCAGAATTTTTTCAAAATTTTTTGATAAGTTCTTTTCGAGATAAGGCGAGATAAGATAGGCGATAAGACAGCGATTTTTCGCGATATTTTTAAAGTAATACAAAGAAAAGTGCGCGCAAGTATTACATTATATATATATATATATATATATATATATATATATTTTGTACTCGTGTTTTCACAAGCTTTCATTTGACACCACACTCGATTACCTAGTAAAAAAAATTTTTTTTTCACTTCCGATTTTTACCCCCCAAAACTAACCCCTTAAGTCAAAATTTAACTTTCAAAACTACACAGTTTTGATGAGGTAATCAATTCCTATATTAGTACCAAATTTCAACTTTCTATGACAAATAGTTTCGGAGAAAATCGGGTGTGACAGACGGACAGACACCGAAGTGATCTTATAAGTGTTCCGTACGGAACACTAAAAACAAATAAAATCACAATTAAGGGAGGAATTAGACAAGGCGACTCGATATCCCCAAAGCTGTTCACGTTGACTTTAGAAGACATGAGGAAATCGATAAAGTGGGAAAATAAAGGAATACTAATGGACGGTGAACGATTAAATCACTTAAAGTTCGCAGATAATCGCCAACACAAAAGAGTTGCAAGAAATGCAGATGGAGTTGTATAACAACTCTCGAGAAATAGGTCTAAAAATAAACTTCACGAAAACCAAATATTTTTGAACAACAAAAGTGAAGATAACAGCCAGAAAATGTTAACAGAAGGTAAAAGAATAGGAAAGGTACAAACATTCATATATTTAGGACAAAAAATCGAAATATCAAGAAATAATTTAAAGGCTGACTTGGACGGAAGAGCCTCGTTAGTTCGATCTGCGTTGGGAAGGTTATAATCTACATTTAAATTAGACATCCCAAATACAATAAAAGCCACAGTATTCGATCAATATGTACTGCCGGTATTAACATATGGCACTGAAACGTGGGCTTTAAACAGAAGTATAACAAAATAAACTCCAGGTAAACCAAAGAACAATGGAGAGAAGAATGTTAAATATTAGACTCCAAGGTCGTATTCCTAACATCGAGATACGAAGAAGATCAAAAGTGACAGATGTTATACAACGAATAAGTATATTAAGGTGGAATTGGCGGGGCATGATACAAGAATGAATGATAACAGACATGCCGTATAGTCGAATGGAGACCTAGAAAACACAAAAGATGCAAAGGTAGACCACAGACAAAATGGACGGATGAATAAAAAGATTAGCAGGACATGATTGGACGCAAAAAGCAAACAACAAAGTTTATTAGAGACGACTTGGGGGAGGCTTACATCCAACTATGGATGGAATAAGCTAATGATGGTGCTGATGACGTATAGCAGAACTACCAAAGCAAAGAAAAAATTCGTAGTTCTAGCGTTAAATTAATTCATAATAATTTTGTTATACACTGTTAAATACACTTAAATACAATATGGGCTTGTGTCTAGTCCAAAATTCCACGTAATTGTTTCAAAGTAAATACAGCACGACTTGTTATAATCAAATATTTTAAAAACAAACTATATCTCTTCTCACATAAATATTGTAGTCAGTCCTATGAGTCCACTTCAAAATCACACAAATTCTAACGTGTCAAAGTCAAGCGCAATATTTAACCTTAAACCCAACCTAACAAGTGTGAACTTTGCCATAAATATGATAGATAGCACTCTGTCGGTTGTCTGTCACTGAAACACGTGTTAGGATCCACGTAACTGTCAACTGGGTATTAGTTTCACAAGTTTGCTGTTTAATTAAGCTGATAAACTTTTAAAGTTAACTGTATTTAAAGGATTAGATGAATACTGTCCCAAACAAAAATAACACTGGCCAACAAAAAAAAGAAAATTGCTTGTTTCCTGTGATTTTTTTTTGTTTCTGTCTCAAATTGACGCGTATTTTTTAAATATGGCAACAATTTTTCTCTAACATCTTTTGTTTTTGAGTTATAGCTAACTACCCTCATTTACTATTTTTACTTAGATTTTCGTTTTTTATTGGACACTAAAATATAGTTTGTTGTTGTTTTAGATATGGCTTCGTCAAGAAGATGTTGTGTGCTTAATCCCGATTGTTTTTGCTAGGTTTGTGGTGAATATATATTTGCAAAATATCGAAAACCTATATCGGACTTTGTGAAAACTGCGTATCATCAATACTTTAAAATAAAATTGTGTAATCAGGACAAGCCATGGGTTCCTCATATTGTATGCCAGAAATGTGTGGTATGTCTACGGTTATGGTCCAGTGGAAAAAGAGATGCAATAATGTTCGTAACACCCATGATTTGGCGAGAACCTCGAAACCATCATGACGATTACTACTTCTGCGTTGTGATAATAAACGGAATTAACCCTGAAAATCGAAGTAAGTGGTCATATCCTAACTTATCTTCTGCTCAACGACCTCAATTAAAATCACAAGAGGTACAACCCAGCACATCTAAATCTTCTGATGATCCAAATCTCTGTGAACCCGAACGAAATACATCAAGTGAAGACTCTGATTTAGACTACAAATGTAGCCTTTCAGAACCATTTAATCAGAAAGAACTAAATGACTTAGTATGAGATCTGAACTTACCAAAAGAAACTTCTGAAATTTTAGCATCTCGTTTAAAAGAAAAAAATTTGCTTACTCCGGAAACCAACATTACATTTTATCGTACCAGAGAAAAAAATCTGTTACCGGATTTAGTTTTTTGTAACGATGTTGGTGGTATTTTGCAGCAGATGGGATTAAAACAGTACCAACCTAGTGATTGGCGTCTTTTCATAGACAGCAGCAAAAGAAGTTTAAAGTGTGTTTTGCTTCATAACGGTAACAAGTACGGATCTATACCTATTGCACATTCGACGACTTTAAAAGAAGAATACGTAAATGTTTCTAAGGTTATGGAAAAAATTAAGTGTCAAGACCACAATCGGGTCATTTGTGTTGATCTGAAAATGGTTAACTTTCTTTAAGGTCAACAAGGGGGGTACACAAAGTTCCCTTGTTTCATGTGTCTCTGGAATAGTCGTGACAAACAACACCATTGGTCACAAAAAGTTTGGCCAATGCGGAAAGAGTTAAAAGTTGGTACAAAAAATGTTATAAACGTGCCTTTAGTTAGCCGAGACCGCATCATATTTCCACCACTTCGTATTAAACTCGGCATAATGAAACAGTTTGTGAAAGCGCTTGACAAAAGTGGCGAATGTTTTAATTTTCTTTCACGCAAGTTTCCAGGATTAAGTTGAAAATTGAAAGCTAGTATTTTTGATGGGCCACAGATTAGGCAACTCGTGAAAGATCCTAATTTTGTCAAATCAATGACTGAAGTCGAATCCAAAGCTTGGAATTCATTTGTTTTGGTTATGAGTAGCTTCCTAGGCAAAAAGAAATCTGACGACCATGTCGAGCTTGTTGAGTGCATGCTATAGAACTTGCAAGAGCTAGGGTGCAACATGAGCATAAAAATCCACTTCCTGCACTCGCATTTAGACCGATTTCCACAAAATCTGGGTGATTTTAGTGAGGAGCAGGGTGAAAGATTTCATCAGGATCTTCGGACAATGGAAGAGCGTTATCAGGGGGCGGTGGGACTCACATATGATGGCAGACTACTGCTGGAGTTTGCAACGAGATCTACCTAAAGTCGTTCATTCAAGGAAATATTATAAAAGATCATTTGCTAGTGTTCAATAGAAATTTTGTTAACATAATGTATTATTTTTTTGTATTTTTTTAGCAAAATAATAAAACTGTATATTTCAAAAGGTAAAGCTGTTAGCAATCTCCCAGTATTTTTTTCATAGTCAGGGCCATAGAAATACCCAATAACCGAAAAAAAAAATAAAGGAAACAAGACTTGTGTTGACCAGTGTAATAGTTCGTTAATGATTATAACTATTTATGAAATTCTACAGTTGCCTGATGTTAGTCTTCTGCGAATAAAAAAACAAGAACAAAGAAACTTGATAGCCGTAAAAGAAATTAAAAGAATACCATTATTGTAAGCAGAAAGTAGAAAGGAAGGTTCTCCAGGTTGTTGATGACAACACATATTTGGGTCATACTATCACACCAAGGAAAGCAAAATCAAACGTCTGAAAGAATGAGATTGAGCTAGCCAGCATTTAGGAAGTTTAGACATATCTTGAACTGGCTCACATACATACTTGCATTCTACCGGTGACAACCTATTGCTAAGAATTACCCTTAGAAAGCCCTCATAAGGAACGAAGAAATTAGAAGAACAGGAGTCGCAGATGCCACAGGGAGAATAGCTCAATTAAAGATGTGCAAGGCAAAATAAATCCAAATCGACAAACAGGGTAGTAGAGTGGCGCCCAAGAACAACAAAAAGAAGCATGGGAAACCCCCCAAAGAGATAGCAGGATTAACTTCAGAGGTTGGCAGGCGGAAATTGAATCAGCCTAAACAGAGAGATCTGGAAAACATTGAAGAAGGCCTATGTCCAAGAGCAGATGAATAATTATGGCAGGCAATTGTTTTTTTTTTATGGGTCTAGCACACGTGCTACAGGGAAGTCCCTAAAGCGCTACAGGAGCGACACGTGTGCGGAGAAAGCGATTCATGTTGTTCTTGAATCACTGTAGATTCTACTCGGTGGAAACACAGTCCTGGGCAAATTATTCCAAAGGGATGATGTTCTCCATATAAAAGACTGCTTGAAGAGCGTTTGTACGAGGAGTAACAAGCTGAACCTCATATGGATGTGAAGAATTAGTGCAACGTGTACTTCTAACATGCACCGCTCTGGGAGGAATTAAGCGGGCCACATCCTTCGAACACTTTCCATGAAAGTACTTGTAGAATAATCTCAAGTCGCCAACCGTTCTTTAATGTTCCAGCGAATCAAGGCCGTCGGTCAGTTCCAGGTCTCCAATCAGACGAACAGCTCTTCTCTGAATAAAATCCAACAGATGCAGTGTATGTTTGGGAGCGGAGCTCCAGATATGGGAGCAGTATTCCATAGTTGGTCGAATTTGAGCTTTGTAAAGAATTAACAGTTGTTGTGGAGTGTAAAGCTTTCTGGTTCGAAATAATATTCCCAACTTTTGAGAAGCTCTCCATGCTATGCCTGCAACATGTTCATGCCAGGACATATTTGCTCCCAAATTAACGCCCCAACAAATTGAGTGACGATGTTAGAGGAATGGAGTGCCCCGACATAACTATGTCGGGTTCAGCCACGTTAACTTTTTTAGAGAAAACTGCCGCCTGGGTTTTTGTAGCGTTAAATTCCACTTGGTTACTGTCACCCCAAGTTAGAATTTCTTCCAGGTCTTTGTTAAGTTGAATGACTTCCTGCTGTCTGCGGATATTCGTCTGAGTAGCTGATGTCCGAGCGTTCAAAGTGAATGAAGAGATAAGTGTACTGTCATCTGCAAAGCTGTGGATTGGATTCTCGGTCTTTTCCAGCAGATCGTTAATGTAAATGAGAAAGAGAGTAGGATACAGTATGGAGCCTTGGGGTACACCGGCGTTGATAGTGAAGGTGTTAGAAGGTGCTTGAAGATATGGCCAAATGATTGAAGAATATCCCTTGTAGTACTTTATTTTCAAAATCTACAAAAACCCTAGGATAAACTGCACACTCATCAACTTAACCACATTATTTACTAATTCTAGAGAAAACAACTCGGGCCATTTTTATACCATTCTAAAGCTATGATTATCCGATGAACAGCCGAGCTCGCATTTCCCCTAATTATAAATATAAGATGATAGAAAGGTTACAGTAAATTTAGACGTCCAATTTAATAAATAAATTGTTTTTGGTTGTCAACAGTTATGAAAACGGTAGACCGTTATTTTTGTAATCGATATGGCACATATAAGTTACTATGTTGGTATTTAAAAGTTTATTATTCTTGATTTTTAAGGTGAAATAAAGGATGTTGCGTTTTTTAAAAAACAGTGAAAGAAAAGAGGTATTTCTATCCGATAAAGTTCAAAGCAGAGTTAAATTATATTGAGTTACAAAAATATCTTCAGGTCCGAGTCAGTTAAAAACTCTTTTTAATTCATTAGCAAAACCAAAGATGGTGATTATTATTATTATCTAAAGGAGAATAACCGGCCAAGTGCAAGTCGGACTTGCGCAATCAGTATTCCGGACGTTAATTGCTTTTAAAATAAAAAAAAAATGTTACGGAGGTATAAAATGATCAATCCCTTCACAAAAAACACCCCAAATGAGTTTTCAACGAAGTGAGTGATATTTGTTGAAAACTGATGACCTTGAAATTTTTGTTTTTTTTATTTACCAGATAAATTATTGCAGGTAATGATGCACTCGTGATAATTTTCTGTTAATCTACACCCTGTAGAGAATATTCCAGAATTTTTTCAAAGGTTTTTGATCAATACTTTTCGAGATAAGGGAGGGGGACAGCGATTTTTGGCAATTTTTTAAAAATGATACAAAGAAAAGTGTGCGTAAGTATTATATTATATATATTTTTGAACTCGTATTTTCACAAGCTCTCATTGGACACCCCACTCGATGACCTGGTAATTTTGTTTTTTTCACTTCCGTTTTCACTCCCCAAAACTAACCCTTTAAGTCAAAATATAACTTTCAGAACTATACGGCACTGATGGAGCCATCAATGCCTATATTAATGCCACATTTCAACTTTCTACGTCAAATAATTTTGAAGAAAATCGGGTGTGGCAGACGGACAGACAGACAGACAGACGGACAGACAGACACACATCTTATAAGTATTCCGTACGGAACACTAAAAAAGAGAAAAAAAGCTATTAATAAATACTCTAGGTAACAATTGCTCAAAATGCCGTTAACAGAGAGGCAATCGCCAAATCTGTCATAAACACCCTGAACGGAGTTTTGCGGAGAACCGGGGTGATCTGCGCTACTTTATATTACATTCTTTTACAGTTTCAGCCTGATTTCGGTAAACTTTGATTTTCAAATGACCTCATAAAAAAAAAAATCGAGTGGCGTAAGGTCGGGACTCCTTGCAGGCCGTTCTACAGCACCTCTTCTGTCTATCCATCGATTAGGAAAAATGGCATCCAAATATACCACAGATTCCTGTTGGGCTTTTCCAAATTATTTCAATCGGAGAAAAGACCTGCACAAGTTGGAATAACTTGCTATTGGAGTAACTGTAAATACCGCTGTCCTGTAATATTTCCATTGATAAAAAAGAGACCAATGATATGACGTCCACAAATCCCTGCCCACACGTTTATCTTTTGTGGTCTTTGACAATGACTGTCGATTATTCAGTGGGGATTCTCAGCAGACCAGTACCGGCCGTTATGCCTGTTAACTCTTCCGTTTAGACAAAATGTGGCCTCGTCGTTCCATCATGACCTTGTAACATTCATTTTTTCCTAGATTTTAAGACCATGTAATGTTACTGATTTTTCATTTCAGATTGTACTTATTTTCATTTTTGTATCGAACGGTATATTAAACAGAAGTTCCAAGACATTCGGTATATACTGTGCAGTGCGGGTTCCTGACCGAACCTACAGCTACGCCGCGATTGGTGAAAAGTGTGTATCCGCTGTTTTGGTTCCGGCGTCGCCATATTACCGGCAGAGTTGGGATGGTTTATTTAAAGGTCCGAGAATCTACGGAGAGGGACTTTCCATCTAGTCGCCGAGTAGGCTTAGTACCATCTAGCCGACAGGCTAATTTTCATCAGAGCCGCCGAGTAGGCTTCCTTCGACTGAGCTACAAAAGCAAAGCTCAGAACAACCATCATGCGAGCTAAGTAAAAGTACCAGTTTCTTAACTAAAAGCCGTAGTGGGCTTTCAAAGTGTTAGCTAGAAAAAGTGTGAAATCGGTCGAATGCCATCAAAGCAGGAATAAGAACAGTAAGTTACCCAAACTTCCTTCAATAGACTTATTCCAGAGCAGTGCCTTAACAACAATTTAAGACAGACTAAAAAGTGAAGTGTAAAGCACTATTTTTTCGTCTCCGGGGGTTATCATAGCCAGGATTTAAATGTAATAACTACTAGTTAGGCTAGAATTTTTTTTTTGTAGAACTGCAAAGGTTGGAACTTTTTATTTTAAAAAACATGAATAAATTCTCTCTTTTTGTTGATTAAAGCTAGTGTCTCACTGAATACCTATCCTACTTTTCAGGACAAGAACGGCTGTACCAAACTGATTTTTTTATTTTTTTCCAACAATACATTCTTTCAGTATTTTTCCATTTTTTTAGCTGAAGTTAGATCCTTTCTATTTTAAAATGGATGGTGCCCAAAATTTGTACAGCTAAAGCTTTTTAAAAATAGAAAATAATTCCAAAAAGACGTAAGAAAATTATCTCTTACCCATATTTCTCTAACAAGGAAAACTGAGCTAGTGTGTGTTTAATTTCTTTAGTTCTTTTAAAATCAGGGTTCACTCAATTCAGTATCAGAAATTAAAGCGGGTAAGTTCCAATGTTACAAAATTGCGCTCAAGCGTGGGACAAACAACTTCTCACAGGGTACAAAAAAGATGCCTCAAACTGAGGACAGTTTTTCATAAGCTACAAAGTGACGCAGCCTATGTGGGGCGCAATTAAACACTTTTTCACAGGCTACAAAATTACGCCCAAGCTTGGGGCAACATTTTTTCAAACGGTACAACCTTGCAAAATTCAACGCGTCTATCGTAGTCATCTTCACATAATTCTTGCAATAAAATTGGTTTATATGGATGCAAGTTTTCTTCATTCAGTATACGACTTAAGGTACCTTTATTTATGCTGTGGTCTAGGCAAAGCTGACGAGTGGCTGTATGAGGATTTTCTGTAATTTCCAATAAAACATCTAATTTTTTATCATCGCTTGTTTTAACTTTTGGAAGTCCAGAATTAGAACGATCCGTAATATGATCTGATTGTCTAAATCGTTTTAATGCTTTGTTAACTACGGATTGGGTAATAGGTTCTCGATTCGGATATTCTGCGTTAAAAAGATTATACACCTCCAATTGTGTTCTCCTACGGCCTCCGTAACCAACCATCATTCACAAAGTGATTCTCAGATTCTGTTAAATGTACCATTATGATATTACGCTCAAATTGCTGTTTCAAAAAATGCAGCAATAAACGTTGTCGTCAATAAATCATTTTTTGACGCGTTAAGTCGCTACCGGACGGTAAATGTTCGACACAAGTCAGCTTAAAATGTTTTTTTTTAGTGTTTCGTACGGAACACTTATAAGATGACTTCGGTGTCTGTCTGTCCGTCTGTCTGTCACACCCGATTTTCTCCGCAACTATTTGTCATAGAAAGTTGAAATTTGGTAATAATATAGGAATTGAGGGCCTCATCAGAGCTATGTAGTTTTGAAAGTTAAATTTTAACTTAAGGGGTTAGTTTTGGGGGGTGAAATCGAGTATGGTGTCAAATGAAAGCTTGTGAAAACACGAGTAAAATATATATATATATATATATATATATATATATATATATATAATGTAATACTTGCGCGCCACTTTTCTTTGTATTATTTTTAAAAAATCGCGAAAAATCGGTGTCTCGAAAAGTACTTATCAAAAAATTTTGAAAAATTCTGGAATATTCTCCACGGGGTGTAGATTGAACGAAAATTATCACGAGTGCATTACCTTTAATAATTCATCTGGTATATAAAAAAACAAAAATTTCAAGGTCATCAATTTTTAGTAAAGATTGAAAACAAACTCATTTGGGGTGTGTTTTGTGAAGTCACTGATCATTTTATACCTCCGTTACAAAAATTTTTATTTTAAAAGCAATCAACGTACGGAATACTAATTGCGCAAGTTCAACTTGCACTTGACCGGTTATTTTAATTTGATCTCCTTAATTTCAAATATCAATAATTCCAAAACAATTCAATTTAGACATATGCTATGTTAAATAAATAATATCTAGAATTTTTAGTACGACTTAAAGATAAAATAATATACAGGGCTTTCCATTTAAAAAAATTTAAGATGGCGTAATTTCTTCGAACTGACAGTTCAAAATATTTTATTGTCAACGTCAGCATGTGCGCCGTATAACACCCTATAACTTTTATTTAAATATTTTTTTGATGCCCTGATTAATAAATGATGTGGAATCATTATTCCATACATATGGGGCACCATGTATATCTGATTTGAAGCGCCACTGAGAATGGAACTTTTCGACTATTATTTCGCAGGATTAAATCAATAATAAAATTAAAATAATAAAAAAACTGTTTCGAATTCAGGTGTTATTTAACCTCTACATAGTTCAGGAATAAATATTGGTTCATGTGGTAATTGTACAATAAATGTAACATTACAAATAATAACAACTAGAAAACATATTTGCTTATTTTAATATACATTGGTTGGTTATTGTTCAATATTTGTAGTTCAAAAATTTAAAAAAAAAAATGAAAATGAGTCATTGAAGTATATCTTGCTAATTTTGTGTATAAACAAAAACAATTTGCGCCTCAGGGGAGAAAATATTTCGAACACCCTGCCTTGGTAAGGTTTAAAAAATATTGCGAATTAAAAAATGTGTCACTTTACACATTGATATTAATGCGCAAACACGGTTATTTTTTTCCGGTTGTAGAAAATAGTCATTTTTACGATACTAATATAATCTGCGATGGGACAAAACGGAGTTCACTAATTTCCCATCCGTATTGTGTAACCGTAGTAGATGTTCCAGATAAATCCGAATAAATTTTTTTCGTCTCTAATCTGATCTGCTCCAGCACTTTGCTTATCAAAATCAGGGGTCTATTTTTACATTTATTACGCTACGACCCACACTTTTTGACGTTACAATTTTCTAAATGGGTTGTAATGATGTTAGCTTTTTTTTATTTTCATTTAACGAGGACACGGCTTATGAGAGTTGTATATTTATAACTAAATTTTACAAACCTGAGATACTTTTTATATATTACTCGCAAGTGACCTTACAATTTGTATGATTTAAGTAATAAAATGTATAAGAAAAGGTCCCATTACCGTCTACTAACCCAAACTAATTTTTCAACGCATGACATATACGTACTTGCAATATGAGTTGCAGAGGCAACTTCCTACGGCCCAGTCAAAACTGAAAAATCTATCTGCTTATTTGTTTATTCATTTTGAAATAGCTTTACAGATGTAGCAATGAAATTACATTTTCAAGTGGGTCCTTATACTTAACGTAATCCTAATTATGAAATAATTTTAGAAAATGGAGGAGACAGACAGCACGCCTCCCTTGGCGCGAAGGTTATTAATATGAAACATAGGAAGTAAGGCCATTTTCTATCCATTGAATTTTTTTGAAACAAGAAAAAACTATATAAATCATAAAAACTGGACAAAATATAAAAAAATACTAATAAACGTACTAACAAAAATAAAAGGACATCACCATCTAGGGTTCCGTTCGGGTAAACGTCGAGTATTGTCGGCAATATTTGCAGCATTTCTCGCGACTATCTTGACAAAGAAAGATTGTTTCTGGATGATGTGTACAATATAAACAATGCAAAGAAATTTGGATTATACATTGATCTTGAATTGTTGCAGATTGTACTAGGCAAGAACTGAAAGAAGGGATACTCCACATAAGTGAGTAGCTAGAGATGAAAAAAACCATCAATATTCCAAAAAATCACGATGACTGGTAACTTCTAGGTCACTAGAAAGCGAATAGCTTTCTTCTCAATGGAGCTGAAGACGATCCATCTGAGCCCTGCACAACACTGAATCAACTCTCTAATACGAAATAATATCAGTTATTTAGAATTTTTCCTTGGGACACCTGTCATAAGAGGAAGTCAAGACCCACTTTTTTCCACAATAACATCGAGCAAGTTCAGACTAGCGCAGAACCAGAGATGAAACTCTCTGAAGATAACCTGAATTATCGACTAACTGGAATACCTACGTGCTACTATGATGAAGCGGATATGAACGTTCGATATGCTGAGGCAGTCCCCTGTAAAGAGTGAAATAATGCTAGTTATTCTGGATAGCCACTTTAAAGAGGTTCATGAGCTTTTTAACAAGGCCACGCAAACGACAAGAGAAGAGGAATCAGAAAACTCTGAAGAAGCTCAGAAACAATATATAAAACAAGAGGAACCTGCAAAGGCCGACATGGTCTCCATGTCAGCTTACTATACAACCAGCCGGTACAGGAACTAGCAAGACTCTGCAAAATAGCTGCTAGATGCTGCAGAAGATGTCCCAGTATCCGAATGCTGCCCATCCAAGACTTGTACATCTGGAGATTTCCGCATCTTGGTTCTCTCTTTTCCCAGTTGGATCTTGTCTCCGATATATATGTACGAGGGTACGTTTTCGATCAATTGGTTGGCAACAGTCACATCTATATTTCGGAGACTCATTATTTTGCGTTCATTACTAGTCCAACCTTTAAAGAAGCCTCATGAAGTTCTTGCAACTGGATTCGAAGCTGTCTCGCTAATAATGACAATGTCATCTGTGAACCTTAAGTGGTTGAGTCGTACACCATCTATGTTAGTTCCTTTGTCATGCCAGCTTCGATTTTTAAACACATCTTCCCCTTGATGTACTCTCCTTTCGGTACGGATATTATCGGTCTTTGTGTTCTCGTCAAGGGTTATTTGCAGTGATGCATGATGATATATGTATTTAATTAAGTTTGAGTCTATCCTTGCATTATCCGTAGCTTTCAGAATTGCCCAGGTTTCTATCAAATCAAAAACCTTACCGTAGTCAACGAAGGCCACGAATAGAGATATATTGTATTCTGTACACATCTCGATGAGAGTACCAAGTGTCTGAAGATGGTCGACGGTACTATAACTCTAATCATCTCTTATATTAAAACTTAATTTTGTCTAAAATTTTGATAAATATACCTCACTGTGTGGTTTGTTAAAAGTCCTGTTTTCCATGTCAAAATTATCGATTAACGATCACATGCATTCACTCAACTTTGAGGCACACGAAAAAGAAATAAGTGGTTGCCCACACTTTTCGCCCGAATAGGGAAAAAGGTTTAAAAGGGGATTGAAGATTCTGAGGGAAGGGTTTTTGACCCCATTATTGTGGAAGGAAAATGAGAAAAATTCATGTAAAAATTCGTTTATATTTTGATAGTCGGAGGGTTGGAATATGTTGAGAAATAATTGTTAAAATTATAATACTAAGAAAATGTAACTGATAATGCATGTAAGTATGTTTATTTTAAAACCTAATTATAGAATATGAAGAGAATTTTAGATACCTCACAATCTTGTCAAAGAGTGGTGATATATGCAAAGTAAAAAATATTATTTCTTCGTCGTATTTGTGCATTTAATATCAAGTTTTACGGTTTTCTATTTTGTCAAGTCGATTTTACAATTTGTAAGATCTCTATGAAATGACATAAATATATAGTCTGTCCAGTAAGAACGTGACACCGGACAGTTTCTTATTTGACAGATTTAGTTACAAAGGTGCATAAGTATTTGATTGCCCGAATTGTCTCGATCCCTTTCGAACTAAGCCCCTTGCACATTCAAGCACATTCACGCACTTCCACTGGTGTCTTTAGGAATGACATCTAGCTGCTCCATTATCTCGTTTAGGCTCTGAATTCGAGAGCCTTTGAGTGATGTTTATTTTCGGAAATAACCAAGTTACCAGGAGTGAAGTCTGGAGGGTAGGGAGAGTGACGAACAATCGAAATTTCATATTTTACCAAAAAAGTCTAGATGAGGTGTGACGAATGAACTATCGAATTATTTGTCTAACGATTTCCAGAAGTCTGATCTATCGGTTCCTGAGGTTCTTTTTTGGCATTTGAACAGGGCGCTAAATCAGGACTGTAGGATATGGTAACTTGTTAAATCCACAAGTTTCGGTAATGGCTTCAAGCCTTAAGAAGACAGATCTAATCACTTAGAAAACCATTAATACCGAAATATTAAATATTATAAATAGGGATGAATCGAATCACCCTGCAGAAAAATCCTTAAGGGAAAGGCTACTCCAGGTCTCAGGGAAAAAGGCTAATTTCGGAAATTTTTTTCAAGGGTATGATAAAAGCAGTCAAAAATTTATTTCAAGTACTTTATTAAACAAATATTTAAGTGTACAAAAACATTTTTTTAAAATCTTTTTAATTTAAAATGGCCGCTTTTGAATCTAAGGCAACAAGGCACCTTTTATGCGAGGCCTGAAACGGGCGAAATGATTGCTCCCGTAACTTTCAACCTAGTACAAAAAACCAAAAAAATTTCATTAATTTATGTCAAAAACTACTGGATAAATATCGTTTTTTGAAAAATAGTGGACATTTGGGAAAAAATGTTAATTTTTCACCCAAAAATTTCACGAAAAGGTATTTATAAAAAAGGAAGTTTATAACTTATCGCAAAATCCGTACGTTATCTACTAGTTTTTAACATGTATTAATGAAAATTTTTTGGTTTTTTGTTCTAGGTTTCGCTCGTTTCAAGCCTCGCATAAAAAGGGCCTTGTCATCTTAGTTTCTGACGCAGCCATTTTGAATTAAAAAGATAAAAAAAAATATTTTTGTACACTTGAATATTTGTTTAATAAAGTACCTCAAATAAATTTTCGACTACTTTTATTATAGTCTTGAAATTAGCTTTTTTTCCAGGGATACAAGTGCGGCGTCCTGAATCATTTTAAGTTTTACTTGGTGAGAAATGCAGTTCTGGTCAGTTCATTCCAAAGGGATGAGAGTCCTGAGACCTGAACCTGACACGGGGGTATATGCCATCTTCCCTCCTATGTTAACGAAAATAACACTCTCCTTATATGTCGATCGATCCATTATATTTTCCAAAGAAAAAAAGCCGTTTGGATCCAACTCCTCCCTCCTACGCCACTGATTGTTGAGTATATCGCCACTGGTTTGGCCCACATTTGTCCGTCCCTAGTTATAAAGATAGAAGATAAGATACACGTGCATATATCAAACTAACAATAAGAACAAAATATTTTTATTTATCCCGCCATATTTTTAGCGCGTCCTTTAATAGGGGTTCCTGTTTACACTGCAAGAATAAACCTCACTTTTTTCCAACAATGTTTATTCAAGATATTTATAAAATTGTGTATCGACAACAGATAATCGATAGTAGGTACACTTGATATCTCCTTTCTCGTGTTTTCACTTACCCTGCGACATATTTTTTACACAAGTAATCAATTATTATATCACACTGATAGTGGTGCGAACAAGCGATAATTTTATTTTAGTCGACTGGATTTTTAGATGTGTTTTACTAGGAATATGGGAGATAATTTTGCATATAAGGTAATTCCGAGGAGGATGGATTTTTTTTTTATTTATATGATGCTTTCAATCAATTAAAAACAACTAATTCCATAGCCATATATACGTCCATACTTCAACATGAGTACAGCACACAAAAAACGTGAAACCAATTATTGTTTGTGTTATCTAAATCTATATCTATACCTATGTCTATGTTTATGTCTGTGTCTATGTCTGTCTCTGTATCTATGTCTGTGTCTATATCTACGTCTACGTTTACGCCTATATCTATGTCTCTGTCTTGGTCTGGATCTGTATCTAGATTTGTAACTATACCTATACCTATACCCATACCCATACCCGAGTCTATAGCGGGCCTGAGGAACGTTATGCGTAGTGCTGCATAACTGGAATTGTCGCCTACGGAGGCGGTTCTGTCTGGTGTGGGGAGGCATTTCACTGGAAGCGAAAACGGATTTGGTTTTCGTGACTGATGAGATTCGTAGCGGTGGATTAACTTCTCACCGGTACATCGGGGAGATCCTGCAGGAACACGTCGTTCCTTACGCTGGGTTTGTTGGCGTTAGCTTCGTGCTGATGCACGATAATTCGAGGCCACATGCTGCTGCATCGGTGCGGCAATACCTGACGGAAGTGGGAATTCCTACATTAGATTGCCCTGCATGGCGGAAGAGTGAGGCAGAATTCTACAGATAGTGGTGAAAAAGCTCAAGCGCCCCATGAAAAACCGGCTGGAAGCAGTAATAAGGGGAGGGAGGGGGGGTAATACAAAATATTGATTTCGGTCTTTTTTCTTTTTTTTTAAATTTAATTGTTAAACTTAAAATTTGTTTAATTTTTCCTTTCTCTTACCCCTATTTCAGTCCTTGTTCTTCTTGTTTCCCCTTTCAACCATTTTAATCAGTAAAAAGGATGAGGTAAAATCTAGGCTGAAAAGTCTTTGGTCTAACTACTTAAAATACATTTTTTTGCAAAATTCCAAGAGAGTCCAATCAGTCCAAAGCTTTCCTAACATTTCTATACCTTTCTTGTAGAAGGATTTGTCTTTGCCTTCAAAATAGGCTTCAGTTTCGGTGATAACTTCTTCACTGGAGCCAAATCTATTTCCCGCGAGTACTTTTTTAAGGTCTGTGAATAGATAATAGTCGCTGGGGGCCAAATCTGGAGAATATGATAGCTGAGGAAGCAATTCGAACTTCATTTCATACAATTTTGCCATCGTAACCATTGACTTGTGACACGGTGCATTCATTGTCTTGAAGAAAGAGCACTTTTTTCTTGTCCATTTGGGGCCGTTTCTTTGCGATTTCTGCCTTCAAACTCACCAATAATTTTATATAATATTCACCACTGATGGTTTTTCCCTTCTCAGCATAGTCAAAGAAAATTATTCCATGAGCATCCTAAAATACAGAGGCCAAAACCTTCCCAGCCGACTGTTGTGTCTTTGGTGGCTTCGGGCGGCCCAAGTCGGTTGCTGGCCACTCAACTGACTGCCGATTTGATTCCGGTGTGTAGTGGTGGATCCATGTTTTATCCATTGTCACATATCGCATTAAAAAGTCCTTTTTATTGCGCTTAAACAGGTCCAAACAGCGCTTAAAATAATCAACACATAATTGTTTTTGGTCCAATGTGAGCAAACGCGGTACCTATTTCGAACAAAGCTTCCTCATGCCCAAATGTTCATGCAAAATATGAAAAACACGTTCTTTTAATATTTTTAAGGTATCATCTATCTCACGCAATTTCATTTTACGGTCATCCAAAACAATTTTGTAGATTTCTTTGATGTTTTTCCGGTGTAACCACCTCATTTGGGCGTCCAGAGCGTTCAGCATCAATTGTGTCTGTACAACTGCGTTTATATTCAACATACCAGTAAATAATGAGTGATTTTCCAGGAGCAGAGTCACACTTATCAAACCATTGCTTTGCTTGAACGGTATTTTTTCCTATCAAAAAACAGTATTTAATCAATACACGAAATTCGATTTTTTCCATTGTTTTGAAAATATCATAGTAGCGTCACTAAAACCACTGTAACTTATAAACTAATCGTCGAAATGTCATAAAATTTTGACGTGTATCGTTTCAGGGATGTCAAAGATACAGCCCGCGGGCCGCATACGGCCCGCGGGCCGCATCCGGCCCCCGGGACGTATCAATAAGGCCCGCGATCGCAAGAAGTCAGGTATCTGGATCCTCGAGCTCAAAATAATTACCCTCTTTTATAATAATTCAGTACATTTTTTTTATTTGAATCTGGCCCGCCTCCTACACATTCTAAATTTAATATATGCAAAATTGAGTTTGACACCTCTGGTTTAAAGGTTGGTACTTCCTAAAAATCATATGGATTTTTTGAAAAGGGCGACATCTATGTGTCAGACCAAAAACTTTTCAGCCTACGTGTTATGCTATGAAATTTGGTATCATTAGAAATATAATAGAATGGGCTTTCAAATGATACTAAGATCCGTAAAAATATATGAATACTAAATTCTAGGATCCATGTTAAATAAACCCAAATAGATTGAGTCGATTTTCTTGCTCACCAGTGCAGTTAAACTACACCAAAATAGTTTGACACTCCTAATATATATATATATATATATATATATATATATATATATATATATATATATATATATATTGTAAGCTAGGAACTTGCCCGCACTTTTGTTCCCTGTGAAAAGTTGTTTTTTTTCCCACGCTTGGGCGCAATTTTCTTGCAACCTCTTTTTAATTTCTGATAATGAATTGAGTGGATCCTGATTTTAAAAGAACTAAAGAAATTAAACACACACTAGCTCAGTTTTCCTTGGTAGAGAGATATGGGTAAGAGATAATTTTTGTACGTCTTTTTGGAATTATTTTTTTTTTTAAAAAACCTCAGCTGTACGACTTTTGGGCACCATTCATTTTAAAATAGAAAGGATCTAACTTCAGCTAAAAAAATGAAAAAATACTGAAAGGGTGTACAGTTGTTAAATAAAAAACAGTTTGGTACAGCCGTCATTTTCCTGAAAAGTAAGATAGGTATTCAGTGAGACACTAGCTTTAATCAACAAAAAGAAAATTTATTCATGATTTTAAAATAAAAGTTCTAACCTCTGCGGTTTTAAGGATTACAAAAAATTCTAGCCTAACAGGTAGTTATTATTATTAGAGTCCCTAAATCAGACATTTAAATTCTAAAACCTGACTACCCCGAAAGCGAAGAATCGTGATTTTCACTTCACCTTTTGTCAGTTCAAATTGCTATTAAGACACTTACTTCGGGAATAGGTCTATTGATGAATGTTCTGGTAACTTACGGTTTTTATTTGGGCTTCTAGGCCTTCGATGGAACACAAAACCGATTTCACACTTTGTAGGAAACACTTAGAGCCCACTACGGCTTTACGTTAGAAAAAAAACTCGTGCTTTACTTAGCTCTCATAATTGTTGCTATGAGCCTCTACTGCGGCTCGGTCGAAGTAAGCCTCGCTGTGGCTCGATGGAAATTAGCCTACTTGGCGGCTCGGTCGAAACAACCTACTTGGCGGCTCGGTGGAAATAAGCCTCTCCTCCTGTCCTCCGGACCCTTAAATAAGCCGTGGGCACTCTCTCGGTAATATGGCTACGCCGGAACCAAAACTCCGGATACAAATATTTGACCAATCCCGGCGTATCGATAGATTCGGTCGCAAACCCGCACAGCACACTAATATACCGAGCGGCTAGCAATTTCTGATTAATATACTGCTCGATACAAAAATGAAAAGAAGTACAATTTAAAGTGAAAAATCAGTAACATTACATGGTCTTAAAATCTAAGAAAAAATGAATGTTACAATATATATATATATATATATATATATATATATATATATATATATATATATATATATATATACGTATATATACGTATATATACGTATATATATATATATATATATATATATATATATATATATATATATATATATACGCAAACTTTTCCTTATATTATTATTAAAAAAAAATTTAAAAATTGACAAAAATCACTGTCCCCCCCATCCCATCTCTAAGAGTACAAAGCAAAAAATTTCCAAAAATTCTGGAATATTCTCCACAGGGTAGATTAAATGAAAATTGTCACGAGTGCATTACCGTTGGTAAATTATTTAAAAATTTTTATTTGGAATGTTTTAATAACAGTCTATCCACCTATTTGAATATCATTGGGCTTATACGAGGGTGGTTCAATCAGTACCTGTGTTTGGAGACAAATGGCGTTGCTAAGGCAAGTTAATGTTACCATCGTGTGCAGTCCTCTGATAGATGACACCAAAAAAAAAATTTGATACTGATTCATAGATTACTTTGCATTTGACAGCCATTTCAGTAAGTAGTGTAACATGTTTGCCGCTTTGCCGATGATTCGCTTTTTGTAACTTATAAACTAATCGTTGAAATGTCACAAAATTTTGACGCGTATCGTTTAAAGGTTGGTACTTCCTAAAAATCATATGGATTTTTTGAAAAGGGCGACATCTATGTGTCAGACCAAAAACTTTTCAGCCTACGTGTTATGCTATGACATTTGGTATCATAGAAACGTGCTTTCAAATGATGCCAAAATCGGTAAAAATATATGAATACTAAATTCTAGGATCCGTGTTAAATAAAGCCAAATAGTTTTTGTCGATTTTCTTGCTCACCAGTATAGTTAGGCTACACCAAAATACTTTGACACTCCTCTAGGTTAAGTTTAAATTAGTCCTAATTTAAGTCATTGTTACGTCTTAGTTTAAGTTAGCGTAAGTCTTAGTCTAAGGTAGTTTTAGTCTTAGATCTAAGTCCTAGCATTAAGAAACTCATGTACATACTAAACATATTTTCTAGGTTAAGTTAGTATATGATTCCTAGTATAAGAGCTTAAGTTAAGATAGAATAAGTACACATTCATTACATGAAATTTTTACATTCAAAATTGTGAGAAAGAAGCACGGCCTATTTGATTTTCAATAAAGACAGTGATACTTTGACACTCCTATGTTAAAATTATTGTGTAAGAATTATTTAAATTAAAATTTTGCACACATAACGCTAGTTTTAACTTTAATCGTAGAATTATTTATCAGTCATTGGCCTTAAAGAAAAAAGCAAAACTATGTAACGCATTTATTTGTTTAGTAACCATGCTAATTACCGCAACAAACAAGGCTTTTAAATGCATTGAGAATAGCTACACAAGTATGGAGGACGTACTATGACACATATAATTTACGATTATTGCATAAAATCGACAATACTTCAAGAAAATTACATGTATACTTGTTTTTTTTAATAGAAATGTAAATAATGCATTATATAAGGTATAGCATCTTCGGTGACTAAAAAACGTAAATTAAAAATAACCGGTCAAGTGCAATTAGTGTTCCGTACGTTGATTGCTTTTAAAATAAAAAATTTTGTTACGGAGGTATAAAATGATCAGTGACTTCATAAAACACTCCACAAATGAGTTTTCAACAAAGTGTGTTTCCAATCTTTACTGAAAACTGATGACCTTGAAATTGACTTGACTCGTGATAATTTTCGTTCAATCTACACCCCGTGGAGAATATTCCAGAATTTTTTCAAAATTTTCGAGATAAGGCGGGTGGACAGCGATTTTTCGCGAAATAATATAAAGAAAAATGCGCGCAAGTATTACATTATATGTATATATTTTACTCGTGTTTTCACAAGCTTTCATTTGACACCACACTCGATGACCTAGTAAAAATTTTTTTTTTTACTTCCGATTTCACCCCCCAAAACTAACCTCTTAAGCCAAAATTTAACTTTCAAAACTACATGGCTCTGATGAGGCCATCAATTCCTATATTATTACCAAATTTCAACTTTCTATGACAAATAGTTTCGGAGAAAATCGGGTGTGACAGACAGACAGACGGACAGATAGACACCGAAGTCATCTTATAAGTGTTCCGTACGGAACACTAATAAGAAAAATTAATCCAGTTTAAAAAACATTGATAAGAAGTAGTAATAATATATTCGCATATTTGAACTGATTCAGACGATACTTGGTAGAAATCCATAACTAGAAGATTTGCAAGAAGTAAAAACACTACTTAAATTTGCACTAAATTTTTTATCTTTAACACCACGACATGTTTCGCTATACGACAGCTTCTTCAGATGGTTTGTTACAAAATGAGAATAAAATTACTATATAATAAATGGTTGGTTCACAATTTATGGCAGGTAATAAAATAATTTAATTGAAATAAATTTAGTAATGGTGAATTATTTAAGTCTAATTGTTTATTTATTAAGGAATCTGAATTTTTCAATTTGTTTATTTCTAAAGATTCTAGGTAATTAAGTTTCAGGCCCTTTGTGTAAGTATGTAATATTTCAAAGTTTGGGTTGAACTGGTGGTTATTTTCAATTAAATGATTTGCGTAATTTGAGTCTCATTGTCTTTATTGATTACCAAGATAGGCAAAGCCTCTTTCTTACAATATCGAAAGTATAAAGAATAATTTCTAATACTGAACGTATACTCATTCTATCTTAATCTAAGTTCTTATACTAGTGTTCCTATATTAACTTAATCTAGGAAATGTGTTTATATATATTTTTGTGGCGCATAAGTAACGCTATGATTTATTTAATGAATAACTTTTTTCTTTCTGATTTTATTTAACGTTGGCGTTTATTAAAATTTAGAATATAGTTTGGAAATATGTTCACATTATGTTTTGAAGATAATATCTTTTTAAATGGTGCCCATTGTTTGCTTCGACCTAACGTGCTCTTTCCAGAGCATTTCCCATAACTTTTCTTAGAATTTCAGGTCCCAGCGCCCTCACTTCTTCTCGGATATTCGCCTTAAGCTGTTGAATAGTTCTTGGCTTATTGGCATATACCTTACTCTTTAGGTAACCCCAAAGAAAAAAATCAGGAGCCGTTAAATCGAATGAACGCGGTGGCCAGTTAAAATCAGAAAAACGCGATATTATTCGATCGGCAAAAATTTCGTGCAGGAGAGCCATAGTTGGACGAGCTGTGTGAGCTGTGGCTCTATCTTGTTGGAACCACAATTCTGGATTGCTCTCTACCTCGAGCCTTAAAAAATTTTCAATCATTGCCCGGTATTGAATGCCATTCACATTAACCGCAACTTGTTCGTCGTTTTCGAAAAAATATGGTCCAATGATCTTTTCTGAAGTTATTCCACACCATACTGTGCATTTAAGTGGGTGCATTTGATGTTCAACAATTATTCTTGGATTTTGGGCGCCCCACATTCTGCAATTTTGTTTATTCACGTGACCATTGAGGTGGAAATGGGCCTCATCGCTCATTATGAGTTTGTGAATAAACTCGTTGTTTTCTAGGCACAATTCTTGCAAACGGCGACTATATTGAATGCGTCTTTATGCATCATTTGGTTTTAACTCATGAACCAATTGAATCTTATATGGGAAAAGGTGTAAATTATGTAAAATTCTTTGCAAAGACCGCCTAGACATCACCAACTGCTGAGAACGTCGCCTGGTGGAACTTTTGGGGTTTTCCTCAATACTTGCGTGCACCCGAGCAATGTTCACATCATTTTGAACTGCACGAGGTCTTCCAGCACGCGGAAGATCACAGACAGCCCCTTGTTGGCGAAAACGCTGAACCAATCGATAAATTGTTGGAGCGCTAGGTGCATTTCGAACATGAAAGAAATTTCGATGTGATCTTTGTGTCTGAATAATCGAATGCTGACTTTCATAATAAAATTGAACAACTTTGGTTCTTTGTTCTGTGCTGAGTCTTTCCATCATAAATTTAACAAGATTTTCAAAGTTAATTCTGAAAAAAAAAATAAAAAAAAGACGTCCGAGAGCAGCGAGTCGGACGGTCTCGGGAACTGGCGGCTGACGTGAGGTGGGAGTCGGAAGGCGTCCCTGATGCACGGGTTGGGGTGCTGGGACGCCTTCTTCAGAAACTTCTGTTGGATTTTCCTCATGTGTGCCTTTACGGTAGGCACACCGAGGTCCCTATGGAGTTGACGGTTCCTCATGAACCATGGGGCGTAATTTGAGTTATTTTTTCTATCGATGTATGATAAAGCATGTTCTTTTATTCTCTTTGAAAAAAACGTCTTCCTGTTTGACCTATATATGTTTTTGAGCAATTTCCACAATTTAATCTGTATTCTCCGGATCTATTGTCTCTATCTGTTTTAGTTTTGTTATTTTTTTTATAAATTTGCCCAGTGTGTTGGATGTTTTAAATGCTGTGTTAATATTTAATTTTCCAAGAAACTATTTAATTTAATGTTGCATCTACCATAGTACGTTATTGACTTTACGTTTTTATAAGGTTCTTTATTATTCGGAAAAACTGTACTAATGGCTTTTTTCTTTAGAATATTACCTATTATGGATGGTGAATAGTCATTATTTACTGCTAATTCTTTTATAATATTAAGTTCTTTTTGAAAATCGTCTTGGTTTAGAGGACTTGGCGGATGACATGAGGTATTATGGATAATTATGTCGACGGTTTATGGTAAATAGAAAAACTGTATTTGTTATTACGTCTTTTTATTGTTAGGTCAAGGAAGTTTCACAAATATCTCCGCCAAAAGAGGACTAAGTGGATGGCCATTATGAGACGGTCTAAGCTGCTGTATAGGTCATTATTAAATTCAAAATAATTTTGTTCTAGGCAAACCTTTAAGCAATTTAAGATGTCTTGTTTTATTATTGGATTGACACTGATTTTCTTACTTTGTAACAAACCATCTGAAGAAGCTGTCGTACAGCGAAACATGTCATGGTGTTAAAAATAAAAAATTTAGTAGAAATTGAAGTAGTGTTTCACTTCTTGCAAATCTTCTATTCGCATACTCTTAAAAATTTAGGACGTACCTTATAGAAAATATAATTTGATCTTAAGGGACAATGCAAGAAATGTAAGCCATATAGTGTGTAATTAATACTCGTAACTGTGATACAAAATAGAATACGTAACACAGAAAATTGAGCCAACATTTTGAATTGGTGCAAGTCTCCTTTTTTATTATTTTTATTGCAATTTCAATATAACTTATTTGTTGGTTATACCTATAGTACAGGGTTACAGGGAAAGTCGTCCTAGATAATTAAGGACGTTCTAGTTTAGGTCGTTTCTGACCGATTTGATTCTATGACATGATGTCCTAAACTTAACCGTTTTCGAGATATTGAAGTTTAAAGATTTTCTAAAAAAAAAAACATGTTTTTTTTGCTTTTATATCGACTTTATTTTTTTTTTATTAGAGGTTCTCAAGTGCGATTTTTTGGTTATTTTTTAGTTAGTCTGTATGTCAAGTAACAAAAATCAACAAAAAAATTTGAACTAGTTACTAACAGTTTCAAATGGCGGCTTGTTAATATTTCTAAATTACGAATTTTTACCACGTGTTTCCAATTTTAAATCAATAAAGAGAAAAAAAAATGTATGGAAGTTATTCTGCAAATTATTTTAAAAACTTTTACGTCTTTTTAGCTATCTAAAACGGTATAATATCTACTGGATCTATTGAAAATTCTAAGAAAATGAGATTTCAATAGGCCCAAATGTAGAGTAACATAATAATAGAATTTAGATACTACCAATTACCGGTTTACTACCTGCACCTTCAAACAATAAAAAGGGTTGGGTAAGCATTTTTTCCGGTCGGGGTACTCTCTGTGCGAGTGCCATTTTCTGTTCACTAAAAATTATTGAGTGATTTTTAGTCTGCTCATGCGATTCGTCCGTGGTAGATGTGCTATACTGTGCCTTTCAAAAATATCTGTGTTTCATCTTCTGACTGTGTGAATTGGCTCGTAACTGGAGTTTGATCTCTACTTGGAATATGGCAACGTATACCAACGAGGAATATGCTGACATCCTAATGTGTTACGGATTTTGCGAAGGAGTGTCGTCGCGTGCACGTGATCAATACATACTGCGATATCCTACTCGTCGTGTACCTGATGTTAGCGTATTTGATGGAACTCATCGAAGACTATGAGAAACTGGTTCCGTACAAAGACGGCGGACTGACATGGGACGACCACGTATCTTTGGTGAAGGCGAAGAAAACGAAATAACGAAATACCACGTCTCTTTGAGGTGGACCCAACCACATCTACAAATGTTGTCGCACAACAGCTTGGTATTTCGCAGTGGAAGGTATGGTTTGTAATGCAAATTGTTGGGCAACACCCTTACCACTATACGCCCGTGCAAGTCATTGAAGAAGGGGATCCGTTGCGACGATTAGAATTCTGCAGATTTATGCTCAATACCGATGTCGAAGATGCATCTTTTTTAAAGAAAATACTATGGACTGACGAGTCGAAATTCGACAAAGACGGTCTTATAAACACAATGCCCACTATTGGGCTTCTAAAGAGGAAGGCAACCCAAACAAAAAAAGAACGAAAGGATCACAAACAAGATTCAGCTTAAATGTGTGGATGGGTATAATTTCAAATTATTTGGTTGGGCCATTCTTTCTGCCAGATAATTTGAATGGCGAGGAATACGACAATTTTTTGCGGAACAATTTACCTAATTTGATGGAAGACCTACCTATTGGTTTTGAGACAAAACATGTACTTTCAACACGATGGCTGCCCAGCTCACTACAGAGGAAGTGTTCGTGCATGGCTCAATGACAATTATCCCAACAAATGGATTGGAAGAGGCGGACCCATACCTTGGCCAGTGAGAAGCCCAAACCTAACACCGATGGATTTTTATGTGTGGGGTCACATGAAAAGTCTCGTATACAACCAGATGACTCCTATCGAAAACGTGGATGTCCTAAGGCAAAAAAATAATTGATGCGGCTGACGAGATGAGGCGGCACCTCACAACCAGCGTTTGTGAAAAGTAATTTAAGAAAAAGAATGAGAATTTGTGTTAGAAATAGGGGCGACCATATAGAACATGAATTATAATTAATAAAAATTATTAAATTGCAAGGTTTTTTTGTTTTATTTGTGTATTTTTCGTATTTTCACCTAGAACTAAAAATGTACCTTTTGCTACCCGAGCCCGCTTTAGGTGTCATTCTGTGTACAGTTTTCCTATTAAACTCCTAGTATTATACCTTTTTTGATAGCTAAAAAGACGTAAAAGTTTTTAAAATAATTTGCAGAATAACTTCCATACATTTTTTTTTTCTCTTTATTGATTTAAAGTAGGAAACACTTGATAAAAAATTCGTAATTTAGAAACATTAACAAGCCGCCATTTGAAACTGTTAGTAAGTAGTTCAAATTTTTTTGATGATTTTTGATACTTGACATACAGACTAACTAAAAAATAACCAAAAAATCGCACTCGAGAACCTCTAATAAAAAAAAATCGATATAAAAGCAAAAAAACATGTTTTTTTTTAGAAAATCTTTAAACTTCAATATCTCGAAAACGGTTAAGTTTAGGACATCATGTCATAGAGTCAAATCGGTCAGAAATGACCTAAACTATAACGTCCTTAATTATCTAGGACGACTTTCCCTGTAACCCGAGTACACATATATCTTCTTCTTCTTGTGCCGATTTGTTATCATATCTTGGCGATCATCATATTAGGACTTTGTTTACAACTACCCGGAATAGTCCCGTTGTTGTTGAGAACCACGTTCGCAGGTTGTTCAGCCACGAAACACGTCTTCTACCTGGTTCTCTTTTTTCGTCCACCTTACCATGCAGTATCAATTGTAGTAGACCATATTTTTCCTCGTTTCTCATGATGTGGCCCAGATATTTGAGTTTTCTTCTTTTAATTGTATTACCAATTTTGAGGTCTTTGTTCAAGAGTTCTAGCACTCTCTTGTTGGTAGTATGCTTTTTCCATGATATTATACATGTATCTGTAGAACTACATCTCAAATGCTTCCTACCTTTGATGCCATAGTTACAGTCCAAGACTCCGCTCCATACAGAAGCACCGGAAACACGTAGCATTTGAGAAGCCTTATTTTGATCATGACTTCTGAGCACTTTGGCCATTTTTATATAGACTGCTTTCGCTTTTTCTATTCTGCATCTAATCTCCAGTGAGTGGTCCCATTCTTTGTTTATTGTGGTACCCAAGCAGCAAAAAGTATTGACTCTATTAATCCTTTACTTATCAATCCTTTAGTTATCAATATACAGTTATCCTTGTAGTGCCGAGTTTTTGCTGATGATCAGGTGTTTAATCTTCTCTGTATTTATATCTATTCCGTATTCTCGTCTAACATGTGTTACTCTGTCCATCAGCGTTTGTAGGTTCTGTGAGTTATCTGCGAATATTATAGTGTCATTAGTGAATTTAATGTTTCATATTCTTATTCCATTAATGTTTAATCCTGGTGATATATCATGGAGTGATATGCTAAACATTTCTTCTGCTGATGACAAAATATCCTTGGAGTACGCCACGTTGGATTCCTGTTTTCTGTCTCCTTTGATTCTGACATTGGCTTTATTCCCAGTAAAGATTATTTATGATGCGCAGATCCTTGTCTCATATATATATATATATATATATATATATATATATATATATATATATATATATATATATAGATATATAGATATATAGATATATATATATATATATATATATATATATATATATTATATATATATATATATATATATATATATATATATATATATATACGATAGAGGTTTTTACGGATGGTGGAATGTAATACATCAAAATTACGGGTTTCAATCCGTTCGTCTAACAATGAATTTGCACATCGTTTCACCAAAATCTCATTTGGCATTTTCAAGTGCTCCCGCTGCTGCTGCTACTCGATACTGTGATCTTGCTGCTGCTGCCGCTTGAAGCTAACTTTAGTTAGCTAAGTATCGAGTAGCAGCAACAGTGGGAGCACTTGAAAATGCCAAATGAGATTTTGGCGAAACCTCGTGCAAATTAGACGAACAAATTGAAACCCGGAATTTAAATGTATTATATATATATAATATATATATATATATATATATATATATATATATATATATATATACATATATATATATATATATATATATATATATATATATATATATATATATATATACATATATATATATATATATATATATATATATATATATATATATATATATATATATATATATATACATATATATATATATATATATATATATATATATATATATATATATATATATATATATATATATATATATATAGGGTTGTAGAAAAAAGTATCACATGTCCCAGCTATTATAAGTCGCATCGGGGCATACCTAGCATCAGTTAAAAGCTGACATTTGACAGTAGTAGACGTGAAAAATGTTGAAATTCATTTTTTCAGACTTGAAGATGAGTGAAATTTCTGTAAAGTTCGCTACATTTTGCAATTTTATTTCGATAAAGACACAAATGCTACGCAGGCCTATAAAGAAATTTTGTGCTGTTTATGATCAAGACACGTTACCAAGAACACAGCCACAAGATGATTCATTCGCTTTACTTGTGGAATATTCGATGACAAAGATACTCCTCTTACCGGTCGATCAATGACAGAAAAAAATGATAGAATTTTGACAAAAGTTGAGTAAGACCGGAACATCCATCTCCAAATAGTTTTAAATCATATGGAGAAAGCTGGCTACAAAAAGAAACTTGATCTTTGAGTGTCACATGATTTGACGTTAAAACATTACAATAATGTGTAAAAAAGATCGTGGTCGAAGAAAGATGAAGTTCCACAAACAATGGCAAAGCCCCGATTGCAGCCAAAAAACATAACGCTGTACGTTTGGTGGGATTTGAAGAAAATCGTGCATTATGAGCTACTGCAACATGGCCAATCGATTGATTGTACACTCTAATGTCAGCAACTGACAAGACTGAAACAAACGATTAGAAAAAATTGACCAGAACTAGTCAACAGAAAAGATGTCGCGCCATGACAACGCCAGACAACGCTCATCTATGATGACTCGGCAAAAATTAAGAGCTTGGCTGGGAAGTTACATCCACCGTATAGCCCGGACCTTGCACCATCAGACTTCCATTTCTTTCGGTCTCTATAGAACTTAGTTTCTCCTTTAGAAACTAGGTGTCGTCGTAAATACTAAATTAGAATTTTTTAAGTACGCATACCTAGTAGTCCATCGAAAGCTGACACAGTAGCTTTCGAGCCGACAGAGTGGTTGACACGGTCAACGCTTAAAAGCAGGTAGCGCTTTTCGAGGGATCCTCCTCAGGCATATATAGTTATTGTAAAGCAACTGAAAATAGACAGAGGTCCATATTTCAGCAGTTTACTAGCTGTTTTCTTGTTCGTCAAATCCATCCTGAGACGCGTTTCGCCGTATCACGGCTCGTCAGTCAGGCTAGGATTGACAAACAAGAGAACAGAATCTACTGGTACTTATCCCAGAAGACGATGGTAGGATACAACGAATTGTATTAAGTACGCATACCTATTACTCTGTCTACTGTGTCAGCTTTCGATGGAGTAATAGGTATGCGTACTTAATACAATTCGTTGTATCCTACCATCGTATTCCGTAACTTCTGGGATAAGTACCAGTAGATTCCGTTCTCTTGTTTGTCAATCCTAGCCTGACTGACGAGCCGTGATACGGCGAAACGCGTCTCAAGATGGATTTGACGAACAAGAGAACAGCTAGTAAACTGCTGAAATATGGACTTCTATCTATTTTCAGTTGCTTTTACAATAACTAGAAATTTTTTACTTTACAGAAATATTGGCCGATTACTCTACTAGTTCGAAATTTGTATAATATTTGATGAAAAGCCTAAATTAAAACCTTATACTGAGAGAATCTGAAAAGTGTTGTTAAAAAGTTGATTGTATTCTTCATCTATTCAATACATTGGGAAAAAAAACCTTTTACAGGAATTATGCCGCGTCTTCAGTTAACAGCCAGCAAAGATTCAATATTTTGAATCTGAGTGTGATAAGAAAAAGCTGTAGAATAAAATTTACTAACACATTTCAGATTCAACGGTAATCCTTAACGTGGCGTAGAGTACTTTTGTCTGCAATAGACAAGCTAAATATACAAATGTGGCAATACGTTTAGAGCCATACACGCTACCAATGTCAAAGATTAGGATTTATAGAAGCAACGATCTGGACTCTGTGTGTGTGTTCTGTGACAGAGGGAAGTTATTAAAAAATGGACCTTATTTGGACAGAGAATTATTGAATCATAAACAACCTCTGAAAAACCCAAAAAAAATAATCCCTATCATCTCTAATGGTGTAAAAGTTCATTTTTGTCGCAGTAATCTCATTTATTAATGAAACAGTTGAGGAATCTGAGCACTAAGTCAAGTAAATGAGTGACGATAAAACCTGACATAAAATTTTTTTAGTACGCTTGCGAATAAGTTACATATAGACTGGATAAGATTCTTTTTAAAAAATTAAAAATCCAATTTTCTCTCCATCTCTCCCATCTCTTATTCATTTTTAACGAAAATACAAAGAATATTTTGTAATAAAATTCCCAAATGTATGTATATCGGCTTTTTAGATAAAGGTAGACCCTTTTTTATGAAGGAAAAAGATTTCCGAGCATCCATCTTTCTAAATCAAAATCTTTTTTGGTAGGGCTAAAATAAGTATTGAATTTGACTTTCTTAACTAAAAAGAAATTACATTTTTATAAAGCAAATAAAACTATACAACATTTCTACACCCACTCCGTTTGCCCCTTTCCCTTAAAACCATATCGCTTAAAAACTATAGATCTCATCACTATTTTAAGTATTTTTTTATGGACACAGCACACGTGCTGCAGGGAAATCCCTGAAGCGCTACTGGAGCGATGCGTGGACATAAAAAGCGATTCATGTTGGTCTTGAATCGCTATAAATTGTACTCGGCGGGAAACACAGTCCTAGGCAAATCATTCCGAAGGGATGATGTTCTCCATATAAAAGGCTGCTTGAAAAGGGTTTGAACGAGGGGTGCCAAACTGAACTTTATATGGATGTGAAGTATTAGCGCAACGTGTATTCCTAGCATACACCGCTTTGGGAGGAATTAGGCGGCATCGAACACTTTCCATGAAAATACGTGTAGAATAGACTTAAGTTGCCGACCGTTCTTCGTTGTTCCAAGGAATTAAGCAGCAATCAGTTCTGGGTCTCCAACCAAGCGAACAGTTCTCTTTGGAATAGAATCCAACAAATGTAGTGTATGTTTGGGACCAGAGCCCCAAACGTCGGAGCAGTATTTCATCGTTTGCTGAATTCGAGCTTTGTACAAGGCGAATCGATAATAGAGTAAAGTTCATTATCTCATTTGTTTCGGAAATGACGAAAAAATGTTATATACAATAGTTTTAGACAATTTTAAAGTGCACAGTTTTAGATTACTTTTGAGTATACAGGGTACTTCAAAAAAGTGTGGCCGATATAACATATTCTTTTTTTAAATGGAACATCCTAATTTCTAATTTATTTTTAAATTCTGCGCAAAATTTTATAAATTTTTTATTAATAATGTTATATAACTAAACCTAGTAGTTTTTCTAATATATATATATATATATATATATATATATATATATATATATATATATATATATATATATATATATATATATATATTTATATATTTTAAATAATACAAGTTTTCAGTTTTGTAAAAAATTGCCAGTAGCGTCATTGTTTCTGATGGTGAAATACTCATAATATAATTGGTACGAACATTCTATAGAGATGAAAAAAAGATATATATAAAGAAATTTGAGTTAGATGCTAAAGGGTGTTCAAAATAAATTTATGCATTTCGACTATTTTAAATTGAAAAATCTCAAATTCTTTAAATGACACACCCTGTATATTATTATTTTTTCTGATAGATTTTACACCTTTCAACTTTTATTAAGTATGTCATCTACCTATTTCTAATAGTTTTCGATTTATTTTGAATTTTTCAATGTTTACCCTTGTTTTTTAACATCGTAGTTGCCAAGACAAAACAAAAATGTAGCCACTGTCAAATTTTGACATGTCTATTAAGCAAGTAAAATTAGTTTAAATTGTAGTAAGTGACGTATAAAGGTAATGGTTATGGATTTTCCTAAAAATGAATTAATTGATATGGTTTATATACTGGGCGAGGCGGGAAAAAATTGTCTTTTGGCAGTAACGCTTTACGGAGCGAAGTACCCTAATAGACGTATACCATCTAGAAAATCTTTTCAGTGCTTAATGGAACGGTTTGATGGCAGTGGTAGCGTTGAGTATACGAAACGGAAAGTAGTAAACCAGAATGCTACCAATGAGGAAAAAGAAATGGAGATTTTACTTCATGTTGAAAATAATCCCCAGGTCAGCAGCCGTCAACTAGCTGACTTATCTGACTCATCCTAATCTACGGCTAATTGCACCACGAGAAAATACAAGTATCATCCCTTTCATATAGAACTACACCAAGAACTTCAAGACCGTGATCTTGAACGACGAGTAAACTTTTGTACCACCATGAATGGACCAATAGAGGCCGATCCAAATTTTTGTATCCAAAATAATGTTTTCTGATGAAGCTACTTTTCGCAGTAATGGGGCAGTTAACAGCCATAATATGCATTATTATTCAACAGGTAATCCATTTTGGATCCGGGAAATTCAAAACCAAAACCATTGGTCGGTTAATGTATGGTGTGGAATATTATATTTTCGAATTATTGGTCTATATTTTTTCCGCGAACCGCTTAACGGGCCTAGATATCAAAAAATTTTTCCAAACGAATTGCCCCAGCTTCTTAAAGAAGTTGATAACTTTGAAAGGGAACAAATGTGGATTCAACAAGAAGGAGCTCCTGCTCATTACCACCGGGAAGTTCGGGAATTTTTAAGCGATCGTTACCCACAAAAATGGATCGGTAGGGATGGATTCATTCAGTGGCCCCCTCGATCATGTGACTCAACACCTTTTGACTTCTTTTTGTGGGGCTACATTAAAGATCGTGTTTATGTGAATCCCCCTACAACACCAGTAGATATGGAAAATAGGATACGGGATGCGTGCAGGACAATAACGCCCTTTACGCTAAGAAAAGTGAAGGAAAATATAGTAAAACGACAAAACATGTGTATTCAAGTAGACGGGCATATTTTTGAACATTTATTACATCATAATAATTAATCATTAGATAAGTTAAACTATATTAAATTTATTATTAACTATTTGTTTATGGTTTCATATTAACATAAGTGTATTAAAAACAAGTGTAAAAATTGAAAAATTTAAAATAAATCGAAAACTATATGCCATACTTAATAAAATTTCGAGGGTTTTGTAAAATCTATCAGAAAAAAATAATAATATACAGGGTGTGCCATTTAAAAAATTTGAGATTTTTCAATTTAAAATAGTCGAAATGCATAAATTGCAATTATGAGTATTCCACCTTCAGAAACAATAGCGCTACTGACAATTTCTTACAAAACTGAAAACTAGTATTCTTTAAAGAAAATTGAAATATTAGAAAAACTACTAGATTTAGGTATATAACATTATTAATAAAAAAAAATTATAAAATTTTACGCAGATTTTAAAAATAAATTAGAAAATAGGATGTTCCATTTAAAAAAAAACATATTTTATATCGGCCACACTTTTTTGAAGTCCCTGTATACTCAAAAATAATTTTAAACTGTGCACCTTAACATTCCCTAACACTATTGTATTTAACATTTTTTCGTCATTCCCGAAACAAATGAGATAATGAACTTTCCTCTATCGTTGATTCACCCTGTACAGACTTCACAGTTGTTGTTGAGTGTAAAGTTTTCTAGTTCGAAATACCTAGGCTGTCTGAAAAGTTCTCGACCTGACACATAGATGGCGTTAGAAACTGTGAAACCATAATCATATTGCATAACTTCCATCCATTATATAAACGCTTGTAAAATGTTATTTCGATCTGTCCATTCATTCGAGTAGTAGTAGCTGTTGAATATTGACGTGTCATTGTTGTTTTTAAAATAGAAAAAATTGAATATCCTGCAGTGATTAAAATCTCTGTTTTGGATGGTTTAACAACAACAGAAATTCGTGCGAAATCGTTAAAAATGTATAAGGATGTATCACCTTCACTTTCCACTGTGAAAAAATGGGCTGCTCTTTTTAAATCTGGTCGTACAGGCCTCGAAGATGATTCACGCGAAAGTCTCGTCCAAAAACTGCTACATCACAAATCATTCAACAAGTGGTGATATGGTGTTAGATGATCGACGAGTGAAAGTACTTGAAATAGCTGAGGTCACAGGCATCTTCAAAAGAACGAATTGAAAATATTTTGCATTTGCATATATGAAAAAGCATTTGCTAATAAGTGACCATACTCGAATGCGTATTTCTCAAGCACATTTGGGTCGTTTTAAGTAAAATAAAATGGATTTCAAGAATCGTTTCATAACTGTTGATCAAACTTGGATCCACCACTATACATCAGAGCGAAAAGAACAGTCGAAACGTTGTATTGAAGCCGGTAGAAGTGCTCCAAAGAAGGAAAAGACGGTTCCATTAGCAAGGAAGGTTATGGCAACAGTTTTTTGGGATTCCAAAGGTGTTTTGTTGATCGATTGCACTGGTCAACAAAAAAAAGAAAATTGCTTGCTTCCTGTGATTTTTTTTTGTTTCTATCTCAAATTGACGCGTATTTTTTAAATATGGCAACAATTTTTCTCTAACAGCTTTTGTTTTTGAGTTATAGCTAACTACCCTCATTTACTATTTTTACTTAGATTTTCGTTTTTTATTGGACACTAAATTATATTTTGTTGTTGTTTCGTCAAGAAGATGTTGTGTGCTTAATCCCGATTGTTTTTGCTATATTTGTGGTGAATATATATTTGCAAAATATCGAAAACCTATATCGGACTTTGTGAAAACTGCGTATCATCAATACTTTAAAATAAAATTGTGTAATCAGGAGAAGGCATGGGTTCCTCATATTGTATGCCAGAAATGTGTGGTATGTCTACGGTTATGGTCCAGTGAAAAAAGAGATGCAATAATGTTCGTAACACCCATGATTTGGCGAGAACCTCGAAACCATCATGACGATTGCTACTTCTGCGTTGTGAAAATAAACGGAATTAACCCTGGAAATCGAAGTAAGTGGTCATATCCTAACTTATCTTCTGCTCAACGACCTCAATTAAAATCACAAGAGGTACAAATGTAGCCTTTCAGAACCTCAACCATTCAATCAGAAAGAACTAAATGACTTAGTAAGAGATCTGAACTTACCAAAAGAAGCTTCTGAAATTTTAGCATCTCGTTTTAAAAGAAAAAAAATTTGCTTACTCCGGAAACCAACATTACATTTTATCGTACCCGAGAAAAAAATCTGTTACCGTATTTTTCTCAAGAGAAGGATTTAGTTTTTTGTAACGATGTTGGTGGTATTTTGCAGCAGATGAGATTAAAACAGTACCAACCTAGTGATTGGCGTCTTTTCATAGACAGCAGCAAAAGAAATTTAAAGTGTGTTTTGCTTCATAACGGTAACAAGTACGGATCTATACATATTGCACATTCGACGACTTTAAAAGAAGAATACGTAAATGTTTCTAAGGTTATGAAAAAAATTAAGTATCAAGACCACAAATGGGTCATTTGTGTTGATCTGAAAATGGTTAACTTTCTTTTAGGTCAACAAGGGGGGTACACAAAGTTCCCTTGTTTCATGTGTCTCTGGGATAGTCGTGACAAACAACACCATTGGTCACAAAAAGTTTGGCCAGTGCGGGAAGAGCTAAAAGTTGGTACAAAAAATGTTATAAACGTGCCTTTAGTTAGCCGAGACCGCATCATACTTCCACCACTTCATATTAAACTCGGCATAATGAAACAGTTTGTGAAGGCGCTTGACAAAAGTGGCGAATGTTTTAATTTTCTTTCACGCAAGTTTCCAGGATTAAGTTCAGAAAAATTGAAAGCTGGTATTTTTGATGGGCCACAGATTAGGCAACTCGTGAAAGATCCTAATTTTGTCAAATCAATGACTGAAGTCGAATCCAAAGCTTGGAATTCATTTGTCACTTCCTGCACTCGCATTTAGACCGATTTCCACAAAATCTGGGTGATTTTAGTGAGGAGCAGGGTGAAAGATTTCATCAGGATCTTCGGACAATGGAAGAGCGTTATCAAAGGCGGTGGGACTCACATATGATGGCAGACTACTGCTGGAGTTTGCAACGAGATCTACCTAAAGTCGTTCATTCAAGGAAATCTTATAAAAGATCATTTGCTAGTGTTCAATAGAAATTTTGTTAACATAATGTATTATTTTTTTGTATTTTTTTGGCAAAATAATAAAACTTTATATTTCAAAAGGTAAAGCTGTTAGCAATCTCCCAGTATTTTTTTCATAGTCAGGGCCATAGAAATACCCAATAACAGAAAAAAAATAAAGGAAACAATACTTGTGTTGACCAGTGTTATCTTCAGAAATGTATTGTAACCTTTTGGATCAGTTGGATGTAAAAATTCGTGAGAAAAGACCTGCTTTAAAAAAGAAAATAATCATTTTTCATCCAGACAGTGCACGTAGTCGATGGTATTGAATTATTGGAAAAACATTGGAATAAATATGTTGAAGTTTTAGGAGATTATATTGAAAAATAAAATATATTTCACGTCAAAAAAAAAATTTTTTCATTATTAGGCCGAGAACTTTTCAGATTGTCAATTAACATATTATATCAGGCTCCTTACTTTAACCAATCAAACCATTATGGTAATACGATTTTTCAATGAAATAGAATATTCCCATTGTTTTGACAATTTCATTCGACATTTGACGGCTGTCAAAGTAAACTTCACAGTTGTCAAAGTAAACTGGACAGTTTCCAAAGTAAACTTGATAGCCGTTAAATAATATATTGCGAACGCAAGATGAGAGAATTCTCATCTTGCAGAACATATGGTCGCATTCAAAACCTATTTGGGACATTGAAGTAATACCTGCAGACTCCAAAAGTGGCATGCTCTTTAAAACGATGGAAATCTCATTTTGAGCTCATTTTAACCAATTCTGGCTACACCCAGATGCGATGGACCAAAACGGACCTCGAATTCGTGATCAGCGACTCAAAAAACATAAACTAGACCTATTGTAATCAAAGTAAATTGACAAAAAATTTGTGATCCTGTGTTTTCATTTCAATTTTACTGTATTTTCTTAGTGGTTTGTACACCTAAGTAGAAAAAAAATAACCGGTCAAGTTCAAGTTGAACTTGCGCAATTAGTGTTCCGTACGTTGATTGTTTTTTAAAATAAAAAATTTTGTTACGGAGGTACAAAATGATCAGTGACTTCACAAAACACACCCCAAATGACTTTTCAACAAAGTTTGTTTCCTGTCTTTACCGAAAACTGATGACCTTGAAATTTTTATTTTTTTTTATATATCAGTTAAATTATTAAAGGTAATGCACTCGTGATAATTTTCGTTCAATCTACACCCCGCGGAGAATATTGCAGGACAGCAATTTTTTGCGATTTTTTAAAACTAATACAAAGAAAAGTGAGCGCAAGTATTACATTATATACAAGTAATTTCCTCTACATTCAATACACCTCTCCTTCCTCCGAAACCAATCTTTAAACCACTTTTGCCAAGTTTCACTAGGGAGTAAAGCACACTCGTTGTCCCAAGCCCGCAGAAGGTCCTCATCACTGGAAAACCGCCTCCCTTTTAGTTTCATTTTCACATGCAGGAACAGTGCAAAGTCGCAGGGAGCAAGGTTTGAACTGTAGGGAGGGTGCTCGAGAAGTTTCAGTTCTGTCGTGGTCAAATATTCGGTGAGCTGGAGCATTATCGTGATGAAGTAACCAGGTGTCCATTCTTGACTTTGGCCGCAGGCACTGTTCAGTATACCACTTAGCTGTGACTGTCTTCTGTGTGTCCAAAACGACACGTTCCACAATTCCACTCGATTTGAAAAATACAGCTATCATTTTCTTCTTTACAGATCGGGGTTTTCTGACAACTACGGGTGTGTCCTCATCATCAAAGACCCCAAACTTTGTTTTGAGCCTTGGTCGGCACATCGTAATAGTACAGTCAAGTCTCGTCACCTATCATGATGTTGTTCACATACCGAGATTGTCCCTTATCAAACTTTTTTAGCATCTCCCGGCACCAAGTCACACGTCGTGTCATCTGCTCTTCAGTCAGTCGATGCGGCACCCAGAGAAAACAAAGTTTCTTCACGTGCAAATGATCATGCAGAATCGAACGAATTGCTGGTGCATTTAGGTCTAAAGTACCCTCTATCTGTTGGTAGGTCACTCGCCTCTCCTCGTCAAGCATTTTCCTCACAGCAGTAACGTTTTCCTCCGTAACTGACGTTCGTGGCCTTCCCGGCCTCTCAGCATCCTCCAGAGTGAAATTTCCCCTTTGGAATTCTCTATATCACCTGAATATCGTTGTGCGATGTGGACAAGCATCACCTAGTGCAAAAATCATTTCTTGTAAGCACTGGTCTATGTTTAAACCACGCACGAAATTATAACGCAAAACTGCCCTTATCTCATTTCGTGACCACGATGCCATCGCAAGCACTTTACACTTTTACTGCTAATGAATAACTGAGCCCATCGACTTGGCGCGGCGGCTACTATGCACGTATGAATATGTCTCAACATACAGCAACAAGCAGCTTCCTGCGATTCGTTGTTGCGTCATATTACAAAACTTTCCTAGTGCCTTTTGTATATATTTTTTACTCTTGTTTTCACAAGCTTTCATTTGACACCACACTCGATGACCTTCAAAGTGAATGAAGGAATAAGCGTAGTTATCTCCAAAGCTGCAGATCAGATTCTTATTCCTTTCCAGTAGATCATTAACGTAAATTAGAAAGAGAGCAGGAGACAGTATGGTATCTGAGGGTACACCGCCCTTGGTTGTGAAGATATTAGAAAGAAATTCGTCGGTTGACTTTCGTAAAGAACGTTCTTTGAGAAAACACAAGAGTCATAAATAAAACTTCTCAGAAATATCGTAAAAGCGCAGGTTAGCCAATAATCTGTCATGTCTAACACGGTCAAATACCTTGGATATATCAGGTGCAACCGCTCGAGATTCTCCAAAATTTTCAATTGCGTTATTTCAAACATGTGTTACATCAGCTAGAAGATCTCCTGTTTACTTACGAAACCCCTACTGATAGTCGGTAATAATATTGAATCACTTTAGACATTGAATTGTTGTGGCTGTTACTTGATGGAAATTCATAACGAACGTAATGAAAGACTGATTTTGTCAAGTTTCCACTTTATTTAGTTTCACTGAAACTGTATGACGCGTTTCGCTATACTATAGCTTCTTCTGATACTAAAAGATGTATTTTATATCAGAAGAAGCTATAGTATAGCGAAAACGCGTCATACAGTTTCAGTGAAACTAAATAAAGTGGAAACTTGACAAAATCAGTCTTTCATTACACACCTTAGACATTTTAGAAGACGCTGATTCACAACTTTCCATATTATTGAAAGCAGTGCAAATGGTGGGTAGTTGTCTGGCAAGATCTCCTTACCTCTTTTGGTTATAGGCTGAACTGTAGCGCATTTCCCGGAGGAAGGAAATATCTGTAGGATAGGTTAAAAAGTCAGTCGCTCAAGTGAATAAAACAAATATCCTGAAAATTTTTATCAGATTTAATAGTCAGGAATTGCGCGTCTATTTTTGAAAAATATTGGTCCCCCTAAATAATAACGTGAATTCGTATTTTTAGTATTACACTTGTCGCTAAAAAGTCTTTCATTTTTTTAAATAAAATTTTGGTGGTAGCAGGGATGGATATACCGAAAAGAGAAGGGATTTTCTCCAATAACTCGAGCAGATTTGGAACCGATAAGGTTCTAAGCACCAGACCTAGATTATTCTAAATTACAAGAATATACTTAATGGAACGCTAAAATAAAAAATTTATTGTTTCGTCCTTTTTTTATACATTTGTTTTCCTTACACAACTCAAAAACAAACAAAAACTCTTCTAAAAAGTAGTTAAAATATATACAGTACAACATAAATAAACACCGTCAGGAGATACCAACGTAGTAAAACGTCACCACACGAAATTTAATACTGTTATTAGATCATTTCTATAAAGGATGTCCCAAAATTCACGCAAGAAGTAATTTTGATAGAAAACACACAAGTTTTTAATTAAAAATTGTAATTTTTTTTATTGATTCATAAGTATACAGTATAGGGTTATGTATAGAATAAAATATCGGGTAAATGGCCTCCACGGCTTTGCTGGCACATATGCACTCTTTTGTCGAAATTTTCCCTGACCGTTTTGCATGTGGCTGAATTTCGTTGATACCGAGCTTAATTTCCTCCTTCAAATCGTAGGTAGTCGTGGGCTTGTTGGCATAAACCTCAGACCTTACAAAATCCCAAAGAAAAAAGTCCAATCGCGTTAAATCGCATGATGTGGGCGGCCAATTCTAATCACCAAAACGGGATTTTACACGACCAGGAAATGACTCATGCAGTAATTGAATTCAGGCTGTATGGCATTTCGTTATTTTTAAAATATTCCTCAACAATGAAAACACGTTGTTCTTTCGTGTAGCGCTCCATTTTTAATAACCCTGAACTATCAGCTGTCACGGTGTGTTTTTTTTGTTGGCACCACTATACCATACACCTTGCGTGAATTTTGGGACACTCTTTACTACCGCAGAGGGATTTTCTCGAATAAGTCGAGCAGATTTGGACCCGATAAGGTTCTAAGCACCAGACCAAGATTATTCTAAATTACAAGAATATACTTAGTGGAACGCTAAAATAAAAAAATTATTGTTTCGTCCTTTTTTTATAGATTTGTTTTCCTTACACAACTCAAAAACAAACAAAAACTCTTCTAAAAAGTAATTAAAATATATACAGTATAACATAAATAAACACCGTCAGGAGATACAACATAGTAAAACGTCGCCACACGAAATGTAATACTGTTATTAGATCATTTTTATAAAGGGTGTCCCAAAATTCATGCAAGAAGTAATTTTGATAGAAAACACACAGGTTTTTAATTAAAAATTGTAATTTTTTTATTGATTCATCTGTATACAGTAGAGGGTTATGTATGGAATAACATACGCACTCTTTTGTCGAAATTTTCCATGACCGTTTTGCATAAATGTGGCTGAATTTCGTTGATACCGCGCTTAATTTCCTCCTTCAAATCGTGGGTGGTCGTGGGCTTGTTGTCATAAACCTTAGACTTTAAAAAGCCCCAACGGCGTTACATCGTATGATCTGGGCAGCCAATTCTGATCACCAAAACAGGATATTATACGACCAAGAAATGACTCATGCAGTAATTGAATTGTTTCTCCGGCTGTATGGCATGTGGCACCGTCTTGTTGAAACTACGTGTCGTCCACATCCATATCTTGCAATTTAAGTACAAAAGCTGGATTTTCATATCGCAACAACGGTCACCATTAACTGTTAGTGCTTGGCCAACCGCATTTTCGAAGAAGAATGGTCCGATGATGCCCCCAGCCCAAATTTCGCACCAAACAGTAACACGTTGTGGATGCATTTGTCTCGCAACAGTCACGTGTGCATTGTCTGAACCCCAAATGAGACAATTTTGTCGATTAACGAAGCCATCAAAATGGAAATGAGGCCTCATCGCTGAAGATGATTTTCTTCGGAAAATCAGTATCCACTTGTTCCATAATCCACTCAACGAACTCTCTTCGTTGTGCGTGGTCAGTAAACTTCGGTTCTTGAGTCAATTGAACTTTGTAAGCGTGAAGATGCAAATCTTTCGTGAGAATATGCTGTAGAGAGCTTCTCGAAATATCCAATTCTTGACCACGGTGCCGAATTGATGTTTCTGGAGTCTCAGCAACACTCTCACGAACTGCTTCAATGTTTTGAGTCGAACCACTTGTTGAAGGACGGCCAGAGCGTTTAAGATCACTAATTGATCCAGTCTCCCTGAATTTTTCAATTAATCTCTTCATAGTTGTTGAGGTTAAATTACGACTCCGACCATATTTTGTACAGAAATTCCGAACTGTAACTGCCGAAGTTTCGTTATTTTTAAAATATTGCTCAACAATGAAAACATGTTGTTTTTTCGTGTAGCGCTCCATTTTTAATAACCCTGAACTGTCAGCTATCACGCTGTGTTTTTTGTTTTGTTGGCAACACTATACCATACAAATGGCGCCAAATTCTAATTTTGCGTGAATTTTAGGACACCCTTTACTACCGTAGAGAGAAGGGATTTTCTCGAATAAGTCGAACAGATTTGGAACCCATAAGGTTCTAAGCACAAGATATAGATTATTCTAAATTACAACAATATATTTAATGGAACTCTAAAATAAAAATTTATTGTTTCGTCCTTTTTTTATAGATTTGTTTTCCTTACATAACTCAAAAACAAACAAAAACTCTTCTAAAAAGTAGTTAAAATATATACAGTACAACATAAATAAACACCGTCAGGAGATACAACATAGTAAAACGTCATCACATGGAATGTAATACTGTTATTCGATCATTTTTATAAAGGGTGTCCCAAAATTGATGCAAGAAGTAATTCTGATAGAAAATACAGGTTTTTAATTAAAAATTGTAATTTTTTTATTGATTCATAAAGTATACAGTATAGGGTTATGTATGGAATAACATGTCGGGTAAATGACATCCACGGCTTTGCTGGCACATACGCAATCTTTTGTCGAAATTTTCCATGACCGTTTTGCATAAATGTGGCTGAATTTCGTTGATACCGCGGTTAATTTCCTCCTTCAAATCGTGGGTGGTCATGGGCTTGTTGGCATAAACCTTAGACTTTAAAAAAACCCAAAGAAAGAGTCCAACGGCGTAAAATCGCATGATCTGGTCGGCCAACTCTGATCACCAAAACGGGATATTGCTGACTCATGCAGTAATTGAATTGTTTCTCGGGCTGTATGGCATGTAGCACCGTCTTGTTGAAACCACATGTCGTCCACATCCATATCTTGCAATTTAGGTACAAAAAAGTGGATTTTCATATCGCGATAACGGTCACCATTAACTGTTATTGCCTGGCCAACCGCATTTTCGAAGAAGAATGATCCGATGATGCCTCCAGCCCAAAATCCGCACCAAACAGGTACACCTTATGGATGCATTTGTCTCGCAATAGTCACGTGTGGATTGTCTGAACCCCAAATGCGACAATTTTGTCGATTAACGAAGCCATCAAGATGGAAATGAGCCTCATCGCTGAAGATGGAAATGAGCCTCATCGCTGAAGATGATTTTCTTAGAAAAATCAGTATCCACTTGTTCCATAATCCACTCAACGAACTCTCTTCGTTGTGCGTGGTCAGTAAGCTTCGGTTCTTGAGTCAATTGAACTTTGAAAGCGTGAAGATGCAAATCTTTCGTGAGAATACGCTGTAGAGAGCTTCTCGAAATATCCAATTCTTGACCACGGTGTCGAATTGATGTTCCTGGAGTCTCAGCAACACTCTCACGAACTGCTTCAATGTTTTGTGTTGAAGGACGGCCAGAGCGTTTAAGATATATGACAAGAGTAGTAGAGATAGATGCACGTGCGGTTGTGAGCTCTGTGTTTATTGCTTTTTTATCCAGTATTTTGCTGAAACAATTGTCAAAAACATATTAGTGAAGTAAAACTGGTGCTAGTGCGTAATTGTAGAGTGGAATGATTCTAGTTCTTCGCCGTGATCGTCTTATGTCGACACGTCTTGATTGATCCGCTTGACTTTAACTTTTGGTTAATTGATAATCTGTAGTGTATATACCGGCCTTTAAGTTTTTTTGTTTTTTTTTTCTGCTATGTGATCGCAGTGTATTTTGTTGTTTGACCTAGTCTACAGGATCGGACTTGGACTTAAGTATGGTGAATAGACGAAGGAAACTATTGGTCTGTCCTGTATGCAGGCATAATATTACTAAACTACATCATAGGATTCAATGTGCTGGTAACTGTGGCGAGTGGTTTCACAAAGATTGTTCAGGGTTGAGCAATGAGGAATTTTCTGCATATGAACTCTGTAAAACGTCGCAAAAATGGGCCTGTTCAGAGTGCCTGATGCATGATGAAGTGAGAAGGGAGCCCAGAAACATTGCGAATATTGGCAGGGGAAGCAGTATTGGCGTAAGGAACTCCCCTGTAGCGATGGTGGAGGACAGTTCACGTCTGTTGGAGAGTCTTTTTCATACCTCCAATCCAACTAATCTAGATATAATGAAAGCAATAGAAAAAATGTTTAATGAATTGAAGCAATCAGTTACTTTTAATGGTTCCTTGATAGAACAAATGCAAGAAACCATGCAAACGCTTTCTAACGAAAATAAAACTTTGAGAAAGGAGCATGAACTACTTAAGAATAGGGTGACTGAGCTTGAAAATGAAATAGTTCATATCAAGGGTTCGAGTAACGTGATAAATAGCGAGAAGAACAAAAATGTGGTCATTGTCGGGATTAACGGCGATGAACATAGTAAGGACGAAGTTATGAAAACCTTAGACGCTTTAAATATAAACATCCCGGAAGGCGAATTCAGCGTAAAAGTTTTACCTAGTAAAAAATCCTTGAAGCCTGTCTTGGTTCATTTCAATGACGAAAATATAAGAAACAGAATTTTACAACAGCGTAAAATAACTGCCCTTGATACTGAGCTGTGCCGTATTACTGCTGCTTCAAAACGAAACATATATATAAATCCTGACCTGCCTAAGTTCACTCGCTCTCTCTTTCTTAAGGCAAAGGAACTGAAATCTTGTGGTTTCAAATACGTTTGGTGCAAGGACGAAAAAGTTTTGGTCAGAAGAAACGATGGCGAGCCTGTGCTTAGAATTATTACTTCCGCACAAGTCGAGAGTATAAAAAGAGATCTGTAAATAGTTCTATTCATATACATATACTTTTAAGATTTAATATTTACAAACATTGTAGCTCAATGGCCTTTCATGTAAACAAAAATAACAATTTAAAAATAGGACATATAAATATTAGGTCTATTGTTGCCAAAATAAATAGGATTAGGGATTGTATATTGTCCAACAGATTTGATATTTTAGCTGTGTCTGAGACTTGGTTTGACACGTGATATTGATGACGTAGTGGTGTCTGTAGATGGCTATGAATTGGTAAGAATGGATCGTGTGCGGGGACGTGGGGGAGGAGTTCTTTTATATGTACGTAATTCTATTGAATTTGATATTTTGAGTAACTTAAAATCTGATACCTCTGAGCAAATCTGGATAGAATTTAAAATTAATGCTATAAAAAGTGTTTTAGGCGTTGTGTATAGACCTCCTGGCTTTAAGGGAATTAACGATTTCTTTGATGAATTCGAACATAATATGTCTAAATTTTTGTTGCAGTGCGAGAATTTGATTTGCCTTGGCGATTTCAATATCAATTTGCTTAATCTTGACTGTGTGTACACTCGGCAGTTTCTTGCATTACTGCATGCATACGGTTTGAAGCAGATTATCGATGAACCTACCAGGCGTGGACTTACTAACGCATCACTTATTGACCTTATAATATGTTCTAATAGTGACGTTGTGTTGAACAGTAATGTTGACACATGCTTTGACGTATCTGATCATTTCCTTGTTAGGTGCGAGCTGAGACTGCGGGTGACAAAGTCTGAACCATTTTTGGTAGCATATAGAGACTTTAAAAATTTCGATGAAGGAAAATTCTACAGCGATCTTTTGGAGATACCTTTTGATAATATACTCTATATACAAAATATAAACGAAAAACTATGCACATTTAATGCATATATACTTAACTTATTCAATGTTCATGCTCCTTTGAGAAGTGCACGTATCACTAAGAAGAAAGCCCCGTGGCTAAATCAAGGCTTAAGGCATGCCATGCGTCTTCGTAACAAAGCCTTAACAAAATATAAGAAAAATAAATCACTGGAGAATTGGGAAAGTTATAGACGACTTAGGAATTATGTTACACTAGCAACGGAAAATGAAAAGAAGTTGTATTTAGAAAGTAATTTTCGGTCTAGTAATCCAAAAAACAATTGGAAATTGTTGAGGGATTTGGATATTTCTTCTAAAGTATCTAGTTCTGTTCCTGAACATTTGGGGAATGTAGAAGATATTAACACATTTTTTGTTACTGCTGCTGGCTCTTCGGCTCCAGATCCAGAAACCTTAAACTTTTATTTACAAAATAAAAAACGGGCCACAAGTACATTTCATTTTAGAGTGGCAACAACTGGTGAGATTGAGCAGGCACTTTTTTCTATTGGCTCTAGGGCGGTGGGTACTGATGGAATTGGTATAACTATGTTGTTGAACTGTTGTCCACGCATAATTCCTTTTATTGTGCATTTAGTTAACTCATGTATAGAAACTAACTGTTTCCCCGACATTTGGAAAAGTTCCTTTATAATTCCGTTTCCGAAGGTGACCTCCCCCAAGGATCTGAAGGATCTTAGACCCATAAGCATATTGCCAACGCTGTCGAAGGTCATTGAGAGAGTGATGGAGCGGCAAATGCGGGAGCATATTGAGCGGTACGGGCTCCTACCAGATTTCCAATCTGGTTTCCGCAAGGATCACAGTTGTGCTACTGCACTTCTCAAAGTTACAGATGATATTCTATCGGCAGCGGACCGTGGTGAGCTCACTGCCTTGGTGCTCTTGGACTACTCGAAAGCTTTTGATCGAATAAATCATACTTTGCTTTTGGCCATTCTCGGTTTTCTTGACTTTGGGGGAGATGCTTGTGGGCTTATTAAGAGCTATCTCGAGAACAGAACACAGCGTGTAAAACTTAATCGTAAACAATCAAGTCAAGTAGTCGCTAAGTGTGGTGTGCCTCAGGGGTCAATCCTTGGGCCTCTACTTTTCACATTGTACACTTCTCAACTTACTGTCAACTTGAAGAACGTCTCAACGCACCTATATGCAGATGACACGCAGATTTGTATGTCATTTCGACCCGAACAAATTCTGGAGGCGAATGATAAACTTTCGAATGAGCTTGAGCATCTTCGGAAGGTTTCGCAAAACCATTGTCTTGAATTGAATCCTAAAAAAAAGTCAGTTACTTTTATTTGGACGAGAGCAATGTAGGGATCAATATCGGGATCTGATACATGTCAGTATAAATAATGACACAGTACAGGTTTCCAGTGTTGCCAGGAACTTGGGATTATGGCTGGACGTTAAATTGAGATTCTCAGAACATATTAGCCACTGTATCAGGAAAGCATTTGCAAATTTAAAACTTATTTTTAACCAACGACACCTTTTGAATGCCGCTCTGAAAAAATCCTTGTGCGAATCATTGGTGCTGTCGCACTTTGCATTCTGCGACACTGTGTATGGACCCTGTCTTGCAGAGCGAGATGTCAGACGTATACAGCGTATGCAGAACTGTTGTGTGCGTCTAATTGGTGGCATAAGAAAGTATGAGAGGGGATTAAGTGCTGGAATGAAAGAGATTGGGTGGCTAATTATGAGCGAAAGAAGGCATTTACATAGTTTGGTTCTATTTAATAAGATAATTTTCAAAAAAATTCCCAATTATTTGTATCAGAAAGTTAAATTTAGATATGATGCTCATGCTTTAGATTTGAGGCATAAATTTACCATCACTCCTCCTTATCATAGAACAACTTTATTTGAACGATCATTTAGCTATCAGATATCAATATCTTACAATAAGTTGCCTGCAGACTTAAAACAATTAAAACCCACCGCGTTTAAACATAGGGCACGCAACATGTTGATAACATTGCCATCCCGTGCATGATTTGCTTTCTGTTTTGATCCGGTCTCTTATGTCACCGTTGCGTCGAAATGTATTATTGTGTTTTTGCCATGTCTCAGACAACATTTGTGTCACAGTTTATTTATGTATTAGTTTTTAGTTGATATATGTAAATTTAGTTATTATTATATATATGTATAGGTTAAATGAGGAAGCCTGGCTTCAATTTCGCCTTTTGTGATTTTACTCTGTAAATTACAATAAAGACATTATTATTATTATTATTATTATTATTATCACTAACTGATCCCGTCTCCCTGAATTTTTCAATTAATCTCTTCACAGTTGATGAGATTAAATCACTACTCCGACCATATTTTGTACGAAAATTCCGAACTGTAGCTGCCAAAGTTTCGTTATTTTTAAAATATTGCTCAACAATGAAAACACGTTGTTCTTTCGTGTAGCGCTCCATTTTTAATAACGCTGAACTGTCAGCTGTCACGCTGTATTTTTTGTTTTGTTGGCAACACTATACCATACAAATGGCGCCAAATTCAAATTTTGCGTGAATTTTAGGACAGCCTTTACTACCGTAGAGAGACGGAATTTTCTCAAATAAGTCGAGCAGATTTGGAACCGATAAGGTTCTAAGCACCAGACCTAGATTATTCTAAATTACAAGAATATATTTATGGAACGTTAAAATAAAAATTTATTGTTTCGTCCTTTTTTATAGATTTGTTTTCCTTACACAACTCAAAAAACAAACAAAAAACTCTCCTAAAAAGTAGTTAAAATATATACAGTATAACATAAATAAACACCGTCAGGAGATACAACATAGTAAAAACGTCACCACACGAAATGTAATACCATTATTAGATCATTTTTATATATTTGTTCCTTAAGAAATAAAATAACTGTTTCCTATAAGCTTACAGTCTGTCAAGTAAGAACGTGACCGCTCATATTCTTGAAAAAATATGTTTCAAGAACATTTTTTGCCATCAATGTATTCTTTACTGTGCTAACAATGGCGTAGTTACCGTAGCAATGGCCTGGCATCCTCGAGGCATGCTGTTGACGAGATTTTCTAATTACTCGGCAAATTCGAATCTCGCGAGACGACTAAGTCAAAGTCCTCAGAGTCTTTTCTCTGAGCTTTCTCTTTATAGCGCTGTCGTCCGGCGATTGTAAGGGCCACTCTAGCATGTTGTCGTGGGCCCAAACGAGCCGCCTCGCGACGTGATTTTCGCCCAGCAAAGATTTCTTCAACGTGCTTCGGAATTTGACATCATGGGCACGAAGATGTGTCGAATTGTTTTATGGGACACGTTCAAACCCGATTTTCTTAATTTTGCCGCTCCTTGGCGCAGCGTCAATTCCGGGTTCCGTGAAAACAAAGGCACGATTCGTTTTTCGACTTTCGGGGTGACTTTGCCTATCGCGCCACATTTTGGCAAGTCGTCGACGTTTTTCGTCTCGTTTAAAACGATTTACCCACTACTTCACAAACGATACCGACATTTTAATATATTTAGCGACCGCGGAATGTGTCATTTTAGGCCCCTTTAGACGGGTACAAAGAAAGACTGCCTCGCAGTGACGCGCAAAAAACGAATGAGTAATTTTGGATTTTACATGATTTCGACGAAAGTTCGGAATCAATTGATACTTTGACTAAAAGCGTCGTAGATAAAGGTTCCCTCTACCGAATCGCATCTACCAAAAATGAATTATCGCGAACACGTTCTTACTTGACAAACTTTATTTTATTAATTTGAAAGTTTTATTTCTAATTTTTCATTTATTCACATTCCCGCCTTTTTTTTTTATCGCTCACCTGCCCGCCTCAGTAAGGATTTTACCCTTTTTCTATATCCCAAGGATACGCTGGTCAACACTAGTCATGCCACACGAACTTTGATAGCTAATACTGTTTTAGCTAACTACCCTCATTATTAAACTGCAGTTGTTTTGTTTCAATTAGCCTCAGTTTTCTTGTGATACGGTAATACTTATAACTAGTACTACGGCAATAAAAGCAAAGGAACGTTCGCGAAGAAATAGTCATAAAACTATTTGTCTGGGATTTCATCAAAATAGTGTGATTTATTAACTGCGTTAACATGTCGAGAAAGTGTAGTAAACGATCCTTACTCTTTTTGTTATGTTTGTGGTGAACTGACTTTCAAAAAACCAAGACGAAATTTCACAAAACTAGTCTTGGAGAGTTATCACCGGTATTTTGGTTTCGCTGTGGCCCATCAAGACAAATCCTGGGCCCCTCATATTTCTTGCATAACGTGTGTGAAGAATTTAACCGATTGGAAGAAAGGGTCCCGTCATATGCCGTTTGCTGTACCCATGATTTGGACTGAACTAAGAGATCACATTTCGGACTGCTATTTTTGTCTTACTGACGTAAATGGTATAAATTTCAAGAAAAAAACACACAGTTATTTACTCTAATTTACCTTCAGCCATGAGACCAGTCCCTCATAGTGAAAATTTGCCTATACCAGTTGCATCTGCGTCCGTTGAGATTGACGATACACAGTCCTCCACTTCAAGCCAATGTGTTGATAAGGACGATGACTCTGAGTTTGAAGAAATTCTAACCAAGCCACACTTGATAACTCAAGGAGACCTAAACGATTTGGTTCGCGATTTAAATTTGTCAAAAAAGCAGTCAGAAAACTATTAGGATCTCGATTAAAGGGATTGAATTTGCTACATCGTGAAACTAAAATCAGCTATTTTGGAAATCGTGAACCCAAATATGTTGGCAGATTACTGCTGGGACAATCAAAAGGGACCAACCAGGATCTAAATTTGCTAGAAAAATCTTAGATCGTAACTTCATAATAAAACTTTTTTACATTTTTGGTCATTGTTTTTTGAATTATTTTAAATTACTTAAGAGAATAAAATTCTTGGCTAACAGATTTTTTTTTTAATGTTTGTTTTTACGTCCAACCACCTATTAAAGTACAAAATATCATAAAAATCCATGTGACACGACAAAGTTACAATTTTGTTTACCAATAATATCGGCGAGGATGTCATAATACCCGTCAACGTTGTCCAAGTGCCGAAATACAGTAGAACCCCGGTTATCCGAGGTAACGTGGGGGGCACCCTCCTCGGATAACTGAAAACTCTGATAATCCGGATTTGTTTTTTATTCATTTAAAAAATAAACACCATTACTTTAAACCGACATATTAACGTTTTTAACATATAAATAGGTACATACATTATAAAACAGTGAAATAGGTATCTATACGCTTCTGTTTCATACTGCATCTTCTTTTTCTCGCTGCAATATTTCTCCATCTATTAAGAAGAAGCAAATCCGCTGGGGTTGCCTCTGGTTGTTGTTCGATATACCTCAAAGCTTTTTCCAAAGAAGCAAAACCTTCTTGATTAAAGATCTTAGTGGGAGACTGTTCATCCACCGCCACTACGTCATCGTCATCATCATCTGATTTTTCGGTTTCCTGAAAGGCATTCGTTATTTCTTCAATACTCATTTCTTCTTCTAAATCATCTGCTGTAATCCATTCAACAACATCTTCTCTTGTCACATTTTCGCTACCTTTAAATTTTTGTATTAATTCAAATAAACTTTTTCCTTTTTCTTCTATCTCGCTGTTAAAATTTGAACAGGACATTTCTCCATGGCTTCTCAATTTCAAAGCTAATTCATTTAATGGAGTATCATCTTCACTGTCATTATAGTCCTCAAAATCAATAACTATTGATCAAGATTTTTGAATAGTCGTAGTACGCATAGAATCGCAAGCATGACTTACCCAGTAAATAACTTTTTTCGGTGTAACCTTTCTCATCCCATTGATAATATCCTCCTTTTCTGTGTATTCTAACAGATGTTCAAGATATAAACGCCTATAATTTTTTTTAATGTTTTCGAGGATGCCTTGATCCATTGGTTGCATTATGCTGGTTACATTTGGAAGAAAAAATTTTACAATTAAAATTTCGCCCACATGAAGTCCTTCTCCAGGGTGAGAGTGGGCATTATCCATTAACAAAATTGCTTTAATAGGAAGGTTCAAAAATTTAGTCACAGATGGCACGAACTCTTCTTCAAACCAGTTAGTAAATAAGGTCGCATCCATCCATGCGCTCTTCTGACCTTTGGTAAATAGACTGGTAGGGCTTTGGGTAAGATGTCTTTAAAGCTCTTGGACGTGCAGACTTGCCAATCACCATCAGTGGGATTTTGTGCTTGCCAGATGCATTGGAACATACCATTATAGTTAATCTTTCCGTACTTCGTTTGTGCCTAGGAGCTGATTTTTCCTGTCGAGATGCCAATGTTTTTGATGGAAGCATTTTATAATTCAGATCAGTTTCGTCACAGTTGTAAATTTGATCACATGTGTATCCACAATCTTCGATTTGCTTTTTAAAGTTCTGCTTAAACTTCTCAATTGATGACACATCAGTAGAAAGTTTTTCACCACATACAGTCAGTTGTCGTACATCGTACCGTTTTTTCCAGCGGTCAAGCCATCCAGAACTGACGATAAACTGATCTATCTCTGGGAATTGCCTACTAAACATTATTGCTTCCTGTTGTAAGATTGGACCTGACAGAGGCACACCTTTTGATCTCTGTTGGTTAAACCATATGAGTAAAGCTTCGTTAACCTTTTCATATTAGCTGGTTTTCATTAATTTTCTTCCTGAGGACGAGGAGGCTTGATTTATACACCACTCTTCTATTTTTGTGCGGTTTCTTTTCCAATCTCCAACTGTTACCTCACCTACTCCATAATCTCGTGCAACAACTTTAATTGTCTTTCCTGCTTCAATTCCTCTGATGGCTTTTCATTTTTTTCTTCAATAGGAACGACGATTCTTTTACGCTTGTTTTGCTTTATTATAATACGACAAACAAAAATTCAAATAAAGCAGTTCGTATTAATTACACTTAACTACCAGAACTCCAACCAAATAAATTATGTGAGTACATTCGTACTTCTCCGTAGTAAACGCTATAACGCACTGCATTCACGCAAATTTACATGCTGAAAGAGTCCAAAAACATAAATAGGGGAACCCCTCACACGGGCCAGGGGGATTCCCCGAAGGCCCTGACGATTTTAAATGGAAATATGTACATATGTTACATATTTTAGAAGCTTGGTTAATATGCAGCATAGACGCGCGTACCTCGGATAATCAGGTTCTTAGATTGGCTCGGTTAATCCGGAGCTCGGATAATCGCGTCTCGGTTAATCAGGGTTCCACTGTATATATTTTTATATTTCACGGCACCTTTTAAACAACGCGGTAGTGCTTCCACGGACGTTATTTGCATTTCTGCAAACAACTACTACCTTGTGAGACATCTCTGAGAAACTCGACGAGGCACATTCTAAGGTATATTTTCTGTGACTAAGTGGACGTAAAAATTGTGAAGAATTTTATTTAAAATTCATTACAGCATGTTTATAAATATTAAATTTTTAGTGATAACTATTAAAATGCATTTTTTTTTTGTTGATTTAAAACATTACAATTACTTAAGACTTAAATTCCCTGCAAATAAAGCGTGTTTACATGCGTAAATAAATTCAAAGTAAATTTAAAAGGAAAAAAATTGTGCGAAGTAAGACAAGTGCGTAATGTGAAATAAGATATTGTTCAAGGAAAAAACTAGTCATTGCTCGTAGCACTGTTAATCCTAATTTGTTTTCCATTTAAGAGCAGCGCACTCAATAAGTTCCAATCAATGAGTTGTCTTGAACGTTTCATAGTTCGAGATTTTCGTAATACAGGACACTTTTAGTTGATTCATTCAAATAATTCCAGATATTATCTCGCAGGAGCTGGGAGACTGTTTCGTCTAAATACAACTTTTATGCAGAAAAATTTATAGTGGCTTATTGGACGAAACCCGTCAGTAAGCTTTACACTTACATTTTAAGTATAGGAGATTCCAGAATAATGCTCTCAGTCAATTACCAAAATAGGACATACCATGTTTTATTTAGTTTCAGAGCTCGTCAGAATCAGAATCAGGTTTTTTGTGGCTACGTGTAACTCGTCTACTCCCCCCATCCCCCCTGGTGGCATCATGCGTACGATCGTTTCTCTAATCACAATATCGTGAACTTATAACGGTTTCGGTAGGCATACCGATTTGAAATATGGCCGCTGCAGCGTTTGCGGTCGCTACTCCGCGCATGCGCGCTGACTATCTGCATCTAATGGCTGGCCACAGATGCCACTAGGGAAGCACTGGCCCTAGTTTATGTTTGTTTGTGTATGTTTGAAATGCCTCAGACAACTGAAAATCCTGCGGATTGTGAACTACGCGCTTTCACCTCTCTTAAGTGCATGAGACGTGAAAGCTGCCAAAATTCATCGGCAGATTAGTGAGGTGTATGGGAAAAACGCTAAGAGCGAGGGAATGGTAAGACTATCCTAGGGGAGTCGCGAGACGATACGTACGTCGCCTACACGCGTCGTAATCAGCTACTGCGCGGCGCGGTGCGCGTCTCATCAGTGACTCAGTAAGCCCGCCCCCCTCCATTTCCCCGCGCTTTCGTTCTGTCTCTTTGTTTCTGTGCTTTATTTATTCGTCGATTAGAGCGTTGAAGAATGCAGTGTTTTGATTTGAAGTGTGTTGTATTTAATTTACGCGCAAGTATTCATTACTTAAAATGGATAACTTTATTTAAATAAATAGAAAACGTGTTGAAGACGCAGGAGAAAGTGGAAAAGAAACTGTTGAAAAACAAAAAATGTAATATTTAGATTTTGGATTTACCTACGTTAGCAAAGGTAATATGGAACTTCCCCAATGAGTTGTTTGTCATAAGATGCTGGCTGCTGAAAGTATGCTTCCTAATAAATTGAAACGTCATTTAGAAACAACTCACAGTAATTGACAAGAAAAGCCGCGAGATTTTCTTGCAAGAAAATTGCGAGAACTGAAACTTCAGTCGACATCATTGTTTTTCAGAGCATCTATTCCTTCCAAAGCACTGCGAACTGCGCCCTCTTACAATGTAGCATTTTAATAAACAATTTCCAGGGAATCTGAATCAATACGACTTGGATCCCCCCATTCCAATAGACCCCACCACCATCTACACTTTCAACAGTCGAGGAAGACAGCTGTTAGAACTATTTTGTGATACAAGCCTAAAACCACGATTCGATAAAGACAAACTGTTTCAATTTTGGAGCAATGCATCCCAAGAATATCCTACTATCAATACTACGGCTTTAAGGATTCTTTTACCATTTGCTACGTCATACTTGTGTGAAACTGGCTTTTCTGCAGTTGCAGTAATCCAATCGAAGTACAGGTCACAAATAAATTTAGAAAAAGGAATGAGAGTAACAATTTCAAAATTTCAGCCCAGATTTGAGAAGTTATGCTCAGAAGCAAGCTCATCCTTCTCATTAATGGTATTGTTTGTAGTTTTTTTATGTTTTCTAATAAATAATAATTAAGATTCTATTTTTTTTGGAGTTTTCTTTGAATAATAAAGTAATTTTTATTGTATGCTAGAACTACACACAGGTATCTTCTTTTAGAAGGGCGCAGCAAAAAAATTGCAACCTGTAAAGGGAGTCGCATTAAAAAAAAAAGGTTGGGGAACCCCTGAGTTAGAGCATTTAAATATGATCGTACAAACGTTGAGGATGAGGGACGAAGGGGTCGCCCGGCCGTCATTAATGATGAGCTGGTGCGGAAAGATGATGAAAATGTTCAAGAAAACGGACGCTTTACGATTTCATCATTATCTAATATGTTTCCGCAAGTTTCAAGAAGTGGCCTCTAAGAAATTGTGGTAGAGTAGAATATCGGAAGTTATGTTCACGTTGGGTACCAAAACTGCTGACTAAGGTGCACAAAACCATTCGATTAGCAAGTGCTTTGACTTTCCTCGAGAGATACAGTGCTGAAGCCAAACTGTCACTGATGACGAAACCTGGGATGCTTATTATACCGGAATCAAAACAACAGTCCCTGGAATGGAGGCACTCAATATTACCCAAGAAAGTGAAGTTGAAACAAACAATTTCGGCCCAAAAAATGATGTGCACTCTGTTTTGGAATAGGCAGTGGGTGTTGCTTGTGGATTTTTTGTCTCTGGGAGATATAGTAAATGCAGGACATATTTTGAGAACTTCACGACAATGCTTCTTCACACGTGTCTCATCGAACCCAAGATCGCGTCATATGGGTGGAAACAACTTGATCCCCCCCCCCCCCCGCATAGTCCTGACCTAGCGCCCAGTGACATGTCAGCGCTATGACACCAACGACAGCAAGCAAGGTTGCAGATTTCTATGAGGAAGGACTACAGAAGCTGATCTTACGATACAAGTGCCTTAATATAGGTGGAACCTATGTTGAAAAGTAGATTAAGATCCGGGCGTTCATGGAAAAACTTTTTTATATAATAAAAAAATGTAAATCTGAAGAAGCTGCATCGACACCGAAACGCGTCATCACAATTTAAATAAACCAGTGGAAATTCACTAAAAACCGTCTTTTATTATATATTTATAATGAATGTACAGTCCCTGACCAAATTATTAGACGCACTGTATTTTTTTTTAGTAATTTTATGTTTCTTAAGAGTTTTTATGCAATAATGGTATATTTAAACTACAATATTATTGATTTTTATTTAAAAGAATTGTTGTAGACTACATATTTGTATTTATTTTTAACATATAGCAACACTGTGTTGACAAAGTGATACATGAACGTAAAGAAGTACAAACCTGTATCAGTCGCGATCGGAATCGAGTCAGGTACGGACGTGTTTCTGTGGCTTTATGGACTGTGATTGTTTGTTTAACAGTTTTATACTACTCAGTTATTAGTTTATTTTGTATGCAGTGTTTTAAAAAAGTAATTGGACTATTTTCATTATGGGTAGAAAAGGCGATCTTTCACCACGTAAAAAAGCTGAAGTGAAGGCCCTTGTGATTGCGAAAACATTTACAAACCGATAAATATCACGAAGATTGGAGGTTTCTGAAGCTAGTGTACGACGCATAAAAAAGAAAATTGAGTTAGGGAAGGAATTAAGCCCGAAAAAAGAAAGAAAAGATGCGGTAGAAAACCAATTTTCACTCCCACGGTCAGAGAGATGTTTGAAGAAAATTTGTGTAGAAAACAGATTTGCTACCACAAAGGTAATAAAATCACAACTCCAGGATGCTAGCGTAAATGCTTCTGAGCGCACTGTTCGAAGAAAATTGAAAGAATTAGATTTTAAGGCCTGTCGCCCCGCCAGGAAGCCCAAGTTAACAGCTGCAATGAAAGCAAAGCGCCTGAAGTAGGCCAAACAATGGCAAGACAAAGATGTGGACTTCTGGAGATCGGTAAGATACAGCAATTTAATCAATAATTGATACATTATTATCATTTTCAGTTAAATAAAGCAAATAAACATGGAAGTTTATATATTTTTTCCTATTTTTGACAGGTCTGCTTCAGTGACGAAAGCACATTCGAAATTTTGCAGAATAAAGCTCAGTATGTGCGTCGTCGTCATGGAGAAAAGTTTAATCCTGATTGTGTCGTCCCGACGGTTAAACATCCCACCAAAGTGATGATTTGGTCAGTCATCAGCGGCAAGGGCACTGGACGTCTGTACGTCGTCAAAGGCATAATGAGGCAAGATCAGTACAAAGAAGTATTACAAAATCGGTTGATTCCGCAGCTCAGAGAATGGTTTCCAAATGGGGAACCATTCACTTTCATGCAAGATGGAGCTCCCTGCCACACTGCTCGTCTGTTAAATCTTTTTTGGCAGAAAAAAATATCCCTCTGTTGGACTGGCCCCATTAAAAATGTGTGGGAGCTGATGAAAAGAGAAGTGGCTAAAGATGTGATTACCAACAAAACCCAGCTCCTAGAAAAGATTATTCATGTGTGGAATCATCATCCTCAAATGCAGGAGACAGTACAATCTTGCATTGATAGCATGCCGCGCAGAATTAAAGCTTTGATAGCGGCTAAAGGTGGCTCAACTAAATATTGACTTTTACTAACATTAATTTCACTTTTCTTTAAAACTTAATAAACTTATGCTTTTCTAAATTAATGCTGTTTTATTTATGTCAAATAAATAGGTAATTGATTGGATAATATAAAAATAAAAAACAAATCAATTTAAAATAATAAAACGGTACAATATCACTCGGTAATTAATATTTTACATGAAATCTTGCAGTGCGTCTAATAATTTGGCCAGGGACTGTAGAAGCTACAACCATCCAAAATATATTTTTTTTTATACATTATATAGCCTTGGGGTGTTTTTTAATACCAAAACGCTACATACTTTAAAAACGAGCCTCGTATAGGCTGCTGTGATTGTATTTCGAAATGCCGAACATTGTGAATTTTACTTAAACCTACTAACGGAAACATGGTTTGTCATAGTTTGGTGATTGATATACGGTATACACGGGTTGTCCATTTTTCGCGGCTTCTCACCCTCTTAAAGCAAGGGTAAAAGTTTCTAACAATCATAATTTAATAAGCAACAATATATTTTTTAACTATTTTACTGACACTAAACTCCTCTCGTTCATAATTTTTTAAATAGACTGCTTATATTTTTCCATTACTCCATACTTTATTGGCATCCTATATATAATGACTCAAGTTCAAATATATAAACTTACGTTTATAAACTATACACATGTGATATGAAACACCGAGCGGGTTCACTTCGTACTAGACCATCGATTATTAAATAAATCCAAAAACTCAAATTAAACTTTTCCGGTGATTAAAACATAGCGTACAGTTTTAATAATGTTCCATCTGACCCGTTTGATTCTCGGAGTGAACACTCAATCCACCGATAGGTATTGATTTGTTGTTTACTCGTAAGTACATGTCTTTTATTTGCTTAGTGCCGTCGAGGGGTCTGTCAAGCCCCGCTTCAAGGGACAGGCCATGTCAAATGGTTGAAATCGAGATATGTCTCTTTTTTCTTTTCCCCAGTAATAAGGGCCGAAACATATTGATCAATATATCATACTTTTTGTTGAGTTTTTATAACTGTCACGGATTCAGATTATTTAGTTCATAAAATATCGACAGTGATATTACAGAAAGGTTTAATGGAATTTCAAATTCTCAGATTAGCCCAGTCGACAGAGGTTTTGAGCTCTCATTAAATGTTAACAGGCTGCATTTTGGTACACAGGTAGTTTTTTGGTCGTAGAATACGATAAAAAGGTTTGCTAAAATTTTATGTACGCTAAGCCTACAAAATCCAAAATAAAATCAACAAGTCTGTTTCGGTAATATCTCAAAAAATAAAATAGATATCGAAAAACTAATAGCATCACGTGAAAGAGCGGAAAATTTTACAAAAAAATAGCATATAGATATTTTCTAGATTTTTTTTTTATTAGCGTGAGAATTTATTAAAAATTCGGAGAGGTGATTCAAAAAGTGTACCGCGCCAAACAAGTTAATTTGAAAGTATTACGCGCATCGCTCGGTATTACATACCGGGTGTACAAGTATGAAATGCGGATTTATTTTCTGAAAAAGCATGTTAAATTCGGAGGAGGAATGATTAAAAAGTGCTTCATTGGAAGTATGCTCCATTGCTTGTTATACATTTTTCCCATCTTTCGGGCAATTTGTGAATACCGCGCCAGTTAAAAATCTTCCGCTTTTGCTGCAAACCATTCAACGAGCCATTTTTTCACATTTTCCTACGAACCAAAGCGCTGCTCAGCAAGTGCGTGACCCATCGATGCAAACAAGTGGTAATCGGAAGGAGCCAAGTCTGGTGAGTAAGCCGCATGGGGTAGAACTTCCCCAGCTGAGTGCTTCCAACGTGTCGCGAACTGGTTTTGCCGTATGTGATGGATTGTCATTTTGTGTTGCTTCTTTCGGTATTCTGGCCTTTTTTCAAGCAGCGAACGGTTCAAATCGGTCAATTGTTGTTGGTAACGTTTTAGTATTAACCGTTTCCCCAGGTTTTTAACAGCTCATAATAGACCACGCCCCTCTGGTCCCACCAAACACAGAGCATCGTCTTTCTGCCAAAGCAATTCAGTCTTGCGGTCGATGTGGATGGTGCGCCTGGGTCTACCCATGATTTTTTTGCGCTTGGGATTCTCAAAATAAAATCCACTTTTCATCCTCTGTAACTATACGATGCAAAAACGACTTACTTTTGTACCGAGCGAGCAAAATGTCACATGTGTTTTTGCGCTTTTCCATTTGCCTGTCGTTCAACTCATGAGGTACCCATCTACCGGTCTTCTGAATCTTTCCCATCTCTCGTAGCCGATTGGAAAGAACTATATTATTCACTGAGGTAGCCGTTACTTGATGGAAATTCATTGTAAATTAATACCGAAGTAAAACAATAGATGTTTTTAGAATTCCACTATATTTATAAACCGTAACAATTGTTTCGACATACAATGTCTTCATCAGACGGATGATAACTTTAAAAACTGTTTAAAGTTATCATCCGTCTGATGAAGACATTGTATGTCGAAACAATTGTTACGGTTTATAAATATAGTGGAATTCTAAAAACATCTATTGTTTTACTTCGGTATTAATTTGGAAAGAACTAGTTGACTAACGCCCAATTGCTCGGCGAGTTGTTTTTGTGTTTGCGAATCATCTTCGTCCAACAATGCTTGCAATTCCACATCGAAGTCACCACTTTTGAAACGCCGAAACCATCGTTCATACATATCTTACAATGGAGCATGTTCACCATAAGCTTCTCGAAGTAATCGGTATGATTCAACAGCAGTTTTCTTCAAATGGAAACAAAAAAATTAATGCTGTTAGCGAATGCTCTTTGTTTCGGTATAAATTTTGACATATTGAACACAACAGCACTATGCATACGCTTTTCCAATTTATCATTCGTGCGCGTCTGACACTTGTTGATGACACAACAAAATGGCGCAGTGTCAAATCTTTATAGCACAAACTGCATTGGTGCACCATCTGTTGTCTGAAATCCGCATTTCATACTTGTACACCTGATATATCTATAGGTAGCATAAGGAATGAGCAGTGACAATAATAGTAAATAAAGTCCGACAAAGTTTGCCGCTAGCGCGTTCTCTTGCAATACACAGTTCAAACCATTAAATATGGAACAATATTATGTAGCAGAGAATATCTATAATATATATAAAATGCAACGTCTCTCTGTCTGTCTGTCTGTCTGTCTGTCTGTCCGTTAGTGACCTTATCACTGGAGAACCACTTATCCGATTTACGTACTTTTTTTTTAAAACATACATATGTTCTCTGGCCAGGTTATAGGCTATATTTTATTACGATAGGTAGCATAAGGAATGAGTAGTGACGTAAAATAGTGAATGATGTCAGAAAAAAGTTTGCCACTAGCGCGTTGCCTTACAATACACCAAAAAAAAAACCGCCTAAACCATTAAATATGGAATAATATTATGTTGCAGAGAATATCTATAATCGATAATCTATAATATATATAAAATGCAATGTCTCTCTGTCTGTCTGTCTGTCCATTAGTGCGTTTATCACGCGAAAAAACCACTTATCCGATTTATGTGTCTTTTTTTTTAAATTCATACATATATTCTTTGGCCAGGTTTCATAATAATAATAATAATCTATATCTATAATATATATAAAATGCAACGTCTCTCTGTCTGTCTGTCTGTCCATTAGTGCGCTTATCCCTCGAGATCCACTTATACGATTTACGTGATTTTTTAAATTCATACATATGTTTCTCTGACCAGGTTATAGATATATATTTTATTACATCTATAATATATATAAAATGTAACGTATATCTGTTTGTTTGTCCGTTTGTGCGCTTATTACTGGAGAACCACTTATCCGATTTACGTGCTTTTTTTTTAAACATGCTAAACCATTAAATATGGAACAATATCATATAGCAAAGAATATCTATAATATATATAAAATGCAACGTCCTCTCTGTCTGTCTGTCCGTTAGTGGCGCTTATCACTGGAGAACCACTATATCCGATTTACGTGCTTTTTTGTTA
>CM032453.1:26876172-26999035 GCA_019049505.1 Pachyrhynchus sulphureomaculatus | reverse complement strand
TCATCAAAGTCCCAAACTTTGTTTTGAGCCTTGGTCGGCACATCGTAATAGTACAGTCAAGTCTCGTCACCTATCACGATGTTGTTCACATACCGAGATTGTCCCTTATCAAACTTTTTTAGCATCTTCCGGCACCAAGTCACACGTCGTATCATCTGCTCCTCAGTCAGTCAGTCGATGCGGCACCCAGAGAAAACAAAGTTTCTTCACGTGCAAATGATTATGCAGAATCGAACGAATTGCTGGTGCATTTAGGTCTAAAGTACCCTCTATCTGTTGGTAGGTCATTCGCCTGTCCTCGTCAAGCATTTTCCTCACAGCAGTAACGTTTTCCTCCGTAACTGACGTTCGTGGCCTTCCCGGCCTCTCAGTATCCTCCAGAGTGAAATTTCCCCTTTGGAATTCTCTATATCACCTGAATATCGTTGTGCGATGTGGACAAGCATCACCTAGTGCAAAAGTCATTTCTTGTAAGCACTGGTCTATGTTTAAACCACGCACGAAATTATAACGCAAAACTGCCCTTATCTCATTTCGTGACCACGATGCCATCGCAAGCACTTTACACTCTTACTGCTAATGAATAACTGAGCCCATCGACTTGGCGCGGCGGCTACTATGCACGTATGAATATGTCTCAACATACAGCAACAAGCAGCTTCTTGCGATTCATTGTTGCGTCATATTGCAAAACTTTCCTAGTACCCTTTGTATATATTTTTTACTCTTGTTTTCACAAGCTTTCATTTGACACCACACTCGATGACCTTCAAAGTGAATGAAGGAATAAGCGTAGTTATCTCCAAAGCTGCAGATCAGATTCTTATTCCTTTCCAGTAGATCGTTAACGTAAATTAGAAAGAGAGCAGGAGACAGTATGGTATCTGAGGGTACACCGCCCTTGATTGTGAAGATATTAGAAAGAAATTCGTCGGTTGACTTTCGTAAAGAACGTTCTTTGAGAAAACACAAGAGTCATAAATAAAACTTTTCAGAAATATCGTAAAAGCGCAGGTTAGCCAATAATCCGTCATGTCTAACACGGTCAAATACCTTGGATATATCAGGTGCAACCGCTCGAGATTCTCCAAAATTTTCAATTGCGTTATTTCAAACATGTGTTACATCAGCTAGAAGATCTCCTGTTTACTTACGAAACCCCTACTGATAGTCGGTAATAATATTGAATCACTTTAGACATTGAATTGTTGTGGCTGTTACTTGATGGAAATTCATAACGAATGTAATGAAAGACTGATTTTGGCAAGTTTCCACTGTATTTAGTTTCACTGAAACTGTATGACGCGTTTCACTATACTATAGCTTCTTCTGATACTAAAAGATGTATTTTATATCAGAAGAAGCTATAGTATAGCGAAACGCGTCATACAGTTTCAGTGAAACTAAATAAAGTGGAAACTTGACAAAATCAGTCTTTCATTACACACCTTAGACATTTTAGAAGACGCTGATTCACAACTTTCCATATTATTGAAAGCAGTGCAAATGGTGGGTAGTTGTCTGGCAAGATCTCCTTACCTCTTTTGGTTATAGGCTGAACTGTAGCGCATTTCCCGGAGGAAGGAAATATCTGTAGGATAGGTTAAAAAGTCAGTCGCTCAAGTGAATAAAACAAATATCCTGAAAATTTTTATCAGATTTAATAGTCAGGAATTGCGCGTCTATTTTTGAAAAATATTGGTCCCCCTAAATAATAACGTGAATTCGTATTTTTAGTATTATACTTGTCGCTAAAAAGTCTTTCATTTTTTTAAATAAAAATTTTGGTGGTAGCAGGGATGGATATATCGAAAAGAGAAGGGATTTTCTCCAATAACTCGAGCAGATTTGGAACCGATAAGGTTCTAAGCACCAGACCTAGATTATTCTAAATTACAAGAATATACTTAATGGAACGCTAAAATAAAAAATTTATTGTTTCGTCCTTTTTTTATAAATTTGTTTTCCTTATACAACTCAAAAACAAACAAAAACTCTTCTAAAAAGTAGTTAAAATATATACAGTACAACATAAATAAACACCGTCAGGAGATACAACCTAGTAAAACGTCATCACACGGAATGTAATACTGCTATTAGATCATTTTTATAAAGGGTGTCCCAAAATTCACGCAAGAAGTAATTTTGATAGAAAACACAGTTTTTAATTAACAATTGTAATTTTTTTATTGATTCATAAGTATACAGTCCCTGGCCAAATTATTAGACGCACTGCAAGATTTCATGTAAAATATTAATTACCGAGTGATATTGTACCGTTTTATTATTTTAAATTGATTTGTTTTTTATTTTTATATTATCCAATCAATTACCTATTTATTTGACATAAATAAAACAGCATTAATTTAGAAAAGCATAAGTTTATTAAGTTTTAAAGAAAAGTGAAATTAATGTTAGTAAAAGTCAATATTTAGTTGAGCCACCTTTAGCCGCTATCAAAGCTTTAATTCTGCGCGGCATGCTATCAATGCAAGATTGTACTGTCTCCTGCATTTGAGGATGATGATTCCACACATGAATAATCTTTTCTAGGAGCTGGGTTTTGTTGGTAATCACATCTTTAGCCACTTCTCTTTTTTTAATCAGCTCCCACACATTTTCAATGGGGTTCATACCCGGCCAATCCAACAGAGGGATATTTTTTTCTGCCAAAAAAGCTTTAACAGACCGAGCAGTGTGGCAGGGAGTTCCATCTTGCATGAAAGTGAATGGTTCCCCATTTGGAAACCATTCTCTGAGCTGCGGAATCAACCGATTTTGTAATACTTCTTTGTACTGATCTTGCCTCATTATTCCTTTGACGACGTACAGACGTCCAGTGCCCTTGGCGCTGATGACTGACCAAATCATCACTTTGGTGGGATGTTTAAGCGTCGGGACGACACAATCAGGATGAAACTTTTTCTCCATGACGACGACGCACATACTGAGCTTTATTCTGCAAAATTTCGAATGTGCTTTCGTCACTGAAGCAGACCTGTCAAAAATAGGAAAAATATATAAACTTCCATGTTTATTTGCTTTATTTAACTGAAAATGATAATAATGTATCAATTATTGATTAAATTGCTGTATCTTACCGATCTCCAGAAGTCCACATCTTTGTCTTGCCATTGTTTGCCCCACTTCAGGCGCTTTGCTTTCATTGCAGCTGTTAACTTGGGCTTCCTGGCGGGGCGACAGGCCTTAAAATCTAATTCTTTCAATTTTCTTCGAACAGTGCGCTCAGAAGCATTTACGCTAGCATCCTGGAGTTGTGATTTTATTACCTTTGTGGTAGCAAATCTGTTTTCTACACAAATTTTCTTCAAACATCTCTCTGACCGTGGAGTGAAAATTGGTTTTCTACCGCATCTTTTCTTTCTTTTCGGGCTTAATTCCTTCCCTGACTCAATTTTCTTTTTTATGCGTCGTACACTAGCTTCAGAAACCTCCAATCTTTGTGATATTTCTCGGTTTGTAAATGTTTTCGCAATCACAAGGGCCTTCACTTCAGCTTTTTTACGTGGTGAAAGATCGCTTTTTCTACCCATAAAGAAAATAGTCCAATTACTTTTTTAAAACACTGCATACAAAATAAACTAATAACTGAGTAGTATAAAACTGTTAAACAAACAATCACAGTCCATAAAGCCACAGAAACACTTCCGTACCTGACTCGATTCCGATCGCGACTGATACAGGTTTGTACTTATTTACGTTCAGGTAACACTTTGTCAACACAGTGTTGCCATATGTTAAAAATAAATACAAATATGTAGTCTACAACAATTCTTTTAAATAAAAATCAATAATATTGTAGTTTAAATATACCATTATTGCATAAAAAACTCTTAAGAAACATAAAATTACTAAAAAAATACAGTGCGTCTAATAATTTGGCCAGGGACTGTACAGTATAGGGTTATGTATGGAATAACATATCGGGTAAATGGCCTCCACGACTTTGCTGGCACATACGCACTCTTTTGTCGAAATTGTCCATGACCGTTTTGCATAAATGTGGCTGAATTTCGTTGATACCGAGCTTAAGTTCCTCCTTCAAATCGTAGGTGGTCGTGGGCTTGTTGGCATAAACCTTAGATCTTAAAAAATCCCAAAGAAAAAAGTCCAACGGCGTTAAATCGCATGATGTGAGCGGCCAATTCTGATCACCAAAACGGGATATTACACGACCAGGAAATGACTCATGCAGTAATTGAATTCGGGCTGTATGGCATGTGGCATCGTCTTGTTGAAACCACATGTCGTCCACATCCATATCTTGCAATTTAGGTACAAAAAACTGGATTTTCATGTCGCGATAACGATACATTAACTGTTATTGCCTGGCCAACCGCATTTTCGAAGAAGAATGGTCCGATGATGCCTCCAGCCCAAAATCCGCACCAAACAGTGACACGTTGTGGATGCATTTGTTTCGCAACAGTCACGTGTGGATTGTCTAAACCCGAAATGGGACAATTTTGTCGATTAACGAAGCCATCAAGATGGAAATGAACCTCATCGTTGAAGGTGATTTTCTTCGAAAAATCAGTATCCGCTTGTTGTTTCATAATCCGCTCAACGAATTCTCTTTGTTGTGCGTGATCAGTAGGTTTCGGTTCTTGAGTTAATTGAACTTTGTAAGCATGTAGACGCAAATTTTTCGTAAGAATACGCTGTAGATAGCTTCTTGAAATGTCCAATTCTTGACCACGGTGTCCAATTGATGTTCCTGGAGTCTCAGCAACACTCTCACGAACTGCTTCAATGTTTTGTGTCGAACGACTTGTTGAAGGACGGCCAGAGCGTTTAAGATCACTAATTGATCCAGTCTCCCTGAATTTTTCAATTAATCTCTTCACAGTTGATGAGATTAAATCACTACTCCGACCATAGTTCGTACGAAAATTCCGAACTGTAGCTGCCAAAGTTTCGTTATTTTTAAAATATTGCTCAACAATGAAAACACGTTGTTCTTTCGTGTAGCGCTCCATTTTTAATAACGCTAAACTGTCAGCTGTCACGCTGTATTTTTTGTTTTGTTGGCAACACTATACCATACAAATGGCGCCAAATTCAAATTTTGCGTGAATTTTAGGACAGCCTTTACTACCGTAGAGAGACGGGATTTTCTCAAATAAGTCGAGCAGATTTGGAACCGATAAGGTTCTAAGCACCAGACCTAGATTATTCTAAATTACAAGAATATATTTAATGGAACGTTAAAATAAAAATTTATTGTTTCGTCCTTTTTTATAGATTTGTTTTCCTTACACAACTCAAAAACAAACAAAAACTCTCCTAAAAAGTAGTTAAAATATATACAGTATAACATAAATAAACACCGTCAGGAGATACAACATAGTAAAACGTCACCACACGAAATGTAATACCATTATTAGATCATTTTTATATATTTGTTCCTTAAGAAATAAAATAACTGTTTCCTATAAGCTTACAGTCTGTCAAGTAAGAACGTGACCGCTCATATTCTTGAAAAAAATATGTTTCAAGAACATTTTTTGCCATCAATGTATTCTTTACTGTGCTAACAACGGCGTAGTTACCGTAGCAATGGCCTGGCATCCTCGCGGCATGCTGTTGACGAGATTTTCTAATTACTCGGTAAATTCGAATCTCGCGAGACGACTAAGTCAAAGTCCTCAGAGTCTTTTCTCTGAGCTTTCTCTTTATAGCGCTGTCGTCCGGCGATTGTAAGGGCCACTCTAGCATGTTGTCGTGGGCCCAAACGAGCCGCCTCGCGACGTGATTTTCGCCCAGCAAAGATTTCTTCAACGTGCTTCGGAATTTGACATCATGGGCACGAAGATGTGTCGAATTGTTTTATGGGACACGTTCAAACCCGATTTTCTTAATTTTGCCGCTCCTTGACGCAGCGTCAATTCCGGGTCCCGTGAAAACAAAGGCACGATTCGTTTTTTTTCGACTTTCGGGGTGACTTTGCCTATCGCGCCACATTTTGGCAAGTCGTCGACGTTTTTCGTCTCGTTAAAACGATTTACCCACTACTTCACAAACGATACCGACATTTTAATATATTTAGCGACCGCGGAATGTGTCATTTTAGGCCCCTTTAGACGGGTACAAAGAAAGACTGCCTCGCAGTGACGCGCAAACGAATGAGTAATTTTGGATTTTACATGATTTCGACGAAAGTTCGGAATCGACTGATACTTTGACTATATGAATCGTAGACAAAGGTTCCCTCTACCGATTTTTTTGTTGTATCGCTAGAATGGCATTTGAATTTATTAATTTGAAAGTTTTATTTCTAATTTTTCATTTATTCACATTCCCGCCTTTTTTTTTATCGCTCACCTCCCCGCCTCAGTAAGGATTTTACCCTTTTTCTATATCCCAAGGATACGCTGGTCAACACTAGTCATGCCACACGAACTTTGATAGCTAATACTGTTTTAGCTAACTAACCTCATTATTAAACTGCAGTTGTTTTGTTTCAATTAGCCTCAGTTTTCTTGTGATACGGTAATACTTATAACTAGTACTACGGCAATAAAAGCAAAGGAACGTTCGCGAAGAAATAGTCATAAAACTATTTGTCTGGGATTTCATCAAAATATTGTGATTTATTAACTGCGTTAACATGTCGAGAAAGTGTAGTAACGATCCTTACTCTTTTTGTTATGTTTGTGGTGAACTGACTTTCAAAAAACCAAGACGAAATTTCACAAAACTAGTCTTGGAGAGTTATCACCGGTATTTTGGTTTCGCTGTGGCCCATCAAGACAAATCCTGGGCCCCTCATATTTCTTGCATAACGTGTGTGAAGAATTTAACCGATTGGAAGAAAGGGTCCCGTCATATGCCGTTTGCTGTACCCATGATTTGGACTGAACTAAGAGATCACATTTCGGACTGCTATTTTTGTCTTACTGACGTAAATGGTATAAATTTCAAGAAAAAACACACAGTTATTTACTCTAATTTACCTTCAGCCATGAGACCAGTCCCTCATAGTGAAAATTTGCCTATACCAGTTGCATCTGCGTCCGTTGAGAACGATGACTCTGAGTTTGAAGAAATTCTAACCAACCCACACTTGATAACTCAAGGAGACCTAAACGATTTGGTTCGCGATTTAAATTTGTCAAAAAAGCAGTCAGAACTATTAGGATCTCGATTAAAGGGATTGAATTTGCTACATCATGAAACTAAAATCAGCTATTTTGGAAATCGTGAACCCAAATATGTTGGCAGATTACTGCTGGACAATCAAAAGGGACCAACCAGGATCTAAATTTGCTAGAAAATCTTAGATCGTAACTTCATAATAAAACTTTTTTACATTTTTGGTCATTGTTTTTTGAATTATTTTAAATTACTTAAGAGAATAAAATTCTTGGCTAACAGATTTTTTTTTAATGTTTGTTTTTACGTCCAACCACCTATTAAAGTACAAAATATCATAAAAATCCATGTGACACGACAAAGTTACAATTTTGTTTAACAATAATATCGGCGAGGATATCATAATACCCGTCAACGTTGTCCAAGTGCCGAAATACAGTAGAACCCCGGTTATCCGAGGTAACGTGGGGGGGCACCCTCCTCGGATAACTGAAAACTCTGATAATCCGGATTTGTTTTTTATTCATTCAAAAATAAACACCAATACTTTAAACCGATGTATTAACTTTTTTAACATATAAATAGGTACATACATTATAAAACAGTGAAATAGGTATCTATGCGCTTCTGTTTCATATTGCATCTTCTTTTTCTCGCTGCAATGTTTCTCCATCTATTAAGAAGAAGCAAATCCGCTGGGGTTGCCTCTGGTTGTTGTTCGGTATATCTCAAAGCTTTTTCCAAAGAAGCAAAACCTTCTTGATTAGAGATCTTAGTGGGAGACTGTTCATCCACCGCCACTTCGTCATCGTCACCATCATCTGATTTTTCGGTTTCCTGAAAGGCATTTGTTATTTCTTCAATACTCATTTCTTCTTCTAAATCATCTGCTGTAATCCATTCAACAACATCTTCTCTTGTCACATTTTTCGCTACCTTTAAATTTTTGTATTAATTCAAATAAACTTTTTCCTTTTTCTTCTATCTCGCTGTTAAAATTTGAACAGGACATTTCTCCATGGCTTCTCAATTTCAAAGCTAATTCATTTAATGGAGTATCATCTTCACTGTCATTATAGTCCTCAAAATCAATAACTTTTGATCGAGATTTTTGAATAGTCGTAGTACGCATAGAATCGCAAGCATGACTTACCCAGTAAATAACTTTTTCGGTGTAACCTTTCTCATCCCATTGATAATATCCTTCTTTTCTGTGTATTCTAACAGATGTTCAAGATATAAACGCCTATAATTTTTTTTAATGTTTTTCGAGGATGCCTTGATCCATTGGTTGCATTATGCTGGTTACATTTGGAGGAAAAAATTTTACAATTAAAAATTTCGCCCACATGAAGTCCTTCTCCAGGGTGAGAGTGGGTATTATCCATTAACAAAATTGCTTTAATAGGAAGGTTCAAAAATTTAGTCACAGATGGCACGAACTCTTCTTCAAAAAACCAGTTAGTAAATAAGGTCGCATCCATCCATGCGCTCTTCTGGCCTTTGGTAAATAGACTGGTAGGGCTTTGGGTAAGATGTCTTTTAAAGCTCTTGGACGTGCAGACTTGCCAATCACCATCAGTGGGATTTTGTGCTTGCCAGATGCATTGGAACATACCATTATAGTTAATCTTTCTGTACTTCGTTTGTGCCTAGGAGCTGATTTTTCCTGTCGAGATGCCAATGTTTTTGATGGAAGCATTTTATAATTCAGATCAGTTTCGTCACAGTTGTAAATTTGATCACATGTGTATCCACAATCTTCGATTTGCTTTTTAAAGTTCTGCTTAAACTTCTCAATTGATGACACATCAGTAGAAAGTTTTTCACCACATACAGTCAGTTGTCGTACATCGTACCGTTTTTTCCAGCGGTCAAGCCATCCAGAACTGACGATAAACTGATCTATCTCTGGGAATTGCCTACTAAACATTATTGCTTCCTGTTGTAAAATTGGGCCTGACAGAGGCACACCTTTTGATCTCTGTTGGTTAAACCATATGAGTAAAGCTTCGTTAACCTTTTCATAGTCGCTGGTTTTCATTAATTTTCTTCCTGAGGACGAGGAGGCTTGATTTATACACCACCCTTCTATTTTTGTGCGGTTTCTTTTCCAATCTCCAACTGTTACCTCACCTACTCCATAATCTCGTGCAACAACTTTAATTGTCTCTCCTGCTTCAATTCTTCTGATGGCTTTTAATTTTTCTTCAATAGGAACGACGATTCTTTTACGCTTGTTTTGCTTTATTATAATACGACAAACAAAAATTCAAATAAAGCAGTTCGTATTAATTACACTTAACTACCAGAACTCCAACCAAATAAATTATGTGAGTATACTCGTACTTCTCCGTAGTAAACGCTATAACGCACTGCATTCACGCAAATTTACATGCTGAAAGAGTCCAAAAACATAAATAGGGGAACCCCTCACACGGGCCAGGGGGATTCCCCGAAGGCCCCGACGATTTTAAATGGAAATATGTACATATGTTACATATTTTAGAAGCTCGGTTAATATGCAGCATAGACGCGCGTACCTCGGATAATCAGGTTCTTAGATTGGCTCGGTTAATCCGGAGCTCGGATAATCGCGTCTCGGTTAATCAGGGTTCTACTCTATATATTTTTATATTTCACGGCACCTTTTAAACAACGCGGTAGTGCTTCCACGGACGTTATTTGCATTTCTGCAAACAAACTACTACCTTGTGAGGCATCTCTGAGAAACTCGACGAGGCACATTCTAATGTATATTTTCTGTGACTAAGTGGACGTAAAAATTGTGAAGAATTTTATTTAAAATTCATTACAGCATGTTTATAAATATTAAATTTTTAGTGATAACTATTAAAATGCATTTTTTTTGTTGATTTAAAACATTACAATTACTTAAGACTTAAATTCCCTGCAAATAAAGCGTGTTTACATGCGTAAATAAATTCAAAGTAAATTTAAAAGGAAAAAAATTGTGCGAAGTAAGACAAGTGCGTAATGTGAAATAAGATATTGTTCAAGGAAAAAAAACTAGTCATTGCTCGTAGCACTGTTAATCCTAATTTGTTTCCATTTAAGAGCAGCGCACTCAATAAGTTCCAATCAATGAGTTGTCTTGAACGTTTCATAGTTCGAGATTTTCGTAATACAGGACACTTTTAGTTGATTCATTCAAATAATTTCAGATATTATCTCGCGGGAGCTGGGGGAGACTGTTTCGTCTAAATACAACTTTTATGCAGAAAAATTTATAGTGGCTTATCGGACGAAACCCGTCAGTAAGCTTTACACTTACATTTTAAGTATAGGAGATTCCAGAATAATGCTCTCAGTCAATTACCAAAATAGGACATACCATGTTTTTATTTAGTTTCAGAGCTCGTCAGAATCAGAATCAGGTTTTTTGTGGCTACGTGTAACTCGTCTACTCCCCCCATCCCCCTGGTGGCATCATGTGTACGATCGTTTCTCTAATCACAATATCGTGAACTTATAACGGTTTCGGTAGGCATACCGATTTGAAATATAGCCGCTGCAGCGTTGCGGTCGCTACTCCGCGCATGCGCGCTGACTATCTGCATCTAATGGCTAGCCACAGATGCCATTACGGAAGCACTGGCCCTAGTTTATGTTTGTTTGTGTGTGTTTGAAATGCCTCAGACAACTGAAAATCCTGCGGATTGTGAACTACGCGTTTTCACCTCTCTTAAATGCAAGAGACGTGAAAGTTGCCAAAATTCATCGGCAGATTAGTGAGGTGTATGGGAAAAACTCTAAGAGCGAGGGAATGGTAAGACTATCCTAGGGAAGTCGCGAGGCGATACGCACGTGGCCTACACGCGTCGTAATCGTCTACTGCGCGCCGCGGTGCGCGCCTCATCAGTGACTCAGTAAGCCCGCCCCTCCATTTCTCCGTGCTTTCGTTCGTTCGTCGTTCTGTCTCTTTGTTTCTGTGCTTTATTTATTCGTCGATTAGAGCGTTGAGGAATGCAGTGTTTTGATTTCAAGTGTGTTGTATTTAATTTACGCGGGCGTATTCATTACTTAAAATGGATAACTTTATTTAAATAAATAGAAAACGCGTTGAAGACGCAGGAGAAAGTGGAAAAGAAACTGTTGAAAAACAAAAAAAATGTACAGAAAATATGACGACCAATATTTAGATTTTGTATTTACCTACGTTAGCAAAGGAAATATGGAACTTCCCAATGAGTTGTTTGTCATAAGGTGCTGGCTGCTGAAAGTATGCTTCCTAATAAATTGAAACGCCATTTAGAAACAACTCACAGTAATTTACAAGAAAAGCCGCGAGATTTTTTTGCAAGAAAATTGCGAGAACTGAAACTTCAGTCGACAAAGCACTGCTCGCCTCTTACAATGTAGCATTTTAATAAATATTTTCCCGAGAATCTGAATCAATACGACTGGATTAGAAACCCATTCCAATAGACCCCACCACCATCTACACTTTCAATAGTCGAGGAAGAACAGCTGTTAGAACTATCTTGTGATACAAGCCTAAAACCACGATTCGATAAAGACAAACTGTTTCAATTTTGGAGCAATGCATCCCAATACTACGGCTTTGAAGGTTCTTTTACCATTTGCTACGTCCTACTTGTGTGAAACTGGTTTTTCTGCAGTTGCAGTAATTAGATCGAAGTACAGGTCACAAATAAACTTAGAAAAAGGAATGAGAGTAACAATTTCAAAATTTCAGCCCCGATTTGAGAAGGTATGCTCAGAAGCAAGCTCATCCTTCTCATTAATGGTATTGTTTGTAGTTTTTTTATGTTTTCTATTAAATAATTAAGATTCTATATTCTTTGGTGTTTTTTTGAATAATAAAGTAATTTTATTGTCTGCTAGAGCTACACACAGGTATCTTCTTTTAGAAGGGCATCGCAAAAAAAAATTACAACCTGTAAAGGAAGTCGCATTAAAAAAAAGATTTGGAACCCCTGGGTTAGAGCATTTAAAGATGATCGTACAAACGTGCAGGATGAGAGACGAAGGGGTCGCCCGTCCGTCATTAATGATGAGCTGGTGTGGAAAGATGATGAAAAAGTTCGAGAAAACGAACGCTTTACAATTTCATCATTATATAATGTGTTTCCGCAAGTTTCAAGGAGTGGTCTCTAAGAAATTGAGGTGGAGTAGAAGATCGGAAGTTATGTTCACGTTGGGTATCAAAACTGCTGACTAAGGTGCACAAAACCATTCGTTTAGCAAGTGCTTTGACTTTCTTCGAGAGATACAGTGCTGAAGCCAAATTGTCACTGGTGACGAAACCTGGGATGCTTATTATACCGGAATCAAAACAACAGTCCCTGGAATGGAGGCACTCAATATTACCCAAGAAAGTGAAGTTGAAACAAACAATTTCGGCCCAAAAAATAATGTGCACTCTGTTTTTGGAATAGGCAGGGGAGGGGGTATTGCTTGTGGATTTTTTATCTCAGGGAGATACAGTAAATGCAAAGACATATTTTGAGAACTGCGCCGTGCAATCCAAAACCATAGGTCTAGTATGCTCAGTTTTGCTTCACGACAATGCTTCTTCACACGTGTCTCATCGAACCCAAGATCGCGTCATATGGGTGGAAATAACTTGATCCCCCCCCCGCATAGCCCTGACCTAGCGCCCAGTGACAGGTCAGCGCTATGACACCAATGACAGCAAGCAAGGTTGCAGATTTCTATGAGGAAGAACTAGAGAAGCTAATCTTACGATACAAGTGCCTTAATATAGGTGGAACCTATGTTGAAAAGTAGATTAAGATCCCGGCGTTCATGGAAAACTATATTTTTTTTATATAACACAGTGTAAAATGTAGATCTGAAGAAGCTGCATCGACACCGAAACACGTCATCGCAATTTAAATAAACCAGTGGAAATTGACTAAAAAACAGTCTTTTATTATATATTTATAATCAATTTCCATCAAGTAGAAGCTACAACCATCCAAAATATATTTTTTTATATATTATATAGCCTTGGCGTGTTTTTTAATAACAAAACGCTACTTACTTTAAAAACGAGCCTCGTATACGCTGCTGTGATTGTATTGCGAAATGCCGAACACTGTGAATTTTACCTAAACCTACTAACGGAAACATGGTTTGTCATAGTTTGGTGATTGATATACGGCACACACGGGTTGTCCATTTTTTGCGGCTTCTTACTCTCTTAAAGCAAGGGTAAAAGTTTCTAACAATCATAATTTAATAAGCAACAATATATTTTTTTATCTAGTTTTTACTTACACTAAACACCTCTCGTTCATAATATTTTTCCATTACTCCATACTTTATTGGCATCCTATATATAATGACTCAAGTTCAAATATATAAAGGGTGATTCATTTAGAGGTACTTTTTTTGAAATAAAAAAAAATGAACAAAAACAATTTTATTTTATAATCTTTATTATCATATAAAAGAACCATTCTTTACAATTATTTCTTAAAGATAATTTCTTTCAAATGTTGTCCGCGACTACGGTTAACAACGTCCATTCTGAAGTTCCAATTTTCAATGACGCGTGTGAGTATTTCGAGTGGTATTTGGCCAATGACTCGAGTAATATTGGCCTCAAGAGGTGTGATGTCACATAATCTAGCCTGCCAATTCACTGGTCCAAAGCGTGAAACGATCTGTTCGCCGAATTGCTCTCCCAGTAAAGCCATGGTTTCACGGGCTGTATGGCAAGTGGCGCCATCTTGTTGGAACCAAATTTCGTCGAGACCACGGGCTTCAATTTCTGGCATCAAATAGTCTGTTATCATGGCGCGATAACGGTCACCATTCACAGTAACATTCCGGCCGGCCTCTGTTTTGAAGAAATATGGACCGATTATTCCACCGGCCCATAAACCACACCAAACAGTTGTTTTTTCTGGATTTAATGGCAGCTCTTGAACCTCTTCAGGTTGTTCATAACCCCAAATACGGGCATTTTGTTTATTCACGAACCCATTAAGCCAAAAATGGGCCTCATCGGTGAACAAAATTTTTCTCGAAAACAGTGGATCTTCTGCAAGCTTGTCAAGAGCCCAACGACTAAAACGGAAACGATTCGGAAGGTCAGTCGGCTTCAGTTGTTGCACTAGTTGAATTTTGTATGCCTTTAAAGAAAGATCCTTACGTAAAATACGCCAAGTTGTTGAATATAACAGGCCAAGCTGTTGAGAACGGCGACGAATCGACACTTCACGGTCTTCGCGTACACTCTCCGCTACCGCCCCTATATTTTCTTCACTACGTGCTGAATGTGGTCTGTTCGGTCGAGCATTATCCAATAATGAAAATTGGGTCTCAAACTTATTGATGGTAGAGCGAATTGTGCGTTCGGTAGGCCGATTATGTGGACCATAAGTTGCTCTAAGCGCCCGATACACATTCCTCGTAGAACGCCCATTTTCGTAATAAAGTTGAACAATTTGTAGACGCTGTGCCGGGCTAAGTCTTTCCATTATGAATTGTCAAACACTACTGAACAGGAATGCTACTTCAGTTGACACGACGCATGCGCAATCTGCAATTAAATCCCCATCACAAAAAGTACCTCTAAATGAATCATCCTTTATAAACTTACGTTTATAAACTAAACACATGTGATATGAAACACCGAGCGGGTTCACTTCGTACTAGACCATCGATTATTAAATAAATCCAAAAACTCAAATTAAACTTTTCCGGTGATTAAAACATAGCGTACAGTTTTAATAATGTTCCATCTGACCCGTTTGATTCTCGGAGTGAACACTCAATCCACCGATAGGTATTGATTTGTTGTTTACTCGTAAGTACATGTCTTTTATTTGCTTAGTGCCGTCGAGGGGTCTGTCAAGCCCCGCTTCAAGGGACAGGCCATGTCAAATGGTTGAAATCGAGATATGTCTCTTTTTTCTTTTCCCAGTAATAAGGGCCGAAACATATTGATCAATATATCATACTTTTTGTTGAGTTTTTATAACTGTCACGGATTCAGATTATTTAGTTCATAAAATATCGACAGTGATATTACAGAAAGGTTTAATGGAATTTCAAATTCTCAGATTAGCCCAGTCGACAGAGGTTTTGAGCTCTCATTAAATGTTAACAGGCTGCATTTTGGTACACAGGTAGTTTTTTGGTCGTAGAATACGATAAAAAGGTTTGCTAAAATTTTATGTACGCTAAGCCTACAAAATCCAAAATAAAATCAACAAGTCTGTTTCGGTAATATCTCAAAAAATAAAATAGATATCGAAAAACTAATAGCATCACGTGAAAGAGCGGAAAATTTTACAAAAAAATAGCATATAGATATTTTCTAGATTTTTTATATTAGCGTGAGAATTTATTAAAAATTCGGAGAGGTGATTCAAAAAGTGTACCGCGCCAAACAAGTTAATTTGAAAGTATACGCGCATCGCTCGGTATTACATACCAGGTGTACAAGTATGAAATGCGGATTTATTTTCTGAAAAAGCATGTTAAATTCGGAGGAATGATAAGTGGTAATCGGAAGGAGCCAAGTCTGGTGAGTAAGCCGCATGGGGTAGAACTTCCCAGCTGAGTGCTTCCAACGTGTCGCGAACTGGTTTTGCCGTATGTGATGGATCGTCATTTTGTGTTGCTTCTTTCGGTATTCTGGCCTTTTTTCAAGCAGCGAACGGTTCAAATCGGTCAATTGTTGTTGGTAACGTTTAGTATTAACCGTTTCCCCAGGTTTTAACAGCTCATAATAGACCACGCCCCTCTGGTCCCACCAAACACAGAGCATCGTCTTTCTGCCAAAGCAATTCAGTCTTGCGGTCGATGTGGATGGTGCGCCTGGGTCTACCCATGATTTTTTGCGCTTGGGATTCTCAAAATAAATCCACTTTTCATCCTCTGTAACTATACGATGCAAAAACGACTTACTTTTGTACCGAGCGAGCAAAATGTCACATGTGTTTTTGCGCTTTTCCATTTGCCTGTCGTTCAACTCATGAGGTACCCATCTACCGGTCTTCTGAATCTTTCCCATCTCTCGTAGCCGATTGGAAAGAACTAGTTGACTAACGCCCAATTGCTCGGCGAGTTGTTTTTGTGTTTGCGAATCATCTTCGTCCAACAATGCTTGCAATTCCACATCTTCGTATTTTTTTGGCGGTTTTCCACGTTCCTTGTCTGCAACATCGAAGTCACCACTTTTGAAACGCCGAAACCATCGTTCGCACGTATCTTGCAATGGAGCATGTTCACTATAAGCTTCTCGAAGTAATCGGTATGATTCAACAGCAGTTTTCTTCAAATGAAAACAAAAAATTAATGCTGTTCGCGAATGCTCTTTGTTCGGTATAAATTTCGACATATTGAACACAACAACACTATGCATACGCTTTTCCAATTTATCACTCATGCGCGTCTGACACGTGTTGATGACACAACAAAATGGCGCTGCGTCAAATCTTTATAGCACAAACTGCATTGGTGCACCAACTGTTGTCTGAAATCCGCATTTCATACTTGTACACCTGGTATATATTTAATAAAATATAGTATTAAAAAAATCCTTGTACATATATCATTATTATACCTTAAATTTCAATATACGAATAATTAAAAATACCCACATTGTCTGTGTTTTTTAAAAATTGAGTTTTAAAATATGAAAATTTGCCTGCTATAGTGCGCCGCCGGCAATTTTACATTTAAAGCAATACGAAATAGACAAAAAAATTGGGGCAATTTTTAACAGCTTTAGGGATATTGAGTCGCCATGTCTAATTTCTCTTTTAATTTTAATGTTATTTGTTTTTTCTTCAAATATTATTTGTGATGTGGCATTTTTATATATGTATTTAAGAAGAGTTGGGTATCTTGGTCGACTTTCCTATTACTTAAAGCTGCCCATATCTTTACCGAATCAAAAGCTTTTTCGCAGTCAACCATTGCTGACCTTATAGCTTAGAAAATCTAAAAAATATATGAAGTATATATGTAGGGTTCTGCGTCGCAGGAAAAATAGTTTTATTCGTAATCTTTTGACGAAACTTATTCATCAGATAACGTACACTTTATTGTGTTTTTTTCATACCTCGTCTATATTATTTAAATTATTTATTTTTTTACTGTTTTTTGTTGTAATATGGTAAATAGTTTAATAAATTATTTGTATTTGCGTCACAGTAAAAAAAATTTTTCGTCGGAATATTAAATAGCGCTCATTTATTTTTTAGTTTAATCGGATTAGGTGATTATTTAATTAGAACTTGTTTTTTGAATGATTTTTATAAAAATTATCTGAAAAATGTTAGGCTTGGTAAAGAGATTTAATGTAAGATGATTAAAAATTGATGCTTTTATAAAAAATAATTATTGTGACGTCGGTCGAAGAAATAATTTATTTCTAATATTCTAGAAAAAATATTTTCTCTTTTACCGCCCAGATAACAAAAAAATGTATTCTTTCTGCTTATAAGTTGTCATTATTGCCTGTTTTCTTTGCTCCCTGAACTATATATCGTTGCTCCATTTCTTTCTTGAACATCCCATTCGGCGACTTGTCTCTAGCTATCCGTACTATCCTGTTGTTTGCCATTCTTCCTATGGGTTGAGCCCATTTCACTTTTCTTCCTTCTATCCACTGTTTGATATTTTCTATATTACATATGCTTCTTATGTTTTCACTCCTTTCTTTACCCCTCAGTGTCTTGTTTATATATCTCCATCTATCCATCCAATCATTTCAGTTGATTCCAGCATCCTCCGTGTTATACTTGTATCGAGTCTTATTTCAGATGTATAAGTCATTACTGGGCGTATTACTCTCTTGTATAGTCTTATTTTAATCTCAACGGAGAAAAATAATTTATTTATTGATTCACGACCAAAAAATACGTCAGCCTAAAATGGTGTCAAATGTCACGAACACATGCCAATATTGTAACTACCGGATACAAAGTACCCGTTACTCGTCCGGATTCGAAGTATCGGGTAGTCGACAATAAATGTACCCGGTATCAGGTATCTACACATTGATCGCGTCTGCAGTCTACCGCCAACCAAACTAACACTACCAGTGCCATACCGGTAGCGGTAGATACCTACTCGTCTCCACGAAATATATCTCGTCTTTATTGATGACGTTCGGTTTCGGTATATTCGATATCAATTGTAATGATTGACAAAAATGGGGGCGCGTATACAATTATAAATTATACATACATGAATATCCCCCAAATTAAACTGGATGATAAATACAAACAGAGCGCGCACAATTAGGAATGTAAGCAAAATTCGCAGGTCGTGCATGAAATATTTTCTTAAATAGGTATATAAAAAATAAGTACACATTTTGTCGTTTATGAATATTGAATTGAATATGACTATTTTTAGTGTTCCGTACGGAACACTTATAAGATCACTTCGGTGTCTGTCTGTCTTTCTGTTTGTCACACCCGATTTGCTCCGAAACTATTTGACATAGAAAGTTGAAATTTGGTAATAATATAGGAATTGATGGTCTCATCAGAGCCATGTAGTTTTGAGAGTTAAATTTTGACTTAAGGGGTTAGTTTTGGGGGGTGAAATCGGAAGTGAAAAAAAATTTTTACTAGATTATCGAGTGTGGTGTCAAATGAAAGCTTGTAAAAACACGAGTAAAAAATATATATATATATATATATATATATATATATATATATATATATATATATATATATATATATATATATACATATATATATATATATATATATATATATATATATATATATATATATATATATATATATATATATATATATATATATATATATATATATATATATATATATATATATATAATAAAAAATCGCGGAAAAATCGCTGTCCCCCCGCCTTATCTCGAAAAGTACTTATCAAAAAATTTTGAAAAAAATTCTGGAATATTCTCCACGGGGTGTAGATTGAACGAAAATTATCATATCTTTAATAATTTATCTGGTATATAAAAAAAAATAAAAATTTCAAGGTCAACAGATTTCAGTAAAGATTGGAAACAAACTTTGTTGAAAACTCATTTTGGGTGTGTTTTGTGAAGTCACTGATCATTTTATACCTCTGTAACAAAATTTTTATTTTAAAAGCGATCAACGTTCGGAAGACTAATTGCGCAAGTTCAACTTGCACTTGACGGGTTATTTTAATTAATAAATTACTTGGACGCAATCGTGCCGCTCCTGGAGCGTTTTAGGGACTTCCCTGCAGCATGTGTGCAAGACCAATAAAAAAAAAAAAAAAAAAAAAAAAAAAAAAAATACATAAAAAATAAATCAGGAACTTTGAGAATATTTATTCTCTGGCTTTAGGAACAAATTTAAATTAAAATAAGAAGACATTTTATGAATATAATACACAAATATAATACAGAAAATTATAAAAGTACCTATGTACTCTCAATCTTTAAAAACAATGAAAATAAGTAAATGAATATTACAACACAAATAAACTTTATAGCAACGGGAACTTTTACGCTATTTTTCATTTCTTAACACTCAACAAAAACTGATTACAGTTGAGAAAAATCAGTTTATTTACACGTCTGTTACGCCGTTCAGTAATAATCTGGCCAGCCACCGACTAGTATAGGTAGATATATTGGCAACTACGTGACGAGATCGGTACTTTGTACCGGGTATAAAGTAACAGGTACTTTTTTAATATATCGGGTACTCTAAATACTCGAAAGTATCGATGCTTGACATCACTAATATGTACTACTATCCAGATAGTCCAAAACTAGGCTAGGCCCTCCGTATCATCGCCAAGGCCCCATGGTACATACGCAATACCCAGCCTCATAGAGACCTTCAGATGTCCACAATCTTGGAATTCATGGTTAACAATTCCTGGGCAAAGCCACATACTACTCCGTCATCTCTGCATCGAATTGTTCGTGAAACTAATTCTTTTAAAATATTTCTTAACATGTGCGAAGTAACGATATTCATCCACTGAATTATTGCATTTTTCAAACGTTCAAGATCTGAAAGATCTCTGAGCATGAACTTTGTTCTCGAGATAGCCCAATAAAAAAAAATCGAGCGAAGATCTCGTGGGCCAAGGATTAGCAGAATAATGTCCAATCCACTGGTCTTCAAATCGTTTATCCAGCCATTCTGGCACTTGCAGTGTACTGTGCATCTTGTTGAAAAAATAGTCCCCAGCGCTGCTGAAGTGGGAGTTCATGGAAAAAGAAATTGGGTGTTTCATAGCCTACATTACACGTTCACCATAAAGTAGTATGAATTTTTGGTTTCTAATACAAAATTTGGATTTTCATCTGCAATTCTGTGAGCTAACCAGGAAGTTAGAAGAAAACGATACCCCTTCAGTAAAGTACAAAACTTATATCTTCCCTTGTAACCAAGAAAAAAAAATACTTATTTACACATCGTGAATAGGTTGTCTATTTTGTGTAATTGTGTTACATAGCAAGTCAATGTACGTGAATACAAATTTGTACTGTAAGAAATATCTCGAAAACATTCAAAGTATTGAAATAAATTTATCGTTCGTTAATAAATATTAATGTACTTGTTTTCCGTTATGTTTTGCAATAAGAAACAAAAACCTCAAACTGCAAGTCATAGAGTAGGAATATTCAATAACTGTCACTGCGGCAGATGTGGTTTTGCGAAAATGCAGTAAAACATAACTTGAGATTAAAAAATAAATGTTTAAATTGTTGTAACAATCTAACAAATATAATTCAAATACAGAAAAATAAAAATTGACAAAATAAGATTTTTTTCCAATCTATCTAAAATTTTGCATACGACCATAAAATGCATTCTAAACACTTTTTCTTAATAAATATTTTCGATATTTCAAAAGTGCCTTTTGGACTTTAAATTTTAAAAAATTAAAATGTCTCGCCAAACGAAAAATGACAATTCTCGCTACAAAATCATTTTTTGGGTTTCAAGTGATGCAGAATCCACCTATAAACTCACTTTTCTTCTAAATTTAATAATCAAGAAAAATCTCATATGTTGCAGTTTCCGCCTGTCGCTATATATATATATATATATATATATATATATATATATATATATATATATATATATATATATATATATATATATATATATATATATATATATATATATATATATATATATATATATATATAAATAAATATATATATATATATATATATATATATATATATATATATATATATATATATATATAATAGCGAACAAAAGTATGAAAAAATTTTCTTAATCAAAAATATTAAATACTATCCTTTAGAAATAAAAAAAAAACTAGTCTGGTTTTGTTGACAATTTCTTTATAGAATTTTACTATTGACTATAAAAACTTTGTTTACGTTTTCTGGTAGATAAGGTTTTTAAGAAACGCGTTTTGTCCTTATCGAAAGCATTGAAATAATTTTATTATTCTGCTTTAAGAGTACGTTATTGTTGATACGAAGTAATTTAGTAGCATTGTTTAAGAGTGCGGTTTTTGCCAAAATGCCAAAGTGCAAATATTACAGTTCGGATCTGAAATATAAAATTATTTCTCTGTATCAAAGTGGAAAGAAGCAAATTGAAATAGCAAAATCTTTAAACATACATAGGGGCACTGTCAGCAAAATTGTTAAGAAGTTCTCGAGAAGGGGCACTAATTATCCGGCATTTAAAAGTGGTAGACCGCGAAAAACAAGTAAGAGAGTAGACAAAATTATAATTCGAAAAGCGAAAAAATGATCCCAAAAAACTGCTGTTGATATTAATAAAGAACTAAGGCAGGAATATCAGGGTGTATTGGTGTCAGACATGACTATCAGGCATCGTCTGTTGTCTGAAAATCTTCATGGTAGGCGTACTGTTAAAAAGCCACTCTTCACAAAGCGTCACAGAAAAGAGAGATTGAAATTTGCTAAGGAACATAAAGACTGTACTCAAAATCAGTGGTCTCTAGTAATCTTTAGTGACGAAAGTAGGAAGTGATTCTACCGGTTATGTAAGAAAAGATATGACCCAAATTACCTTGTACCTACTGTCAAACATGAGGGTGGAAATATCATGGTATGAAGTTGTTTTCGACGGTCTGGTACGGGGCCATTGGCAAAGATAAATGACAGAATGGATGCTCAAATGTATCTTGAGATACCGGAAAATAATTTGATTCCTTATGAAGAAGATTTGCCACCGTCATGGATTTTTCAACAAGACAGTGACCTAAAATACACATCTCGCTTAGCCAAGAATTGGTTTTCTGAACAAAGGATTCGGGTGATGCGCTGGCCTTCACAAACACATGATTTGAACCTGATAGAGAATCTTTGACACTATCTGGATAAACAAATTAGGAAAAGAAATATAAAAAGCCGGGATCGCATTAAAACAAGAATGGGAAAAAATACCATCCGATTTTTGTGCTAGGCTTATTGACTCTATGGGCAGAAGATGTCAAGCAATGATTGCCGCAAAAGGATATTCCACTAAATATTAATTATTTTCGACATCTTAGTCCTCTTAGTGTAATTTTTATTTTATAACAAAAATGTTTCCATACTTTTGTTTGTGCATAATTTTGTTACGTTAAAAACTAAGCACATTTCTAATAAACAATAACTGTGTTACTCTTCAAAATGTTTGTTAGCATGTACCCTCTTAATAAATAAATACTGTAATGGTAAACCGTTTAAATGTTAAGACTAGAGATGGAAATTTAAATATTTCCATACTTTTGTTCGCCACTATACATATATATATATATATATATATATATATATATATATATATATATATATATATATATATATATATATATATGTATATATGTATATATATATATATATATATATATATATATATATATATATATATATATATATATATATATATATATATAATATATATGATTAGCGGGAATCGGTCTGGACTGTAAATAAAACTCTTTTCTTCTTTAAAACTCAATATTTCGTTATCGTTTGATAACTTCTTCAGGAGTAACTACAAAATTAATACACCTATATTAACACACTATTCTCTTTCGTCAAGGCATTAAAATATTGAAATATAAAACAAACAATTATGAAACAAACGAACAATCAATTAAAACACGTACGAAAATGCGAGTTTGTCCTGGAAACCAACACTCAACATCTCGATTTACTACAACAAACTGAGAGTAAATAGCCTCGGTACATATGCACTGCCATGAATTCCAAACGAAACGGAAAAACAGCAACAGAAAACGTCTTTAATTTACTTTATACTAAGAGGTGGCAAATCTTTATTTGTTATTATTGCTGTAATTGTAAATGATTAATACCTATTAATTATGTTGCTATATATAATACTAAGTTGATTAGTGTCTGATTTATAGTTAATTGACTTTGGGTCCCTGTTGATATGGTATATTTCTTTAAAAAGTCTCCCTTTATAGTTGTTGTCATGAGCTAAGATTTTAACGTTGTTATAGTCAAAATTATTACCCGTTTTCAAATTATGTTGCACCACAGCACACGAATTCTTTCCCAATCGGGAGTCACTCCTGTGCTGTGTGAGTGTTTCAACCACTGAGATGTCTGCCCAATATAACACGCTTCACATTGTAAACAAGATAATCTATAAACTACAGTGTTATTATATAAAATAGGTGTTCTATCCTTTATTTTTGAAAACAGGTCAGAACCTCGTATGCTGTCATTTTTTTTTTTTTTTTTTTTTTTTTTTTTTATAATATAACAGCACACGAGGTTCTGACCTGTTTTGAAAAATAAAGTATAGAACACCTATTTTATATAATAACTCTGTAGTTTATAGATTATCTTGTTTACAATGTGAAGCGTGTTATATTGGGCAGACATCTCAGTGGTTGAAACAGAGACTCACACAGCACAGGAGTGACTCCCGATTGGGAAAGAATTCGTGTGCTGTGGTGCAACATAATTTGAAAACGGGTCATAATTTTGACTGTAACAACGTTAAAATCTTAGCTCATGACAACAACTATAAAGGGAGACTTTTTAAAGAAATGTATCATATCAACAGGGACCCAAAGTCAATTAAATATAAATCAGACACTAATCAACTTAGTATTATATATAGCAACATAATTAATAGGTATTAATCATTTACAATTACAGCAATAATAACAAATAAAGATTTGCCACCTCTTAATATAAAGTAAATTAAAGACGTTTTTCTGTTGCTGTTTTTCCGTTTCGTTTGGAATTCACGGCAGTGCATATGTACCGAGGCTATTTACTCTCAGTTTGTTGTAGTAAATCAAGATGTTGAGTGTTGGTTTCCAGGACAAACTCGCATTTTCGTACGTGTATTAATTGATTGTTCGTTTGTTTTATAATTGTTTGTTTTATATTTCAATATTTGAATGCCTTGACGAAAGAGAGTAGTGTGTTAATATAGGTGTATTAATTTTGTAGTTACTCCTGAAGAAGTTATAAAACGATAACGAAATATTGAGTTTTAAAGAAGAAAAGAGTTTTATTTACAGTCCAGACCGATTCCCGATAATCATATATATATGTTATATATATATATATATATATATATATATATATATATATATATATATATATATATATATATATATATATATATCAGATTGATGCACGGTCAATAACATATCACCAAATCTTTATATATATATATATATATATATATATATATATATATATATATATATATATATATATATATGAGGGTCATTCAATAAGTAAAGAGGCAAATAGCTTTAGCTTAAGAACTGTTTATTGGATTGGTATAAAATTTGGCCCAATTTTCGACATAATCCCCCCCAAGGTTAATATACTTGTCCCATTTTTCTGCTAGCTTCTTAATTCCTGTGGCAAGGAATTCTTTCAGTTGACATCGAAGCCACTCTTGCACTTTTTCCTTCACTTCTTCATTGTCAGTGAACCTCTTTCCACGTAGGGCATTTTTGAGAGGTCCGAACAGGTAAAAATCACACGCAGTCACGCCTAGGCTGTAGGCGGGATAAGGCGAAATCTCCCAACCCAGTTCTTGAAGCTTTTCTTGGGTAAGCGGACATTTAAATGGTTCTGAATAATATTGTGAACTGTTCCGACGCTTACTCCGACCTCCTGAGCTATCAATTTAACAGTAATTCTTCTGTTACCACGAATAAGCCCATCAATTCTCCATTTCAACGAGGGGCCGTCCACTTCGCAGCTCGTCACACACTCTTGTTTGGCCACTTTTGAACTAATCTATCCAGTTGTAAATGTTCACACGGTTCATGAAACTTTGTCCACACTGTAATAACATTCTAGAATACATTTTAGTTGGCTTAACACCTCCTGTTACTAAAAATCTGATGACAGAATGCTGCTCTTCTAAACTGCAGCCTTTCAGTGGACTCGCCGTGGTAAACTGGATATTTTGAGGTTATGTTTACATTACATGATCGAAAACTTATCACAAGGTTGCCAACTTGGTTTCGTTGAATGGCTTTAAGCTGAAACCACTCGTCTCTTTCTGTATATATATATATATATATATATATATATATATATATATATATATATATATATATATATATATATACATATATATATATATATATATATATATATATATATATATATATATATATATATATATATATATATATATATATATATATATATATATATATATATATATATATATATATATATATACAATTTTGTGGTCTTCTCAGGTGATTCTTGTTTTGCAGTGTTTTACGGTAGTTATTTGTAATTGTTAAAATCGATTTTATGGACTGTCGCTAGTTGTTGTTGTTAGATGACTAATACAGTTTAGCTAAGTTTATGTTCTTTGAGCCTTGCAGATATCCTTCTGTTGATTTGCCCTTTGTATGCCTCATTGCAACTAGCACATATAATGCTATATACACCCTGGTTTTTTAACTTTATTTAATCCTTTGAACTTCCGAGTGATGATCATTTGATCATATATAGGTTTGTAGGAGTGTGTGCTATCGTAGAAGTCGTCGGATTCGGTGTGTAGTTCTTTTGAGACAGAGAAGTGTGTGTAATAAACGTTGCCACATTCACCATCAGAAAGATTCAACAGCTACCGATATTATTTTTTTTTATGTTCAGTACAGAGATACATATTGTCTAAGTCTAAATCATTTTAAGTAACATTTTGAAAAGTAGTTTACTCCATGATATCATTTATTTGTTTACATGTATTTTATGCTAAATATTTTATTTTAAAAATCAATTTTTATTTATTTACTTAAGGCAAAGCTGTCAACGTTATTAAAACTGAAGGTTGGTTTTTATTATTAACACTTGGCGGCCATTTTAATCGACATTGTTGCCACAATGTTGTGAGAATATATACTAATTTTAAATAAACAAATATTGATAATTATAAGTAGTTTCTTTTATCTAAATTTAAATAATGTGGTTTAAAAGATAAAAGCTTTTTTTAGTAATTAAAAGTTTTGCTAATAAATCAATAGCATAAAATTTACATTCATAATGTTGACAGTTATGAGTAGATAAAGGGAAGCTAGTATAGAAATGTGTAAGCGGTTGTGCTCCAATGGACTGTTAAAGTCGAAAATGTGATTTTTCAGGTACCACTACCTCGAGAACAATTTAATTTAGGTATAGGTGTGTGGATTCCCGGACATCATGGTAGGAAAAGCAATAGCATGATTAAGCTCCCAGGCTGAAAAAATTCCAAAGATAAAAGAATTCCCATTAAGATCTTTGGGCGAAGATTGATTAGGGATATCGAAACCTTAGAGCAGATTTTTGTAAAGTTATTTTTTACACTCGAATATCAATTTAGTGCATCAACAAATTGATGGCGACTATCTTTCATCGGCTACAAAATCTATTCAAAATGAAATTTTTCCCGCCTCATTGTCATTTTATAGTACCATCTTTTAGCTTTAAAACGAAGCATAATACTTCAACCTACATCAACATGCTCCGTTCATTAATTTTTTTGCATTTCAACTGAAACAAATGCGGGTGAGGCGGAAAAAGCGGTTTGAGTGGTAACGTTGTATCGTACAGGACAGGAAAATTGACTGTAGAGGCTTTGAGAGGGAGAAAAACGAAGGTGCTTTGCCTTTAGTAAGATCAAAGGAGCTTGATCCTGGTTAGACTGATAGTTATGAGTTTCATCAACAACAGTTGATTTATGTGAGTGTCCTACTTGAGGGAAAAAGACTATTTACTGGCAGTGGGACGATTATAGTAGAGTATCATATGCGTGACTCTACAAGATAAAAATAAACCCGGCCAAGTGCAAGTCGGACTTGCGCAATTAGTGTTCCGTATGGTGATTGCTTTTAAAATGAAATAAAATCCCTACCTACGTAACGAGGTCCCTGACATGTATATATCCTATGATCTAAATATATATTTTCACGTTTTTTCTTAGTCAATAATGTATAGTAGTTATAGCATTTTAGCTACCTAACAGCCAATAAATCAATCTAGCTCAACCTAGGATCTAGTAATAAAAATGTAAAACAAATATTTACTACCTAAATATTTACTTAATTATAACCAAATAAAATAAAATCCTTTTGTCTTGGTACAGGAGCGACGCGCGAGTAGTAATGTTTTTTTTTATTCTTCACCTCCCCGCCTGAGTAGGAATTTTATATTCTAAGGATATCGGCGAGGATGTCGTAATCCCCGTCAACGTTATCCATGTGCCGAAACATACTGTATTTCATAGCATCTTTGTGTGCGTGTACTGAAAAGTATATTAACAAAACCTCCACCATATTATCAAGTCACATAGTGCACACATAATGCACTCGTGATAATTTTCACTCAATCTTCATTTTATCAAGAACATTCCAGAATTTTTTAAAAAATGTTTGATTAGTATTTTTCAAGCGATTTATGTCAATTTTTTTAAAATAACACAAAGAAAAGTGTACTCAAGTAATATACAGTTTTGAACTCGTGTTTTCACAAGCTTTCATTTGACACCCCACTTGATGACTTAGAAAAAAAAATTTCACTTGCGATTTCACACCCTCAAACTAACCCCTTAAGTCAAAATTTTACTTTCCAAACTGCATGGCTCTGATTGGGCCATCAATTCCTATATTAGTGCCAAATTTCAACTTTCGATGTCAAATAGTCTCGTAAAAAATCGAGTGTGACTTACAGACAAACAGACACTGAAGTGATCCACAAGTGTTCCGTACGGAATACTAAAAAGACTTTGGGAAATTCTCCCTGATGCGGAGTATTCTCGTCTTGGACCTGGCTGATTCTCAGTTCGAGTTAACTAAGCAGATGAAAAAGAGCCTCGATCAATTCATCTCATTGAAGCAACAGTCACTGAAATGCGGCAATTGCTTGAAACATGGCAATATGTGTAGAAAGCGAAAGAGATTATTTGAATACAGAGTTTGCATTATTTTTTTTTTTTCATGAATAAATGTCAAAGCTGGTCTAGAATTAATTATAAGGTATATTTATTGCTAGCTAAGCTACGTGTACGGCAGGGTTTCCTATACAATTAGCTAATAATACTAGAACTGCCCTGTAATTTTCGTCGCTTGTTTTATATTCTTGGATGGAGATATAAGAGTAGCAATTTTCCAAGAAGTAATCAAAATAAAATCTTAAAAAATCTCACTAATTAAAGTTCTTTAACCCTTTAATTCATTATCTTGACAATTGTTTAAGATTTCCTGTCATAATTTAGTTTTGAGTGACACTCCATTTTTTTTGTTATCCGTTATCAGACAATCACAATATGCGTAAACGCTTTCGCAGATATTTCAGATAAAATACGTAAAAGATATCATGACACGACGTTAATTTAAAAGTGAGTTAAAAAAAACCTCGTTTCAACTAGATATTGGTGATTTTGGAAACATGCCAGTGTCGGTCTGGTGCGTTAGTAATTTAACTTACGGAAAAATAGCTACTTTATGAACAAGTGATAAACATTTACCCTGAATTAATAGTAATTTTATACGTGATAGTAGTTACAAGTATTTACCAACAACAGTGGATCGTGGGGAGAAAATCCAGGGTTGAGAAATTACATTTTTGGATTCTGTGAAAATCACGCGAGGGATAAATAGGGACTCTATACATAAAACCTGCTTCTTATAGTTGAAAATCAATAACTGGAGAAAACCTATAAAAAAAAGAACTTCTCCAAGAAAAATTCGATTACAAAACTTACCACCGAAGAAGAAGATAATAAATTTCACCTTCTTTAGAAATGGATGACAGGAGGGGGGAGGCGGGGAAGTTTCTCAAAAAAAAACTCTCTTTTATTATGAAACTTTCCAGGTTTACACCTTCCCCAGAATCATAAAAAAGGTCAATGACCAAGAAAGGAACAATAAACAAGAAAAGTTCTACTGGGAAGCAACGAACCTCCCTAGAAAGATCTGATCCGCAGGAGTGCCACCTCTTTTCAGTGCTGTCAATAATGAATAGAAAATAAAAATTTTAATTAATCAACAAATATATTAATTATTTTAATTCCAGTTACGTACAGATGAACTAAGATGGCAATTTTTAAAATATATCTTTTCTCGATTTGTGTATATGTTTTGAAATCACTTCTATACAGCTGAAGAGATTTTTACGAAATTTAATCTGGAGCTACAGTAGATGCTACATTTTTTCTTTATACAAGGTGGATCAATAATGGCATTTGTTCTTCTTGAAGTTAGTGCGAATTCATACGAGGGCGTTATCTGTCTAACCATGAAAATGACGTCAAAAAAATTGCAGATTACTATTGCTGTACTAAGTATTTCAACAAAATTTTGGAATAATTCGTTAATTTGTGATAAAGGTTGCTTAGTAAAGCGAGATATTTTGCTGCGATTTATTTTTGATCGAATTTTTAAAGAAAGACCTCAGAGGATGAAAAATTTTCCACAGATGATAAATTAGAAGCCGCTGTAGTGTCGTTTTTAGAGGTGCAAACAAAAGATGTTTTTTGGATGGAATGAAACAACTTGAAATACGCTGGACTAAGTGTCTTGTACATTTTCTTGAGATTTTCATTCAAATATATTTCATATAAAGGTACGTTATCCGTATTAGGTTATAATTTGTTTAGGTGTTTCGGAGAAATAATTTTTGTTAACTGGCAATGTATGACGGAGGTGTTGGGAGCAAAGTAGTAAATAAACGGATGGAAGCCAGAAGTATTTACCAACAACAGTGGATCGTGGGGAGAAAATCCAGGGTTGAGAAATTACATTTTTGGATTCTGTGAAAATCACGCAAGGGATAAATACGGGCTCTATACATAAAACCTGCTTCTCATAGTTGAAAATCAATAACTGGAGAAAACCTATAAAAAAAAACTTCTCCAAGAAAAATTCGATTACAAAACTTACCACCGAAGAAGAAGATGATAAATTTCACCTTCTTTAGGAATGGATGACAGGAGGGGGGAGACGGGGAAGTTTCTCAAAAAAAACTCTCTTTTATTATGAAACCTTCCAGGTTTACACCTTCCCCAGAATCATAAAAAAAGTCAATGACCAAGAAGGGAACAATAAACAAGAAAAGTTCTACTGGGAAACAACGAACCTCCCTAGAAAGATCTGATCCGCAGGAGTGCCCCCGCCCTGTCCCTCACCTCTTTTCAGTGCTGTCAATAATGAATAGAAAATAAAAATTTAAATTAATCAACAAATATATTAATTATTTTAATTCCTGTTACGTACAGATGAACTAAGATGGCAATTTTTAAAATATATCTTTTCTCGATTTGTGTATATGTTCTGAAATCACTTCTATACAGCTGAAGAGATTTTTACGAAATTTAATCTGGAGCTACAGTAGATGCTACATTTTTTCTTTATACAAGGTGGATCAATAATGGCATTTGTTCTTCTTGAAGTTAGTGCGAATTCATACGAGGGCGTTATCTGTCTAACCATGAAAATGACGTCAAAAAAATTGCAGATTACTATTGCTGTACTAAGTATTTCAACAAAATTTTGGAATAATTCGTTGATTTGTGATAAAGGTTGCTTAGTAAAGCGAGATATTTTGCTGCGATTTATTTTTGATCGAATGTTTAAAGAAAGACCTCAGAGGATGAAAAATTTTCCACAGATGACAAATTAGAAGCCGCTGTAGTGTCGTTTTTAGAGGTGCAAACAAAAGATGTTTTTTGGATGGAATGAAACAAATTGAAATACACTGGACTAAGTGTCTTGTACATTTTCTTGAGATTTTCATCCAAATATATCTATAATATATATAAAATGCAACGTCTCTCTGTCTGTCTGTCTGTCTGTCCGTTAGTGCGCCTATCACTGAAGAACCACTTATCCGATTTACGTACTTTTTTTTTAAAACATACGTATGTTCTCTGGCCAGGTTATAGGCTATATTTTATTACGATAGGTAGCATAAGGAATGAGCAGTGATGTAAAATAGTGAATGATGTCGGAAATAAGTTTGCCGCTAGCGCGTGCCTTTGCAATACACAGCCTAAACCATTAAATATGGAACAATATTATGTAGCAAAGAATATCTGTAAGGTATAATCTATAATATATATAAAATGCAATGTCTCTCTGTCTGTCTGTCTGTCCATTAGTGCGTTTATCACGCGGGAACCACTTATCCGATTTACCTGTCTTTTTTTAAATTCATATATATATATTCTTTGGTCAGGTTTTATAATAATAATAATAATAATCTATATCTATAATACATATAAAATGCAATGTTTATCTGTCTGTCCGTTAATGCGCTTATCCCTCGAGAACCACTTATCCGATTTATGTGATTTTTTAAATTCATACATATGTTCTCTGACCAGGTTATAGGTATATATTTGATTACATCTATAATATATATAAAATGCAACGTATCACTGTCTGTCGTTAGAGCGCTTATCACTGGAGAACCACTTATCCGATTTTCGTACTTTTTTTTTTTTAAAGATACATGTTCTCCGGCCAGGTTATAGGCTATATTTTATTATGATAGGTAGTATAAGGAATGAGCAGTGACAATAATAGTAAATGAAGTCGGACAAAGTTTGCCGCTAGCGCGTTCTCTTGCAATACACAGTCCAAACCATTAAATATGGAACAATATTATGTAGCAGAGAATATCTATAATATATATAAAATGCAATGTCTCTCCGTCCGTCTGTCTGTCTGTCCGTCCGTTAGTGTGCTTATCACTGGAGAACCACTTATCTGATTTACGTGCTTTTTTTTTTAAAACATACGTATGTTCTCTGGCCAGGTTATATGATATATTTTATTAGGTAACGTAAGGAATAAGCAGTGACGATAATAGTGAATCAAGTCGGAGAAAAGTTTGCCGCTAGCGCGTTCTCTTGCAATACACTCCCTAAAGCATTAAATATGGAACAATATCATGTAGCAAAGAATACAATATATATAAAATGCAATGTCTCTCTGTCTGTCTGTCTGTCCGTTGGTGCGCTTATCACTCGAGAACCACTTATCCGATTTACGTGTTTTTATAAATTTATATATATGTTCTATATAATTCGATATAAACCTAGATAATGGGAGATAATGGGAGATAAGGAGAAATAATAGGAGATAAGTCGAGATAAGCGTCGATAATGGGAGATAAGGTGAGATAATGGGAGATAAGTATAAATAATGGGAGATAAGGAGAGATAATGGGAGATAAGCAGAGATAAGTTTAGATAATGGGAGTTATGGTGAGATAATGGGAGATAAGGAGAAATAATGGGAGATAAGGAGAAATAATGGGAGATATTTTATTACGTTGGGTAACATAGGGAATAAGCAGTGACGATAGTAGTGAATCAAGTCCACGCGAGCGGAGCCGCGGGCCCGGCTAGTTTCATATAAAGGTACGTTGTCGGTATTAGGTTATAATTTGTTTAGGTGTTTCGGAGAAATAATTTTTGTTAACTGGCAATGTATGACGGAGGTGTTGGGAGCAAAGTAGTAAATAAACGGATGGAAGCCAGATGCTCATTACTTCATAAAAGTAGTGCTTATTCCCACGGTGCTGCATCTAAAGCTTTGTAGAAATTAAATATTTCAGTAAGTGCGTATAGACTGAAAATCTTACAAAAAATAGTCTTTTTCGACTCCAAGGTACTCAACGGTCCATGGAACAACAAATATTAGGTGTTAGTTTAGGAGAACACATTAAAAGCGAGGATATCAGATGAACAACAAGAATTACAGATATCAACGAAAGAGTAGCAAAATTAAAGTGGCAGAGGGCGGGGCATATACGAGGCTGGTTTGAAAAGTCCGTGCAAAAATAAAAACTACTTATGTGTTTGGGGTAAACCTTTTTTATTTTTCGACATAGTCTCCTTTTAGGCTTATACACTTCGTCCAACGATGTTCTAGTTTGTTGATCCCTTCCGAATAATAGGATTTGTCCAAGTCTGCAAAATATCCATTAGTGTCTGCAATCACCTCCTCGTTTGAATAAAATCCTTGTCCCGCCAGCCATTTCTTCAAATTGGGGAACAAATAGTAGTCCGAGGGAGCCAAGTCTGGAGAATAGGGGGATGTGAAACGAGTTGGAATCCTATTTCCATTAATTTTGCGGCCACAACTGCTGAGGTGTGTGCTGGTGCGTTGTCGTGATGGAAAAGGACTTTCTTGTGGGCCAATCGCGGGCATTTTTCTTGCAGCTCGGTTTTCAAAAGGTCCAATAACGATTAATATTATTCACCTGTAATAGTTTTACCCTTTTCCAGATAGTCGATGAGAATTATCCCTTGCGAATCCCAAAAGACAGTCGCCATAACCTTTCCGGCCGAAGGAACGGTCTTCGCCTTTTTTGGTGCAGATTCCCCCTTGGTAACCCATTGTTTAGATTGTTGTTGGGTCTCAGGAGTATAGTAATGTATCCATGTTTCATCCACAGTGACGAAACGACGCTTAAAGTCCTCCGGATTCTTCTGGAACAGCTGCAAACCATCCTTGCAACACTTCACACGATTCCGTTTTTGGTCAAGCTTAAGCAATCGCGGCACCCATCTTGCGGATAGCTTTCTCATGTCCAAATGTTGCAAAATATTATGTACCCGTTCAGTCGAGATGCCCACAGCACTAGCAATCTCACGCACCTTAACTCTTCTGTCATCCATCACCATATCATGGATTTGATCAATGATTTCTGGAGTCGTAACCTCCACAGGCCGTCCAGAACGTTCAGCGTCACTTGTGCCCATATGGCCAGTCCGAAAATTTTGAAACCACTTATAAACTGTTCTAATCGAAGGTGCAGAGTCACCATAATGTTTATCAAGCTTCTCTTTAGTCTCCTGAGGCGTTTTGCCTTTCATAAAGTAATGTTTAATCACCACACGAAATTCTTTTTCGTCCATTTATTGAAAATCACTCGACTTCCTTGATTCACACGAATGCCAAACACAAAGAAATAGACCAATATGGCTGAAACTTGGTGTGCGTTCATTCAAGAGATGCTACTAACTAAACATGACCTCGATACGCGCCGGTGGTGCCATCTCTCGGACTTTGGACGGACTTCTCAAACCAGCCTCGTAGTTAGAACGAATGATAGTTGATGGGCAACAAAATTATTTAAATGGAGACCTTGAGAGAGCAGATGAAGTATCGGAAGACCAATGAAAAGATGGACTGATGATATGAGGTTCATAGCAGGCAGCAGATGGCTCCATCTTGGACAGGATAAAAACAGTGGAGAAACAGTGGCTTATAAAGAAGAAGAAGTATTTCTTCTAATTTACTATTTAATAGAGGATTCTACAAATTTGGTCGCCTGATTTCCACATCGAATTTCTTAGAAATTTGTAAAAAATGAACTGATTTTGTTTCATTTATGAGTAGAAAGACCTAAATCGTTTTACAAATCTTCTATTTCCACTAAATTCACACAGAATTGTGTAGGATTTTCTAAGTAGTAACACTAACTGAAAACGTCATTAAGAAAATATGTAAAGTCTGCTCCTACAATTTATGCAAAAATGCCCAAATGGATTTCGCAGTACTGATGAGTACTAAGAGTACGAAACAAGTATCTGTTTGCTACTATCGTATTAAAATCATTTATTATTGTTATTATTATTATGTAATATCAGTATATAAAATGTCGTGATTTCAAAATAATTTGCTTTTCCTTAGTGGAAGCTAAATGCAACTTTTAGAATACCAAGGGTAGAATAAGAGGGGAGTAACACTTTTTAACAAAAAATACAAAATTTGAATCACAACTTTGTGGCCCAGATTTTGTACGAAGGTGGATAAAGATAGCTTTACCAAAATCAAGAACAAATAGTGCCTTTTTCTATTTTTTCAATAATATTTATAACAAATTTTGGGAAAAACTAAAAATTTGTTTCTTCAAGTTTTGCGTTAATATTTTTGTAAAAACCTGAAAATCCAAAAATCACGGAATTATAATTTATTATGCTGCGATTTACCTAATTCTACCTGATCAACTTCAGAAAAAACGGCGGCAGCAAAACACCATTTTAAACAAAAATACTTAGAGAAACAACCAAACAAAAACCAACAGGTTGATAAAATATGCAATAAACAGAAAACTAACCTAGACAATAGTAAATTTATAGATCCCTATATCCAATTAGATTTTCTCAAACAGCACGCACGCACGAAAAATAGCGATTTAGCCGTGTGTACTTTCAACTGTTTTAACATTAATATTAAGCACTGTTTATTCAACTGTTCCGATGAACATCCTGTCGTCGGCAAACAAAACAACAGAGATTTTAATTGAAAATTTTGATTGCGATTGTTTTCTTGATTGATAAATTAAAAGGATCGAGTTAGCCGGGTTTGAAACGCGATGTTCGCGTATCAAAGCTGGGAGATGTTGGATCGTAACTGGCTGTGCTCACCGAGCAGAGCAGCCCGGGCTGCTAGGCCTGAGTGCGGCGTTGCCGTCGTTTCTCTTGGAAAAGTTTTTTTTCGTTAATGTTGGCTATAGTAAAGTGAAAACTATTTATGGCCATCAGGTGAGGGGGTAGTTGGACCGGGAGATGGCCTGGGGATTTACACCTGGGGATGGTGAATGCAGAGGCGGAGCTGTAGCTTCCTGGAAATTTTAATCTGTGGAAGGAGTGATCTTGGTTAGTGTTTGAAATGGATGATAAGAGATAATTGATGAAACCAGGGAAGCACACAGTCAAATACTCCAAAATTTTACAAAGTCAACTCAACCTCTTGCAAGATCAAACCGTATTATTGCAGCAATTTCTATTAAGTTGTCTAACTTGCTAGATGAACTCTTTGTTTTAGATTCGATTATAGATTTCCAAGGAAGGAATTTCTCCTTCTTACTAAATGTATCAATGTATCAATTCCAGCTGATACCTAAGAGAGACAAAATACCACGCCCAACAATTATCGATCAGTCCCATTGCCCGCAATAATAGCGAAGGTTATGGAAAATGCTTTTAAACAACATCTTTTAAACTATCAAAACGGAATTAATGTTCTCAGCAATTAGTAATATGGTTCTCGTAAGTAAACATTACGAACTCTTCTAAACTATATCAGGTATCTTCAAAACAACGCAATTAGGAATCCTTCTGTAATAGTGGATCAGATTCTCTGGAAACGACACAAATAAAATTTGAAAGAATTAAATCGAGAAACTCATTAGGCGTGATGGAAATTTTGTTATGTCAATTTTTGGCTCTTCAACTGGATTTTCATATAGGTTAAGAATATTAAAGTCACCCGCAATTAATACATTGTTATTGTACATAAAGTGAAGTACTTCAATGCATCAAACAATGAATTTAATTTTTGTTGAGAAGTATTTAGAGGTATGTAGATAACAAATACGAGTAATGTTACCTAACACACCATACAATCCGTACAACCAACTATACCTATGTTAGTGACATTGTTGCAAACGACCTGAAGATCAATTCGTGATGCATTATATTTATTATTCACAGTTACCTTTAAGGACCAGACCCAATCTAATAAGGTTTCTATCACAGCGAAACAAAGAATATCTGTTGTCAAATAGTTCACTTGAGTACACATTTTTTTGAATCCAACTTTCCGAAACTGCGCCAGGTAGTAATTAGAACTGCAAACCTTCTTCTTCTTCTTCTTTCTTATATGGTGTGTCATATAAGTAGGAATACTGTCTGTTTTATTCCCATTAGGTCTCTTTCGATGTGGACATTCAGCATTCCTTCTACCTTTTCGGAGGTCTGCCCCTAGTTCTTCTACAGCAAGGTTTAATGAGTTTAGCCCTTTTTACCAGTCTGTTGTCGTCCATCCGATCTACGTGTTTATTCCATTGTTTTCTTCTAATTCTGGTCCATTTGGATATTTCTTGGATCTTACTTAGTTCTTGTAGATTCTTGTTGCGGATTCTGTCGTTGATAGTTTTTCCATGTATGTCCCTAATCACCTTCATTTGTGTTGTCCTCATCATTTGTGCTATTTTACATGTGTCAACTCTTGTTTCTACTGCATATGTGAGGATCGGTCTCACTGCTCTCTTGTATATTCATATTTTACTTTCCACTGTGAAGTATTTATTGTTCCAGACTATATCCGTCAAACAACCTGTTATAAGTGATGCCTTCATAGATTGTTTTTTTACTTCCCTGTTTAAGTCCCTGTTACATTTTAATACAGACAGGATACATCTATAATGGAAGACGAGAAAATCCTGTTAGACAACTTATTTAGTTTAAATTTTTTGTCCCTTTTGGCAACCCACTGAAATATTTTATTTTAAGATTAGATTTGCCATTTTGTACCCGAGAGTCTAAGATTGCTTCAGTTTTTTATACTCTTCGATTTGGTTCGGTATTATGTAAGAACTAGCAAAGACCTCCTTGTAGACTACTAGCTTTCTTAATTCTCTTGCGTTACGGACAACGGCTTTAACATCATCCTTTGTAGGTCTAGTTTTCGCTGAATTCTCCCAACCTACTTGAAAAACCTTTATTTTAGCTACTCTGATATCAGAGTAAGCTTTTAGTATTATATCAGTAGAAGCAACAGTATCCAACTGGTATCTAAGGGAGGTTCCTCACGTAAGCCAAAAATCATAAAGTGATTCTGACGCCGGTATTTTTCGTCAAGCGTTTTAAAAATTTCATTAAAACTGCATTGATGGTTGTTTTAGATATATTATTTTCTGTGTTGTCTTATCTCTGCAATTTCTGATTTAAGTTCGGCATTAGTTTTTATTTAGTCTTCATATCTGGCAAGTAGAAGTTTGTGCTGGGATTTTATGTCCGTTTGTTTGTCCACAATATCCTCTAGTGATATCTGAGTTCCAGAATTCCTAGAAAGTAGATGGCGTTAAAAAGCTATAGCAGAGTAACTACTTAAAAATAAGGATATTTTTCTAGAATTTTTTTAAAGAAAACTACTGCATCAAATATTCTAAAATGTTAGGTACTTATTTGCTATATGTTTACAAATACACACAAAATTTTTCCAATCGAAATATTGAAATTTACGGGATTTGCGCTCCAGTAAAGAGACAGGTGAAAAAAAATTGCTCCGCTGCTGCCATGATTGACGCCTCCACATTGCTTGGAATAAAAAAAAAAAAAACAAAATGATCATTAAAATCGATACAATTTCTCCATGGATTTTAAAAAATATTGAAAATTATAAGAATGGCGGCGTTTAGAAAAAAAAGTGTCCATTTTTTGCATGCCAAATTGATATTTTGGGTTCATTGTACTACAAAACATGTCTTTAACGTGCAAAAAAAATTTAAATCGACACGATAAATTATTTTCCAATTACAGCTGCAGTAAATTTTAAAAATGCAGTTTCAAGAAAGATGCCTTTAAAGAATGACGAAATTATACACATAAATAATGATTTCTTGCCACGTACCTACCTTTGAGACGATTTTGAGTTTAATGAGGAATAAGATGTTTAATTTTCTCTTACGCGATGACGTCACGGCATTGGCGACAGCTATATTTTCAAAAATAAACATTGGCCGACTTTGATACTTCGACCTCTTATTCATATACATATAGAAGCATCAAAATACGTAAAAAATCGATTTTTTGAAATTATCACACTGGTATAGCCCCTTAACAAAAACCTAAGAAATTCTGTATTATAGGGTCAGGAAAAAAGTAAAAAATAAACGCTACACAAGTACAAGCGGCAGTTAGGCACCCGGCTTTCTGAATCAAGTTATACTTAAGTCAATATTTTCCTTATAATGTAATTATTTTCCTGCTCTATTTTTTCAGATACGCACTAAAATACTTATTATATTTTCTGTAACACTGCTGTAATTAAATACATTAAAAAATTTTCAATTATAGTAAATATAAATTAAATAATGATTGCTTTAATAACAAGTAGGATACTGTTCTGAACATAGATATGTCATTAAATTTATTTCGTATCACTAGTTGGACTAATTACTTTATTATATTTAATGATAGTACAGAAATACGACATAATCAATATCAAATATTAATTCAATGAATCTCATTAGTGATTTAAATTACTATTACTTGTGTTGTAAATATAGTCCTTTACAGAAGTATCACCAGTATATCATTTATACCATTTATATTTGGAGTGTAGTTGATGTATATCCAACAAATCTTGTATAATATCCCTCGGTTGGTATAAGGGTACCTAGCATTAGGGAACTCAAGTAAAAGAATTGAAAAAATATTATCATTACAGACAGAGGTTTTTGTTGCAAGAATGAAATATGTCAATATGGCTTTCGTAAAAATAGATCAACAGGAGATCTTCTGACTTATGTAACACACGTTTGGAACAACGCAATTGAACACTTTGGAGAATCTCGAGCGGTTGCTCTTGACATATCCAAGGCATTCGACCGTGTTTGGCACGATGGGCTGTTGACTAAGCTACGCTCTTATGGTATGTCTGAAAAGTTCTGTTTGTGGCTCTCATGTTTTCTCAGAGAGCGTTCTTTACGAGTGGCAGTCGATGGATTTATTTCTAACACCTTCACTATCAACGCCGGTATATCTCAAGGCTCCATACTGTCTTCTACTCTTTTTCTCATTTACATTAACGATCTGCTGGAAAAGACCGAGAATCCAATCTACAGCTTTGTAGATGATAGTACGCTTATCTCTTCATTCACTTTGAACGCTCGGACATTGGCTACTCAGACAGCAGAAGTCATTCAACTTAACAAAGACCTGGAAGAAATTTTATCTTGGGGTGACAGTAACCAAGTGGAATTTAACGCTACAAAAACCCAGGCGCCAATTTTTTCTAAAAAAGTTAACGTTGCTGGACCCGACATAGTTATGTCGGGGCCCTCCATTTCTCTAACATCGTCACTCAATTTGTGGGGCGTTAATTTGGAAGCAAATATGTCCTGGCATGAACATGTTGCACGCATAGCAAGGAGAGCTTCTCAAAAGTTGGGAGTATTATTTCGAACCAGAAAGCTTTACACTCCACAACTACTGTTAATTCTTTACAAAGCTCAAATTCGACCAACTATGGAATACTGCTTCCATATTTGGGGCTCCGCTCCCAAACATACACTGCATCTGTTGGATTCTATTCAGAGAAGAGCTGTTCGTCTGATTGGAGACCCGGAACTGACCGGTGGCCTTGATTCGCTGGAACATCGAAGAACGCATCGCACACGTGTCGCTCCTGTAGCGGTTTAGGGACTTCATCCCTGCAGCACGTGTGCTAGACCCATAAGAAAAAATGTATTTCAAACAACAATAATTTCCTATTCGTTTAGAAATAATAACATTTAAATTAAATAAGTCCATAACTAAATAAACAGAAACATCTGCTTGGTTAATAATAATATGTCTAATATCTAATTAATAACTGAGCAAAGTCTATATTTCCGCAAATGTTTATTGTAATCCATCTGTCGAACCATCTCTACCAAAGGTCGTTCATTTACAAACTACAAATTAATAGAAGAATTTTTAGTAAAGACGAATTTATTTGTCGTAATGTGTGAGTCATCAATCCCTGCCCAGGAATAAAAATAAATAATAATTACTAAAATTGAAGACTAATATTTTGGAAATTATTTATTAGGGCTTATAATTGTGTAGCCTTTAATACAGAGTTAGTAAGCTTTGTGTCATGTATTGGCTTCTTGTCAGCTATAGCGTGTAGAAGTATTAGTTTTTGTTCTCCTTTCTGTCACTCTTATTTAAACTGATATGGCGACATGTATGTTCTGAGATCGTCCAAGAGAGTGTCAATTCTGTAAATGCTAGAAATTAAAATCTCGGAAAGAGTTTCCATTTTTTCACACAAAGTCGCACAAATTTATACTGAAAATTAAAGACAAATAATTCCGCAACTAATATTTAGGGTAAATCTAAATCATCCAGTGGAACAGAAGATCTGTAACTTTTAAATTTGATGTTTTGATAAGTTTTGGTCTCAATAATTTAGTACAGTTAAGTAAGTAAAGTACAGAGAACTAAGCAGAGAGGATACATTTGATTACATCCAATCATGGCACCTGACGAATCGTTAAGGAAAGATATTATGGCGCCCAGCGTAGAACAACATATATGAATAGCTACAGCAGAGTAAAAATAACATTATGGCGCTCAACACAGGACCAGCCGATGATGTAGCTCCTAAGTATCTAAGAGATAGTGGCGGTCTATTTGATATGAGTTATTGCTATTTGAGAGCCTTATTACCATGTAATTGGTGCAGAGAGTTTTATGGGGACTCGAGCGGTTACAGCTGATCTAACCAGTGCATTTGATCGCACTTAGATTGGTGACTTAAGTATTTATAGAATTGACTATAAATACTTGCACGAAAAGTGTTTGATGGATGTAGCTCACTTGATCCCTCCCGGACCGGTACATGCTAGAAAACATAAAAACATTCAGATGATATTCAGCTTGTAATATCACGTACCACTCTCTTTAAGAAATGTTCTATATGAAGAACCTCATCTCTTTGCAATTAACTACCCATGATGGTATTTCCCACCAAACAGAACCTGAAGCGATTAAAAACCATCATAAATCGCCACTTCCGCTGACGCGTCGCCCACGTAGCGGTTTAAAAGTTTCCTTGCTACACGTGTGCCGTACCCCTACAGAAAATTATGTAATGTTGAATGCAATATTTGTATTGAGATCTTATATAATAGTATTTGAAGGAATAATAGTATGGCGCCCAACATGGGGTTAAACAATTTTTACGACGCTCAACGTAAAACTCAAAGATATACCTCAATTAACTCAATATACAACGTGCGCAAAATAAATCACGTCACCAAATATAGCTTATACAAAAGTAAAAGTTTGTAGTGTCTTTATTATTTTAATAAATGAGAAGTACACAAAGAATTAGAACTCTGTAAGAGTGAAACTCAATTATTATAGTTTCAACGTGTCGTTGAGGGCAATATTTTTAGGGTTCCATCTATTAGTTCTCACTTATCCTATTTGAAAAGGTCCACAGAAGACCACTCAAGAAGTATTCTTAGTCTAGTGCAAAATAAAATCTTACCTTTTAATGCATGCAACCGACTTTTTGGTGCCACAATATATTGTATTCGAGAGAATTTTTAGTGGAAAAATAAATTAATTAGTAATTAAATAGTAATATTTAAAGTTTTGCAACAATACCTTGAATTTGTTAGAAACGTGAAATAATATTTATTATTATTTGATTTAACGTATTTGTCATAGCCGGGTGTATCTAGGAGATAAACAGAGTCGATTGAGATTTCGTTAAAGGCGAACGTCCGAATAATATTATAAAAAAGGGAAGAAAACAAACATATATACAGCATATCTTGTTATTTATTTCTAAGGTGCCAAAGAACTTTGCTATTACTAATCTTCACAGATTATTTATCATCTGTGGACCCTCTGATATCGTCTACACTATGGCAACGGTGTTCAGGTCTTAGTGATAAAACGAAAATCCGCTTATACGTTACGAACGACTACGTTGTCGTCCGCCCGCTACTGCTGCATACTGCATGTCCCGCTATTGCAGTATATAATCCTTAATTGTACATACGTCTACTTCCTGCTGAGTTTTTATTTTTGGAGATCCTAGAGATGCGCTATTTGACTTCATTAAGATTTATATTTTAAAAGCTCACTACAGTTTTTCGCTAAACAAAACAAGAATAAAATAAGGAAAGATACAGCTATTATGTAAGGAAAATGGAAATGTACAGGAAACTGTATTTTATGCCTCCCCTTCGGCCTCTCCCTAGTATCGTAGCCGAGAAAAAAAATGGCACGGCAACCTACAGGGTGTTTCTTAAGTTTTTTTTATTACTAACCTAAACTAACACCAGTAGAATTTTCAATCTATCCTACAGAAAGGGAATATTTCCTTTTTGCTGGAAATGTGCTACAATTGAGGCGATATCCAAAAAAAGTAAAAAGACTGTCAAACAACTACCGACCAACCGCATTGGTTTCAATTATATCCAAAGCTATGGAAAACGCTATCAATCAGCAATTTCGAACGGTTGCACTTGATATATCTAAGGCACTTGACCATGTTTGGCATGACGGATTGTTGGCTAAGCTACGCTCTTATGGTATGTCTCAAAAGTTTTGTTTGTCACCTCGTGTTTCTTTGGAGAGCGTTCTTTTACGAGTGGTTGTAGACGGATTTATATATATATATATATATATATATATATATATATATATATATATATATATATATATATATATATATATATATATATATATATATATCTATAATATATATAAAATGCAACGTCTCTCTGTCTGTCCGTTAGTGCGCCTATCATTGAAGAACCACTTATCCGATTTACGTTCTCTGGCCAGGTTATAGGCTATATTTTATTACGATAGGTAGCATAAGGAATGAGCAGTGACGTAAAATAGTGAATGATGTCGGAAATAAGTTTGCCGCTAGCGCGTGCCTTTGCAATACACAGCCTAAACCATTAAATATGGAACAATATTATGTAGCAAAGAATATCTGTAATGTATAATCTATAATATATATAAAATTCAATGTCTCTCTGTCTGTCTGTCCATTAGTGCGTTTATCACGCGGGAACCACTTATCCGATTTACCTGACTTTTTTAAATTCATACATATATTCTTTGGCCAGGTTATATAATAATAATAATAATCTATAATAATATATATAAAATGCAATGTTTGTCTGTCTGTCTGTCCGTTAATGCGCTTATCCCTTGAGAACCACTTATCCGATTTACGTGATTATTTAAATTCATACATATGTTCTCTGACCAGGTTATAGGTATATATTTTATTACACCTATAATATATATAAAATGCAACATATTTCTGTCTGTCTGTCTGTCCGTTAGTGGGCTTATCACCACTTATCCGATTTTCGTACTTTTTTTTTTTAAAAACATACATATGTTCTCCGGACAGGTTATAGGCTATATTTTATTATGATAGGTAGCATAAGGAATGAGCAGTGACAATAATAGTAAATGAAGTCGGACAAAGTTTACCGCTAGCGCGTTCTCTTGCAATACACAGTCCAAACCATTAAATATGGAACAATATTATGTAGCAAAGAATATCTATAATATACATAAAATGAAATGTCTCTCTGTCCGTCCGTCAGTCTGTCTGTCTGTCTGTCCGTTAGTGCGCTTATCACTGGAGAACCACTTATCCGATTTACGTACTTTTTTTTTAAAACATACATATGTTCTCTGGTCGGGTTATAGGCTATAGTTTATTATGATAGGTAGCATAAGGAATGAGCAGTGACGTAAAATAGTGAATGATGTCGGAAATAAGTTTGCCGCTAGCGCGTGCCTTTGCAATACACAGCTTAAACCATTAAATATGGAACAATATTATGTAGCAAAGAATATCTGTAATGTATAATCTATAATATATATAAAATGCAATGTCTCTCTGTCTGTCCATTAGTGCGTTTATCACGCGGGAACCACTTATCCGATTTACCTGTCTTTTTTAAATTCATACATATATTCTTTGGCCAGGTTATATAATAATAATAATAAACTATATCTACAATATATATAAAATGCAATGTTTGTCTGTCTCTCTGTCCGTTAATGCGCTTATCCCTTGAGAACCACTTATCCGATTTTCGTACTTTTTTTTTAAAACATACATATGTTCTCTGGCCAGGTTATAGGCTATATTTTATTACGATAGGTAGCATAAGGAATGAGCAGTGACAATAATAGTAAATGAAGTCGGATAAAGTTTACCGCTAGCGCGTTCTCTTGCGATACACAGTACAAACCATTAAATATGGAACAATATTATGTAACAGAGAATATCTATAATATATATAAAATGCAATGTCTCTCTGTCCGTCTGTCTGTCTGTCTGTCTGTCTGTCTGTCCGTCCGTTAGTGTGCTTATCACTGGAGAACCACTTATCCGATTTACGTGCTTTTTTTAAACATACGTATGTTCTCTGGTCAGGTTATATGATATATTTTATTAGGTGACATAAGAAATAAGCAGTGACGATAATAGTGAATCAAGTCGAAGAATATTTTGCCGCTAGCGCGTTCTCTTGCAATACACTCCCTAAAGTATTAAATATGGAACAATATCATGTAGCAAAGAATACAATATATATAAAATGCATCGTCTCGCTGTCTGTCTGTCTGTCCCTTAGTGCGCTTATCTCTCGAGAATTACGTGTTTTTATAAATTTATACAACTGTTCTATATAATTCGATATAAGCCTAGATAATGGGAGATAAGGTGAGATAATGGGAGATAAGGAGAAATAATGGGAGATAAGTCGAGATAAGCCTCGATAATGGGAGATAAGGTGAGATAATGGGAGATAAGTATAAATAATGGGAGATAAGGAGAGATAATGGGAGATAAGCTGAGATAAGTCTAGATAATGGGAGTTATGGTGAGATAATGGGAGATAAGGAGAAATAATGGGAGATAAGGAGAAATAATGGGAGATAAGTCGAGATAAGCCTAAATAATGGGAAATAAGGTGAGATAATGGGAGATAAGGAGAAATAATGGGAGATAAGGAGAAATACGAGTAATGGGCGATGAGCAGAGATAAGCCTAGATAATGGAAATTATGTAGAGATAACGGGAAATAAGGAGAGATATTGGGAGATAAGGAGAATTAATGGGAGATATTTTTATTACGTTGGGTAACATAAGGAATAAGCAGAGACGATAGTAGTGAATCAAGTCCACGCGAGCGGAGCCGCCCGGCTAGTATATATATATATATATATATATATATATATATATATATATATATATATATATATATATATATATATATATATATATATATATATATATACATGGCGTTGGTGAAGCAACTTAAGGCGAATCGAAAGATCCGCACTTCAGAAGTTCCCAAAGTGTTCTCTGTATTCGCCAGACCATCCCAAGACGCGTTCCTCCGTATCAAAGCTCATCAGTTGAGTTAAGTTCAGCAAATACAAAGAACACAATTTCAGTCCTTATCCGGGTACTAACGAAAAACCATGACAAAATAGATGCTTATTTTGCTTTGTTTGGAAAGACTTTAAATAAGTCCAGACAGAGTGCAGTATAAGCATCTATTTTATCGCCTAATGCGTCAATAATCGCCTGACATCTTCGAGGCATGCTGTCGATGAGATACTCTGCAGATTTTTCGAATCTCGTGAGACAACTGAGTCAAAGTCCTCAGAGTCTTTCCCCTGAGCTTTCTCTTTATAAGAGACTGAACGTTTTCAATAGGGTTGGCGTTCAGCGATTTGTGTGAACCACTCCAATGTCTTATCGTGGGCCCAAGCGAGCCGCTTCGCGACGTGATTTTCGCCCAGCAAAAGTTTCTTCAACGTGCTTCGGAATTTGACATTATGAGCACGAATGGTTTCAATTGAGGCGGTATCCAAAAAAAGTAAAAAGACTGTCAAACAACTACCGACCAGCCGCATTGGTTTCAATTATATCGAAAGCTATGGAAAACGCTATCAATCAGCAATTTCGAGCGGTTGCACTTGATATATCTGAGGCACTTGACCATGTTTGGCATGACGGATTGTTGGGTAAGCTAGGCTCTTATGGTATGTCTCAAAAGTTTTGTTTGTGACCCTCGTGTTTCTTTGGAGAGCGTTGTAGACGGATTTATATATATATATATATATATATATATATATATATATATATATATATATATATATATATATATATATATATATATATATATTTATTTATACATATATATATATATATATATATATATATATATATATATATATATATATAAAACCCGATTTTCTTAATTTTGCCGCTCCTTGACGCAGCGTCAATTTCGGGTCCCGAGAAAACAAAAACAAGATTCGTTTATCAACTTTCGGAGTGCCTTGCCTACCGAGCCACGTTTTGGCAAGTCGTCGACATTTTTCGTCTCGATTACTCACTTCTTCACAAACGACACCGATTTTTTAATATATTTAGCCACCACAGAATGTGTCATTTTAGGCCTCTTTGGATGGGAACAAAAAAAGACTGCCTCGACCCGACGAGCAAACAAGTCACTCATTTTGGATTTTATGTGATTTTGACGAAAGTTCGGAATCGGTTGATTCTTTTACTAAAATGTGTCGTAGACAAAGGTTCGCTCTACCGATTTTTTGTTGAATCTCTAAAATCGCATCTACCAAAAACGAATTATCACGGACATGTTCTTACTTGACAGACTGTATATATAACACGTAGGCTGAAAAGTTTTTAGTCTGACACATAGATGTCGTCCTTTTCAAAAATCCATATGATTTTTAGGAAGTACCAACCTTCAAACGATACGTGCCAAAATTTCATGACATTTTGAAGATTAGTTTGCAAGTTACAGTGGTTTTAGTGACGCTACTTTTGGTATTTTCAAAACAATTTAAAAAATCGTATTTCGTGTGTTGATTAAATACTGTTTTTTGATAGGAAAAAATACCGTTCAAGCAAAACAATGGATTGATAAGTGTTACGGGGGCTCTGCCGGAAAATTACTCATCATTTATTGGTATGCTGAATATAAACCGCGTACAGATACAAATGATGCTGAACGCTTGGGACGTCCAAAAGAGGTGGTTACACCGGAAAACATAAAAAAAATCCACAAAATTGTTTTGGATGATCCTAAAGTAAAATTGCTCGAGATAGCTGATACCCTAACGATATAAAGAGAACCTGTTGGTCATATTTTGGGCATGAGAAACCTCTGTTCGAAATGGGTACCGCGTTTGCTTACAGTCGACGAAAAACAACAACGTGTTGAGAGCTGTTTGGACCTGTTTAGGCGCAGCTGAGTGAACAGCAGCCGGTGAAAGCCGCCCGAAGGGACCAAAGACACAATGGTCGGCTGGGAAGGTTTTCGCCTCTATATTTTGGGATGCGCATGGAATAATTTTCAACGACTATGCTGAGAAGGGAAAAACCATCAATATCGAATAGTATATAAAGTTATTGGTGCGTTTGAAAGCAGAAATCGCAAAGAAACGGCCCCAAATAAACAAGAAAAAAGTGCTCTTTTATCAAGAAAATGCACCGTATCTCAAGTCAATGAACACGATGTCAAAATTGCATGAATTGAAGTTCGAATTGCTTCCTCAGCCACCGTATTCTCCAGATTTCACCCCCAGCGACTATTATCCATTCGCAGATCTCAAAAAAAACCTCGCGGGAAAGAGATTTGGCTCCAATGAAGAAGTTATCGCCGAAACTGAATCCTATTTTGAAGGCAAAGACAAATCCTTATCCAAGGAAGGTATAGAAATGTTAGAAAAGCGTTGGATTGATTAGATCGCTCTTGAAGGAGACTATATTGATGAATATAGTCGAAATTTGCATATATATATATATATATATATATAATATATATATATATATATATATATATATATATATATATATGTGTATATATATATATATATATATATATATATATATATATATATATATATATATATATAGATTTGATTTCTTGAATCTTTATGTAAATAAATCTTTTTGATGTATCTTGGGTTTTGGTTCATCAAATGAAAATCTTTGAGTTCTTTTAATTTTTTTTTTTATATTATTTTAACCTTTCGCCCCTGGTTTTGGGCATTTTCAAAAACAGTTTTATTTTGCCATGTCTCGAAAATAAGTGACTCAACACTAACCATCGACTGAAATACATCAATCACGGTCACTTATTTTCGAGACATGGCAAAATAAAACTGTTTTTGAAAATGCCCAAAACCAGGGGCGAAACGTCAAAATAATATAAAAAAAAAAAATTCAAAAGAACTCAAAGATTTTCATTTGATGAACCAAAACCCAAGATACATCAAAAAGATTTATATATATATATATATATATATATATATATATATATATATATATATATATATATATATATATATATATATATACTAGCCGGGCCCGCGGCTCCGCTCGCGTGGGCTTGATTCACTACTATCGTCACTGCTTATTCCTTATGTTACCCAACGTAATAAAATATCTCTCATTATTTCCCCTTATCTCCCAATATTTCTCCTTATCTCCCATTATCTCTACATAATTTCCATTATCTAGGCTTATCTCTGCTCATCTCCCATTATTTCTCCTTATCTCCCATTGTTTCTCCTTATCTCCCATTATCTCACCTTATTTCCCATTATCTAGGCTTATCTCGACTTATCTCGCAATATTTCTCCTTATCTCCCATTATTTCTCCTTATCTCCATTATTTCTCCTTATCTCCCATTACCTCACCATAACTCCCATTATCTAGACTTATCTCTGCTTACCTCCCATTATTTCTCCTTATCTCCCATTATTTCTAGTTATCTCCCATTGTCTCACCTTATCTCCCATTATCAAGGCTTATCTCGACTTATCTCCCATTATTTCTCCTTATCTCCCATTATCTCACCTTGTCTCCCATTATCTAGGCTTATATCGAATTATATAGAACATATGTATAAATTTATAAAAAACACGTAAATCGGATAAGTGGCTCTCGAGTGATAAGCGCACTAACGGACAGACAGAGAGACGCTGCATTTTTTATATATTATATTCTTTGCTACATGATATTGTTCCATATTTAATGCTTTAGGCAGTGTATTACAAGAGAACGTGCTAGCGGCATGTTTAAAAAAAAAGCACGTAAATAGGATAAGTGGTTCTCGCGAGATAAACGCATTAATGGATAGACAGACAGAGAGACATTGCATTTTATATATATATTATAGATTATAGATATTCTCTGCTACATAATATTGTTCCATATTTAATGGTTTAGGCTGTGTATTGCAAGAGAACGCGCTAGCGTCAAACTATTTTCCGACTTCATTCACTATTATGGTCACTGCTCATTCCTTATGCTACCTATCGTAATAAAATATAGCCTATAACCTGGCCAGAGTACATATGTATGTTTTAAAAAAAAGTACGTCAATCGGATAAGTGATTCTCCAGTGATAAGCGCACTAACGGACAGAGAGATCGACAGACAGACAGTATTACATTTTATATATATTATAGATATAGATTATTATTATACAACCTGGCCAAAGAATATATGAATGAATTTAAAAAAAGACACGTAAATCGGATAAGTGATTCTCGCGTGATAAACGCACTAATGGACAGACAGACAGACAGAGAGACATTGCATTTTATATATATATTATAGATTATAGATTATAGATATTCTCTGCTACATAATATTGTTCCATATTTAATGGTTTAGGCTGTGTATTGCAAGGGAATGCGCTAGCGGCAAACTTTTTTCCGACTTCATTCACTATTTTACGTCACTGCTCACTCCTTATGCTACCTATCGTAATAAAATATAGCCTATAACCTGGCCAAAGAACATATGTATGTTTTAAAAAAAAAGTACGTAAATCGGATAAGTGGTTCTCCAGTGATAAGCACACTAACGGACAGACAGACAGACAGACAGACAGAGAGACGTTGCATTTTATATATATATTACAGATATATATATTTATTTGCTTATACACAATATGAATATTAAGGATGATGGTAGAAAAGAGCATACTGTGAAGAACCATTACGATTTGTGTTATTGCGACGTATTAATTTTATGTATAACAGATATCGCGATATGACGTTTCACAAAACAGCTCCTTCGCCAAGTTCGAATCTTTTATATATGGGTGCATCTATAGACGCTGCGCGAAAATTTCGATATTTTGACCAGTTATAAAACAACATTTTAGACGATATTTTTGAACATATGTGTTTTTAAATTAGGTAAAAAAATCAATTTTTTTAAACTTTCGCCTTGTTGATCTCCCATTAAGTGAACGCAGCTCAGGGGAATTAAATGTTTTATTTTCTACTCAGTATACATCACCACTAGACCAAACACTATTTTTGCACACGACGCTCGTTTCGCTAACCATGTTAGCTTCATCAGGAGCGATAATTGACTATCAACGACTGTCAATCATCGCGCCTGATGAAGCTAACATGGTTAGCAAAACACGCGTCGAGCGTAAAAATAAAATGTTTGGTGTAGTGGTGATATACACTGAGAGTCATTGCGCCAAAGATTCCACATTCCTAACATAGTTTTATTTTCTATTTAAATTTCGGTTGTTTTTAGCCAGAGAATTACGAGTACTGCAATCTCGGCTTACCTATTCAGATTTGCATTCGTATGATTGATTATCCGAAATTGTTCATATTTAAATAATCGTTTACCTTACATCTAAAATCTTAAGGAGTACTATCACTAGAAAATTACATTATTTGTCCTAGATGTAACGACACGAATTTTTGACTTTTTGTGCCAATTCATTATAAAAATCAATTTTGTGGGAAAGAAAAATGAAAAGAAAAAGTGCTCATGACTTTAAGAAAAACTATGTCTGCCTCCGACCAAAATCTAGGACACAAAACCCGCTTCAATTATACATTTTCGTAAATAAATAGACCTGTGTCAAATACTGTCAAGGAGTATTCTATGCGTCGCTTTTACTATAGATATCTATTTTTTTGTGTTTTTAAATTTAGAGGTTAACTAAAAAAGTGTGCCAGGAAAAAAAATAGAAGAATAGGAATAAAACCAAGCAATAATCAAAGAGCAGAGATGTTGAGAAGTATTAGTAAGAGTATCTTTAACTTACCTTCTCGCTTTAATGCGGATTTCCTATAAACTTTGATGATTCTATTTACTGCAATCTTCAGTTCGTAGCACTGATAAATTTTACCCTTGAATGGATTCACAAATCACAACACAAAATACAGTATATAATACGTTTTTAAATTAGAAGTACCATATAATCCTTCTGTCTATCTGTCTGTCTGTCCGCGTGTCTGCCATACCCGATTTTCTCCGAAACTATTCGACACAGGAAGTTGAAATTTGGCATTAGTATAGCAACTGATGGCCTCATCAGAGCCGTGTAGTTTCGTAAGTTAAATTTTGACTTAAGGGGTTAGTTTTGGGAGTGAAATCAGAAGTGAAAAAAAAACTTTTTTTTCACCAGGTTCTTTGTATTATTTTTAATAAATTGCGAAAAAAATCGCTGTCCCCTTCTGATCTCAAAAATACCGATCAAAAAATTTTGAAAAAATTCTGGAATATCCTCCACAGGATGTAGATTGAATGGAAATTTATCACGAGTGCATTACCTTTAACAATTTATCTATAATATACATAAGATGCAACGTCTCTCTGTCTGTCTGCCTGTCTGTCCTTTAGTGCGCTTATCACTGGAGAACCACTTATCCGATTTACGTACTTTTTTTTAAAAAACATACATATGTTCTCTGGCCAGGTTATAGGCTATATTTTATTACGATGGGTAGCGTAATGAATGAAGAGTGACGATAATAGGGAATGAAGTCGAAAAAAAAGTTTGCCGCTAGCGCGTTCCCCTCGCAATACACAGCCTAAACCATTAAATATGGAACAATATTATATAGCAGAGAATATCTATAATCTATAATATATATAAAATGCAATCTCTTTGTCTGTCTGTCTGTCAATTAGTGTTTTTATCATGCGAGAACCACCTATCCGATTTACGTGTTTTTTTTTAAATTCATACATATATTCTTTGGCCAGGTTATATAATAATAATAATAATAATAATAATCTATATCTATAATATATATAAAATGCAACGTCTCTCTGTCTGTCTGTCTGTCCGTTAGTGCGCTTATCCTTCGAGAACCACTTATCCGATTTACGTGATTTTTTAAATTCATATATATGTTTCTCTGACCAGGTTATAGATATATATTTTATTACATCTATAATATATATAAAATGCAGCGTCTCTCTGTCTGTCTGTCTGTCTGTCTGTCTGTCCGTTAGTGCGCTTATCACTGGAGAACCACTTACCCGATTTACGTACTTTTTTTTTAAAACATACATATGTTCTCTGGCCAGGTTATAGGCTATATTTTATTACGATAGGTAGCAAAAGGAATAAGCAGTGACGATAATAGCGAATGAAGTCGGAAAAAAGTTTGCCACTAGCGCGTTTCCTTGCAATAAATACACAGCCTAAACCATTAAATATGGAACAATATTATATAGCAGAGAATATCTATAATCTATAATATATATAAAATACAATGTATCTCTGTCTGTCTGTTTGTCCATTAGTGCGTTTATCACGCGAGAACCACTTATCCAATTTACGTGTCTTTTTTTAAATACATACATATATTTTTTGGCCAGGTTATATAATAATAATAATAATCTATATCTATATTATATATAAAATGCAATGTCTCTCTGTCTGTCTGTCTGTCCGTTAGTGCGCTTATCCTTCGAGAACCACTTCTCCGATTTAAGTGATTTTTTAAATTCATACATATGTTCTCTGACCAGGTTATAGATATTTATATATATATATATATATATATATATATATATATATATATATATATATATATATATATATATATATATTATTACATCTATAATATATATAAAATGCAACATATCTCTGTCTGTCTGTCCGTTAGTGCTCTTATCACTGGAGAACCACTTATCCGATTTAGGTACTTTTTTTTTTAAAACATACGTATGTTCTCTGGCCAGGTTATCTATCTATAATATATATAAAATGCAACGTGTCTCTGTCTGTCTGTCTATCTGTCCGTTAGTGCGTTACGTACTTTTTTTTTAAAACATATATATGTTCTCTGGCCAGGTTATAGGATATATTTTATTGCGTTAGGTAACATAAAGAATAAGCAGTGACGATAATAGTGAATCAAGTCGGAAAAAAGGTTACCGTTAGCACGTTCTCTTACAATATACTGCCTAAACCATTAAATATGAAACAATATCATGTTGCAAAGAATATAATATATATAAAATGCAACGTCTCTCTGCCTGTCCGTTAATGCACTTATCACTTGAGAATCACTTATTCGGTTTACGTGTTTTTATAAATTTATACATATGATATGTTCTATATAATTCGATATAAGCCTAGATAATAGGAGATAAGGTGAGATAATGGGAGATAAGTATAAATAATGGAAGATAAGGAGAAATTATGGGAGATAAGCGGAGATAAGTCTAAGTAATGGGAGTTATGGTGAGATAATGGGAGATAAGGAGAAATAATGGGAGATAAGGAGAAATATTGCGAGATAAATCGAGATAAGCCTAGCTAATGGGAGATAAGGTGAGATAATGGGAGATAAGTTTAAATAATGGGAGATAAGCAGAGATAAGTGTAAGTAATGGGAGTTATGGTGATATATTGGGAGATAAGGAGAAATAATGGGAGATAAGGGGAAATAACGGCAGATATTTTATTACGTTAGGTAACATAAGGAATAAGCAGTGACGATAGTAGTGAATCAAGTCCACGCGAGCGGAGCCCGCGGGCACAGCTAGTCTATAATATATACAAAATGCAATGTATCTGTGTCTGCCTGTCTGTCCGTTAGTGCGCTTATCACTGGAGAACCACTTAGCCAATTTACCTGTTTTTATACATTTATATATATGTTCTATATAATTCGATATAAGCCTGGATAATGGGAGATAAGTATAAATAATAAGAGATAAGGAGAAATAATGGGAGATAAGCAGAGATTAGTCGAGATAATGGACCTTATGGTGAGATAATGGGAGGTAAGGAGAAATAATGGGAGATAAGGAGAAATATTGCGAGATAAGTCGAGATAAGCCTAGATAATGGGAGATAAGGTGAGATAATGGGAGATAAGGTGAGATAATGGGAGAAATAATGGGAGATAAGGAGAAATAATGGGAGATGAGCAGAGACAAGCCTAGATAATGGAAATTATGTAGAGAAAATGGGAGATAAGGAGAAATAATGAGAGATAAGGAGAAATAATAACAGATATTTTACATAGGTAACATAAGAAATAAGCAGTGATGATAGTAGTGAATCAAGTCTACGCGAGCGGAGCCGCGGGCACGGCTATCCTGGTATATAAAGGAAACAAAAGTTTCAAGGTCATCAGTTTTCAGTGAAGATCGGAAAAAAACTTGTTGAAAACTCATTTGTGGTGTATTTTGTTGTGTCACTGATCATTTTATACCGCCATAACAAAAATTTTTATTTTAAAAGCAATCAACATACGGAACACTAACTGCGCAAGTCCGACTTGCACTTAGCTGGTTTTTTTATATAGGCAGAATTTTTTTATTTTAACTATTAATTTTAGTACCTGTAATTAGGACACGACTTTTTGCAATATCTTGTATAAATGCATAACTTTCGTTTAAAAAAAAAAAAAATTTCACTGTCCCTTCTGTCAGACAAACTTTCCTTTCCAGAATAAAAAAGTATATATGAATAAAACTTAAACGAACGAATTTATTTATAGAAACGTTACAAAAGGCCCCTGACAGAGAAGATAATAGAAATAAAGTTATGATAAACTATCATGTGGCGAGATTCCAAAATGATCCACGCTATCTCCTGACGTTTATGAATTAATCCAACTGAGTTAATGCATCGGATAATGTCTCTATTTTGATTCAGCACAGTCAGCTACCGATTATTTTGTTTTTTTTTACTGTGACTATAATTAAACTGTTTTATTATACCAAATTGTAATTTTTTATTGACTACCTATTGAGCGAATGCAACTTGCTGAAGTTAAGGTGTTACCAGTAGACAAAGTATGTTACACATAACCTGGTTTTCCACCAAATCAATGATCCATTAGAAACGCCAGTGAGTGCGATAAGAACGGGTAGAAAATACTGGACAGAATGGCAACCCTAGGTTATCCAAAAAAAAAACTTTATTTAGCTTCCATGCAACACCACGAAAATACTGAATGATGAAAACATAATGTTGACATGAGGAATAATTAGAAGGTACTTTTTTAAAGATAACAGATGCCTCACGAAAATCATTAATTCGGCGCGTTATGTGGAGATAAAAAATTTTCTCGCCAGGTTTATCAAATTTCGATGGTTCTCACCAAAAAACCTAGTATCATACACTTCAAATACATATTTGCTAATTCAGAAATTTTCCGAATAAATTGATTTAAAAAAAAACATCTCAAAATTAAAGTTTACAATGAAAAATTCTTGCTCTCTGAAACAATTAAACCAATTTAAAAGAGGTGGCAGCCATTATAAAAATGACAAGCCTAACAGATCTATACTTAGGGGGCCATACCAGTGTGATAATTTCAAAAAAATCGATTTTTTTACATATTCGATGCTTCTATATGTATAGAATAAAAGGTCGAAGTATCAAAGTCAGCCTACGTTTTTTTTTTTGAAAATATAGCTGTTGTCAGACACAGCTGCTCGGAAGGCCATAAACTCGTTTTTGGAAGCGTAACGCGAACCGGAACAGGTACTAAAATTCCAATGCCGTGACGTCATCATGTAAGTGAAAGTTAAACATCTAATACTTCAGCGAACTTAGCATAATCACAAAGGCAGGTGCGTGGCAAGAGATCATTATTTATATATTACACGTTAGTCATTCTGTAAACGGGTTTTTCTCAAAACTGCATTTTTTTAATTTGCTGCCGCTGGTAAACAATTTATTGTACAGACTTAACTTTTTTACATGTTAAGGACATGTTTCTAACCATGGATTTTTTGATTGTACAAAAAATGTTAATTTGGCATGCAAAAAACGCGCTTTTTTTTCTAAACATTTTATTCTTATAATTTTTAATACTTCTTAAAATCCATAGTTGATGGTACGGAAAATTATCTCTATTTTAATGATCATTTTGTTTTTTTGTTATTCCAGGCAATGTGGAGGCGCCAATCACGGCAGCAATGGAACTATTTTTGTTCACCTGTCCCGTCATAAATCCCGTAAATTTCAATGTTTTGGTCGCAAAAAAAATGTTTTTTTATGGGTCTATCACACGTGCTGCAGGGAAGTCCCTAAAGCGCTCCAGGAGCGGCATGTGTGCGGAAAAAGCGATTCATGTTGTTCTTAAATCGCTGTAAATTGTACTCGGTAGGAAACACAGCGCTGGGCAAATTATTCCAAAGAGATGATATTCTCCATATAAAAGACAGCTTGAAAAGCGTTGTACGCGGAGTAACAAGCTAAACCTCATACGGATGCGAAGCACCAGCGCGACTTGTATTTCTAACATATACCGCTTTGGGAGGAATTAAGCAGGCTACATCCTTCGAACACTTTCCATGAAAATACTTGTAGAACAGACTCAAGTCGCCAGCCGTTCTTCGACATTCCAGCGAATCAAGGCCGCCGGTCAATTCCGGGTCTCCAATCAGACGGACAGCTCTTCTCTGAACAGAATCCAACAAATGCAGTGTATGTTTGGGAGCGGAGCCCCAAACGTGGGAGCAGTATTCTATAGTTGGTCGAATTTGAGCTTTGTAAAGAACAGTTGTTGTGGGGTGTAAATCTTTCTGGTTCGAAATAATATTCCCAACTTTTGAAAAGCTCTCCTTGCTATGCCTGCAACATGTTTATGCCAGGACATATTTGCTCCCAAACTAACGCCCAACAAATTGAGCGACGATGCTAGGGGAATGGAGTGCCCCGACAGAACTATGTCGGGTTCAGCAACGTTAACATTTTTAGAAAAAACTGCCGCCTGGGTTTTTGTAGCGTTAAATTCCACTTGGTTACTGTCACCCCAAGATAGAATTTCTTCCCGGTCTTTGTTAAGTTAAACGACCTCCTGCTGTCTGCAGATACTCGTCCGAGCAGCCAACGTCCGAGCGTTCAAGGTGAATGAAGAGACAAGCGTACTGTCATCTGCAAAGCTGTAGATTGGATTCCCGGTCTTTTCCACCAGATCGTTAATGTAAATGAGAAAGAGAGAAGGAGACAGTATGGGGCCCTGGGACACACCGGCGTTGATAGTGAAGGTGTTAGAAAGAAATCCGTCGACCACCACTCGTAAAGAACGCTCTCTGAGGAAACATGAGAGCCACAAACAGAACCTTTCAGACATACCATAAGAGCGTAACTTAGCCAACAGTCCATAGTGCCAAACACGGTCGAATGCCTTGGATATGTCAAAAGCAACCGCTCGAAATTTTCCAAAGTGTTCAATTGCGTTGTTCCAAACATGTGTTACATAAGTCAGAAGATCTCCTGTTGATCTATGTTTACGAAAACCATATTGGTGATCGCTAATAATATTGAATCGTTCAAGATATTTTAGAAGATGCTCATTGACAACCTTTTCCCTGATTTTTCGATATCATTAAAAGCAGTACGACTGGTCGGTAGTTATTTGGCAAAGTCTTCTTGCCTTTTTTCGGTATCGGCTGAACCGTGGCATATTTGCAGCAGGACGGAAATATTCCCTTTCTGTAGGATAGGTTAAAAAGTCTACAGAAAACTGGTATTAGTTCCCTTGCACAGTTTTTGAGAACTATGGCACTAACAGACAGACAGAGAGATAGAGAGACGTTGCATTTTATATATTATAGAAGATTATAGATAACCTGGTCAGAGAACATATGCATGTTTTTTAAAAAAAAAAGCACGTAAATCGGATAAGTATTTCTCCAGTGATGAGCGCACTAACGGAGAGAGACAGACAGGCAGAAAGAAAGACAGACAGACAGGCAGCGAGACGTTGCATTTTATATATATTATAGATGAAGGAAGTTGCAGGGGTAGGGGTCGAAAAAAATTTCTGTGGGTACAATAGTACTTTGAGAATTTGTTTTTTTTTATAAAGATATTGAACAATTTAAGGTGTAATTATTTACAGTGAAATACCTAAGGGGTCAAAAGAGTAGGGAGGAGGTTAGGGAGGTTGCTTCAAATATTTTGTTTTATACGTCTTTTTCAGTGTTCTTTGAGTAGAAGAATCTGAAAAAAATTGTTTTATTTTTTTTTATGGGTCTAGCACACATGGCAGGTATTCCGTCAGCGCCAGAAGCCTTTTTGGTGTCTAGCTTCATTAAAATACGCTTTATGATGCGCTGTCTGAAGACAACATCGGGCATCTTTGACTGCAATATGGGGATAGTAGGTGGTGTTTTTCCTTGGAAATCGACAGTAGAATGTGAAGCAAAGAGTTCAGCCAACAAGTTCGCTCTCTCAACAGGTGTGGTTGCAATGGAATTATCTGGCCGTGTGAGTGGTGGTATGGTGGATTTGGTAAAATTTTGACTAACTGCCTTAGCGACTGCCCAAAAGGACCTGGAATTGTTGGGACATGCGAGAAGTTTGTTTCTAATTCATTGATTGTGCGCATCCTTGGTTTCGTCGATAATTCCTTTGCATCTGTTCCGGGCACGAACAAAGGTGTTACGATTTATGGTGTTAGGATTTGTTAGGTTTTTATTTGTAACAAATAATAAATATGTACCCAAAATTTTAAAACATTTGATACTGTAGTTTTCTTTAAAAAAATTCTAGAAAGATATCCTTATTTTTAAGTAGTTACACTGGTATAGCCCCTTAAATCATTCGGTTAGAAGAAGGCCGAGAACGTTCATATCAGAGTTACAATATTTTTAAAAATAATTTGTTTGTTTTTACTAAAGATTAGAATATGCTTTACAGCTTGACTCTACACAAAATTATGATTACAACGTTGTATCTAGAACATTTTGAAAAAGTACTAAAAAATTAAATGAGATTAAATGCTTCTTAAATATTTCATAATTTCCATCCTGGAAGGGGCTCTTATAGTTTTATTTAGGTAGACAGAAAGTGTGTTCATAAATTCGAGGCCGTCAGATGTAAATACGAAAAATCTCCGGGGTAACATTTCTTGACCTTTCCGGAAAAGCTTCGATCATATTTTACAAAAACTCTTTCGTGAATGTTTTATTATATTGCTACTGTATACAGGGTTTAGCAAAAATATTACTTTTGGTATTTTAAAAACAATCCTTCTTTGTTTGTTCTTGTGGTTAACTATTTACTAATGGTATACGGTAGGATTTGTAACTACGTTCATAACACTGGTCAACAAAAAAAAAAAATTGCTTGTTTCCTGTGATTTTTTTTGTTTCTATCTCAAATTGACGCGTATTTTTTAAATATGGCAACAATTTTTCTCTAACAGCTTTTGTTTTTGAGTTATAGCTAACTACCCTCATTTACTATTTTTACTTAGATTTTCGTTTTTTTATTGAACACTAAAATATATTTTGTTGTTGTTTTAGATATGGCTTCGTCAAGAAGATGATGTGTGCTTAATCCCGATTGTTTTTACTATATTTGTGGTGAATATATATTTGCAAAATATCGAAAATCTATATCGGACTTGTGAAAACTGCGTATCATCAATACTTTAAAATAAAATTGTGTAATCAGGACAAGCCATGGGTTCCTCATATTGTATGCCAGAAATGTGTGATATGTCTACGGTTATGGTCCAGTGGAAAAAGAGATGCAATAATGTTCGTAACACCCATGATTTGGCGAGAACCTCGAAACCATCATGACGATTGCTACTTCTGCGTTGTGAAAATAAACGGAATTAACCCTGGAAATCGAAGTAAGTGGTCATATCCTAACTTATCTTCTGCTCGACGACCTCAATTAAAATTACAAGAGGTACAACCCAGCACATCTAAATCTTCTGATGATCCAAATCTCTGTGAACCCGAACGAAATACATCAAGCGAAGACTCTGATTCAGACTACAAATGTAGCCTTTCAGAACCTCAAACATTTAATCAGAAAGAACTAAATGACTTAGTAAGAGATCTGAACTTACCAAAAGAAGCTTCTGAAATTTGAGCATCTCGTTTTTAAAAGAAAAAAATTTGCTTACTCCGGAAACCAACATTACATTTTATCGTACCCGAGAAAAAAATCTGTTATCGTATTTTTCTCAAGAGAAGGATTTAGTTTTTTGTAACGATGTTGGTGGTATTTTGCAGCAGATAGAATTAAAACAGTACCAACCTAGTGATTGGCGTCTTTTCATAGACAGCAGCAAAAGAAGTTTAAAGTGTGTTTTGCTTCATAACGGTAACAAGTACCGATCTATACCTATTGCACATTCGACGACTTTAAAAGAAGAATACGTAAATGTTTCTAAGGTTATGGAAAAAATTAAGTATCAAGACCACAAATAGGTCATTTGTGTTGATCTGAAAATAGTTAACTTTCTTTTAGGTCAACAAGGGGGGTACACAAAGTTCCCTTGTTTCATGTGTCTCTGGGATAGTCGTGACAAACAACACCATTGGTCACAAAAAGTTTGGCCAGTGCGGGAAGAGATAAAAGTTGGTACAAAAAATGTTATAAACGTGCCTTTAGTTAGCCGAGACCGCATCATACTTCCACCACTTCATATTAAACTCGGCATAATGAAACAGTTTGTGAAGGCGCTTGACAAAAGTGGCAAATGTTTTAATTTTCTTTCACGCAAGTTTCCAGGATTAAGTTCAGAAAAATTGAAAGCTGGTATTTTTGATGGGCCACAGATTAGGCAACTCGTGAAAGATCCTAATTTTGTCAAATCAATGACTGAAGTCGAATCTAAAGCTTGGAATTCATTTGTTTTGGTTATGAGTAGCTTCCTAGGCAAAAAGAAATCTGACGACCATGTCGAGCTTGTTGAGTGCATGCTATCGAACTTGCAAGAGCTAGGGTGCAACATGAGCATAAAATCCACTTCCTGCACTCGCATTTAGACCGATTTCCACAAAATCTGGGTGATTTTAGTGAGGAACAGGGTGAAAGATTTCATCAGGATCTTCGGACAATGGAAGAGCGTTATCAGGGGCGGTGGGACTCACATATGATGGCAGACTACTGCTGGAGTTTGCAACGAGATCTACCTAAAGTCATTCATTCAAGGAAATCTTATAAAAGATCATTTGCTAGTGTTCAATAGAAATTTTGTTAACATAATGTATTATTTTTTTGGCAAAATAATAAAACTGTATATTTCAAAAGGTAAAGCTGTTAGCAATCTCCCAGTATTTTTTTCATAGTCAGGGCCATAGAAATACCCAATAACAGAAAAAAAAAAAATAAAGGAAACAAGACTTGTGTTGACCACTGTAATAATCACTAACTAAGCTCATATCTAAATGCAGTGTGATAGTTCCTCTTGTAAATAAAAAATTTTAGGCGACCGATAGTTAGACAATTATATCAGCTAAACCGATCAATATAATTGTAATTTGTCAGTCTTAAAATTAAACTTACCTTTCCAATGTTGACTGAAACAATTTATAAAATATCCATTACCTGAAACATAAAATTATATCTAATTTAATTATTAAAAATAATTTTTTTGTATGTTAAGGACATATTTTGTCGTATCAAGTACCATGGATTTTTTGGTTGTACAAAAAATGTCAATTTGGCATGCAAAAAACGAACCCTTTTTTGGCGAAAATTTTATACTTTTTTTTTTCTAAACGCCGCCATTCTTGTAATTTTCAATGTTCAATAAATTTTTTATTTTTAAATATTTAAACTATGCATTGTGTTTTTACAAATGACCACTAAATGGCGCTATTGAGATGTGACATTACCATTGCTGTGTGTAAAATTTGACATTTGTTATTGTTAGAACAGTGGCAGCTCAGAAACTGGCCGAGTAGTTTGTTTACAGAGAGCGTTTTTTAAAAAAACAGTTTTGTAAATAAATGGAAAATTCACGTGAAAGTTTTCGTTGGATGATTTTTTACGATTTTAGTTAAGGCCTAACTCAACAACAACGCCTCGAATCGCTTCGTTCAACTTTTGGTAATGAAGCACCATCAGAAAAACTGTTTACAGAATTTCGTCATGGTCGTGCTTGCGTCAAAACGATGAATTTCGTAAAGGTCGACCAAAACCTGTTGCTGTTCCAAAAATATCGATGCTGTTCGCAACATGATTGAAGAGGATCGGCATGTGACATACCGTGAGATAGAGGCATCCTTAGGCATATCGAAGACTACAGACTGTTTCCGATGGATTCCACATAATTTAACTGAAACTCAAAACCCGACGACATGCAAAATCCGTATACAACATCGTAATAGGAGATGAAACTTGGATATATTCGCTCGCGCGATGTCAGGGCAGTATGGAGGACTTCAAGCTCCCATTACAACCAAGGCTCCAAATGTAAAATGGACACATTGTGTCATACATAGGGAGGCCCTGGCTACAACAAATATTTCACCTGAATTAAATTTTGTGTTGGATATAATTATCAATGTGGTGAACTTCATAAAAAGAAGACCTGCGAAGGAAAGATTTTTCCATAAGCTTTGTGAAGATATGGGTGTCAAGCATACATCTTGACTTTATTACTGTAACTCTCGTTCGTTGTCGAGAGGTAACGTACTCTCACGAATGAAAAAATGAGTTGGTTTTTTTTTATGGGTCTAGCACACGTGCTACAGGGAAGTCCCTAAAGCTCTACAGGAGCGACACGTGTGCGAAGAAAGCGATTCACGTTGTTTTTGAATCGCTGTAAAATTTTACTCGGTGGGAAACACAGTCCTGGGCAAATTATTCCAAAGGGATGATGTTCTCCATATAAAAGACTGCTTGAAAAGCATTGTACGAGGAGTAACAAGCTGAACCTCATACGGATGTGAAGAATTAGCGCGACGTGTACTTCTAACATGCACCGCTCTGGGAGGAATTAAGCGGGCCACATCCTTCGAACACTTTTCATGAAAGTACTTGTAGAATAGGCTCAAGTCGCCAACCGTTCTTCGATGTTCCAGTGAATCAAGACCGACGGTCAGTTCCGGGTCTCCGATCAGACGAACAGCTCTTCTCTGAATAGAATCCAACAAATGCAGTGTATGTTTGGGAGCAGTATTCCATAGTTGGTCGAATTTGAGCTTTGTAAAGAATTAACAGTTGTTGTGGAGTGTAAAGCTTTCTGGTTCGAAATAATATTCCCAACTTTTGAGAAGCTCTCCTTGCTATGCCTGCAACATGTTCATGCCAGGACATATTTGCTCCCAAATTAACGCCCAACAAATTGAGTGACGATGTTAGAGGAATGGAGTGCCCCGACATAAACTATGTCGGGTTCAGCAACGTTAACTTTTTTAGAAAAAACTGCCGCCTGGGTTTTTGTAGCGTTAAATTCCACTTGGTTACTGTCACCCCAAGATAGAATTTCTTCCAGGTCTTTGTTAAGTTGAATGACTTCCTGCTGTCTGCAGATATTCGTCTGAGTAGCCGATGTCCGAGCATTCAAAGTGAATGAAGAGATAAGTGTACTGTCATCTGCAAAGCTGTAGATTGGATTCTCGGTCTTTTCCAGCAGATCGTTAATGTAAATGAGAAAGAGAGTAGGGGACAGTATGGAGCCTTGGGGTACACCGGCGTTGATAGTGAAGGTGTTAGAAAGAAATCCGTCGACTGCCACTCTTAAAGAACGCTCTCTGAGGAAACATGAGAGCCACAAACAGAACTTTTCCGACATACCATAAGAACATAGCTTAGCCAACAGTCCATCGTGCCAAACACGGTCGAATGCCTTGGATATGTCAAGAGCAACCGCTCGAGATTCTCCAAAGTATTCAATTGCATTGTTCCAAACATGTGTTATATAAATTAGAAGATCTCCTGTTGATCTATTTTTTACGAAAGCCATATTGGTGATCGCTAATAATGTTGAATCCTTCAAGATATTTTCGAAGATGCTGATTGATAGCCTTTTCCATGACTTTCGATATTATTGAAAGCAGTGCGATTGGTCGGTAGTTATTTGGCAAGGTCTTCCTGCCTTTTTTAGGTATCGGCTGAACTGTAGCACATTTCCAGCAGGAAGGAAATATTCCCTTTCTGTAGGATAGGTTGAAAAGTCTACAGAAAACTGGTGTTAGTTCCATCGCACAGATTTTAAGAACAGGTATTCCGTCAGCGCCAGAAGCCTTTTTGGTGTCTAGCTTCATCAGAATACGCTTTATGATACGCTGTCTGAAGACAACATCGGGCATTCTTGACTGCAATATGGGAATAGTAGGTGGTGTTTTTCCTTGGAAATCGACAGTAGAATGTGAAGCAAAGAGTTCAGCCAACAAGTTCGCTTTCTCAACAGGTGTCGTTGCAATAGAATTATCTGGCCGTGTTAGTGGTGGTATGGTGGATTTGGTGAAATTTTGACTAACTGCCTTAGCGACCGACCAAAAGGACCTTGAATTGCCGGGACAGGCGAGAAGTTTGTTTCTAATCCGTTGATTGTATATCTCCTTGGTTTCGTCGACAATTTCTTTGCATTTGTTCCTGGCACGAACAAATGTGTTACGATTTATGGTGTTAGGATTTTCGCGCCATTGTCGGTATACAAGATGTTTAGAAGCAACAGCTTCTAAACATCTTGGGTCGTCGGATCGAAAACAAACGTCTAACCAAGGGAAAGTTCGAAAATATTCCATGAGATCTTCCCATTTAGCAGACTTGTAGTGCCAAATCTTGCGCGGTTTAGGCGCCTCTCTATCTGTACACGTATTTATTGACAGAATCGCAAGTTTAAAAATACTGACTTCTTAATAAAATTGGCATATCTTTGCGACATACCTGAGAAATTAAATGTCCTTAATAAATCGTTGCAGGGAAACGCAACGCATATACTGCAAATGACTGATAAAATTGCAGCGTTTCAAAAGAAGTTACTGTTATGGAAAAGAAAAATAGAAGAGGAGCAAGGAAATACTGACTGTTTTCCTGTTTCGAAAGGCTTTCTGAAAGAGAAATCTATTCAAAATCTGGAGCCAAGCTTGCATTTGATAGTTATCCAACACTTATTACAATTAAGCATCTATTTTAATAAATATTTTCCAAAGAATCTGAATCAATACGACTGTATTAGAAACCCATTCCAATCCACCCTACCACCATCTTCACTTTCAACAGTCGAGGAAGAACAGCTGTTAGAACTATCTTATATACGAGCCTAAAACTACCATTTGATAGAGACAAACTGTGTTAATTTTGGAGCAATGCATCCCAAGAATATCCTACTATCAGTATTACGGCTTTGAGGGTTCTTTTACCATTTGCTACATCGAAACTGGCTTTTCTGCAGTTGCAGTAATCAAATCAAAGTACAGGTCGCAAATAAATTTAGGGAAAGAAATGAGAGTAGCAGTCTCAAAACTTCAGTCCCGATTTGAGAAGCAAGCTCATCCTTCTCATTTATTGTATTGTTTGTAGTTAGTAGTTAGTCTTCTAATAAATAATAATTAAGATTCTATATTCTTTGGAGATTTCTTGGAATAATAACGTCATTTTATTGTCTGTTAGAGCTAAAAAATTGCAATCTGTAAAGGGAGTCGCAGTAAAAAAAAGTTTGGGAACTCCTAGTCTATAGTTACTTTACCAAGCTAAAAGGAGAATATATTAAATAAACAATTTTTAGTGTTCCGTATGGACCACTTATAAGATCACCTTAGTGTCTGTCTGTCTGTCTGGCCGTTTGTCTGCCTGTATTTGACTTAGAAAGTTGAAATTTGGCACTAATATAGGAACTGATGGCCTCATCACAGCCGTGTAGTTTTGATAGTTAAATTTTGACTTAAGGGGTTAGTTTTTGGGGGGTGAAATCGGAAGTGAAAAAAAAAATTACAGGGTTATCGATTGGGGTGTCAAATAAAAGCTTGTAAAAACACGAGTTCAAAAATATATATATATATATATATATTATATATATATATATATATATATATATATATATATATATATATATATACATAATGTAATAATTGCGCACACTTTTCTTTGTATTATTTTTAAAAAATTTCAAAAAATGGCCGTCCCTCCTTTATTTCAAAAAGTATTGTTGAAAAATGTTGCAGAATTCCAGAATTTTTTTCCACAGGGTGTAGATTGAACGAAAATTATCAGGAGTTTTAATAATTTATCTGGTATATAAAAAAAAATCAAGGTCATTAGTCGCAGTAAAACAAAGATTAGGAACCCCTGGTCTATAGTTACTTTACCAAACTGAAAGAAGAATATATTAAATAAACAATTTTTAGTGTTCCGTATGGAACACTTATAAGATCACTTCAGTGTCTGTCAGTCTGTCTGTCCAGCTGTCTGCCTGTGTGTCACACCCGATTTTCTACTAGACTATTTGACTTAGAAAGTTGAAATTTGACACTAACATAGGGACTGATGGCCTCATCAAAGCCGTGAAAGTGAAAAAAAAATTACAGGTTTATCGAGTGGGGTGTCAAATAAAAACTTGTAAAAACACAAGTTCATATATATATATATATATATATATATATATATATATATATATATATATATATATATATATATATATACAAATATATATATATATATATATATATATATATATATATATATATATATATATATGTCATCAACAAGTGTCAAACGCGCACGAGTGATAAATTGGAAAAGTGTGTGCATAGTGTTTTATTCAATATGTCGAAATTTATACCCAACAAAGAGCATTCGCAGACACCTTTAATTTTTTGTTTTCATTTGAAGAAAACTGCTGTTGAATCATACCGATTACTTGGAGAAGCTTATGGTGAACATGCTCCATCGCAAGATACGTGTAAACGATGGTTTCGGCGTTTCAAAAGTGGTGACTTCTATGTTGCAGACAAGGAACGTGGAAAACCGCCAAAAAAATACGAAGATGTAGAATTGCAAGCATTGTTGGATGAAGATGATTCGCAAACATAAAAACAACTCGCCGAGCAATTGGGCGTTAGTCAACAAGCTGTTTCCAATCGGCTACGAGAGATGGGAAAGATTCAGAAGACCGGTAGATGGGTACCACATGAGTTGAACGACAGGCAAATGGAAAACCGCAAAAAACACGTGTGACATTTTGCTCGCTCGGTACAAAAGGAAGTCGTTTTTGCATCGTATAGTTCCAGGGGATGAAAGGTGGATTTATTTTGAGAAGCGCAAGCGCAAAAAATCATGGATAGACTCAGGCGCACCATCCACATCGATCATAAGACCGAATCGCTTTGGCAGAAAGACGATGCTCTGTGTTTGGTGGAACCAGAGGGGCATGGTCTATTATGAGCTGTTTAAAAACCTGGGGAAACGGTTAATATTAAACGTTACCAACAACAATTGACCGATTTGAACTGTTCGCTGCTTGAAAAAAGGCCAGAATACCGAAAGAGGCAACACAAAGTCATTTTTCCTCATGACAATGTTCCATCACAAACGGCAAAACCAGTTCGCGACACGTCGGAAGCATTCAGCTGGGAAGTTCTACCCCACGCGGCTTACGCACCAGACTTGGCCCCTTCCAATTACCACTTGCTTGCATCGATGGGTCACGCACTTGCTGCGCAGCGCTTTGGTTCGTACGAAGATGTAAAAAAATCGCTCGATGAATAGTTCGCAGCAAAAGAGGAAGATTTTTACTGGCGTGGTATTCACAAATTGCCCGAAAGATGGGAAAAAAATGTATAACAAGCGATGGAGCATACTTCGAATAAAGCACTTTTTATCATTCTTCCGAATTTAACATGTTTTTTTAGACAAAAAATCCGCATTTCATACTTGTACACCTGGTATATATTTATATATATATATATATATATATATATATATATATATATATATATATATATATAACACATGGGCTGAAAAGTCCCGGGCCTAACACATAGATGGCGTTAGTTTTATTGCAGTCACCTTTTTTTCAGTTAATACTAACCTTCAAAAGACAGCTGTTAAAATTTCATGATATTCTATTCATTAGTTTGTGAATTATTGTGCTAAGAGTGACGCTACTTTTGTTATTTTCAAAACAATGGATCAAAAACAATTTCGTGTTTTAATTTTACACTGCTTCTTGATGGGAAAAAATACCGTTCAAGCGAAGCAATGGCTTGAAAAGTGTTATGAGGACTCCGCTCCATCAGAAACAACAATAAAACGTTGGTTTGCTGACTTCAAACGTGGTCGTAGAGACACCGATGATGCAGAACGCAGTGGACGTCCAAATGAGGCGGTAACACCAGAAAACATCAAAAAAAATCCATAAAATCGTTTTGAATGATCGAAAAGTGAAGTTGCGTGAGTTAGCTGACATCGTAAAGATATCAAAAGAACGTGTTGGCTTTAAATTGCATGAGCATTTGACTATGAGAAAGCTCTGTTCAAAGTGGGTGCCGCGTTTGCTCACTGTTGATCAAAAACAAGAACGTGTTGATGATTCTGAGCAGTGTTTGGCCATGTTTAAACGTAACAAACCGGAATTTTTGCGTCGATATGTGACAATGGATGAAACATGGATCCATCACTTCACTCCGGAATCAAAACGATCGTCATCTAAGTGGACAGCAACTGGTGAACCTCGTCCAAAGCGCCCGAAAGCACAACAATCGGCTGGAAAGGTTATGGCCTCGGTATTTTGGGATGTGCGTGGTGTAATATTCATCGACTATCTTGAGAAAGGAAATACCATCAACAGTGAATATTATATAGCGTTATTGGAGCGTTTGAAGGCCGAAATTGCAAAGAAACGACCGCATATGGCAAAGAAAAAAATTTTGTTTCATCAAGACAACGCACCGTGTCACAAGTCAATCAAAACAATGGCAAAACTACATGAATTGAACTTCGAATTGCTCCCACATCCACCGTATTCGCCAGATTTGGCTCCCAGCGACTACTGGCTGTTCGCAGACCTGAAAAAAAAAATGCTCGCCGGTAAGAAATTTCGCACGAATGAAGAGGTTATCGCTGAAACTGAGGCCTATTTTCAGGCAAAAGATAAATCGTTCTACAAAAGTGGTATTGAAATGTTAGAGCGGCGCTGGAATGACTGCGTTGCTCTTGATGGAGATTACGTTGATGAATAAAGCTAATTTTGAACCAAAAAAACCGTGTTTTCTTTGTTAGGCCCGGGACTTTTCAGCACATGTGTTATATATATATATATATATATATATATATATATATATATATATATATGTATATATATGTATATAAATATATATATATATATATATATATATATATATATATATATATATGTATATATATATATATATATATATATATATATATATATATATATATATATATATATATACATATATATATATATATATAATAATAATAATAATAATAATAATAAACTGGTCGGAACTCCATACATTTTCATTAATTGAAGTCGACGATATAAAAGACTTCAATAACTATTATAATTATATGCGGAAAAAATGGCACCTATGGAACGAGCCTAGAGATACTTGCCCTCTCGGAAACACAAAATAGCAACTTTCATATCTTCTCAAAACAACGAAGAACAAGACATACAAAAATAACTTTTACGGACAGACCAACAATAATAAGCACGGGAAAATACAACAAAACCATTTACCTTCTACTAACAGGCGACCCAATGTCGGGACACTTTGAGCTTCTGACACCACAAAACATTGAAAAACATTCCAGAGAACAACAGACCAATAAAAGAAGCATCGGGCGAGCGACGTAACGGTCGAGGACGTCGCGGGAAATGGCAGCTCGACCAAAACGATGAAGACCAGGCAACCGAAAATGGACCTGCCAAAAGTGTTGTGTCGGCGACTAAGCCGACACCCACCAAGGCGGGAAAATCACAGCAGCGCATGAGTTGCACCACAGGAATCAACGAACACGCCATGCGTTGCTGTAATGAAAACATAAAACCTGACAAAGAAATTACTGAGAAGAGAATCACTCGCCGCTTGGACCCACCAACATCAATCCCAAGCACAACCGACGTAGATACGGGACAAACACAACCACCAAAGCCAGGCCAGGGCCCGTATGTTTTGCAAGGACAACATGCAACTACCAAGGCTGGAAAACCAAGACAGCGGTTAAAGTGGACGGATGAGATGAATAGGACGGTGATGCGCTGTTACTACACCGCCACTAAACTCGAAACAATAACATCGGGCTATAGACAGCAACTGCACAGACTTTTCTTGACCGAATATCCACATCTGCAATTGCTTGTTTCAGAACAGAGAGTAATAGACCAAAAAAGAGTTATTACCAAGAACAATCGTCTCACACCTCTCGAATTGCAAACCATCAAGGACACAGTGGCTGTTGAACTGAACACAGACCAACCAAACAATAGAAACAATAAAGCAGATTCCGAACCAGCCTCACACACACAACCACCCAGTCGAACACAACAATACCCACCACCCAGGAGGAGCATAACGCAAAATAATATTGCGAGTACCGCGCAACACCATATCACAGACAACAACATGAATCACTCGCCACCCTCAACGACATCCACACAACATCACCCCGAATCACCTCGCATACAAACACTTAAAGCAAAAATGGAGTCACATCTAGCTCGATGGTCAGGCACCGACCCCACAACAAGAAATCCCATCCCTCGTTTAATCTTCAGACAGAGCACGCAACCAATCCTCAACACACTAAACAAGCACATAATACCTCAGTATATAACAGACTTAAGCACAATCGAAGACATTCACACAATAATATACGCAGCAGCAATCACCACTCTAACACAAAATAATCAAAAACTCCCTCAACGACAAGGAAACCCCAACAGGACAAAACCAAAATTCAAATGGCAAATAAGAATAGAAAACAAAATCAACAACATCAGGAGAGATCTAGGACATCTTACCCAGTTTATAAGCGGGAACGCGTCCAAACGTGTCACACAGGGGGCAAACAAGATCAAATCTAAGTCTCCCAACAGAACACTGCCAGAAATCCTCGATACTTTGAAACAAAAACTATCTGTATATGCCGCAAGACTCCGTAGATACAAAGAATCAAATGAGAGGAAAGACACCAACAACCTCTTCCGAAGAAGCGAAAAAAACAGTTCTACCGGAAAACTATGTACAACAAACAGATAGCAGTGACTGAACCACCAAACAAACAAGAACTCACAGATTATTGGAAAAGTATCTGGTCAGAACCCAAACTACACAATAATAACACCCCCTGGATCAAAGCCGAAGAAGACAAACATAAACATGTGACAGAACAAGAAGATACCACATTTAATACACAAGAAATTACAGAAACTATCAAACACACACACAACTGGAAATGTCCTGGAATAGACAATATACAAAACTTCTGGTACAAACAGTTTACCACCACACACGAAGCACTCACACACCAAATCAACAAAGCCATTCTACAACCACACACATTTCCCACTTTCCTCACACAAGGAATAACATACGTTAAACCCAAAAGCTCAGACACCACAAACCCGTCAAACTACCGACCTATCACCTGTCTTCCAACCCTATACAAGATCATCACAGCCACAATTTCCAAGAAAATAGAACAACACCTAACAGACAACAATATCCTCACAGAAGAGCAGAAGGGATGCAGGAAAAATAGTCGAGGATGCAAAGAGCAGCTGATTATAGATAGCGTGATTATGGGACAAACCAGAAAAGAACACAGAAACCTTCACATCGGTTACATAGACTATAAAAAAGCCTTCGACTCCATACCCCACAGCTGGTTAATTAGGGCCCTAGAAATCTATAAAATCAACCAACACCTCAGGCAGTTTCTCGCGCAAATTATGAAAACATGGAAAACCAAAATACGCCTAGAAACACAAACCGAACGGATCCAAACAGAAGAGCTGTACATCAGACGGGGTATATTTCAGGGAGACTCGCTCAGTGCTCTATGGTTTTGCCTCTGTCTCAATCCACTCTCAAATATACTAAGCAGAACAGAGCATGGCTTCAATATCAGACACCAAAAAGTGAATCAACATAAAATAAACCACCTCCTATATATGGACGACATAAAACTCTACGCTGCCACACAAACACAGCTGAAAGAACTCCTCAAAATCACAGAAATATTCACCTTAGATGTCAATATGGAATTTGGTATAAGTAAATGCAAAGTGCTCCACATCAACAAAGGCCAATGGAAGGGCCACCATGAGACAGAAACCATCAACAATGAAACGCTCGATAACATGTTCGATAAAGAAACATACAAATATCTAGGCTTCCAACAAAGCACCAAACTCAACCACACTCACATCAAAACAGAGCTCAGAACCGAATTCAAAAACAGACTGACGAAACTTTTGCAAACAAAACTCAACTCTAAGAATCTCACTAAAGCCATCAACACGTTCGCTATACTATACTCACATATTCATTTGGTATCATCAAATGGTCACAAACAGACATAGAAAATATTCACATCCTTATACGATCTCAATTCACCAAATACAGGAAATTACACCCCAACGCATGCAAAGAAAGACTTACCATCGAGAGGAAGGCAGGAGGAAGAGGAATTATAGATATCAGATCATTACACACAAAACAAATACAAACACTTAGGAAATTCTTTCACAGCAAGCAAACCAGCCTCCACACAGCGACAGTGAAAGCAGACAAAAACTACACACCTCTCGACTTAGCCCGGGCAGACCACTCAGCAGATACCCACAGTCACACCCAATTACAACAGGAAAAGATGAAAACGTGGTCAGAGAAAACACTCCACGGAAAACACAGATACCACATAGAACAAGACCACGTAAATAAAAAACAATCATACACCTGGTTACGGGATGGGCAGCTATTCCCTGAGACTGAAGGCTTCTTACTTGCCATCCAGGATAAAGTCATATTAACCAGAAACTACCAAAAGTATATCATCAAAGACCCGACTATTGCAGAGGACAGATGTAGGAAATGCCACCAGCAGAAAGAAACGATCGAACACATAACGAGCGGATGTAAAATATTGGCCGGAACGGAGTACACAGCCAGGCATGATTCAGCTGCCAAAGTGGTTCACCAAGCACTAGCCACAACATACAGACTCATAGAAAACACAGATCCCTACTACAAATACACCCCAACATCCATACTTGAAAATGAAGATTACAAGCTCTACTGGGATATCGGTATCCATACAGATAAAACAGTCTCCGCCAATAGACCCGATATTACTTTTCAGTGCAAAAAAGGAAAAGTCACCTATCTGATTGACGTAGCTGTCCCCAACGACACAAACATCCAAGCGAAATACACAGAAAAAATTTCCAAATACACAGACCTTGCAACGGAAATAAAAAGGCTATGGAGACAGGAAAAAGTCATCATTGTCCCCCTCATTATATCAGCCACAGGCCTTACACCAATAACATTCACACCACATTTAGTGCAATTGGGACTCAACACAGACATACACAGAAACATTCAGAAGTCAGTGATTTTGAAAACATGTAACATTGTCAGGTCATTCCTTAATACGGAATAGTAATAGCGTTTGTGCTGACTTGGTTTTGGCCCGTCAGCCAAACATGGAACCACATTGATCAAATGTGAGAAAGAAGAACTTTTTGTAATAATAATAATATTCACATCCTTATACGATCTCAATTCACCAAATACAGGAAATTACACCCCAACGCATGCAAAGAAAGACTTACCATCGAGAGGAAGGCAGGAGGAAGAGGAATTATAGACATCAGATCATTACACACAAAACAAATACAAACACTTAGGAAATTCTTTCACAGCAAGCAAACCAGCCTCCACACAGCGACAGTGAAAGCAGACAAAAACTACACACCTCTCGACTTAGCCCGGGCAGACCACTCAGCAGACACACACAGTCACACACAATTACAACAGGAAAAGATGAAAACGTGGTCAGAGAAAACACTCCACGGAAAACACAGATACCACATAGAACAAGACCACGTAAATAAAAAACAATCATACACCTGGTTACGGGATGGGCAGCTATTCCCTGAGACTGAAGGCTTCTTACTTGCCATCCAGGATAAAGTCATATTAACCAGAAACTACCAAAAGCATATCATCAAAGACCCGACTATTGCAGAGGACAGATGTAGGAAATGCCACCAGCAGAAAGAAACGATCGAACACATAACGAGCGGATGTAAAATATTGGCCGGAACGGAGTACACAGCCAGGCATGATTCAGCTGCCAAAGTGGTTCACCAAGCACTAGCCACAACATACAGACTCATAGAAAACACAGATCCCTACTACAAATACACGCCAACATCCATACTTGAAAATGAAGATTACAAGCTCTACTGGGATATCGGTATCCATACAGATAAAACAGTCTCCGCCAATAGACCCGATATTACTTTTCACACAAGGAATAACATACGTTAAACCCAAAAGCTCAGACACCACAAACCCGTCAAACTACCGACCTATCACCTGTCTTCCAACCCTATACAAGATCATCACTGCCACAATTTCGAAGAAAATAGAACAACACCTAACAGACAACAATATCCTCACAGAAGAGCAGAAGGGATGCAGGAAAAATAGTCGAGGATGCAAAGAGCAGCTGATTATAGATAGCGTGATTATGGGACAAACCAGAAAAGAACACAGAAACCTTCACATCGGTTACATAGACTATAAAAAAGCCTTCGACTCCATACCCCACAGCTGGTTAATCAGGGCCCTAGAAATCTATAAAATCAACAAACACCTCAGGCAGTTTCTCGCGCAAATTATGAAAACATGGAAAACCAAAATACGCCTAGAAACACAAACCGAACGGATCCAAACAGAAGAGCTGTACATCAGACGGGGTATATTTCAGGGAGACTCGCTCAGTGCTCTATGGTTTTGCCTCTGTCTCAATCCACTCTCAAATATACTAAACAGAACAGAGCATGGCTTCAATATCAGACACCAAAAAGTGAATCAACATAAAATAAACCACCTCCTATATGTGGACGACATAAAACTCTACGCTGCCACACAAACACAGCTGAAGGAACTCCTCAAAATCACAGAAATATTCACCTTAGATGTCAATATGGAATTTGGTATAAGTAAATGCAAAGTGCTCCACATCAACAAAGGCCAATGGAAGTGCCACCATGAGACAGAAACCATCAACAATGAAACGCTCGATAACATGTTCGATAAAGAAACATACAAATATCTAGGCTTCCAACAAAGCACCAAACTCAACCATACTCACATCAAAACAGAGCTCAGAACCGAATTCAAAAACAGACTGACGAAACTTTTGCAAACAAAAACTAAACTCTAAGAATCTCACTAAAGCCATCAACACGTTCGCTATACCTATACTCACATATTCATTTGGTATCATCAAATGGTCGCAAACAGACATAGAAAATATTCACATCCTTATACGATCTCAATTCACCAAATACAGGAAATTACACCCCAACGCATGCAAAGAAAGACTTACCATCGAGAGGAAGGCAGGAGGAAGAGGAATTATAGACATCAGATCATTACACACAAAACAAATACAAGCACTTAGGAAATTCTTTCACAGCAAGCAAACCAGCCTCCACACAGCGACAGTGAAAGCAGACAAAAACTACACACCTCTCGACTTATCCCGGGCAGACCACTCAGCAGACACACACAGTCACACCCAATTACAACAGGAAAAGATGAAAACGTGGTCAGAGAAAACACTCCACGGAAAACACAGATACCACATAGAACAAGACCATGTAAATAAAAAACAATCATACACCTGGTTACAGGATGGGCAGCTATTTCCTGAAACAGAAGGCTTCTTACTTGCCATCCAGGATAAAGTCATATTAACCAGAAACTACCAAAATCATATCATCAAAGACCCGACTATTGCAGAGGACAGATGTAGGAAATGCCACCAGCAGAAAGAAACGATCGAACACATAACGAGCGGATGTAGAATATTGGCCGGAACAGAGTACACAGCCAGGCATGATTCAGCTGCCAAAGTAGTTCACCAAGCACTAGCCACAAACATACAAAACTCATAGAAAACACAGATCCCTACTACAAATACACGCCAACATCCATACTTGAAAATGAAGATTACAAGCTCTACTGGGACATCAGTATCCATACAGATAAAACAGTCTCCGCCAATAGACCCGATATTACTTTTCAGTGCAAAAAAGGAAAAGTCACCTATCTAATTGACATAGCTGTCCCCAACGACACAAACATCCAAACGAAATACACAGAAAAAATTTCCAAATACACAGACCTTGCAACGGAAATAAAAAGGCTATGGAAACAAGAAAAAGTCATCATTGTCCCCCTCATTATATCAGCCACAGGCCTTACACCAATAACATTCACACCACATTTAGTACAATTAGGACTCAACACAAACATACACAAAAACATTCAGAAGTCAGTGATTTTGAAAACATGTAACATTGTCAGGTCATTCCTTAATACGGAGTGGTAATAGCGTTTGTGCTGACTTGGTTTTGGCCCGTCAGCCAAACATGGAACCACATTGATCAAATGTGAGAAAGAAGAACTTTTTGAAATAATAATAAATTCACATCCTTATACGATCTCAATTCACCAAATACAGGAAATTACACCCCAACGCATGCAAAGAAAGACTTACCATCGAGAGGAAGGCAGGAGGAAGAGGAATTATAGACATCAGATCATTTACACACAAAACAAATACAAACACTTAGGAAATTCTTTCACAGCAAGCAAACCAGCCTCCACACAGCGACAGTGAAAGCAGACAAAAACTACACACCTCTCGACTTAGCCCGGGCAGACCACTCAGCAGACACACACAGTCACACCCAATTACAACAGGAAAAGATGAAAACGTGGTCAGAGAAAACACTCCACGGAAAACACAGATACCACATAGAACAAGACCACGTAAATAAAAAAACAATCATACACCTGGTTACGGGATGGGCAGCTATTCCCTGAGACTGAAGGCTTCTTACTTGCCATCCAGGATAAAGTCATATTAACCAGAAACTACCAAAAGCATATCATCAAAGACCCGACTATTGCAGAGGACAGATGTAGGAAATGCCACCAGCAGAAAGAAACGATCGAACACATAACGAGCGGATGTAAAATATTGGCCGGAACGGAGTACACAGCCAGGCATGATTCAGCTGCCAAAGTGGTTCACCAAGCACTAGCCACAACATACAGACTCATAGAAAACACAGATCCCTACTACAAATACACGCCAACATCCATACTTGAAAATGAAGATTACAAGCTCTACTGGGATATCGGTATCCATACAGATAAAACAGTCTCCGCCAATAGACCCGATATTACTTTTCAGTGCAAAAAAGGAAAAGTCACCTATCTGATTGACGTAGCTGTCCCCAACGACACAAACATCCAAGCGAAAATACACAGAAAAATTTCCAAATACACAGACCTTGCAACGGAAATAAAAAGGCTATGGAGACAGGAAAAAGTCATCATTGTCCCCCTCATTATATCAGCCACAGGCCTTACACCAATAACATTCCCACCACATTTAGTGCAATTGGGACTCAACACGGACATACAGAGAAACATTCAGAAGTCAGTGATTTTGAAAACATGTAACATTGTCAGGTCATTCCTTAATATGGAATGGTAATAGCGTTTGTGCTGACTTGGTTTTGGCCCGTCAGCCAAACATGGAACCACATTGATCAAATGTGAGAAAGAAGAACTTTTTGTAATAAATAATAATAAAAGGTCTTTATTTTTAACTCGGCGAAGTCCAGTTAAGAACTGCTCATCTCAACCGAGCCAGTAGCTAAGCATACAAGATACAAAAAAATACAAAAATGAATATAAAAATTCAAATTCAAAATACAACATTCAAGTAATGCATACATACTAAATAAAAATACATACAATAACATTACATCATTATAGAGAAAGGAAAATAATAATAATAATAGTAATATAAAATAAAAATACATATATAATGTAATAATTGCGCACACTTTTCTTTTATATTATTTTTAAAAAATTGCAAAAATCGCCGTCCCTCCTTTATCTCAAAAAGTACTGTTAAAAAATTTTTGAAAAATTCGAGAATTTTTTCCCACAGGCTGTAGATTGAACGAAAATTATCGGGAGTTTTAATAATTTATCTGGTCTATAAAAAAAAATCAAAGTCATTAGTTTTCAGTAAAGATCGGGAAAAAACTTTGTTGAAAACTCATTTGGGGTATGTTTTGTGAAGTCAATGATCATTTTATACTTCCGTAACAAAAATTTTTATATTAAAAGCGCTCAACGTACAGAACACTAATTGCGCAAGTCCGACTTGTACTTAGCCGGTTGTCGTTTTTGAGATTTGCTTGTTCTTTTAACGCTAGGCTAGAAACTTATGAATACGTCCTCGTAGGAACCCCTTTAATTAAGCAAAGTAATATAATTTTGTTTAACACCTTCCACTATTGTATATTTGTACGAAATTATATCTTTATTACGAGTAAAAAATCTCGCAATATCTGTTAAATTTCAGCATGAAAATTTTTCTCGGGGATAAAACGAAATGAAAAAGTTAAGAAATGAGAGGCCTCAAGTGTTCAACCTCGGCTCCGACTCGACGGAATATTGATCCGAGCAAGACCAGGACTAAATTTCCAGAAATGTAATAAGTTTTTAAAGTACTTAGTTTTCGATGGATAAATTTCTTGTTTATTTTTATGTTTCTAATGGAAAACATAAATATTGAATGTAGCTTGGTTTTACCTATAGGCTATAAAACTCCAGTGAGAAATGGTCTCATCTGGAATACGGTATTGGCTATTAAAAATGAAATAAATTACCTTTTCACGCCAGTTAACTTAATCTGGCGGCCGTAGCGTACTAGGTAAGGTGTCTCCTTTCTACGCCGGAGATCCGAGTTCGAATCTCGAATCGGAATATAATAAAATAAAATAACCGGTCAAGTGCAAGTTGAACTTGCGCAATTAGTGTTCCGTACGTTAATTGCTTTTAAAATAAAAAATGTTGTAACGGAAGTATAAAATGATCAGTGACTTCACAAAACACACCCCAAATGAGTTTTCAACAAAGTTTATTTGATGATTGATTACCTTGAGATTTCTGTTTTTTTATATACCAGATAAATTATTACAGGTAATGCACTCGTGATAATTTTCGTTCAATCTACACCCCGTGGAGAATATTCCAGAATTTTTTCAAAATTTTTTGATAAGTACTTTTAAAGATAAGGCGGGTGGACAGCGATTTTTCGCGATTTTTAAAAATAATACAAAGAAAAGTGCGCGCAAGTATTACATTTATATATATATATATATATATATATATATATATATATATATATATATATATATATATATATATATATTACTCGTGTTTTCACAAGCTTTCATTTGACTACACACTCGATTACCAAGTAAAAAAATTTTTTTTCACTTCCGATTTCACCCCTTAAGTCAAAATTTAACTTTCAAAACTACATGGCTCTGATGAGGCCATCAATTTCTATATTATTACCAAATTTCGACTTTCTATGACAAATAGTTTCGGAGAAAATCGGGTGTGACAGACAGACGGACAGACAGACGGACAGACAGACGGACAGAGACCGAAGTGATCTTATAAGTGTTCCGTACGGAACATTAAAAAAAACTTGACAACGTGACGGTCGCCTCTCTCGGGAAGGCAATAGCAAACCACCAGCAGTATCATGCTTAGTAAAGCCTTTTTACTTTGGCACGTCGGAACTGGCATTAAACTGTAGGTCCCCTTTGTCTGTGGAACATTTAAAAAGGCTCCAACCATAGGCAATGGCTTGAGGGTCGCCTATGTCCGTATAGGATATGGCAATGACAATATAAGTAACTACGGACCTATTAAGTATACAAATTAATTCGATACCTCAGAAATAAGTATCTCAAAATTCATTTTCAAATTTAGATTCTTTTCCGCCACTTTTATGTGTGGAAGTACCAATCCTAAAGAAGCAAAATCACCACTTTATGCGACGCTGCTATTCACTTAACCTCAAAATACAGTGTTGTAGTACGTAGCGATATCGTTCGACAAGCAGGTTTTGAGGAAATTTGTTTTAAAATGAAAAAAAAAATGCGTCTGATGCTGCATAAATTAAGAAAGGATGCTGTGAGCCACAAAATGTGTAAAATTGAAAATCGGTGGTACTTTGATCTTTCGGAGGGTCAACGTTCTGGACAACGCCAGTCATACACAATAAAAACGGCACTTCTGGTTTCTATTCATTGCGGTCACTGCAAAATCATCTCGTCTATTTCTACTTCATAGAATTCACTGACTTAAAACAACCACCTTTTTTCAAAGAGAGAATTCGCCAGTTGCCTAAAAAATAGGCAAAATGTGTGAAGAATAATGGGGAGAATTTTTCTTGATCGAGTTGTATTCTGTTTAGAAAGAAGTAAACATTTTCTTAAAGCAAAATCCAATTATTTTGTACATCTATTATAAGTAAAATTTACATTTGCTATCAGTGACGTACCCAGGTCCATGAGGCATGGGTATATGGATGCAAGGAGCGATTCTTTAAGGAAAAGGAGAACGGTAAAGGCGGAACTATTTCTATAGGGGGGAGCCAGTCGGCAAACAGGACCGCGTTATATGACAATCGGGGAAAGAAAAACCTTTTTTTACAAAATATAACCCCTACCTACAGTGGCACTCTTACACCCCCAATAAAAAAAGTTCCGTTTCTAAGGGCAGTATTTTGTGCATCCATCGGCGTGGCGAAAGCATATGCCCTCCCCTCCCAGGCTCCCTTGGCTACGCCACAGCTTGATACAGGGATATATCGCATTCGTAAAAAAATCACATGAGATTTTACATCTCGTCATCTTTCAGGGTCTCCAAACGTCGGAGATGGTTAGTTGAGTAGCTCTTGCTAGATCTAGCTGTCTCTCCAAATATGTTTTATATTATTTATTGCATTTAAAAGACAAATATTATTAGTACTATTATCACGAAAAACATAGTCACACTAACTCTGGGACAAAACCAGATATCGACCTCAAATTTGAAATGATTTAGATAGGAATGAAATCTATAGTCTTTGAACGATATGGCTTATTTTCAACATTGTTATATATATATATATATATATATATATATATATATATATATATATATATATATATATATATATATACATGTATATATATATATATAATATATATATATATACATATATATATATACATATATATATATATATATATATATATATATATATATATATATATACATATATATATATATATATATATATATATATATATATATACATATATATATATATATATATATATATATATATATATATATATATATATATATATATATATATATATATATATATATATATATATATATAATTGATCGACTCCCTACCCTTTTTACTTTCTTCTTCTAAGCGATATCTGCTTTTCCATTCGCTCAAATCTCCTTTTCCATTCCTTTCTATATACAGTCAGTCCAAAAAGTCTCCATACGCCACCTGGTTTCTATACTATTTTTCTGTTATGTTTAAGTAATTAATTGGAATTATGAGAAAACATGTTTAAATTAATATTTGAAACTTAACCAACGAGGATTCGTATTAAAAACAACTACGGAACATTATATTTAGAAGTTACATCATTGTTATAAAAACGTAAACAAAATTAATGTCAAAAAAGTCTCCATACACTTAACAACTGTGCGAGGGAACTAACACCAGTTTTCTGTAGACTTTTCAACTTATCCTACAGAAAGGGAATATTTCCTTCCTGCTGGAAATGTGCCACAGTTCAGCCGATACCTAAAAAAGGCAAGAAGACCTTGCCAAATAACTACCGACCAATCGCACTACTCTCAATAATATCGAAAGTCATGGAAAAGGCTATCAATCAGCATCTTCTAAAATATCTTGAAGGATTCAACATTATTAGTGATCACCAATATGGCTTTCGTAAAAATAGATCAACAGGAGATCTTCTGACTTATGTAACACATGTTTGGAACAACGCAATTGAACACTTTGGAGAATCTCGAGCGGTTGCTCTTGACATATCCAAGGCATTTGACCGTGTTTGGCACGAAGGGCTGTTGGCTAAGCTACGTTCTTATGGTATGTCGGAAAAGTTCTGTTTGTGGCTCTCATGTTTCCTCAGAGAGCGTTCTTTACGCGTGGCAGTTGACGGATTTCTTTCTAACACCTTCACTATCAACGCCGGTGTGCCCCAAGGTTCCATACTGTCTCCTACTCTCTTCCTCATCTATATTAACGATCTGCTGGAAAAGACCGAGAATCCAATCTACAGCTTTGCAGATGACAGTACGCTTATCTCTTCATTCACTTTGAACGCTCGGACATCGACTACTCAGACGAATATCCGCAGACAGCAGGAAGTCATTCAACTTAACAAAGACCTGGAAGAAATTCTATCTTGGGGTGACAGTAACCAAGTGGAATTTAACGCTACAAAAACCCAGGCGGCAGTTTTTTTTCTAAAAAAGTTAACGTTGCAGAACCCGATATAGTTATGTCGGGGCACTCCATCCCTCTAACATCGTCACTCAATCTGTTAGGCGTTAATTTGGGAGCAAATATGTCCTGGCATGAACATGTTGCAGGCATAGCAAGAAGAGCTTCTCAAAAGTTGGGAATATTGTTTCGAACCAGAAAGCTTTACACTCCACAACAACTGTTAATTCTTTACAAAGCTCAAATTCGACCAACTATGGAATACTGCTCCCATGTTTGGAGCTCCGCTCCCAAACATACACTGCATTTGTTGGATTCTATCCAGAGAAGAGCTGTTCGTCTGATTGGACACCCGGAACTGACCGACGGCCTTGATTCGCTGGAACATCAAAGAACGGTTGGCGACTTGAGCCTATTCTACAAGTACTTTCATGGAAAGTGTTCGAAAGATGTGGCCCGTTTAATTCCTCCCAGAGCGGTGCCTATTAGAAGTACACGTCGCGCTAATGCTTCACATCCGTATGAGGTTCAGCTTGTTACTCCTCGTACAACGCTTTTCAAGCAGTCTTTTATATGGAGAACATCATACCTTTGGAATGGTTTACCCAGGACTGTGTTTCCCATCGAGTACAATCTACAGCGATTCAAGAACAACGTGAATCGCTTTCTCCGCACACGTGTCGCTCCTGTAGCGCTTTAGGGACTTCCCTGTAGCACGTGTGCTAGACCCATAAAAAAAAAAAAAAAAAAAAAAACAATTACCAATAATAGTTTGACGGCGTTTAACGGAAAATAATAACTTCGTTTAAGGAGAGAGCGTTCTAGGTAAGCACTGCCGCTCCGGCCTCCTCTTTTCAAGCGCTCTGATGTCTTTACAAATATTCGTGTAACTTCCAGAATAATCGTCGGACTGACTTAAAATTTTCTGTGCGTGTACTTAAATATATATACATTACGAAAATGAAATAAAAAAAATAGATTTTTTGCAAATTCTAACTGTATATAATCCCTTAAACTAACATTTAGTGGGGCCGCCGTTGGCCTTGACAATCTCCTGTAACCTTTTTGTCATGCTTGCAACCAGCTTTCTAGTAACTTCTGCTGGCATTTTTTTTTTTTTTTTTATTGGTCTAGCACACGTGCTGCAGGGAAGTCCCTAAAGCGCTCCAGGAGCGGCACGAGTGCGGAAAAAGCGATTCACGTTGTTCTTGAATCGCTGTAAATTGTACTCGGTGGGAAACACAGCGCTGGGCAAATTATTCCAAAGGGATGACGTTCTCCATATAAAAGATTGCTTGAAAAGCGTCGTACGCGGAGTAACAAGCTGAACCTCATACGGATGCGAAGCACCAGCGCGACGTGTATTTCTAACATGCACCGCTTTGGGAGGAATTAAGCGGGCTACATCCTTCGAACACCTTCCATGAAAATACTTGTAGAACAGACTCAAGTCGCCAACCGTTCTTCGATGTTCCAGCGAATCAAGGCCGCCGGTCAATTCCGGGTCCCCAATCAGACGGACCGCTCTTCTCTGAACAGAATCCAACAAATGCAGTGTATGTTTGGGAGCGGAGCCCCAAACGTGGGAGCAGTATTCCATAGTTGGTCGAATTTGGGCTTTGTAAAGAATTAACAGTTGCTGTGGGGTGTAAAGCTTTCTGGTTCTAAATAATATTCCCAATTTTTGAGAAGCTCTCCTTGCTATGCCTGCAACATGTTCATGCCAAGACATATTTGCTCCCAAACTAACGCCCAACAAATTGAGCGACGATGCTAGGGGAATGGAGTGCCCCGACATAACTATGTCGGGTTCAGCAACGTTAACTTTTTTAGAAAAAACTGCCGCTTGGGTTTTTGTAGCGTTAAATTCCACTTGGTTACTGTCACCCCAAGATAGAATTTCTTCCAGGTCTTTGTTAAGTTGAACGACCTCCTGCTGTCTGCGGATATTCGCCTGAGCAGCCGATGTCCGAGCGTTCAAGGTGAATGAAGAGACAAGCGTACTGTCATCTGCAAAGCTTTAGATTGGATTCCCGGTCTTTTCCAGCAGATCGTTAATGTAAATGAGAAAGAGAGTAGGAGACAGTATGGAGCCCTGGGGCACACCGGCGTTGATAGTGAGGGTGTTAGAAAGAAATCCGTCGACCGCCACTCGTAAAGAACGCTCTCTGAGGAAACATGAAAGCCACAAACAGAACCTTTCAGACATACCATAAGAGCGCAACTTAGCCAACAGTCCATCGTGCCAAACACGGTCTAATGCCTTGGATATGTCAAGAGCAACCGCTCGAGATTCTCCAAAGTGTTCAATTGCGTTGTTCCAAACATGTGTTACATAAGTCAGAAGATCTCCTGTTGATCTATGTTTACGAAAACCATATTGGTGATCGCTAATAATATTGAATCGTTCAAGATATTTTAGAAGATGCTCATTGATAACCTTTTCCATGACTTTCGATATTATTGAAAGCAGTGCAACTGGTCGGTAGTTATTTGGCAAGGTCTTCTTACCTTTTTTAGGTATCGGCTGAACCGTGGCACATTTCCAGCAGGACGGAAATATTCCCTTTCTGTAGGATAGGTTAAAACGTCTACAGAAAACTGGTGTTAGTTCCCTTGCACAGTTTTTGAGAACTATGGCAGGTATTCCGTCAGCGCCAGAAGCCTTCTTGGTGTCTAGCTTCATTAAAATACGCTTTATGATGCGCTGTCTGAAGACAACATCGGGCATCCTTGACTGCAATATGGGAATAGTAGGTGGTGTGTTTTTCCTTGAAAATCGACAGTAGAATGTGAAGCAAAGAGTTCAGCCAACAAGTTCGCTCTCTCAACAGGTGTGGTTGCAATGGAATTATCTGGCCGTGTGAGTGGTGGTATCGTGGATTTGGTAAAGTTTTGACTAACTGCCTTAGCGACTGCCCAAAAGGACCTGGAATTGTTGGGACAAGCGAGAAGTTTGTTTCTAATTCGTTGATTGTGTGCCTCCTTGGTTTCGTCGATAATTCCCTTGCATCTGTTCCGGGCATGAACAAAGATGTTTCGATTTAAGGTGTTAGGATTTTCACGCCACGTTCTTCCATTCGTACAATATTCCATTTTTTAATTCTTCTCTATTTGAAACGTTATGTTTGCGAATGCGCCGTTTAAGTTCCTCCCAGAAATGCTCGATGGGGTTAACATCGGGAGGTGTATGAAGCTGCTGTCACACATCATCATTCTCGCACGAAGTTTGCGGTATGTTTTGGATCATTATCCTGTTAGGATATGTATCTTTTTTTTTAATGTTAATTTTTGGACACTTTCTCTTAAATTCGGTCAAAATGTTCAGATAAACATGCTGATCCATGGTACCATTAATAAAAGGTAAATTTCTAACCCCTTCAGCGGACATGCATCCCTAAAGCAGAACACTGCCACCCCCTTGTCTCACAGTGGAACAAATGTGTTTAATATCGAAGGCAGTATTCTTCTTTCTCCAAACTTTAGTTCTGCCATCAGATCCAAAAAGGTTAATTTTAGGTTCATCACTAAAGATTACGGATTCCCAAAATTCAGGAGGTTTAGTAACGTATTCCCAAGCAAAAGCTAGCCGCTTTTTGCGATTAGCTTCCGAAATTAACGGCTTTTTCCTGTCTGCACACCCCTTATAGCCTGCCCTGTATAAACAGTTCTCACTGTTTGTGAACAAACATTTTTCGAAAATAGTTCCCGCACTTCCTCTTTTAATTTTGGTGCACTTTTCTTGGGATCTATAATTATTTGTCTAAAAATACTGGCTTCTTCACGTGGAGGCAATTTCTTGGGACGACCGGATCGTGGTCAAATTTTACCGGTTGATTTATACTGGTTTACAATGTACTGAACAGTAACATGCGACTTTTTAACAATTTTGCCTATATTTCTGTACCATTTTCCATCTTTGAATGGAATGGAATTTCACAGTTTCTCTCGCTCATTTTTAAAACTACTTTGAAAACCCACTGCAAAATTACTAGCAACAAGTGACAGATTATAAAGTATGACCGAAAATTATTCATTTGTTTTCAGCTTAACGAGCAATAGATAGCTTGATAAAATGCCGCTGATTATAACGTGTTTTTTTCAATGCAGTTCTTGAGGGTATGGAGACTTTTTTGACATTAATTTTATTTACATTTTTATAACAATGATGTAACTTCTAAATAAAATATTACGAGGTTGATTTTAATACTAATCTTCCTTGGTTAAGTTTCAAATATTAATTTAAACATGTTTTCTCATAGTTCCAATTAATTAGTTAAACATAACAGAAAAATAGTATGCAGAGCAGGTGGTGTATGGAGACTTTTTGGACTGACTGTATATGTACATACATACATATATATATATATATATATATATATATATATATATATATATATATATATATATATGTATATATATATATATATATATATATATATATATATATATATGCAATTTTTGAGTGATATGTCTTTAGAGGAAAGGGGTGTGAGTTGATAAATTTGGTGGAGTTACACATATACCATATATATGAATAGAAAGGAATGGAAAAGAAGATTTAAGCGAAGTATCCTAAATATAGCATATTAGATGTTGTGTTCAACAGCATATTTTAAATTAAATTAAAGACGGTTTAAAGTACGGGGATGTTAGACTATTTGCAGACGATGCACTGATTGCAATTAGTGATGTTAGTTTTGGATGTGGCTATTAATAAAATGCAGCAATCTGATATGAATATTCTTTACAAGTGGATGTGTATAAATATGTTAAAACTAAATACAGATAAAACTAAATATATGATAATATCACACAATAACTATAATAATAATCATAAATTATACATAAATAATCGTGAAATAGTAAAAGTAAACGAAATTAAATACTTGAGTATAACGATAGATTGTACGCTTAAATTTGATGCACACTTTCAATATTTAGTGAATAAAATAAACCAAAAACTTTATCTCATGTATAGAACTTGCCACATCATAAGTGAATACCATAAAATATTAATATATAGAAGCATAATTGAGCCACATTTTATTTATTGTCCTTCGGTATTATTTCTTGCTAAGGATACACAAATAGAACTACTGCAAAAACTTCAAAACAAGGCAATGAGATTTATATTGCGGAAGCCTAGAGATACGCACATAAAAGATATGTTAGATCGATTAAATTGGCTGAGTGTAAAGCAGAGCTTATTTTATTACGCAATGAAATTCATCTATAATATAAAGTTAGAAAATTGTCCCACATATTTGACCGAGAAAATTAGATACGTCAATCAGATACACAACTACAACACCAGAGGACGAAATGACTTCCGAGTAGTGGGAATTACAAATGAAGCTGATCGAGCAAATCTTTATTATAAAGGACTTAAACATTTTAATGACCTACCAAATAATATTAAAAATTGTGAAACCATAAATAAGTTTAAACAACTATTATATCGACATGGTAAGAATATGCCTATCCGATAGTTAAATTAGGTTCTAATGAACCGTAAATAAATAAATAAATAAATATTTCTAGTTTTTACTCCTTCCCGAAAGCGAAAAATTGCCTGCGTGAAAATAGTGACGTTTGTACTTGTCTCACGTAAACTCTCACATAATTAAATTTCTCTCGCCATCCTGTCAAGAAAAATAAACGCCATTTTTTAGACGTCAATATCTCACAAACTGTTCAGAGTCAAACTGTTTTACGTCGATGTGTTCAGAATTTTGAATAATATTCAAGAGTAATGTAATACACAGGACTCTACAAAATGATGCATTTTTAGTTCATTCGCCCCACCCTGTATCATTACACCAAAAATGAGTTTCATACTCATTTTCGTTTTGTAGATGACCAGAAGGGGAGAGGTTTTTTTCAGAAAAACGAATCCCTACTTGCAGTAAAATTTTAAAAAACTTACACCCAATTTAAAAATCACTGACAGGGTAGAGAGGAGGGAGATTTTGCACAAAAAAGAACCTCTGCCTACAGTGGAAGTCTAAAAAACTTAAACATAATTTAAAAATCAATGTAGAAAGAAGATGAAGATTTTTTTACGAAAAAAGATAATTGTCTAAAATGGGAGTCTAAGAAGGTATACTCAATGTAAAAATCGACGATTGGGGTAGAATACCCTTCACGAGAGAGAATTCCACAATAAAAGTGCAAGTCAGCCTTGCGCAATTAGTGTTTCGCCCATGATTACTTAAAAAAAAAATAGTTACGGACGTATACAAATATCAGTGACTTTACAAAACACCCCAGATGAGTTTTCAGAAATCAGTATCTAGGATTCGGACGCAATTTGTTTGTAATGGCCAAAAAAATTTTCTACAAAGTGAACTTCTATATCATCATAAATTATGAAAGGTAATGCACTCGTGATAATTTTCATTTAATCTACACCTTATGGAGAAAATTCCAGAATTTTTTCGAAATTTTTTGAATAGTAATCTTAGAAATAGGGTGGGAGGCAAGCTAGATTTTGCAATTTTTTAAAAATAAAATAGAGAAAAGTTTGCGCCAGTATTACATCATATATATTTTGGAACTCGTGTTTTCACAAGCTTTCATTTGACACCCCACTTGACGACCTTGAATTTTTTTTTCACTTCCGATTTCATCCCGAAAACTAAAACCTTAAGTCAAAATTTAACTTTCAAAACTACACGGCTGTAATTAGACCATTAATTCCTATATTTGTGACAGATTTCAACTTTTTATGTCAAATAGTTTCGGAGAAAATCGGCTGTAACAGACAGACAGATAGATAGACATCGAAGTGATTCTAAAAGTGTTTGATTTTTAAATTTTAATACGGAATATTAAAAAGTTTCGTTTCTAAGAAGTGTTTTTTCTACATCCACAGAAGCAAAGAGAGCATATGCTTCCCCCCACATTTGGTTGTACGTAAGTTATAAATTATCTGAAAAATTATTTAGTTTAAAATATATATGGATATATATATGAGGATAAAATTTTAACAAAAACTTCTCACCTCTAAGTATAATTCTTCTTCTCATGCCTTCTCCTAATGGAGGTTGGCGACCATTTCTCTAAATGTTTCTCTGTCCCTCCCAACATGAAACAACTCCCGTACATTCATGCCGGTCCATTCTCTGATGTTTCTCAGGCAAGACTTTTTCTTTTTCCGACACTCTTTCTACTGTCAACTCTTTCCTGCATGATAGTTTGCAATAGTGAATATTTGTCGTTTCTGAGTACATGACCTAAGTAGGATGTTTTTCATATTCTGATGATTGTCGAGAGTTTTCTGCCTTGGCCTATCCTTCGTAGAACTTCCTCATTAATGATCCTGGCTGTCCATGGAGTTTTTAATATTCTTCGATAAAGCCACATTTCAAATGTTTCTAGCTTCTTAGTAATGTATTACTTCAACGTCCATATCTCGACTCCATACAAAAGTTGGAACCACACGTAGCATTCCAGCAAACGTAATTTTAGAGCCAGTTTCTGTTGCAGAACACTGCTCGGAATTTAAACAATGATTTTCTTGCAATCCCTATTCTGATACTAATTTCACGTGTGTGATATAGGTGCCTAAATATTTATACTCTTCCACACGCTCCTTCTAGTTGTTTTCCTTCGAGGAATATTTGGCAGGTGTTGGTTTGATGTTTAGAAACGACCATAAGTATACTAGGTAAGAGCAAAAAAAGGTGGGTACCTATACAGATATGTATGGAATAATGATTCCACAGCATTTATTAATCAGTGTATCAAAAAAATGTTTAAATGAAAGTTATAGGGTATTATAGGACGCACATGCTCACGTTGACAATAAAATGTTTTGAACTGTCAGTTCGAAGAAATTACGCTATCTTAATTTTTTTTTAAAATGGAAAGCCCTGTATATTATTTTATTTTTGAGTCCTACTAAAAATTCTAGATATTATTTATCCACCATACCGTGTCTAAATCGAACTATTTTGGAATTATTAATACCTGAAACGTAAGCTCGCTTGGATCAAACATTTACTATCAGAAAACGACTAAACGCGTCAAAAAATGATTTATTGATGAAAACGCTTATTGACGCATTTTGTGAAACTGCAATTTGAGCGATATATCATAATGGTACATTTAACAGAAATTGAAAGAATCACTTTGTTAATGATGGTTGGTTACGAAAACCGTAGGAGAACACAACAGGAGGTATGTGATCTTTTTAACGCAGAATATCCGAATCGAGAACCTATCCGTAGTTAGCAAAACATTAAAACGATTTAGACAATTACGTGATGTTAATGATCGTTCTAAATCCGGACCTCCAAAAGTCAAAACAAGCGATGATAAAAAGTTAAATGTTTTATTCAAAATTAGAGAAAATCCCCATACAGCCACTCGTCAGCTTTGCCTAGACCACAACATAAGTAAAGGTACGTTAAGTCGTATACTAAATGAAGAAAAATTGCATCCATACAAACCCATTCTATTGCAAAAATTATCTGAAGATGACTATGATACACGCGTTGAATTTTGCTAGGTCATGATGGAACGAATCAATAATGAGCCTAACCTGATTCATAATATTTTTTTTTTCTGAGGCCACATTTTGTCTTAACAGAAGAGTTAACGGGCATAACTGCCGGTACTGGTCTACTGAGAATCCCCACTGGATAATCGACACTCATTCTCAAAGACCACAAAAGATAAACGTGTGGGCAGGGATTTGTGGACGTCATATCATTGGTCCCTTTTTTATAAATGAATATCTTACAGGACAGCGGTATTTACAGTTCCTCCAGGAGCAAGTTATTCCAACATATGCAGGTCTTTTTCCCGATGAAAATAATTTGGATACTCCTAATAGGAATCTGTGGTATCAACAGAACGGAACACCTCCTCACTATGAAATCAATGTTCGTAGTTATTTGGATGCGATTTTTTCCAATCGATGGATAGACAGAAGAGGTGCTGTAGAATGGCCTGCAAGGAGACCCGACCAGACGCCACTCGATTTTTTTTATGAGGTCATTTGAAAATTAAAGTTTACCGAAGTCGACCTGAAACTATAGAAGATTTACAACTAACTAAGCTCGAAGCTAACTCTAACTAACGAGTTGGCTTCGAGCGGCAGCAGCAGCAAGAGCGCAGTATCGAGTAGCAGCAGCAGCGGGAGCACTTGAAAATGCCAAACGTCGTGTAAATTCATTGTTAGACTAACGGATTGAAACACGGAATTTTAATGTATTAGATTTCACCATCCGTGAAAACATCTATTGTAACATATATATATATATATATATATATATATATATATATATATATATATATATATATATATATATATATATATATATGTAGAATAAAGAAAGAAAGCAAAAAATTGCCGTATCTACCAAAATTATTAAAAATACAATCTTAGTTGGGGAACTCGGCAAGAAGGGGGCGTGATAAGAGATCACACAATTTTCATTAAGCCAATATTTCGGTCCTGGATTGGGACCTTCTTCAGGGCAGAACTGAAAAGAAGAACAAAGCGTATTCACTGATCGTGTCTGGGACAACTTTAAATTAATGATGTTATCGTTAGGTTGTTATAATAAATCAAATTAGTGTAGAACAAGAATAAGATATTAGTCATAATAAGTTAAAAAACTCACATGAGAAGTGCAAAGATTTCGTTAGCCTGAATGGCCGTAGGTAGCTTATACATACAAAAGTTGTTACATATAAAAGTTGGTTAATCCATAAAATATATAAAATACACACTAAAACACTGTAGACAAAAATCTAAAAACCAAATTTAAAACATGGATGTAATTCGAACCTTGGATGTTGAGAACATTGTTAATTATTTCACCTGTGACCACCTCACATGGCCACCGTCATTTAGGAAAGATGACAAGGACGACAGGAGACAGCTGCCCGACAGAGATAAGGGGTTTAGTCGAGAAAACTCAATTAACCAGAATGCGGGGTCGACACCTGGAAGGAACCGATAGAAAAGGAAGTGCAAATATTGGACCCTAAGAGAGAAGGAGAGCCAATTGAGCGACCAAAAATCCGGTATGTGGTAGAGGAAGGATAAATCATAACCCAATTATAGGTAAAGGGTAAGCGAAGGAGCGAGAAAGAGAGAGACAATAATGGGAGCAACGAAGAAGAAGATTATCTAATGAAATAATTATTAATTTATTAATTTCTTGTTGGAATCTGATTGGAGGAAGAGATTGTTAGCAAAAACCAATGAAGACTGGAGGCACCAGAAGGTGTTAGAGGGGTGACGCAAGGTACTGTCAATGGAAGGAAGACAGTAATCGCTAGGTGCACAAAATAGCCCAGATAAAATGGAAGGAATCTGTGGAGCCCAAGATCAAAGAGAACCGTAAATAAAGAGAGGAAGGAGGAGAGAAACCCTGGAAATTACGGAACTAAAAGAGAGACGACCAACGCGGTTCAGATGGATCATAAAACACTGGAAGACAGGGAATTATTGTGTGGAATTGATTTATCACAGGAGAGGAGGAAACTATATATGCTACTAAGACCATCTAGGTCGGTTCTTTTATTGATATTAAAGTGATTCTCCTGGATGTAACACATCTCAAGGAATTCTCTCTTGGAAAGATTGTTAGAGAAATGAAGAATTTTGGGTTCCCTGAAATTAAAAGAATGACCATTGTCAACAGAATGGGTCGCCAAAGCACATCTGTGTGGATGGCATCTAGTATCACTTTTATGGAGTGCAATACGACGATTCAAGGATTGAGAAGTTTGGCCAATATAGATTGATGAACAATTGAGGCAGGAAATTGAGTAAACCAAGTCTGACATGGAAAGAACTGGCAGCGGGGCCTTAAGCTTGCTGAAGACACGTCTGTTTTTGAAGAAGTAATATTTAGCAATTTTAATGTTAGGAATGACACGCAAAATGTGGACCAATTTGTTTGTAAGGCCAGGAATGAATGGTAAAGAAAGCAGCGACCAATTTATTTCGACTGGGGGAGTTAAAGGGGGAGGGGAGATATGCGGTAGGTGGAACAAGAGTAACAGTTTTATTAAGCAGTTAAAGACCAAAAAATGGATCGACGATATAACAGCCAAACAACTTTACTACTACAAGGCTATTCCACCAAGGATTTATGGTTTACCCAAGATACACAAAGAAGGGGTACCGCTCAGACCTATCGTCTCCACCACCTGCTCTCCTACTTCAAAACTCAGTAAATTTTGTGCTAATCTTCTTGAAAAGTCCTTCCTCAATTGTCATACATTTGCTATTAAAGACTCTTTTGCGTTTAGTGCAATGGTCAATAATTTCCAATTACCAGAAAACCATGTTATCATATCACTTAATGTAGTCAGTCTTTTCACGAATATTTGATGGCAGTTAACCCGCCAAATAATCGACTCTGAATGGGCAATAATCTCACCCAACACCAAAATCAGCAAATCCTTCTTCTTATCAATAATAGAATTTCTTTTCCAGTCAACCTTTTTCAAATTTAAAGACTCTTTCTACTCTCAAATTTTTGGATGCCCTATGGGCAGTAACCTCAGTCCTGTTCTTGCTTCAATCGTTATGTCGTATGATTTAAAAAGCTGCACTCAAAGATTATCCTTCCGACTTCCATTCCTATATCAATACGTAGACGATTTAATTCTATCCATACCAGCTGATGGTAAAGAAGAAGTTCTTCATGTTTTCAACTCATTCGACCCCACACCTGCAATTCACTATGGAAGAAGAAACCAACAATGCTGTTCCATTTCTGGACACAAGAGTCGTTAGAGACTCCCATAACATCATCAAACTTGATTGGTATAGAAAACCTACTTCTTCTGGGAGATATATCCATCCAAACTCTTGCCATGATTGGAAGGTGAAAGTCAACGTCATCAAAGGCCTATATAGAAGACTGAAGATAATAGTCCATCCTGATTTCTTACTCCAGTCACAAGAAACACTTACAAACCTTTTCATAGATAATGGATACAATCGAAAACTCTTACTAAGAACCAAAGATGAAGTCAACAAGCTTACTCATATCCATCAAATTCCCCCAGAACCCCCTCCCTTCCACCTACCGCATATCTCCCCTCCCCCTTTAACTCCCCCAGTCGAAATAAATTGGTCGCTGCTTTCTTTACCATTCATTCCTGGCCTTACAAACAAATTGGTCCACATCTTGCGTGTCATTCCTAACATTAAAATTGCTAAATCTTACTTCTTCAAAAACAGACGTGTCTTCAGCAAGCTTAAGGCCCCGCTGCCAGTTCTTTCCATGTCAGACTTGGTTTACTCAATTTCCTTCCTCAATTGTCCATTAATCTATATTGGCCAAACTTCTCAATCCTTGAATCGTCGTATTGCACTCCATAAAAGTGATACTAGATGCCATCCACACAGATGTGCTTTGGCGACCCATTCTGTTGGCAATGGTCATTCTTTTAATTTCAGGGAACCCAAAATTCTTCATTTCTCTAACAATCTTTCCAAGAGAGAATTCCTTGAGATGTGTTACATCCAGGAGAATCACCTTAATATCAATAAATGAACCGACCTAGATGGTCTTAGTAGCATATATAGTTTCCTCCTCTCCTGTGATAAATCAATTCCACACAATAATTCCCTGTCTTCATGTGTTTTATGATCCATCTGAACCGCGTTGGTCGTTTCTCTTTTAGCTCCGTAATTTCCAGGGTTTCTCTCCTCCTTCCTCTCTTTATTTACGGTTCTCTTTGATCTTGAGCTCCACAGATTCCTTCCATTTTATCTGGGCCATTTTGTGCACCTAGCGATTACTGTCTTCCTTCCATTGACAGTACCTTGCGTCACCCCTCTAACACCTCCTGGTGCCTCCAGTCTTCATTGGTTTTTGCTAACAATCTCTTCCTCCAATGAGATTCCAACAAGAAATTAATAAATTAATAATTATTTCATTAGATAATCTTCTTCTTCGTTGCTCCCATTATTGTCTCTCTCTCTCTCGCTCCTTCGCTCACCCTTTACCTATAATTGGGTTATGGTTTATCCTTCCTCTACCACATATCGGATTTTTGGTCGCTCAATTGGCTATCTCCTTCTCTCTTAGGGTCCAATATTTGCACTTCCTTTTCTATCGGTTCCTTCCAGGTGTCGACCCCGCATTCTGGTTAATTGAGTTTTCTTGACTAAACCTCTTATCTCTGTTGGGCAGCTGTCTCCTGTCGTCCTTGTCATCTTTCCTAAATGGCGGTGGCCATGTGAGGTGGTCACAGGTGAAATAATTAACAATGTTCTTAACATCCAAGGTTCCAATTACATCCATGTTTTAAATTTGGTTTTTAGATTTTTGTCTACAGTGTTTTAGTGTGTATTTTATATATTTTATGGATTAACCAACTTTTATATGTAACAACTTTTGTATGTATAAGCTACCTATGGCCATTCAGGCTAACGAAATCTTTGCACTTCTCATGTGAGTTTTTTAACTTATTATGACTAATATCTTATTCTTGTTCTACACTAATTTTATTTATTATAACAACCTAACGATAACATCATTAATTTAAAGTTGTCCCAGACACGATCAGTGAATACGCTTTGTTCTTCTTTTCAGTTCTGCCCTGAAGAAGGTTCCAATCCAGGACCGAAATATTGGCTTAATGAAAATTGTGTGATCTCTTATTACGCCCCCTTCTTGCCGAGTTCCCCAACTAAGATTGTATTTATATATATATATATATATATATATATATATATATATATATATATATATATATATATATACTTATACAGGGTGCTCCATATGTATAGAATAAAGATTAAACAACAAAGAATTCAATATTAAGTAGCACAGAACACCCCGAATTCTCCACAAAACTCTGTTCAGGCTGTTTATGACAGATTGGGTCATTGCCTCGGTGTTAACGGTAGCCATTTTGAGCAATTGTTATCTTAAAAATAAACCTAGAGTATTTATTAATAGCTTTTTTGTCTTTTTTTATTTTAAATTCCATAATTCCAAAACAGTTTAATTTAGACATATGGTATGTTAGACAAATAATACCTAGAATTTTTAGTAGGACTCAAAATAAAATAATAGGCAGGACTGTCCATTTAAAAAAAAAATCGAGATGGCGTATTTTCTTCGAACTGACAGTTCAAAACATTTTATTGTCAACGTCAGCATGTGCGCCGTATAACACCCTATAACTCTTATTTAAACATTCTTTTGATACACTAATTAATAAATGCCGTGGAATCATTATTCCATACATATGGGGCACCCTGTATAAAGCTACATAATACGTGTTTTACTTGTAACATATGGCACGGAAATTTAAAAGTTAACTAAAATAATATTTTACATGCATTTAATTCGTTACGACTTTATAAATGCTCCTGACGATTCAAGGGTAATATGCATACCATTTACTGTAGCTTTTAAATTTTAAAATTTACAAACCGTATTAAAATGTTATTCGTCCGTACAACCAAATAATATACAGAGGAATTATCAAAGCGGTTAATATTAAAATTAATCCAAAAAAAAATCTGTTGGCCACAAATCTTCGCCATTTTATTACCGTGTTGTTGCCAAAAATCTCTAAAGAATATTTTTAACGGAAAATGTGCGTCAAATTTTTAATAATTTATTTCATAAAAAAATTATGTAATCGAAGTCGATTTTCGTCAAGTGAAGAATAATTTAGTGTTGCAGAGGCGACGGAATAAAGGTATAATTTCAATAAAATAATTTCATAAATTGTTAGATAAATTAGTAGACAGAACCCCAAGCTGAAGCTAAAAGGCAAGAGTTTATTTATTTTCATTAGTTTTACGTTTTCAAACATTTCCCATTTTTACATTTAAATCTCCAGGATTTAAAAGCCACTATATGAAGCGTTCCGCTTGAGAAGAGGGATTGTTTACATAAAAAGCTTTTTTTTTCTTATATTTTGCCTGGCTTATATCTTTTTTTTTCCGGTTTTTGCAGTTATAGTCTGTCAAGTAAGAACGTAAACCGCTCGTATTCTTGAAAAAAATGTGTTTCGAGAACATTTTTTGCCCTCAATGTATTCTTTGGTATGCAATTAGTAAGTTGTCCAATCGCCTCCTGCATCAATAATCGCCTGGTACTTTCGAGGCATACTGTCGACGAGATTTTACTGTATACTATGCAAATTTTTCCAATCTCGCGAGAAAATTGAGTCAAAGTTCTCAGAGTCTTTCCTCTGAGCTTTCTCTTTACAAGGGACCAAATGTTTTCAATAGGGTTGGCGTCCGGCGATTGTGAAGGCCACACGCTGGTCCACGAAGCGCAGGATAGAGAAATGGGAGAAGAGCATCCCACAACGCAACAAAATGATCACTACATTTGTTAGAGGGAATTGAGACTGAAGAGAGAGAGATTCAGAAGAGAGTTGTTCCCTGATTACAGATCCAGGTCCTCACCATCCTTGGAACATCGAAGAACGATTGGAGACTTGAGTCTAGTCGACAAGTATTTTCATGGAAAGCATTCGATGAATGTAGCCCGTATTAATTCCTCCCAGAGCAGTACATGCTAGCAATACACGTCGCGCTACTATATTACATCCGTATGAGGTTCAGCTTATCACTACTAGTACAACATTTTTCAAATAGTGTTTTATATGTAGAATCTCATCTCTTTGGAATGATTCGCCCAAGACCGTAGTTCCCACTGAACGTTTTCCCGCACACGTGTCGTTCCTGTAGAGCTTTAGGGATTTCCCTGCAGTCCATAAAAGAACGATGGGACGCGAAGGATTTTTTCTTGCTTCATGGTAACGCGTCCGCTCACATGGTGGGGGTTGTCGTGCAGTTTTTGACGCGTAAACAGGTGTCCGTACTCCGCCATTTATTTTCAAATAAACTTCATACGAAGGGTCAACGCTAAGATGATTTGGAGGACATTAAACAAACAATCTCAAAAGAAGATTTTTCTAACAGTTTCACATGGTTGAATCAACGTTCTGAACATTGAATTCAGGTCGCAGGGGACTATTTAGAACATCTGAAATAATACAATGTTCATTTTTAACTTTTCTATTTTTTTGTTAAGGCAGTCCGGGCACTTTTTAGACAGACGGTGTACCAGTTTTTTATTAAGCGGTGGGGTTTGAGCTAGCGAGTGCCGCAATTATTCGTGAATAACGATTTTTTTCCACATTTTCGACAGGATTTAGGGCTACTTAGACAAGGCGAAATCGGCGCCATCGTTGGAAAAAATTTTCTAATTGAATTTTTTTTCATAACCTTCTCCAGGAGATGCCCCTGAAAGAGGATCAACATGTTGCCGGGCGGGGTCCGAATTTGTTTAAACAAATTTTTTTTAAACAAAGTCCAAAAATTGAAATTTTCGCCCCGGAATAAGTTTTTTTTTAAGTAAATTGGACCATTTTGAATAAAAAATGTCTCTTGTGAATTTTCTCTAAAATGCGCCGTTTTCGAGATATCGGCGATTTTAGGTGCGAGAAAACGCGAAAATGGCCACTTTCACCTCCCAATATCGGGGTCAAAAATTAAAATTTTCAATGTTGCCAAGTGTCCAAATTAAAGTTTGAGATCTCCTCTACAAATTACCGTAGGAAATATTGCAATATCTTCATTTTTAAATATTGTTTTTTAACAGTTAACAAATTGCGTTCGAGCGCCCGCGGCTGCATCGAAACTGTATACATAGATATATACGCAACGCCCGTACGTAGGCGCACGGAACTGTATACGCACTGCGATGCTCTATAAAGCTTTGTTTCTTGATTTCTTATTAAAATTAATATATTTGAAAAGTATGTAAAAAATATTTATTTATTAAAGAGTAATTGTTATATCAAATTTAATTATTATAACAAATGAATATAAATAAAAATCCAATATTCGATTAGGATGGTAGAAGAATTAAAACAATTTTATGAAATATAACTTATATATATTTAATAGAATTTTCGCAAATATTGAAATTACACCCACACATGAGTATACAACTTACGTTGTTGCTTTTGCAATTACATGCATTAGTTTTACAATTTTTTGTACATTTACATTGCCTAATTAACGAATCTGGTATCGAATTTTTTAACATGAATTTGGGTAACAATTCACCTGTTTCTATAGTGTAACCAAATTCTGTTGCATCTAAATGTCGATACCGAGAATACAATGACATTTTCCATATGTACGTTTGTAGTGAAGCTCGTGAAATGTGCAATTTTAAAGCATCGGATGTACATGGAATTTTTCCAAAATTAATACCCATCCCACAAGAACGTTCTAAAATTATTTGTCTAGCATTATCTGCTGTTTCTCCAGCTTTATTCAAAATTTTCAAATACAATTTTTCTAATGCATTGAATTCCATGGCATTTAATTGTAAGCCAGTATCAAGTGGGGTTAATGCATTTTGAGTATCTAAATCAAAGACTAAATCTAAAGCTTTATTTTTAGTACCTACTTTACTAGTAGTATCACAGCCTGTAAACGCATGTAAAGCAGGCAAAACTTGACAAACTTGACTAGTTAAATATTCAGCAGCTACATTACAAGACAATAATCTTGGCTTCTGACCAACTACTTTAAAATACAATCCTGTACAACCAATTAATTTGAAAAAGCTCCAATAATGAATTGCTAATATAAAAATTGAATTTTTTGAAATGATTCAAAATTTGGTTGTTGTACAACATCATCACACTTACCACAGAAAATGCACTTATGATCACATTTAATTCGTTTAATAGAAAAAGACATAATTACACATGTACATACTTGTAAGGGCGGAAAAGAAATGAATAAACTATTAAAGTGTCCGACTCTTATTTAAGCAATAGCATGTTTGAACTTTTGCATGATACTTCACGTTACAGCGAGTTGCAGCGCGTATACAGTTCCGCGCGCCTAGCGGCCGCGGGCGCTCGAACGCAATTTGTTAACTGTTAAAAAACAATGTTTAAAAATAAAGATATTGCAATATTTCCTACGGTAATTTGTAGAAGAGATCTCAAACTTTAATTTGGACACTTGGCAACATTGAAAATTTTAATTTTTGACCCCAATATTGGGAGGTGAAAGTGGCCATTTTCGCGTTTTCTCGCACCTAAAATCGCCGATATCTCGAAAACGGCGCATTTTAGAGAAAATTCACAAGAGACATTTTTTGTTCAAAATGGTCCAATTTACCTAAAAAAAACTTGTTCCGGGGCGAAAATTTCAATTTTTGGACTTTGTTTAAAAAAAAATTTGTTTAAACAAATTCGGACCAGGTTACCGCCCGGCAACATGTTGATCCTCTTTCAGGGGCATCTCCTGGAGAAGGTTATGAAAAAAAATTCAATTAGAAAATTTTTTCCAACGATGGCGCCGATTTCGCCTTGTCTAACTATCATCGAAAAATACCCGGTTAACTCAATTTAAACTTTGCCCGTAAAACATACACGTTATTAACCTTCCCTTCTAATTTCAGCTTCATATTTAATCATATACGTTCGTGACAGCGTTTTGTTTGCATTAAGGAGTTACATACACCTTGAATTATCAAAAATTCGATTTTTTTTTACGGATTGTTATTCTCTATACTTCTAAGAATTATTTAAAAGAAAAAATTTAAGAAAATGCTATTCTATTACAAAGTCATAACATTACAAAGTCATAACATTAAATGTGATCTGGTGTCGGAATGGGACCGCTACCTGTTTTCAGACACTGTCTACAATATTACTCACTCAATTTTTAATATGTTTTAACTTTTTTTTTTGTAAATCTTAATAATTATTTTTTCTACAAAATATCGAGAAGTTTTTTTAAATTTTTTTAATAGATTTTTTTTATAAACATACATTTTTTGATCGAAAATCGCATACTGAAGTTTGAAACACCATAAATTTTGTAATATTTGAAGAAAATACCCTTCGAGTATTTTTAACTACTAGATTATTTTACAACATTAACTTTTATTCTTAAAGATTCGATTGTTTTTTGTGAATTTATCCTGCAGACAAGGAGGTGCCACAGTTTTCATCAGTGATTCATTTAGCCGAATAAAAAATAATAAAAAAAATCCATATGATTTTTAGAAAGTACCAACCTTCAAACGATACAGGTCAAAATTTAATGACATTTCGACGATTAGTTTACAAGTTACGGTGGTTTAAGTGACGCTACTTTTTATACTTTCAGAACAATGAAAAAAATCAAGTTTCGTGTGTTGATTAACACTGTTTTTTGATGGGAAAAAATACCGTTCAAGCAAAGCAATGGCTTCATAAGTGTTACGGGTTTTCTGCCCCTGGAAAATCACTCATCATTTACTGGTATGCTGAATTTAAAAGCGGTTGTACAGATACAAATGATGCTTAACGCTCTGGACGCCCAAATCAGGTGATTATACGGGAAAACATCAAAAAAAGCAACAAAATTGTTTTGGATGACCATAAAGTGAAATTGTGTGAAATAACTGACACCCTAAAGATATCAAAAGAACATGTTGGTCATATTATGCATGAATATTTGGGCATAAGAAAACTCTATTCGACAAGGGTACCGCGTTTGCTCACAGTGGACCAGAAACAACAACGTGTTAATGATTCTGAGGGCTGTTTGGACCTGTTTAAGCGCAATAAAAAGGATTTTTTCATGCGTTATGGGACAAAGGATGAAACATGGATTCACCACTATACACCGGAATCAAATCAGCAGTCGGCCGGTGAAAGCCGTCCCAAGCGACCAAAGACACAACAGTCGGCTGTATTTTGAGATGCGCATGGAATAATTTTCATCGACTATCCTGAAAAGGGAAAAACCATCAATAGCGAATATTGTTTTTTTTTATCTTTCACCTCCCCACCTGAGTAGGGATTTTCCCCTTTTTTATATCCTGAGGATGTCAAATATGGAGTAATTGGTGAAAACGTCCCCAAATGAACCAGAAAAAAGTACTATTTCATCAAGACAATGTACCGTGTCACAAGTCAATGGTTACGATGGCAAAATTACGTGAACTGAAGTTCGAATTGCTTCCTCATCCACTGTATTCTTCAGATTTAGCCCTCAGCCACCATTATCTGGTCAAAGACCTCAAAAAAATGCTCGCGAGAAAGAGATTTGGCTCTAGTATCGCCGAAACTAAGGCCTATTTTGCAGGGAAAGACAAGTCCTAATTTTCCGGACCAATGCACAAAACAATCGTTAATAATTGTAGTAGTAGTAGCTAGACCAAAAACTTTTCAGCCTACGTGTTATATATATATATATATATATATATATATATATATATATATATATATATATATATATTATTATATATATATTTTTTCAATATATATATATATATATATATATATATATATATATATATATATATATATTGAAAAAATTTGAAAAAAGGTAATAATTGCTGGGGGCTAGATGTGGTGAATACGGCAGATGAGGAAGCAATTCTTAGCCCAATTGGTGCAATTTCACCATCGATTTAATGAACTTGTGAGCTGGTGCATTATTTTGGTGAAACAACACTGCTTTCTTCGCTAATCGTGGCCCATTTTGCTTGTTTCACCATTCGAATGGTTCAAACTACGTAATAGTCTTCGGTGATTGTTCGCCGCTGAGAATCATATGCTTTATTTTTGTTTGTGCTGCCATCTCTCGGTAAGCATTTTTCACCCCTTAGATTATTACATATATAAAGAGAAAGTATAATTTTTGCTTTCTTTTCACATGTGTGTTTTTCAGAGGTATATATTGTAACATTCATTTTTTCCTAGATTTTAAGATCATGTTACGACACCGTTTTTTTCCCTATAATTTATATTTTATTACATTTTTATATTTATTGCAGTGATTTCAATTTTTGAGCAGTGTAGCTTAAAACAGTGTTTTAAATTTTTGAGCAGTTTAATTTAAACCGGCAGAGTGTGTAACGCGTGTTGCCGATTTGACTTATTTAATTCGCATGAAATAACCCAAGGAAGGGATAAAGATATTTAAGCGGACAGATGAAATTTTTAAGGGCTTTTTTTCCACAATGAAGCAGCAGTGGCTTTTTCCACCATGAAGCAGTAACGGCTTTTTTCGTCAGTACGCCGTAGTGGTTTAATTCTCCAGCACGCCAGAGTGTTTTTTTTTCTCAGTGATGTAGTAGTGCAGTAACGGTTTCTAGCTCTCAAGTTTAAAACTTTTTTCTTTTTTTGAAATATCCTGTTCATCCTCAGGCATTTCGGGTCAAAAAGTGTTTAGCAACCCTAATGAAACTAGGATGGTAATGGCTGAGACAATATTTTTACGAGGATCTCACAAGGGGAGGCCGAGTAACTTATGGAAAGCACACGAGGAGAAACCAATCCGTAAGTCATAGGGACACCAGTCTAAAAATCTCACTTCCTGTCTACAAGTGCGTTTCCAACGACTAGTCAACACGTGTAACTCGCGAAGTTAATTTCAGAAACTTTTAATATCGTGTTTTATCAAGCCTTTTATTAAAAATTTAACACTATGCCATAGTGTACACTCTTCTAACCTAAGGTTTTTTTTTATTATTTAGTAGATGTAATTTTAAGAGTGTGGTAAAGGTAGGAATTTTTATTTTGTTAATAAATATACCCTTCTTTATTTAAATGTGTAGTGTCTCACTAAACTCCTGCTCTTTCTTTCAGGATCCAACGGTTGTACGTAAATTATTTTTATTTCAACAACTAAATAATTCTTCAGTAGTTTTTCATTTTTTGAGCTGAACTTAGATTCTTTTATTCTAAAATGAAAGGTGCCCAAAAACAGCACAACCAAATTTTAAACAACTATAAAGACTATTTTCAAAAGGCATACAAAAATTACCTCGATCTCCATGTACTCTACCAGTAAAAAATGAACTAGTTGATGTCTTAATTCTGTCCTCTATTAGTATTAATATCCACCCAATCCATTCTCAAAATTAACATATACATAAGGGGCAAATAACGGCTTCTATTTAATAAATAAAATATCTATTAAACATAAAAAAAGTTGTGGCTTTACAAAATAGCGCTCCAACGTGAGGCTATAAAAATGACCCCGCTTAAGACGGTATAATATGAAAAAAAAATGTTTTAATAAAATAGTTTGAATAGTGCCTTAAAAAAATTGTTTTTTATGTAATCAGTTAAAGAATGCTTCATTTTATTCCTGAGGTTCTAACGTGATGAGCCAAAGGCAATTTTGCAATTAATCAAAGCACATAGAAGTCTTTCAGCCTTTCATGCAGACAAAATTATTTTTTTGTTTTCAGATAGTTTAAATCAGGTTTTATTTCTAAATATAGCAGCGAAAGCTTTTTGGAGTGCATATTTTGAAGAAAAATACATTTTAATGTATAAAAAACAGTATATTGAGAAAAAAAAACATGTTGACTGTCTGGGGAGAGTTAGTTATGTCTTTTAGAATATTGAATGCAATTCTCTCTCCAGACTTTGAAGGGATGTTTGAGCAGTACGCATTATTACTTCTTTTTCTACAGCACTGCGTACTTCCTCTGATTTTTCAAACGACATCGTTGGTCGACCAGAAAAAGAGCCTTTTACATTAGATATTTCAAATGTTCCTTGTAACCATTCGTCATTTTTTTTAAGAAAAACTTCTGCTTTTTTATTCGCTTCTGTCTGTTTTTTCTTGAATTGTGACTTCAAATAGGAGAACTTATGCTTCACTTCCTTTCTTTACTCATCCCAATATGCATCTTGTGATAATATATAACTCTAAAGATATATCAACTTTTCTTTAAAATTTGGCAAGTTTTGTTCCTGCCTTTTGTCAAAAGTAGTTTGCACGTTACTACTCGAGCACCTGAAGTTCCCCCCGATCCTGAAACAAAATAAAAACATAAATTAAACAAATAAATAAACCCAAAATACCACGTCGTTTTCACCATCTAATTTAAAGACCTTGAAAACCTCGATTTCACAAAAAAATCACTGCTAATATTACATATTTAATAAGTGAAAACACTCTTTTTCTATTAAAATCAAGGGAGACGCACCCTGAAGTATGACAAATAACTTTTTAAATACCGAAAAAAGGTTTTCGTACAATAATTTCGAGTAACATTTTCTACCTACAAAAACATTCCTAATTATTTAAAAAAATAAAAATGATCAATATGTATGCGCTCTTACCTATATTATTCAAATCCATCACAATTTTCTTCAAGATAAACTCCAAAAAAGAAAAATAACTTTTTTAAATAACTGTTTTGTAACGAATGCCGAGAAGAGAAACGAATACTTAAAGCGACACTCAAATTCCGACTGAAATTCCGGCGCGCGCACTGTCAAATGGGTAAGGGGAGGGGTCGTCTATTGTTCTATGCCTATTCAGTGATGACAGGTAGCAAATTTTTTTCTACCTGGGACAAGTTTTAAGAAATCGATTTATGGCTCCCTAAAACGCTGAAATACCCTTATGTTCAACGCTGTATTTTTCCTACTTTCATACAAGATATTTAGTATATTTAACAAAAATACGTAATTGAAATCGATAAAATTATGAATCATTTCAAAAAATAGAGTAAACTATTTTCTTGTCAGAATTGCCAGTTAATATTTAATATTTCATCGCCCGCTAAAAAAAACGCTTTTCATATTGTCACTGGTTTCAAAATATTACGCAAAGCTTCTGATAGATATATTGGTAAGTAAACATTAAAGCAATATGTTTTTTTACTTATTTTTATAGTTTAACAAATTCAAAATAACATATTTTTTGTATCTTCGTTGCAGTCTCAACACTACTCGTTGCTATAATAAAATCAGACATACGAGGGTCGTTCAAAAGCTCTCGGCCTAACAAAAAAACAGCAAGATCGAAGTGATTCTTTTTTATTTTTCCACATATACACTTCGTAAAGCAAGGCATTTTGACTTATCTAAGTCTGCCAAATAAGCGTTCGTTTCAGCTCTAACTTCATCACTCAAAGTGAATTTTCGTCCAGCCAGCATTTTTTTAGGTATGTCAACAAGGGGAGCGAAATCTGGCGAATACGGTGATGCAGTTTTACAGCAACAATCCGGAATGTATACGAAGACGCATTATCGTGACGAAAGAGCACTTTTTCTTTGTGAGATGTGGACGTTCCGCCTGAATAGCACCTTTCAGTTGTTTTAATAGTAAAGCATAATACTAATAATAAAGGTGATGATTCTACCTTTCTGCAGGTAGTGTATGAACACAACACTATGAGAATCTCAAAAAACTGTAGCCATGACTTTTCCTGCAGACGAAACAGTTTTTGCTTCTTGGGCGCACTCTCACTTGCTCCCACCCACTGTTTTTACTGCGCCTTCGTTTCTGGCGTGTAAGGATGAATTCATGTTTTATCTACTGTTATAAAATATTGAAGATATTCACAAAACACTCTTGGGAAATGTTCAGTCGAATGTGTTTTTGGTCGATCGGTAACAAACGCTGCACCCATCGAGTGAAAAAATTTCTCATACCCAAAATATTGTGTAAAATGTGGCGGACAGGGGTTACCACGCCAGCGTGCGCGCGTACCTTCAGCCGGCGAAAATTTAATAAGCTGTGGTGAATTTTTTGTCACAATCTTGTTAGTGGTAGAGGTTTTCGGGCATCCTCTAGGTTTATCATTTGAATCGATGTACAACCTCGTTTAAATTCAGCAGCTCACTTTTTAATCGTCGATAATAAAGGCGAAGAATCATTTATTGTGACTCTTTTTGGATATGCGATATATAGGAATTAAATCTTTTAAGGGATTGCACACACCTCGAATTTTCAAAAATTTCGATTTTTTTTCACGGATTTTTATTCCCTATACTTCTAAGAATTATTCAAAAAAATTACGAAAATTCCATTCTATTACAGTTATAGCATTAAATGTGACCTGGCGTCGGAATGGGACCGCTACCTGTTTTCAGACACTGTCTGAAATATTACTCAGTCAATTTTTTATAAGTTTTAAATATTAATAATTACTTTTTGTACAAAATATCCAGATGTTTTTTTAAATTTTTCAATAGATAATTTTTTATAAATAATTAAATATAAATTTTTTGGTCAAAAATTGTATACGAAAGTTTGAAACACCGTAAATTTTTTATTTTTGAAAAAAAAAAAACCCTTAGACAGGTTTTGACTACTACATTATTTGGCAAAATAGATGCTTATACTGCACTCTGTCGGTGGCTTATTTAAAGTCTTACCAAACAAAGCGGCAAGCACGGCTGGCACTTAATTGCAGAAGCGCACCTTTCCGAACTTCCCACTCCAAGACAACATACATAGATTAATTTTTATTTTTGCAAATTGGATTATTTTTTGTGATGTTATCCTGCAGACAAGGACATAAAATAGATAATTTTATTCAGTGGTCCATGTAACCCGATAAAAATAATGTTAACATTTAAAACATATTTTTAAAAAAGTCTAATAATTTAAAGTAAAATAAAAATATATAATCCGTATTCTTATTTACTTAATTTTTTTTTTTATGGGTCTAGCACACGTGCTACAGAAAAGTCCCTAAAGCGCTCCAGGAGTGGCATGTGTGAGGAAAAAGCGATTCACGTTGTTCTTGAATCGCTGTAAATTGTACTCGGTAGGAAATACAGCCCTGGGCAAATTATTCTAAAGGGATGATGTTCTCCATAAAAAAGACTGCTTGTACGTGGAGTAACAAGCTGAACCTCATACGGATATGAAGTATTAGCGCGACGTGTATTTCTAACATGCACCGCTCTGGAAGGAATTAAGCGGACTACATCCTTCGAACATTTTCCATGAAAATACTTGTAGAACAGACTCAAGTCACCAATCGTTCTTCGATGTTCAGACGAATATCTCTTCTCTGAACAGAATCCAACAAATGCAGTGTGTGTTTGGGAGCGGAGCCCCAAACATGGGAGCAGTATAGTTGGCCGAATTTGAGCTTTGTAAAGAATTAACAGTTGTTATGGAGTGTAAAGCTTTCTGGTTCGAAATAATATTCCCCACTTTTGAGAAGCTCTCCTTGCTATGCCTGCAACATATTCATGCCAGGACATATTTACTCCCAAATTAACGCCCAACAAATTGAGGGACAATGCTAAGGGAATGGAGTGCCCCGACATGACTATGTCGGGTTCAGCAACGTTAACTGGGTTTTTGTAGCGTTAAATTTCGCTTGGTTACTGTCATCCCAAGATAGAATTTCTTCCCGGTCTTTGTTAAGTTGAACGACCTCCTGCTGTCTGCGGATATTCGCCTGAGTAGCCGATGTCCGAGAGTTCAAAGTGAATGAAGAGATAAGCGTACTGTCATCTGCAAAGCTGTAGATTGGATTCCCGGTCTTTTCAAGCAGATCGTAAATGAGAAAGAGAGTAGGAGACAGTTTGGAGCCTTGGGGCACACCGGCGTTGATAGCGAAGGTGTTAGAAAGAACCGGCACTCGTAAATAACGTTCTCTGAGGAAACGTGAGAGCCACAAACAGAACTTTTCAGACATACCATAAGAGCGTAGCTTAGCCAACAGTCCATCGTGCCAAATACGGTCGAATACCTTGGATATGTCAAGAGCAACCGCTCGAGGTTCAATTGCGTTGTTCCAAACATGTGTTACATAAGTCAGAAGATCTCCTCTTAATCTATGTTTACGAAAGCCATATTGGTGATCGCACTTTACTTACTTAACTTTAAGATATATTTTTTTAAATATACGTACTTCTTGCAGCACCCAAGTGTATGTAACCCTTTAAAACGAAATATTTCTTCCAGTTCGTACTTTAATTTTATACATTTTTTAGAATATTTGAAAACTTGCTTGTTTACACGATCGGTACAAAAAGACAACTAAACATATGTACGTGTCTGAAACTTTACAGTACGCCATCTAGTAGATAACACCTAAAAGATATCATAATAATTTGATTGGCGATATCTGTGTTTGGCCAAGAACTCTTGGAACGACCCTCGTAAAAAGGGTATTTTTATTGTTTTATGGGTATTTTATTGACGGCAGGAGTGAAAAAACCTGCTACAATTAATCGCGAAAGCCCTTATTTAACTGCACTTACACAAATCCTCAAATTTTCATTCTGTGAGTTTGATTTTAACCTAGATTTTAGCAACAGTACGAGTATGATATTGGCAGTTAAAGTAGATTGTATGGTATGCATATTTGCAGAAGTAAAACATAATGGCATAACCGTGTCTATGCGGACGGAAAGTGTACATTTTCCATCAGCGTTTATTTAACAATATTGCAACCGGCACGCCGGAGTTACTACACGCTTTTAAAGTGTACATAAATATAGCCAAATCGTTACCTACAACATAACATATATCGGATTCTAATTATGTTTTTAACAATAATATTGGTACTAATACTTAAGTGGAATTATGAGCAAGCGCAAGAGTGAGATTGAAAATTTACAGGGAAAAATTAGAAAATTTAAAGCCAAAATAAAGGAACACCTACTTCTAAATGTAGCTAAAAGAATAACGTTTGCTCGACATCAACGAGACAGAGGACTGGTATAATATATAAAATATCTGCAACAGCAGGAAGTTGTTCAACTTAAGAAAAACCTGAAAGAAATTCTATGTTGGGGTGACAGTAACCAAGTAGAATTTAATGCTGCAAAAATTTAGACGACATTCCTCTAAAAAAGTTAACGTTGCAGAACCCGACATAGTTATATCAGGACAGTTCATCGCTATAGCATCGTCACTCAACTTGTTGGCTGTAAAGGTTGGCTAATTGGTGATATAAGGTAATATAGTGACAATTTTGCATTTCGCGTTCTCTATAATGCTCAGCGAGCGTTGAGGGTTTTCTGTGTTTATAATCACATGCCGCAAACCCCTCCCCTCAGTTCGCCGCTAAATTCGATGCTCTGAGGTCGTCATACCGCGCTCAGGCGCCGAACCAATGGAAAATTCCGAGCGAAATAGATACGTAAATATCACTATATTATTTACCACGCATAGTTGTTTTTTATAATTATAATTTTTACACGATTTACATAAATTTACACTATAATGAACTGCGATAGACCTCGTATTCATTCACATAAGCATTTTTAATGTACTCTTTACGAACATTGTTCTAGAAGCTTAGGTATTTCGTTATTTTTCTTACAGAAACGAATCGGTGCGGCGGAAGTCTCGACAAATGAAAGGCGAACACCGTCGAAATTACGAATTGTCTTCGCTTAGAGCTGCCGTTTCCAAGGTGAAAAATGATGACTGGTCCATTTACAAGGCATCTAAGGAGTATGGCATGGACTACCTTAAAAAAGCACGAGAGTAATGAAACCGAAGATCCGTGTACAATGGACAAATCAAAACTAGGTAGACCTTTCACGTTTTCTAAAGATATTGAGTGTAAGCTTGTCTCATATATTATCAAGATGCAAGAGATTGGGTTTGGCCAGACTGTGTCTAATATTAAGCGCATAAGCTATTCTCTGGCCGTCAAGACAGGCACAGTTCAATGATACACAGGGCGAAGCAGGGCCATATCGGTGGTGGTGTTTCAAATAGCGTTATAACCTTTCGCTTCGAACGCCCAGAAAATCTTGCCGCATGTCGTGCTGCGACTGCTAACAAGGAGAACATAGCGGACTTCTATGACAAACTCTCCGCATTGCTTATTTAGCTTAATATTGATAATAAACCAGAACGTGTCTATAATTGTTACAAGACTGGCGTCACTTTTGTCGTAAAGCCGTCAAAAATTGTTACACAGACAGGTAAAAAGATTATTTATAGCAGAACTTTTGCCGAAAAAGGTGTGACACAAACAGTACTTGGATGTTGCAGTGCCAGTGGAGCTGCTGTGCCACCGTTGATTATTTTCAAAGGGTCGGAATGGTAAATGATCTTTCTAATGGCGCTCCTCCGAATTCCATAGTTAGGCTATCAAAAAACAGCTGGATTAATTCTGCTTTATTCTTGGAGTGGATGCAGCACTTTGTATTGCAAATACCCCCAGCTAGACCAGTCTTACTAATCATGGATTCACATGTATCCCACGTGGGTAATGATGTGATAGACTATGCCAAAGAAAATGATATTTGTTTATTAACTTTCCCAAGCCACACGAGTCGCCTCCTCCAGCCACTGGACGTGTCCATTTACAAATGTTTAAAAAACGCTTGTGCAAAAATCATGAACGATTACAAGTCCGAAAATCCTACAGCTGCTCCTACAAGATTCGACTTCTATTGACTGTTACCACGGGCTTACAGCTATACTTATGAACGGGCTTCGTAAAACGGGTATATTCCCATTCAATCGCGTAGCCATTTCAAGCGAAAGCATTGCTCATTCAATGATCAGACCAGTCTCAGTTAATTCTGGTATCAGTGATGAGTCAAGTGAAAGAGTAGACCGCACTTTAACTCCTGCTATTTCTAGCGAAAGCACAGCTCCCTCAGTGATCAGACCAGCGTCAGTCAATCCTACCGTGAATGGTGAATCAAATGAGAGAGCAGACCATACGTCGTCCCATGGCGTTTGTGAAAATGAGGAGGTCATAACTGAAGTGCTTTCATTGCCACAAATCACAGCTTCGTCTGCCAACACACGGGTAGCAAAAAGAGATCTAAGAGCGTGCTATTTGATTCCAGTTTTGCTGAAAATGATAATCCCCATCCTAAACCTACCGATATCGCAGCTAGACAGTCAATAACTATTCATCAGCAACCGCTCCCTGAACTATTCCTTCCAAACTTACAACAGTCCATTGATGATCCTGATCCTGAATATACAGATGATACGACTAGAAAGACAGTTACTAATTCAGAATTATCCCTTTCAAGTATACAACATCCAGCTAGTCCATCCGCAATAAAAGAAGCTCAAAGGCCGGATCTAATCTGCCAAAGCGTGCGACCGCACCATCAAGAACAAAAACGAAGAAAAGAGTTTCTGCTAGTGTTTCTGGTCCGTTATCAATCAGAAACAAAAGACCATACTCGACGAAAAGCACAATGTGTGACGTATGCTACTTACTTTATTCTCAAGACGTAGCCCTCAGGAATGGTGCTGTCTGGATTGAATGCATGGAATGTGCAATTGCAATTCGCCACAATTTTTGTGTGAAAATTGTGACATGGCTGATTTTTCAGGTGATAACGACGATGAATGGGTCCCAGAATAGATTATCACAATATTGTCAAATAAGATGTCGCTATATTACCCCATTGTCACCATATTGTCATTTGATCTAAGAGACCGATCGTAATAGAACTTTCAAAATTAGAAACTTCAAGCTTTAGTTATTTTGTATTAAGACTTTTATTTTTAATAAAAGTTGATTTGTCACTAAATTTTCTCTTTCAAACCTTATTATCACCATATAGCTAACCTTTACCCTATTATGTACTAACAAGCTTACATCCCACATATCCCGAATCAACTTTTAATCCTATGTAAAGCACAAATTCGACCAACGGTGGAAATTGCACCCATGTTTTGGCTCTGCTTGAAAATATATGCTGAAATTCTTAGATTCTATTCAGAACTCACCAGCAACCTTGCTTCCTTGGAACATCGCAGAAAAGCTGACGACTTGAGTATATTCTATAAGTACTTTATTTCGCCCGGGGTGGTGAATGCTAGGAATACACGTCGTGCTAATAGATCATATCTGTATGAGGCTCAGCTTGCAATTCCTCGTACCACCTGTTTCAAAAATTCGTCAAATCATGTAGCACCGAAACATCAAGCATCTTTTTGTAGCTAGCTTTCTCCAAATCGCTTAAAACTGTTTCATGATAGATGTTTAGTTCCTTGGCAGTACCATGGCTAACATTCCGGTCTTCCCTAACTTCTATTAACTTTTTCTGTCATTGGTTGGGAAACATTTTTGACATCGAAATTTTCAAAACGAGAACGACTGAACCATCTTTTGGCTGTTGCTTTTGGTAACGAATCTTCAATATAAAACAGAACGAATTTCTTCATAAGCCTGCGCAGCACTAATGCCTTTATCAATATAAAATTGTAAAATGTAGGGAACTATGCAGAAATTTCACTCATCTTCAGTGCACTCTAAATTAAGTCTGAATAAACGAATTTCAACAGATCTTGCAAATTTACTAATGTCAAAAGTTAGATTTCAACTGATGCTAATTATGATCCGATGTGACTTATATTACCTGAGATATATTACACTATTATCTCTATCTCTATCTACATAACTAGAAAAAGCTCAATACTTTTTCGACAACCCTTTAATAACAACCTGTGGCACAAATAATTGGATTATGATCATTTTACTTTTGTGTAGTAATTCAACCGCCTCCCTCCGCCCCTCTCCTATAAGAACTTGACTATGTCAGTGTACGAATTGGACTACTTGAGTTCTTATTAAGGAATTATGTGTAGGAACTTTACCACATCTACTGCAACGCAGCGGTAGAGAAAATGAGAGTTGCAGGAGCAGCAATAATGGTAAAGTTCTGATGTAATGCAAGCCCTCTTATCGATAAACAACGCCGATAATTTCATTTGAAAAGCACACAATAGCTTTTACAGCTCTTATTTAGTTACTGCTGCTGGAAAGTCGTAAAAGAAGCATATATTTCGTATCTCCATTATTATAATACGAATTTTATTATTAGATAAAAAAATAAGGCAGCGAAACAAAATGATTCACTCAGTACTTCCTTGGCAAGGGCAAGTTGTAAAGTCAACATATATATATATATATATATATATATATATATATATATATATATATATATATATATATATATATATATATATATATATATATACATATATATATATATATATATATATATATATATATATATATATATATATATATATATATAAATATATATATTTATATATATATATATATATATATATATATATATATATATATATATATATATATAATATAAATATATATATATATATATATATATATATATATATAAATATATATATATATATATATATATATATATATATATATATATATATATATATATATATATATATATATATATATGTGACGTTCCACGTCAACCGTGCCACCCATAAGACCAAAATTTGACGCAAGGTAGGTAAATGAGCGATGGGCCTTTTGAGGAATTCAATATGGCGGATGCAAAATGACGTCGGTAACGTGTAAAAATTCCAGTTGATCAAATTATATGAAGTATCATACTAGGCTAATTATACCCGTGAAATCCAATATGGCGCAGGCATAATAGCTTGATAACCAAACCCAACTACACAGACTGACAAACACTAGGTAATTTAATACTTTTATTTTATTGTTACATTTGTTATCATTCCATTACTAGAGGTATTTTTACAATTTGACGCAATTTTTGATCCGCCATATTAGAAAAAATAATGACGACCAACTCTTTCAAATTTTCCGAGCAATATTAGTACAAATCCCTAATTTTGCTTACTCAAGACGCCATATTGGATTTTGCAGGCGGAATTGGGCTAGTTGGACTTTGAATTCATGATCAGTGTCCCCGAAGACATACTCATTGACAAATACTTGGTTATTTGGTACGTTTATTTTATTATTATACTTGTTATCATTCGATTACCAGAGGTTTTCTTTACAAGCTATCGCCATTTTAATCCACTATATTGGAAAAAATAATGACGACAAAACACTTATGATCGATTATGCCAAGGGTGAGCAATACTGATGGGCAAGAAAAAGGTGCTTTTTAAAATTTTACTAGAAATATTACTAAAAATTACTTAATTTTTTTTTTTTTTTTTTTTTTTTTTTTTTTTATGGGTCTAGCACACGTGCTACAGGGAAGTCCCTAAAGCGCTACAGGAGCGACACGTGTGCGGAGAAAACGATTCACGTTGTTCTTGAATCGCTGTAGATTGTACTCGATGGGAAACACAGTCCTGGGTAAATCATTCCAAAGGTATGATGTTCTCCATATAAAAGACTGCTTGAAAAGCATTGTACGAGGGAGTAACAAGCTGAACCTCATACGAATGTGAAGCATTAGCGCGACGTATACTTCTAATACGCACCGCTCTGGGAGGAATTAAACGGGCCACATCTTTCGAACACTTTCCATGAAAGTTCTTGTAGAATAGGCTCAAGTCGCCAACCGTTCTTCGATGTTCCAGCGAATCAAGGCCGTCGGTCAATTCCGGGTGTCCAATCAGACGAACAGCTCTTCTCTGGATAGAATCCAACAAATGCAGTGTATGTTTGGGAGCGGAGCTCCAAACATGGGAGCAGTATTCCATAGTTGGTCGAATTTGAGCTTTGTAAAGAATTAACAGTTGTTGTGGAGTGTAAAGCTTTCTGGTTCGAAACAATATTCCCAACTTTTGAGAAGCTCTTCTTGCTATGCCTGCAACATGTTCATGCCAGGACATATTTGCTCCCAAATTAACGCCTAACAGATTGAGTGACGATGTTAGAGGGATGGAGTGCCCCGACATAACTATGTCGGGTTCTGCAACGTTAACTTTTTTAGAAAAAACTGCCGCCTGGGTTTTTGTAGCGTTAAATTCCACTTGGTTACTGTCATCCCAAGATAGAATTTCTTCCAGGTCTTTGTTAAGTTGAATGACTTCCTGCTATCTGCGGATATTCGTCTGAGTAGTCGATGTCCGAGCGTTCAAAGTGAATGAAGAGATAAGTGTACTGTCATCTGCAAAGCTGTAGATTGGATTCTCGGTCTTTTCCAGCAGATCGTTTATATAAATGAGGAAGAGAGTAGGAGACAGTATGGAACCTTGGGGCACACCGGCGTTGATAGTGAAGGTATTAGAAAGAAATCCGTCAACTGCCACTCGTAAAGAACGCTCTCTGAGGAAACATGAGAGCCACAAACAGAACTTTTCAGACATACCATAAGAACGTAACTTAGCCAACAGCCCATCGTGCCAAACACGGTCAAATGCCTTGGATATGTCAAGAGCAACCGCTCGAGATTCTCCAAAGTGTTCAATTGCGTTGTTCCAAACATGTGTTACATAAGTCAGAAGATCTCCTGTTGATCTATTTTTACGAAAGCCATATTGGTGATCACTAATAATGTTGAATCCTTCAAGATATTTTAGAAGATGCTGATTGATAGCCTTATCCATGACTTCCGATATTATTGAGAGTAGTGCGATTGGTCGGTAGTTATTTGGCAAGGTCTTCTTGCCTTTTTTAGGTATCGGCTGAACTGTGGCACATTTCCAGCAGGAAGGAAATATTCCTTTTCTGTAGGATAGGTTGAAAAGTCTACAGAAAACTGGTGTTAGTTCCCTCGCACAGTTCTTGAGAACTATGGCAGGTATTCCGTCAGCGCCTGAAGCCTTTTTGGTGTCTAGCTTAATCAAAATACGTTTTATGATACGCTGTCTGAAGACAATATCGGGCATCCTTGACTGCACTATGGGAATAGTAGGTGGTGTTTTTCCTTGGAAATCGACAGTAGAATGTGAAGCAAAGAGTTCAGCCAACAAGTTCGCTTTCTCAACAGGTGTCGTTGCAATAGAATTATCTGGCCGTGTGAGTGATGGTATGATGGATTTGGTGAAATTTTGACTAACTGCCTTAGCGACTGATCAAAAGGACCTGGAATTGCCGGGACAAGCGAGAAGTTTGTTTCTAATCCGTTGATTGTGTACCTCCTTGGTTTCGTCGATAATTTCTTTGCATCTGTTCCTGGCACGAACAAAGATGTTACGATTTATGGTGTTAGGATCTTCACGCCACTGTCGGTATGCAAGATGTTTAGAAGCAACAGCTTCTTTGCATTTTAGGTCAAACCAAGGCTTGCCGTTGGAAGGGCATTTCTTCGAAAAAGGGATGTAAGCATCCATACCGGCCAAAAAAACATCGGGAACCTCCCTGGCGCAGTCAGATGAGTCGTCGGATCGAAAACAAATGTCCAACCAAGGGAAAGTTTGAAAATATTCTATGAGATCTTCCCATTTTAGCAGATTTGTAGTGCCAAATCTTGCGCGGTTTGGGCGCCTCTCTGTCACTGATTGGTAGAATACTCGATGTCGAAAGTAGTTTATGGTCGGAAGAACCCAACGGTGGATTTACGCTGACCGTGTAAATCTCCGGATTAGTGGTTAAAAACAGATCAAGAAGACTGGCGAACTCTCCGTCTCGATCAGGGATCCGTATTGGTTCAGCAATAAGCTGAGTCAAGCCACAACTGATTGAAAATGATTCGGCTTCACGACCTTGTTCGTCGGTAGTATTTGAATTGCTCACTCAAGACGCCATATTGGATTTCGCGGGTATAATTTGCCTAGTTGGACTTCGAATTCATAATCAGCCAACCAAAAAACATTTTGTTGGTAAATTTCACATAATTAGGAACCTTTTTTTCATTATTATACTCCATATAATTTGATCAACTGGAATTTTTACTCGTTACCGACGCCATTTTGCATCCACCATATTGAATTTCTTAAAAGGCCCATCGGAATTCATAAATACACATCAACACGAGTTTTTTAAGCCCCCGCTCAGTTATCTATCTTGCGTCAAATTTTGGTCTCATGGGTGGCACGGTTGACGTGGAACATCACATATATATGTGTATATATATATATATATATATATATATATATATATAATATATATATATATATATATATATATATATATACGATCGTCTCTCTACAAACATATTCGAAACAACCTCTTTAAATCCTTTAACCTCTTACGCGTTTACCTATAAAAGTTGCTTACATTACGTTGGAACTGCGGAATTTTGGCACAATGACACTACAAAATAGTTATCACCATTCAACCAAAAACATTTTGGCAACCTAAAATGCACCTACAGTCAGTCCAAAAAGTCTCCATACACCACCTGCTTTCTATACTATTTTTTTGTTATGTTTAACTAATTAATTAGATTAATATTTGAAACTTAACTAACGGGAATTAGTACTAAACACAACTACGGAACATTTTATTTAGAAGTTACATCATTGTTATAAAAATGTAAACAAAATTAATCTCAAAACAAATCTCCATACACTCAAGAACTGTACTGAAAAAAACACGTTATAATTAGCCGCATTTTATTAAGCTATCTATTGCTCGCTAAACTGAAAACAAATGAATAATTTTCGGCCATACTTTATAATCTGTAACTTGTTGCTTGTAATTTTGCAGTGAATTTTCAAAGTAGTATTAAAAATGAGGGACGAAAATTGTGAAATTCCATTTCAAGCTCGAAAGATTTGTGGAAAGATGGAAAATCGTACAGAAATATAGGAAAAATTGTTAAAAAGTCGCATGCTACTGTTCAGTACATTGTAAACCAGTATAAATCAACTGGTTCCTATAAAATTCGACCACGCTCCGATCGTCCCAAAAAACTAACTCCACGTGAAGGGGTCAGTATTATTTGACAAATAATTATAGATCCCAACAGTGTACCAAAGGAGAAGTACGGGAACTATTTTCGAAAAATGTTTATTCACAAACGGTGAGAAATTGTTTACACAGGCAGGCTATAAGGGGTGTGCAGCCAGGAGAAGTAAAACGTTCCGAAGAAGCTTGGTTTCTTGTTGCAAATGTTCCTTGTCTGTTAAGGTTTCTGATCGGTGAGCTAAGGATTTGGCAACGGAGAAGAGTTGGGCTGGGTGATGATGTGAGCTGGCATTTAAGTATCTGTTTGTATGTGTACGGTTTTCTATATACTGAGTGAAACAAAGAACCATCTAATTTTCTTTGAAGTAAGACGTCTAGATGTCATTTGCAACAAGAAACCAAGCTCCTTCGAAACGTTTTACTTCCAAATGGATACAGCCAAAACACGATCTGGCGGGCCCTAAATAAACAACACAAACCGGAAAGAAAGACGTATACTACAAAAGCATTTCTCCCATATATAAAAAGCATCACAGACAAAATAGGAAGACTTCTAGCAAAACACCAAATTGAGACCATTTACAACGAATCAAAAAGTTAAACATATTCTACCTACACCAAAAGACATTATAGCCTTAGAAGATCAAGGTGTATATGAAATTCCATGTGAGGACTGCGGTCTTTCATACATAGGCCAAATAAACAAGAAAATTAGCGCCAGAAGAGACGAGCACAAAAACGCCGTAAAACAAAAATCCACCACCTCTTCTCTAGCTCAACATGCACACAATACCGGCCATAAAATCGATTTTGAACCCCACAAAAAAAGTGATAACCTATCCACTAGAGTAATCAAAGAAGCCATAGAAATAGAAAAGAGGCCCAACAACTTAAATAATCGGGATGATAGCCCACGTTTACCGAACTCTTGGAAACATATTCTATCTCAGTACCAAGTCCAACCAAGAGAAACAATAATTCAATCATATGCTACTTCACCAACACAAACATTACAAAGAACAACAGGACCGATAACGTGCCGCCAAAGCCGAGCCTCTATTGGCCAGATCCGTCCGACCAATAGGGTCAAACCCCGAGCATATATAAAACCGGCGCACTCGGAGCCAGTCTCGACATTCAACGCCAAGATACCGACCAGTGATCAACGCTTTGAAAAAGATGGATGAGATTCCAACGAAACGTCTGCGAAACCGTCTATCAAGGGATTTTAAGCTAACACGGGATATCCGAAAAACCACTATATATATATATATATATATATATAAAGAACCTTTAAAAATGTTATTAGTACTATTTTACCTCTTAAGACCTTTATAATTCTCCAAATGTGCTGTTCTCATGTTCTTTGTATGATTAAATTCGTTTCCTGGTTAGTGAAATGCTTAACCTACATACGTAATTAGAGAAAAAAAACTGAATTTTGCAAGTATACTATTATATAGCTTATATAAAATTACATATCACATGTCCTAACGAACATCTTAATTTTCCTTCTGTCGTTTGTTTGCATGTTTTCACACCAATTAAGCAGCTAAAGCTTAATTAAAAAAAATAAAAAACAGAAAACTAGAGCCTAAAAATCTTTGATTGCTCGTCTCTATTTCCTCACAAAGACGTTCCCGGTATTTGACTTTTAATTGTTACTCGTATATAAATATATGTATATATATATATATATATATATATATATATATATATATATATATATATATATATATATACATACATATATATATATATATATATATATATATATATATATATATATATATCGGTTTACAACGTTCTCCGACCTCCAGTCTCCATCTCTTTCGTTCGTTCCATAGGTTTTCCAGGTTTCCTTCCTCAATTTCCCCGTTTCTCCCCTTTCTCCAACTTGTTCTCGGTCTACCTCGCCTTTTCCTGCCTTCTGGTTACTATTTTAATATTTGTTTTAGGATTCGATCTTCGTCCATTCTTTGGATGTGCCCTAACCATATAAGTTGTTTGGTTAGAATATCGTCTGTAGAATATGTTTGATTCCCATGATTGTTTTAATACATTCGCTGGTGACTCTTTCTCTTCTGGATATTCCTGCTGCTTTTCTATAGAAGTCCATTTCCGTTGGTTTCAGCGCGGCTAACATACTTCACAGATATATAATATACTTTTCACTATGGTTTCATATATCCTATTTTTGTTGGTTTTATTTATAGATTTATCCCATAGAAACGCTATTTAGCAGTTAAATGGCCTTTCTTCTACCGCATTTCTCTCTCTTATTGCCCTGTCCAGTTTTCCATCCTCTGAAATTTTTATATCCCGATACTTGTAGTCGCCGCAGTATTTATCGTGGTTCGATCGTCGAGTATAAGAGCTTTTTGTTACCCACCGAGTATAATTTGCAGCGATCCAAAACCAATGTGAAAGCGCTTTGTCTGCACATTCGTCGCTCCTGTAACGCTTTAGGGAATTCCCTGCAGCACGTGTGCTATGCCCATAAAACAAAAAAAATCGTGCCACTTAGTCTAACAAGCTCAAATCGTCCTAAAGTGCTTTCTAAAAAAGAAGTTTTAAATTTTTCCCAAGAGGAAGCTACCATAAATATAATAAGCCAAAGAGGAAACATACAATCACTTGGGATTGCGCAAAGGTCCTGATTTTTTCCCTAGACTACAAAAGTTAAAAAAGTTTAAGGGAAGTTAAGAAGGAGGTTTGCGAGAGTTGGAAGATTATATAAATAAGTTTAGTTTCTAACTGGTCTGGCATCTTAGT
>CM032453.1:26731258-26876072 GCA_019049505.1 Pachyrhynchus sulphureomaculatus | reverse complement strand
ATATATATATATATATATATATATATATTAGGAGTGTCAAACTATTTTGGTGTAGTTTAACTGCACTGGTGAGCAAGAAAATCGACTCAATCTATTTGGGTTTATTTAACATGGATCCTAGAATTTAGTATTCATATATTTTTACGGATCTTAGTATCATTTGAAAGCCCATTCTATTATATTTCTAATGATACCAAATTTCATAGCATAACACGTAGGCTGAAAAGTTTTTGGTCTGACACATAGATGTCGCCCTTTTCAAAAAATCCATATGATTTTTAGGAAGTACCAACTCAACTCAATTTTGCATATATTAAATTTAGAATGTGTAGGAGGCGGGCCAGATTCAAATAAAAAAAAATGTACTGAATTATTATAAAAGAGGGTAATTATTTTGAGCTCGAGGATCCAGATACCTGACTTTTTGCGATCGCGTGCCTTATTGATACGTCCCGGGGGCCGGATGCGGCCCGCGGGCCGTATGCGGCCCGCGGCTGTATCTTTGACATCCCTGAAACGATACATGTCAAAATTTTATGACATTTCGACGATTAGTTTATAAGTTACAGTGGTTTTAGTGACGCTACTATGATATTTTCAAAAAACAATGGAAAAAAAATCGAATTTCGTGTATTGATTAAATACTGTTTTTTGATAGGAAAAAATACCGTTCAAGCAAAGCAATGGTTTGATAAGTGTGACTCTGCTCCTGGAAAATCACTCATTATTTACTGGTATGTTGAATTTAAACGCAGTTGTACAGACACAAATGATGCTCAACGCTCTGGACGCCCAAATGAGGTGGTTACACCGGAAAACATCAAAGAAATCTACAAAATTGTTTTGGATGACCGTAAAATGAAATTGCGTGAGATAGGTGATACCTTAAAGATATTAAAAGAACGTGTTTTTCATATTTTGCATGAACATTTGGGCATGAGGAAGCTCTGTTCGAAATAGGTACCGCGTTTGCTCACATTGGACCAAAAACAATTATGTGTTGATTATTTTAAGCGCTGTTTGGACCTGTTTAAGCGCAATAAAAAGGACTTTTTAATGCGATATGTGACAATGGATAAAACATGGATCCACCACTACACACCGGAATCAAATCGGCAGTCAGTTGAGTGGCCAGCAACCGACTTGGGCAGCCCGAAGCCACCAAAGACACAACAGTCGGCTGGGAAGGTTTTGGCCTCTGTATTTTAGGATGCTCATGGAATAATTTTCTTTGACTATGCTGAGAAGGGAAGGGAAAAACCATCAGTGGCGAATATTATATAAAATTATTGGTGAGTTTGAAGGCAGAAATCGCAAAGAAACGGCCCCAAATGGACAAGAAAAAAGTGCTCTTTCTTCAAGACAATGAATGCACCGTGTCACAAGTCAATGGTTACGATGGCAAAATTGTATGAAATGAAGTTCGAATTGCTTCCTCAGCTATCATATTCTCCAGATTTGGCCCCCAGCGACTATTATCTATTCACAGACCTTAAAAAAGTACTCGCGGGAAATAGATTTGGCTCCAGTGAAGAAGTTATCACCGAAACTGAAGCCTATTTTGAAGGCAAAGACAAATCCTTCTACAAGAAAGGTATAGAAATGTTAGGAAAGCTTTGGACTGATTGGACTCTCTTGGAATTTTGCAAAAAAATGTGTTTTAAGTAGTTAGACCAAAGACTTTTCAGCCTAGATTTTACCTCATCCTTTTTACTGATTAAAATGGTTGAAAGGGGAAACAAGAAGAACAAGGACTGAAATAGGGGTAAGAGAAAGGAAAAATTAAACAAATTTTAAGTTTAACAATTAAATTTATTGATAAAAACCGAAATCAATATTTTGTATTACCCCCCCTTCCTCCCCTTATTACTGCTTCCAGCCGGTTTTTCATGGGGCGCTTGAGCTTTTTCACCACTATCTGTAGAATTCTGCCTCACTCTTCCGCCATCGTAACCTTTAAGTCCCCCAGCGATGCAATGCAATGCAGGCCAATCTAATGTAGGTATTCCCACTTCCGTCAGGTATTGCCGCACCGATGCAGCAGCATGTGGCCTCGAATTATCGTGCATGAGCACGAAGCTAACGCCAACAAATCCAGCGTAAGGAACGACGTGTTCCTGCAGGTTCTCCCCGATGTACCGGTGAGAAGTTAATCCACCGCTACGAATCTCATCAGTCACGAAAACCAAATCCGTTTTCGCTTCCAGTGAAATGCCTCCCCACACCAGACAGAACCGCCTCCGTAGGCGACAATTCCAGTTATGCAGCACTACGCATAACGTTGCTCAGGCCCGCTATAGACTCGGGTATGGGTATGGGTATAGGTATAGGTATAGTTACAAATCTAGATACAGATCCAGACCAAGACAGAGACATAGATATAGGCGTAAACGTAGACGTAGATATAGAGACAGACATAGATACAGAGACAGACATAGACACAGACATAAACATAGACATAGGTATAGATATAGATTTAGATAACACAAACAATAATTGGTTTCACGTTTTTTGTGTGCTGTACTCATGTTGAAGTATGGACGTATATATGGCTATGGAATTAGTTGTTTTTAATTGATTGAAAGCATCATATAAATAAAAAAAAAATCCATCCTCCTCGGAATTACCTTATATGCAAAATTATCTCCCATATTCCTAGTAAAACACATCTAAAAATCCAGTCGACTAAAATAAAATTATCGCTTGTTCGCACCACTATCAGTGTGATATAATAATTGATTACTTGTGTAAAAAATATGTCGCAGGGTAAGTGAAAACACGAGAAAGGAGATATCAAGTGTACCTACTATCGATTATCTGTTGTCGATACACAATTTTATAAATATCTTGAATAAACATTGTTGGAAAAAAGTGAGGTTTATTCTTGCAGTGTAAACAGGAACCCCTATTAAAGGACGCGCTAAAAATATGGCGGGATAAATAAAAATATTTTGTTCTTATTGTTGGTTTGATATATGCACGTGTATCTTATCTTCTATCTTTATAACTAGGGACGGACAAATGTGGGCCAAACCAGTGGCGATATACTCAACAATCAGTGGCGTAGGAGGGAGGAGTTGGATCCAAACGGCTTTTTTTCTTTGGAAAATATAATGGATCGATCGACATATAAGGAGAGTGTTATTTTCGTTAACATAGGAGGGAAGATGGCATATACCCCCGTGTCAGGTTCAGGTCTCAGGACTCTCATCCCTTTCGAATGAACTGACCAGAACTGCATTTCTCACCAAGTAAAACTTAAAATGATTCAGGACGCCGCACTTGTATCCCTGGAAAAAAAGCTAATTTCAAGACTATAATAAAAGTAGTCGAAAATTTATTTGCGGTACTTTATTAAACAAATATTCAAGTGTACAAAAATATTTTTTTTATCTTTTTAATTCAAAATGGCTGCGTCAGAAACTAAGATGACAAGGCCCTTTTTATGCGAGGCTTGAAACGGGCGGAACCTAGAAAAAATTTTCATTAATACATGTTAAAAACTAGTAGATAACGTACGGATTTTGCGATAAGTTATAAACTTCCTTTTTTATAAATACGTTTTCGTGTGAAAATTTTTGGGTGAAAAATTAACATTTTTTCCCAAATGTCCACTATTTTTCAAAAAACGATATTTATCCAGTAGTTTTTGACATATATTAATGAAATTTTTTTGGTTTGGTTTCAGGCCTCGCATAAAAGGTGCCTTGTCTCCTTAGATTCAAAAGCGGCAATTTTAAATTAAAAAGATTTAAAAAAAATGTTTTTGTACACTTAAATATTTGTTTAATAAAGTACTTAAAATAAATTTTTAACTACTTTTATCATACCCTTGAAAAAAATTTCCGAAATTAGCCTTTTTCCCTGAGACCTGGAGTAGCCTTTCCCCTTAAGGATTTTTCTGCAGGGTGATTCGATTCATCCATATTTATAATATTTAATATTTCGGTATCAATGGTTTTCTAACTGATTAGATCTTTCTTCTTAAGGCTTGAAGCCATTACCGAAAGTTGTGGATTTAACGAGTTACAATATCCTACAGTCCTGATTTGGCGCTCTGTTCAAATGCCAGAAAAGAACCTCAGGAACCGATAGATCAGACTTCTGGAAATCGTTAGACAAATAATTCGATAGTTCATTCGTCACACCTCATCTAGACTTTTTTGGTAAAATATGAAATTCCGATTGTTCGTCACTCTCCCTACCCTCCAGACTTCACTCCTGGTAACTTGGTTATTTCCGAAAATAAACATCACTCAAAGGCTCTCGAATTCAGAGCCTAAACGAGATAATGGAGCAGCTATATGTCATTCCTAAAGACACCAGTGGAAGTGCGTGAATGTGCAAGGGGCTTAGTTCGAAAGGGATTCGAGACAATTCGGGCAATCAAATACTTACGCACCTTTGTAACTAAATCTGTCAAATAAGAAACTGTCCGCTGTCACGTTCTTACTGGACAGACTATATATTTATGTCATTTCGTAGAGATCTTACAAATTGTAAAATCGACTTGACAAAATAGAAAACTGTAAAACTTCATATTAAATGCACAAATACGATGAAGAAATAATATTTTTTTACTTTGCATATATCACCACTCTTTCTGATTAGAGACAAGAGTGTGAGGTATCTAAAATTCGCTTTATATTCTATAATTAGGTTTTAAAATAAACATACTTCCATGCAATATCAGTTACATTTTCTTATTATTATAATTTTAACAATTATTTCTCAACATATTCCAACCCTCCGACTATCAAAATATAAACGAATTTTTACATGAATTTTTCCCATTTTTCTTCCACAATAATGGGGTCAAAAACCCTTCCCTCAGAATCCTCAATCCCCTTTTAAACCTTTTTCCCTATTCGGGCGAAAAGTGTGGGCAACCACTTATTTCTTTTTCGTGTGCCTCAAAGTTGAGTGAATGCATGTGATCGTTAATCGATAATTTTGACATGGAAAACAGGACTTTTAACAAACCACACAGTGAGGTATATTTATCAGAATTCTAGACAAAATTAAGTTTTAATATAAGAGATGATTAGAGTTATATTACCGTCGACCATCTTCAGACACTTGGTACTCTCATCGAGATGTGTACAGAATACAATATATCTCTATTCGTGGCCTTCGTTGACTACGGTACTTGATTTGATAGAAACCTGGGCAATTCTGAAATATATATATATATATATATATATATATATATATATATATATATATATATATATATATATAGCATCATGCTTCACTGCAAATAACCCTTGACGAGAACACAAGGACCGATAATATCCGTACCAAAAGGAGAGTACATCCAGGGGACGCCATTACACCCAAACTGCTCACCTTAGCGCTGGAAGATGTGTTTAAAAATCGAAACTGGCATGACAAAGGAACTAACATAGATGGTGTACTACTCAACCACTTAAGGTTCACAGATGATATTGTCATTATTAGCGAGACAGCTTCGAATCATATTGCAAGAACTTCATGAGGCTTCTTTAAAGGTTGGACTAGTAATGAATGCAAATAAAACCAAAATAATGAGTCCCCGAAATATATATGTGACTGTTGTCAACCAATTGATCGAAAACGTACCCTCGTATATATATATCGGAGACAAGATCCAACTGGGAAAAGAAAACCAAGATGCGGAAATCTTAAGATAAAAAAATCTTGAATGGGCAGCATTCGGATACTGGGACATATAATGAAGACACCAGTGATACCAATAAATCTTAAAAGGAAAGTCTTTAATAATTGTATAATGCCTGTTCTGACTTACGGTTTAGAAACTACGGCACTAACTCGCAAGTCGGCTAACAAACTCCAAATTATTCAAAGAGCATTGGAAAGAGCCGTGCTTGGAATAAGCCTTAGAGCAAAAGTACCGGATGTATTGGAAAAAATAGCACTGCTAAAGTGGCAATCGGCAGGCCACATTGCGAGACCAGATCTGAATTGATGGACTAATAAATTGTTAACATGGAGACCAAGGGAGACCAAGAAAAGTGTGGGAAGACCACAGAAGCGATAACGAGACGATATCCATAGGATTGCAGGAACGAACTGGACACAACTTGCAATAGATAGAACGAAGAAGGATGATAGAGTGGATGAATACAGGCTGAGAAAGTAACGAGGAAGAAGATAAGAGATGAAGTAACCAGGCCACTGTCGTTGAGACGTAGAGTCAGTTATAGGCGTTTGTCCATCATTTGCGGAGATATTAGTAAATAGTGTAAGTTGAAGTATTTCTCTTACACTAAATAAAAACTTATTCCAAACAGTGCGGCGAGATATCTTAAATAGTGAAATGATACTTTATCATGAGTTTAAAAATAAACTGAAATAATAAAGGCTTCACAGTTATAATTACTGAAAACTGACTTTCCACGACATCCAAAACTGTGCATTTTGGCGTAGACAGGATGTTTGTATATTTATTTCAGCAATAAACCTGTCTTTTGGACAGCATGGTCTTTGTTCAAACTATCTTTCTGTTCCTCTCGATAGCCTTGCCTATGGATTCGAAAGCTACGTTATTAAATGCACGTTAATGTCCTTAAAAGTTTTCAGAGACTGATGTTCGTTATCCACGGAGTTCTAAATCTTACTTGTGATTCAATACAGCATCATTTACATTGATTGATTTGTGTCGTAAACGTGTGGTTTGATCCTCAAAATGCCGTAACCTTATGTGTCTATCCGCCAGCCTCTCCAGTCTTCCTTTCCTGCTTTAAGAATACAGATGACCTTAGCTAATCTTCCGGCTTCTAAGATATAATTTTTATTCTAAATATTCTAACCAGGTACATTCCTGTCCTTCATGTTTTACCAACTTTTTGGCAGTCTTGAAATCTCTCCTTCTTCTAGTTTGGGACTATAGCACCAACATCAATAGCTCCTCGCTAAAGTTGGAGCCAGGAAAATAGATCGAGACTAATGGTCTCAATGTGTCCTCCTGTGTGGAGGTGAATCTATATTCTGAGAATGGTATTACATCTTCTGCAGCATTTTTAATTCTAGCAACTATTTTGTAGTCTTGCTGGTTGCGGTACCGTCTCGATGCTGGTACAGTAAGCTGACATAGAGACCATGTCTGCCTTTGCGGGTTCCTCTGCGCCTTTTTTATATTGTTTCAGTGCTTCTTCAGAGTCTTCTCATCCTTCTTCTCTTGTCGTTCGCATGGCTTTGTTAAAAAGCTCATGTACCGCTTTAAAGTAGTAATCCAGAGGTGAGTATCACCAAGGGGTAGCATTGTTTGACTCCTTATAGGGGCACTGACGCAGCATACTGAGCGTTCATATCCGCTTCATTATAGTACCGTGTAGGTATTCCAGTTAGTCTATAACTCAGGTTATCCTCAGAGAGTTTCATCTTTGGCTCTGCGTTAGTCTGAATTTGCTCGACGTTATTGTGGAAGCAAGTGGGTGTTGGCTTGCTCTTATGACAGGTATTCCAAGGAAAAATTCTAAAAAATTGATATTATTTCGTAATAGAGAGTGGATTCAGTGTTGTGCAGGGCTCAGATGGATCGTACTAAGTATTCAGTTCCATTCAGAAGAAAGCAATTCGTTTTCTAGTGACCTAGAAGTTACAAGGTCGCCGTGATTTTTTTGGAACATTGATAGTTTTCTCATCTCTAGCTATTCACTTTGTGGAATACCTCTCTTTCAATTCTCGCCTAGTACAGTCTGCAACAATTTAAGATCAATGTATTAACCGAATTTCTTTACATTGCTTGTATTGTACACGTCATCAGGGATCAGTCTTTCTTTATTAAGATAGTCGCGAGCAATGATGCGAATATTGCCGACAATACTCGACGTTTACCCGAACGGAACCCGAGATGGCGATGTCGTTTTATTTTTGTTAGTACGTTTTCTAGTATTTTCGTACATTTTGTCCAGTTGTTTTTTGTTTCGAAATTCAATGGATAGAAAATGGCTTTACTTTCTATGTTTCGTATTACTAGCCTTCGCGCCAAGGGAGGCGTGCTCTCTATCTCCTCCATTTTCTAAAATGATTTCATAATTAGGATTACGTTAAGTATAAGGACCCACTTCAAAATGTAATTTTATTACTACATCTGTAAAATTATTTCGAAATGATTAAAGAAATAAGCAGATAGATTTTTCAATTTCGACTGGGCCGTAGGAAATTGCATCTGCAACTCTTATTGCAAGTACGTATATGTCAAGCGCTAGAAGATTAGTTTGGGTTAGTAGATGGTAATGGGTCCTTTTCTTATATATTTTATTACTTAAATGATATAAATTGTAAGGTTACTTGCGAGTAATATATAAAACGTATCTCAGGTTTGTAAAATTTAGTTATAAATATACAACTCTCATAAGCCGTGTCCTCGTTAAATGAAAATAAAAAAAAGCTAACATCATTACAACCCATTTAGAAAATTGTAACGTCAAAAAGTGTGGGTCGTAGCGTAATAAATGTAAAAATAGACCCCTGATTTTGATAAGCAAAGTGCTGGAGCAGATCAGATTAGAGACGAAAAAAATTTATTCGGATTTATCTGGAACATCTACTACGGTTACACAATACGGATGGGAAATTAGTGAACTCCGTTTTGTCCCATCGCAGATTATATTAGTATCGTAAAAATGACTATTTTCTACAACCGGAGAAAAAATAACCTTGTTTGCGCATTAATATCAATGTGTAAAGTGACACATTTTTTAATTCGCAATATTTTTTAAACCTTACCAAGACAGGGTGCTCGAAATATTTTGTCCCCTGAGGCGCAAATTGTTTTTGTTTATACACAAAATTAGCAAGATATATTTCAATGACTCATTTTCATTTTTTTTTTTTTAAATTTTTGAACTACAAATATTGAACAATAACCAACCAATGTATATTAAAATAAGCAAATATGTTTTCTAGTTGTTATTATTTGTAATGTTACATTTATTGTACAATTACCACATGAACCAATATTTATTCCTGAACTATGTAGAGGTTAAACAACACCTGAATTCGAAACAGTTTTTTTATTATTTTAATTTTATTATTGAATTAATCCTGCGAAATAATAGTCAAATCAGATATACATGGTGCCCCATATGTATGGAATAATGATTCCACATCATTTATTAATCAGTGCATCAAAAAAATATTTAAATAAAAGTTATAGGGTGTTATACGGCGCACATGCTGACGTTGACAATAAAATATTTTGAACTGTCAGTTCGAAGAAATTACGCCATCTAAAATGTTTTTAAATGGAAAGCCCTGTATATTATTTTATCTTTAAGTCGTACTAAAAATTCTAGATATTATTTATTTAACATAGCATATGTCTAAATTGAATTGTTTTGGAATTATTGATATTTGAAATTAAGGAGATCAAATTAAAATAACCGGTCAAGTGCAAGTTGAACTTGCGCAATTAGTGTTCCGTACGTTGATTGCTTTTAAAATAAAAATTTTTGTAACGGAGGTATAAAATGATCAGTGACTTCACCAAACACACCCCAAATGAGTTTTCAACAAAGTTTGTTTTCAATCTTTACTGAAAATTGATGACCTTGAAATTTTTGTTTTTTTTTATATACCAGATGAATTATTAAAGGTAATGCACTCGTGATAATTTTCGTTCAATCTACACCCCGTGGAGAATATTCCAGAATTTTTTCAAAATTTTTTCATAAGTACTTTTCGAGAGAGCGATTTTTCGCGATTTTTTAAAAATAATACAAAGAAAAGTGGCGCGCAAGTATTACATTATATATATATATATATTTTTTACTCGTGTTTTCACAAGCTTTCATTTGACACCACACTCGATTACCTAGTAAAAAATTTTTTTTTTCACTTCCGATTTCACCCCCCAAAACTAACCCCTTAAGTTAAAATTTAACTTTCAAAACTACATAGCTCTGATGAGGCCATCAATTCCTATATTATTACCAAATTTCAACTTTCTATGACAAATAGTTGCGGAGAAAATCGGGTGTGACAGACAGACGGACAGACAGACACCGAAGTCATCTTATAAGTGTTCCGTACGGAACACTAAAAAAAACATTTTAAGCTGACTTGTGTCGAACATTTACCGTCCGGTAGCGACTTAACGCGTCAAAAAATGATTTATTGGCGACAACGTTTATTGCTGCATTTTTTGAAACAGCAATTTGAGCGTAATATCATTACATTTAACAGAATCTGAGAGTCACTTTGTGAATGATGGTTGGTTACGGAGGCCGTAGGAGAACACAATTGGAGGTGTATAATCTTTTTAACGCAGAATACCCGAATCGAGAACCTATTACCCAATCCATAGTTAACAAAGCATTAAAAACGATTTAGACAATCAGATCATATTAAGGATCGTTCTAATTCGGGACTTCCAAAAGTTAAAACAAGCGATGATGAAAAATTAGATATTTTATTGGAAATTACAGAAAATCCTCATACAGCCACTCGTCAGCTTTGCCTAGACCACAGCATAAATGAAGGTACCTTAAGTCGTATACTCAATGAAGAAAACTTGCATCCATATAAACCAATTTTATTGCAAGAATTATGTGAAGATGACTACGATAGACGCGTTGAATTTTGCAAGGTCATGATGGAACGACGAGGCCACATTTTGTCTAAACGGAAGAGTTAACAGGCATAACGGCCGGTACTGGTCTGCTGAGAATCCCCACTGAATAATCGACAGTCATTGTCAAAGACCACAAAAGATAAACGTGTGGGCAGGGATTTGTGGACGTCATATCATTGGTCTCTTTTTTATAGATGGAAATATTACAGGACAGCGGTATTTACAGTTACTCCAATAGCAAGTTATTCCAACTTGTGCAGGTCTTTTCTCCGATGAAAATAATTTGGAAAACCCCAACAGGAATCTGTGGTATATTTGGATGCCATTTTTCCTAATCGATGGATAGACAGAAGAGGTGCTGTAGAACGGCCTGCAAGGAGTCCCGACCTTACGCCACTCGATTTTTTTTTATGAGGTCATTTGAAAATCAAAGTTTACCGAAATCAAGCTGAAACTGTAAAAGAATGTAATATAAAGTAGCGCAGATCACCCCGGTTCTCCGCAAAACTCCGTTCAGGGTGTTTATGACAGATTTGGCCATTGCCTCTCTGTTAACGGCATTTTGAGCAATTGTTACCTAGAGTATTTATTAATAGCTTTTTTTCTCTTTTTAGTGTTCCGTACGGAATACTTATAAGATGTGTGTCTGTCTGTCCGTCTGTCTGTCTGTCTGTCCGTCTGCTACACCCGATTTTCTTCAAAATTATTTGACGTAGAAAGTTGAAATGTGGCATTAATATAGGCATTGATGGCTCCATCAGTGCCGTATAGTTCTGAAAGTTATATTTTGACTTAAAGGGTTAGTTTTGGGGAGTGAAAACGGAAGTGAAAAAAATAAAATTACCAGGTCATCGAGTGGGGTGTCCAATGAGAGCTTGTGAAAATACCAGTTCAAAAATATATATAATATAATACTTACGCACACTTTTCTTTGTATCATTTTTAAAAAATTGCCAAAAATCGCTGTCCCCCTCCCTTATCTCGAAAAGTATTGATCAAAAACCTTTGAAAAAATTCTGGAATATTCTCTACAGGGTGTAGATTAACAGAAAATTATCACGAGTGCATCATTACCTGTAATAATTTATCTGGTAAATAAAAAAAAACAAAAATTTCAAGGTCAGTCAGTTTTCAACAAATATCACTCACTTCGTTGAAAACTCATTTGGGGTGTTTTTTTGTGAAGGGATTGATCATTTTATACCTCCGTAACATTTTTTTTTTTTTTAAAAGCAATTAACGTACGGAATACTAATTGCGCAAGTCCGACTTGCACTTGGCCGGTTATTCTCTTTTAGATAATAATAATAATCACCATTTTTGGTTTTGCTAATGAATTAAAAAGAGTTTTTAACTGACTCGGACCTGAAGATATTTTTGTAACTCAATATAATTTAACTCTGCTTTGAACTTTATCGAATAGAAATACCTCTTTTCTTTCACTGTTCTTTAAAAAAACGCAACATCCTTTATTTCACCTTAAAAATCAAGAATAATAAACTTTTAAATACCAACATAGTAACTTATATGTGCCATATCGATTACAAAAATAACGGTCTACCGTTTTCATAACTGTTGACAACCAAAAACAATTTATTTATTAAATTGGACGTCTAAATTTACTGTAACCTTTCTATCATCTTATATTTATAATTAGGGGAAATGCGAGCTCGGCTGTTCATCGGATAATCATAGCTTTAGAATGGTATAAAAATGGCCCGAGTTGTTTTCTCTAGAATTAGTAAATAATGTGGTTAAGTTGATGAGTGTGCAGTTTATCCTAGGGTTTTTGTAGATTTTGAAAATAAAGTACTACAAGGGATATTCTTCAATCATTTGGCCACATCTTCAAGCACCTTCTAACACCTTCACTATCAACGCCGGTGTACCCCAAGGCTCCATTTGTCTCCTACTCTCTTTCTCATTTACATTAACGATCTGCTGGAAAAGACCGAGAATCCAATCTACAGCTTTGCAGATGACAGTACACATATCTCTTCATTCACTTTGAACGCTCGGATATCAGCTACTCAGACGAATATCCGCAGACAGCAGGAAGTCATTCAACTTAACAAAGACAAGAAATTCTATCTTGGGGTGACAGTAACCAAGTGGAATTTAACGCTACAAAAAAACCCAGGCGGCAGTTTTCTCTAAAAAAGTTAACGTGGCTGAACCCGACATAGTTATGTCGGGGCACTCCATTCCTCTAACATCGTCACTCAATTTGTTGGGCGTTAATTTGGGAGCAAATATGTCCTGGCATGAACATGTTGCAGGCATAGCATGGAGAGCTTCTCAAAAGTTGGGAATATTATTTCGAACCAGAAAGCTTTACACTCCACAACAACTGTTAATTCTTTACAAAGCTCAAATTCGACCAACTATGGAATACTGCTCCCATATCTGGAGCTCCGCTCCCAAATATACACTGCATCTGTTGGATTTTATTCAGAGAAGAGCTTTTCGTCTGATTGTAGACCCGGAACTGACCGACGGCCTTGATTCGCTGGAACATCAAAGAACGGTTGGCGACTTGAGATTATTCTACAAGTACTTTCATGGAAAGTGTTCGAAGGATGTGCCCGCTTAATTCCTCCCAGAGCGGTGCATGTTAGAAGTACACGTCGCGCTAATTCTTCACATCCATATGAAAAAAAAAAAAAAAATTGCCTGCCATAATTATTCATCTGCTCTTGGACATAGGCCTTCTTCAATGTTTTCCAGATCTCTCTGTTTAGGGCGATTCAATTTCCGCCTGCCAACCTCTGAAGTTAATCCTGCTATCTCTTTGGGGGGTTTCCCATGCTTCTTTTTGTTGTTCTTGGGCGCCACTCTACTACCCTGTTTGTCGATTTGGATTTATCTTGCCTTGCACATCTTTAATTGAGCTATTCTCCCTGTGGCATCTGCGACTCCTGTTCTTCTAATTTCTTCGTTCCTTATGAGGGCTTTCTAAGGGTAATTCTTAGCAATAGCTTGTCACCGGTAGAATGCAAGTATGTATGTGAGTCAGTTCAAGATATGTCCAAACTTCCTAAATGCTGGCTAGCTCAATCTCATTCTTTCAGACGTTCGATTTTGCTTTCCTTGGTGTGATAGTATGACCCAAATATGTGTTGTCATCAACAACCTGGAGAACCTTCTTTCCTACTTTCTGCTTACAATAATGGTATTCTTTTAATTTCTTTTACGGCTATCAAGTTTCTTTGTTCTTGTTTTTTTATTCGCAGAAGACTAACATCAGGCAAGTGTAGAATTTCATAAATAGTTATAATCATTAACGAACTATTACACTGGTCAACACAAGTCTTGTTTCCTTTATTTTTTTTTCGGTTATTGGGTATTTCTATGGCCCTGACTATGAAAAAAATACTGGGAGATTGCTAACAGCTTTACCTTTTGAAATATACAGTTTTATTATTTTGCCAAAAAAATACAAAAAAATAATACATTATGTTAACAAAATTTCTGTTGAACACTAGCAAATGATCTTTTATAAGATTTCCTTGAATGAACGACTTTAGGTAGATCTCGTTGCAAACTCCAGCAGTAGTCTGCCATCATATGTGAGTCCCACCGCCCCTGATAACGCTCTTCCATTGTCCGAAGATCCTGATGAAATCTTTCACCCTGCTCCTCACTAAAATCACCCAGATTTTGTGAAAATCGGTCTAAATGCGAGTGCAGGAAGTGGATTTTTATGCTCATGTTGCACCCTAGCTCTTGCAAATTCGATAGCATGCACTCAACAAGCTCGACATGGTCGTCAGATTTCTTTTTGCCTAGGAAGCTACTCATAACCAAAACAAATGAATTCTAAGCTTTGGATTGGACTTCAGTCATTGATTTGACAAAATTAGGATCTTTCACGAGTTGCCTAATCTGTGGCCCATCAAAAATACCAGCTTTCAATTTTTCTGAACTTAATCCTGGAAACTTGCTTGAAAGAAAATTAAAACATTCGCCACTTTTGTCAAGCGCTTTCACAAACTGTTTCATTATGCCGAGTTTAATATAAAGTGGTGGAAGTATGATGCGGTCTCGGCTAACTAAAGGCGCGTTTATAACATTTTTTGTACCAACTTTTAGCTCTTTCCGCACTGGCCAAACTTTTTGTGACCAATGGTGTTGTTTGTCACGACTATCCCAGAGACACATGAAACAAGGGAACTTTGTGTACCCCCCTTGTTGACCTAAAAGAAAGTTAACCATTTTCAGATCAACACAAATGACTCATTTTTGGTCTTGATACTTAATTTTTTCCATAACCTTAGAGACATTTACGTATTCTTCTTTTAAAGTCGTCGAATGTGCAATAGGTATAGATCCGTACTTGTTACCGTTATGAAGCAAAACACACTTTAAACTTCTTTTGCTGCTGTCTATGAAAAGACGCCAATCACTAGGTTGGTACTGTTTTAATCCCATCTGCTGCAAAATACCACCAACATCGTTACAAAAAACTAAATCCTTCTCTTGAGAAAAATACGGTAACAGATTTTTTTCTCGGGTACGATAAAATGTAATGTTGGTTTCCGGAGTAAGCAAATTTTTTTTCTTTCAAACGAGATGCTAAAATTTCAGAAGCTTCTTTTGGTAGGTTCAGATCTCTTACTAAGTCATTTAGTTCTTTCTGATTAAATGGTTGAGGTTCTGAAAGGCTACATTTGTAGTCTGAATCAGAGTCTTCACTTGATGTATTTCGTTCGGGTTCACAGAGATTTGGATCATCAGAAGATTTAGACGTGCTGGGTTGTACCTCTTGTGATTTTAATTGAGGTCGTTGAGCAGAAGATAAGTTAGGATATGACCACTTCGATTTCCAGGGTTAATTCCGTTTATTTTCACAAGCGCCAAATCATGGGTGTTACGAACATTATTGCATCTCTTTTTCCACTGGACCATAACCGTAGACATACCACACATTTCTGGCATACAATATGAGGAACCCATGGCTTGTCCTGATTACACAATTTTATTTTAAAGTATTGATGATACGCAGTTTTCACAAAGTCCGATATAGGTTTTCGATATTTTGCAAATATATATTCACCACAAACCTAGCAAAAACAATCGGGATTAAGCACACAACATCTTCTTGACGAAGCCATATCTAAAACAACAACACAATATATTTTAGTGTCCAATAAAAAACGAAAATCTAAGTAAAAATAGTAAATGAGGGTAGTTAGCTATAACTCAAAAACAAAAGATGTTAGAGAAAAATTGTTGCCATATTTAAAAAATACGCGTCAATTTGAGACAGAAACAAAAAAAAAAACACAGGAAACAAGCAATTTTCTTTTTTTTGTTGACCAGTGTTATTTTTGTTTGGGACAGTATTCATCTAATCCTTTAAATACAGTTAACTTTAAAAGTTTATCAGCTTAATTAAACAGCAAACTTGTGAAACTAATACCCAGTTGACAGTTACGTGGATCCTAACACGTGTTTCAGTGACAGACAACCGACAGAGTGCTATCTATCATATTTATGGCAAAGTTCACACTTGTTAGGTTGGGTTTAAGGTTAAATATTGCACTTGACTTTGACACGCTAGAATTTGTGTGATTTTGAAGTGGACTCATAGGACTGACTACAATATTTATGTGAGAAGAGATAAGTTTGTTTTTAAAATATTTGATTATAACAAGTCGTGTTGTATTTACTTTGAAACAATTACGTGGAATTTTGGACTAGACACAAGCCCATATTGTATTTAAGTGTATTTAACAGTGTATAGCAAAATTATTATGAATTAATTTAACGCTAGAACTACGAATTTTTTCTTTGCTTTGGTAGTTCTGCTATACGTCATCAGCACCATCATTAGCTTATTCCATCCATAGTTGGATGTAAGTCTCCCCAAGTTGTCTCTAATAAACTTTGTTGTTTGCTTTTTGCGTCCAATCATGTCCTGCTAATCTTTTTATTCATCCGTCCATTTTGTCTGTGGTCTACCTTTGCATTTTTTGTGTTTTCTAGGTCTCCATTCGACTATACGGCATGTCCGTCTGTTATCATTCATTCTTGTATCATGCCCCGCCCAATTCCACCTTAATATACTTATTCGTTGTATAACATCTGTCACTTTTGATCTTCTTCGTATCTCGATATTAGGAATACGACCTTGGAGTCTAATATTTAACATTCTTCTCTCCATTGTTCTTTGGTTTACCTGGAGTTTATTTGTTATACTTCTGTTTAAAGCCCACGTTTCAGTGCCATATGTTAATACCGGCAGTACATATTGATCGAATACTGTGGCTTTTATTGTATTTGGGATGTCTAATTTAAATGTAGATTATAACCTTCCCAACGCAGATCGAACTAACGAGGCTCTTCCGTCCAAGTCAGCCTTTAAATTATTTCTTGATATTTCGATTTTTTGTCCTAAATATATGAATGTTTGTACCTTTCCTATTATTTTACCTTCTGTTAACATTTCCTGGCTGTTATCTTCACTTTTGTTGTTCAAATATTTGGTTTTCGTGAAGTTTATTTTTAGACCTATTTCTCGAGAGTTGTTATACAACTCCATCTGCATTTCTTGCAACTCTTTTGTGTTGGCGATCATCTGCGAACTTTAAGTGATTTAATCGTTCACCGTCCATTAGTATTTCTTTATTTTCCCACTTTATCGATTTCCTCATGTCTTCTAAAGTCAACGTGAACAGCTTTGGGGATATCGAGTCGCCTTGTCTAATTCCTCTCTTAATTGTGATTTTATTTTTTTTAGTGTTCCGTACGGAACACTTATAAGATCACTTCGGTGTCTGTCCGTCTGTCACACCCGATTTTCTCCGAAACTATTTGTCATAGAAAGTTGAAATTTGATACTAATATAGGAATTGATGGCCTCATCAGAGCCATGTAGTTTTGAAAGTTAAATTTTGACTTAAGGGGTTAGTTTTGGGGGGTGAAATCGGAAGTGAAAAAAAATTTTTTTACTAGGTAATCGAGTGTGGTGTCAAATGAAAGCTTGTGAAAACACGAGTACAAAATATATATATAATGTAATACTTGCGCGCACTTTTCTTTGTATTACTTTAAAAATATCGCGAAAAATCGCTGTCCACCCGCCTTATCTCGAAAAGTAGTTATCAAAAAATTTTGAAAAAATTCTGGAATATTCTCCACGGGGTGTAGATTGAACGAAAATTATCACGAGTCCATTACCTTTAATGATTTATCTGGTATATAAAAAAAAACAAAAATTTCAAAGTCATCAGATTTCAGTAAAGATTGGAAACAAACTTTGTTGTAAACTCATTTGAGGTGTGTTTTGTGAAGTCACTGATCATTTTATACCTCTGTAACAAAATTTTTTATTTGAAAAACAATCAACGTACGGAACACTAATTGCGCAAGTTCAACTTGCACTTGACCGGTTATTTCTTCAAGCATTATTTAAAATGTTGCATTTTTATATATGTATTCAAGAAGCGTTGTGTATCTTTCATCGACTCTGCTGTTACTTAAGGTCTTAAGAACTGCCCATATCTCTACGGAATCAAATGCTTTTTCGTAGTCAACCAATGCTCTCCACAAGCTGATCTTATATTCATTTGCTTTTTCAACTAGTAATCTAATTGTTTGAAGATGGTCCAAAGTGCTGTATCCCCGTCTAAATCCCGCTTGTTCACGTCGTTGATAACTGTTTAATTTGTTCGTTAATCTATATGTTATGATTCTAGTGAGGATTTTGTATAGTAACGATAACAGGCTGGTGGGTTTGTAATTTTTCAATTTCAATTTGTTCCCCTTTTTAGAAATAAGCTCAATCAAGACGTTTACCCAAGGTGTTGGTATTTTACTTTCTATTTACAGCTTGAGGAGATTGTATTATCGATGCACCTCCATACTTTATCATTTCTATAGTTATTTCATCGTCTCCTGGTTCTTTGTTGCTGTGCATATATAGTAGGGGGTTCATTTTTTTCATTCGTTGTTACATCGGGAATTTCTTCAGATCCCACATTTCCTACTATCACTCTATTTCCTTCTTCTTTTCCGGGCGTTGGCGATAGTTTCGCGTCATAGAATGTTTACTAATATTCCTCTGTAGCTTCCTTTATCTCTTTGATTTGTGCGATCTCTTGGTTGTCGTTATTTATAAGTTTTATTATTTGATGTCTTCCTTCATTCATTTGTTTGTTTAAATGTTTCAAACTTTTACCCTCTTTCAGAGTTTCTTCTATTTTCGAGTTTCCATACTGTCTGACGTTTTCTCTGATCTTTTTCTTTATTTTTTTTGTCTATTTCTATTTTCATAAGATTTTACGAGGCTGGTTTATTTCTCTTTACGAGGCTGGTTTGAAAAGTCCGTGCAAAGTCCGAGAGATGGCACCACCGGCACGTATCGAGGTCATGTTTAGTTAGTAGCATCTCTTGAATGAACGTACACCAAGTTTCAGCCATATTGGTCTATTTCTTTGTGTTTGGCATTCGTGTGAATCAAGGAAGTCGAGTGATTTTCAAGAAATGGACGAAAAAGAATTTCGTGTGGTGATTAAACATTACTTTATGAAAGGCAAAACGCCTCAGGAGATTAAAGAGAAGCTTGATAAACATTATGGTGACTCTGCACCTTCGATTAGAACAGTTTATAAGTGGTTTCAAAATTTTCGGACTGGCCATATGGGCACAAGTGACGCTGAACGTTCTGGACGGCCTGTGGAGGTTACGACTCCAGAAATCATTGATCAAATCCATGATATGGTGATGGATGACAGAAGAGTTAAGGTGCGTGAGATTGCTAGTGCTGTGGGCATAAACATTTGGACATGAGAAAGCTATCCGCAAGATGGGTGCCGCGATTGCTCACGCTTGACCAAAAACGGAATCGTGTTAAGTGTTGCAAGGATGGTTTGCAGCTGTTCCAGAAGAATCCGGAGGACTTTAAGCATCGTTTCGTCACTGTGAATGAAACATGGATACATTACTATACTCCTGAGACCAAACAACAATCTAAACAATGAGTTACCAAGGGGGAATCTGCACCAAAAAAGGCGAAGACCGTTCCTTCGGCCGGAAAGGTTATGGCGACTGTCTTTTGGGATTCGCAAGGGATAATCCTCATCGACTATCTGGAAAAGGGTAAAACTATTACAGGGGAATATTATTCATCGTTATTGGACCGTTTGAAAACCGAGCAGCAGCAAGAAAAACGCCCGCGATTGGCCCACAAGAAAGTCCTTTTCCATCACGACAACGCACCAGCACACACCTCAGCAGTTGTTGTCGCAAAATTAATGGAAATAGGATTCCAACTCGTTTCACATCCCCCCTATTCTCCAGACTTGGCTCCTTCGGACTACTATTTGTTCCCCAATTTGAAGAAATGGCTGGCGGGACAAAGATTTTATTCAAACGAGGAGGTGATTGCAGACACTAATGGATATTTTGCAGACTTGGACAAATCCTATTATTTGGAAGGGATCAACAAACTAGAACATCGTTGGACGAAGTGTATAAGCCTAAAAGGAGACTATGTCGAAAAATAAAAAAGGTTTACTCCAAACACATAAGTAGTCTTTATTTTTGCACGGACTTTTCAAACCAGCCTCGTACTTAATTTTTTTTGTTTTCTCTTTTTTCGATGTTGCTATTTGTTTTGTAGTCATGAGAAGTCTGTTGGTTATTTGTGCGTTTAGTTCATCAAGTTCTGTTTGGTAGTTTATGTGTTTTATATTATTTTCCAATGCTTGTCGATATTCATTGGTGTTTTGCTTTATTATTTCTATTGGTGTCTTTACCTTTATATGCATTATCCATTTAATCTCTGCTGCTTCAGATTTATCCTTATTTTTGCTCTGAGCTTCCGATGGTCACTGCCAATGCTTATCGTGTTCAGGACTGTCGTGTCGATTACAATATTCTTGTCATTTGATAAAACATAATCAATTTCGTTTTTTGTCATACTATCTGGGCTTTGCCATATTCATCGTCTATGTTCTGGCTTCTCGAAAAATGTATTCATAACGTACAAGTTATTTTCATTTACAAAATTTGATAATATTTCTCCTCTGCTGTTCCTCGTACCCAAACCAAACTTCCCGACACTATTTTCATTTGAATTCGCTGATTTCCTTCTTTTGGCATTGAAGAAGCAATGCTTTATTTATATCTTCGTAGAATTGGTCAATTTCTTCTTCCTCGCTGTCTGATGTCGGCGCATATATCCGAATGATTTTACATTACATACAAGCCAGTCTAATCTAGTAAAAACACATTCGAGAAGAATAAGCATTTGCTATTTATAGCTGATATAGGACTATAGACAGGATCACACACTTTTTTTTTGGACGGAACAGAGAGATTTTACAATAAACAGGTAGGCCCGAGGGTAACACATCAATTTGGGATAACATGAAGATTTGTAACAGCAATCCAATAGTATATAAAGCAAAATTTCAAACCGTTTTCATGTCAAAACGGTACCCTTTTAATTTGAATGTTGTCTAATATCACTGAACACGTGGAAAGCTCAACAGTTCTGAAACGCCGCGCCGTTCGTTATTAATTTTATACATATATAAATCGTTAGTATATTGGAGTCACTTTAGCTTGCATAATTCTCTTTCAGTATCATATGTTCGATCGATACAGCGTTTTGCACGGTCAATAATCATGTTAAATGAGTTTTTTTAGCTCATCTTTTGAGATACCCTTTATTATCCTGGTCGACGCCTTTTGAATGTCTTCATTGTCCACATGACGCTTTTTTCTTCACTGACAATGTAATTTTGGGAATGAGAAGTCGCACGAAGCCAAATCAGGCGAATACGGTGAATGATTGATGGTTAACATGCTTTTTTCGGTCAAAAAATCAATAATAAGCCACGAAGCATGAGATTGTGCGTTATCGTGTAACATTCGCCAACTTCCACTTTCATGATATTGTAGTGGCACACGTCGAATACGTTACAGTAAACGCTTCATAACACCTAGATATTACCCAACATTAACCATTTGGCCAAGTGGAATGAATTGCTTATGCGCTATACCCTCCGAATCGTAGATATACATCAACATTGTTTTCGCTTTTGACTTCTCTAAACGGGTTTTTTCCAGATTTTGTTCGCGTTAGTGCTTCCATTCAGAGCGTTGGCGCTTGGTTTCAGGATCATATTGAAAACACCACATCTCATCGCCAGTCGCAGTGGAATACTTGCAGTTTTGTCTTCTTTTTTGACTCTTTAATTAAGTCTTTACAATGTTAAATTCGAAGCAATTTTTGGTCACTACTCAATTTGTGTGGTACAAATTGAGCGTTATTTTTTCTACGCCCTAAATGCTCATTTAAAAGCAATGGATTTTAAGTTAAATACCTATTTAATTCCATTTCCCTGTATTACAACGAAAATTGCGGCTCTTTTTTTGATGGATTCACGAACGATTTCGATGTTTTCTTCGGTTATCACGAATTTTGGTTGACCTACATATTCATCGTCATTTAGGTCCTCGCAATCTTCCTAAAATGTTTACGTATGTTTCATTAATTGATACGTTTTTGTAAATGTTTCACCCAGTCTTACATAAAACTTAACATTCTCTCTTTGTTTGCTGTTCATTTTTTCGACCGACAGCTAAAATATATTGTCACTTTACGTACAATATCTCAGCTTCTATTCATTCCACTGTCATGAAAATTAGATACAATGTCAGTGAAAGATATACCTTTCTAACGCATGTTATATCGAATAGGAGGCACCACTAATATTGGCTCTTTTGAAAAAGTTCGTTTTTGTCATATCATCTGGGCTTTGCCATGTTCATTGTCTATATTCTGGTTTTTGGAAAAATGTGTTCATAACGCACAAGTTATTTTCATTTAATGCTTTAGGGAGTGTATTGCAAGAGAACGCGCTAGCGGAAAACTTTTCTCCGACTTGATTCACTATTATCGTCACTGCTTATTCCTTATGTCACCTAATAAAATATATTCTATAACCTGGCCAGAGAACATACGTATGTTTAAAAAAAAAGCATGTAAATCGGATAAGTGGTTCTCCAGTGATAAGCACACTAACGAACGGACAGACAGACAGACGGACAGAGAGACATTGCATTTTATATATATTATAGATATTCTCTGCTACATAATATTGTTCCATATTTAATGGTTTGAACTGTGTATTGCAAGAGAACGCGCTAGCGGCAAACTTTGTCGGACTTTATTTACTATTATTGTCACTGCTCATTCCTTATGCTACTTATCGTAATAAAGTATAGCCTATAACCTGGCCGGAGAACATATGTATGTTTTAAAAAAAAAAGTACGAAAATCGGATAAGTGGTTCTCCAGTGATAAGCGCACTAACGGACAGACACACAGACAGAGATACGTTGCATTTTATATATGTTATAGATGTAATAAAATATATACCTATAACCTGGTCAGAGAACATATGTATGAATTTAAAAAATCTCGTAAATCGGATAAGTGGTTCTCGAGGGATAAGCGCATTAACAGACAGACAGACAGACGAACATTGCATTTTATATATATATTATAGATATAGATTATTATTATTATTATATAACCTGGCCAAAGAATATATGTATGAATTTAAAAAAAGACAGGTAAATCGGATAAGTGGTTCCCGCGTAATAAACGCACTAATGGACAGACAGAGAGACATTGCATTTTATATATATTATAGATTATACATTACAGATATTCTTTGCTACATAATATTTTTCCATATTTAATGGTTTAGGCTGTGTATTGCAAAGGCACGCACTAGCGGCAAACTTATTTCCGGCATCATTCACTATTTTACGTCACTGCTCATTCCTTATGCTACCTGTCGTAATAAAATATAGCCTATAACCTGGCCAGAGAACATATGTATGTTTAAAAAAAAAAGTACGTAAATCGGATAAGTGGTTCTTCAGTGATAGGCGCACTAACGGACAGACAGACAGACAGACAGAGAGACGTTGCATTTTATATATATTATAGAAGATCTTACATTACATACCAGCCAGTCATTAATCTAGTAAAAATACATTCGATAAGGTTAAGCATTTGCTATTTATAGCTAATATAGGACTATAGACAGGATCACACACTTTTTTTCTGGGCGGAGCAGAGAGATTTTACAATAAACAGGTAGGCCCGAGGGTAACACGTCAATTTGGGATAACATGAAGATTTGTAACAGCAATCCAATAATATATAAACTAAAATTTCAAAGTGTTTTCGTGTCAAAACGGTATGACTACCCTTTTAATTTGAATGTTGTCTAATATCACTGAACATGTGGAAAGTTCAACAGTTTTGAAACGCCGCGCTGTTCGTTATTAATTTTATACATACATATATAAATCGTTAGTATATTGGAGTCACTCTAGCTCGCATAATTCTGTTTCAATATCATTTGGTCGATCGATATAGCATTTTTACACGGTCAGTAAGCATATTAAATAAGTTTTTTAGCTCATCTTTTGAGATATCCTTTATTATCCTAGTTGACGCTTTTCGAATGTCTTCATTGTCCACATAACGCTTTTTTTTCATTGATAATGTAATTTTGGTAATAGATAGAAGTCGCGCGAACCCAAATCATGCGAATGATTGATGGTTAGTATGACTTTTTCGGTCAAAAAATTAATAATTAGCCTCGAAGGTTAAGGTAGTGCATTATCGTGTAACAGTCGCCAACTTCTACTTTCATCATCATTGTGGCTGCATACGTCGAATACGTTACATTAAACGCTTCATAACACCTAGATATTACCCAACATCATCATTGTGGCCGCATACGACGAATACGTTACATTAAACGCTTCATAACACCTAGATATTACCCAACATTAACCGTTTGGCTAAGTGGCTTGAATTGCTTATGGACTATACTCTCCAAATCGTAGATATACATCAACATTGTTTTCGCTTTTGACTTCTCTAAACGGGTTTTTTTCCAGATTTTGTTCGCGTTTGTGCTTCCATTCAGAGCGTTGGCGCTTGGTTTCAGGATCATATTGAAAACACCATATCTCATCGCCAGTGACAGTGGAATACTTGCATGTTTTTTTTCTTTTTTGACTCTTTAATCAAGTCTTTACAATGTTAAATTCGAAGCAATTTTTGGTCACTAGTCAATTTGTGTGGTACAAATTGTGCGTCATTTTTTCTACGCCCTAAATGCTCATTTAAAAGCAATGGATTGGAGTTGATTACGACGAAGATTTCGACCCTTTTTTGATGAATTCACGAACAATTTCGATGTTTTCTTCGGTTATCACGAATTTTGGTTGACACCAACATTTTGATCGTCATTTAGGTCTTCGCGATCTTCTTAAAATGTTTACATATGTTTCATTAATTGATACGTTTTGGTAAATGTTTTACCCAGTTTTACATAAAACTTAACATTCTCTCTTTGTTTGGTGTTCATTTTTCCACCGACAGCTAAAACATATTGTCACTTTACGTACAATATCTCAGCTTCTATTAATTCCACTGTCATGAAAATTAGATACAATGTCAGTGAAAGATATACCTTTCTAACGCATATTATATCGAATAGGAGGCACCACTAATATTGGCTCTTTTGAAAAAGTTCGTTTTTTGTCATATCATCTGGACTTTGCCATGTTCATTATCTATGTTCTGGTTTTTGGAAAAATGTGTTCATAACGCACAAGTTATTTTCATTTACAAAATTTCATAACATTTCTCCTCTGCCGTACCTCGTACTCAAACCAAACTTTCCAACACTCTTCTCATTTGGATTCGCTGGTTTCCCTATTTTGGCAAAGAAGAAGCAATGCTTTATTTATATCTTCGTAGATTTGGTCAATTTCTTCTTTCTCGCTGTTTGATGTCGCGGCGTATACCTGAATAATCTTATATTACATACTAGCCAGTCATTAATCTAGTAAAAATACATTTGAGAAGGTTAAGCATTTGCTATTTATAGCTAATATAGGACTATAGACAGGATCACCACTTTTTTTCTGGGCGGAGCAGAGAGATTTTACAATAAACAGGTAGGCCCGAGGGTAACACGTCAATTTGGGATAACATGAAGATTTGTAACAGCAATCCAATAGTATATAAACTAAAATTTCAAAGTGTTTTCGTGTCAAAACTGTATGACTACCCTTTTAATTTGAATGTTGTCTAATATCACTGAACATGTGGAAAGTTCAACAGTTTTGAAACGCCGCGCTGTTCGTTATTAATTTTATACATACATATATAAATCGTTAGTATATTGGAGTCACTCTAGCTCGCATAATTCTGTTTCAATATCATTTGGTCGATCGATGTAGCATTTTTACACGGTCAGTAAGCATATTAAATAAGTTTTTTAGCTCATCTTTTGAGATATCCTTTATTATCCTAGTCGACGCTTTTCGAATGTCTTCATTGTCCACATAACGCTTCTTTTCATCGATAATGTGATTTTGGTAATAGATAGAAGTCGCGCGAAGCCAAATCATGCGAATGATTGATGGTTAACATGACTTTTTCGGACAAAAAATTAATAATTAGCCTCGAAGGTTAAGATAGTGCATTATCGTGTAACAGTCGCCAACTTCTACTTTCATCATCATTGTGGCCGCATACGTCGAATACGTTACATTAAACGCTTCATAACACCTAGATATTACCCAACATCATCATTGTGGCCGCATACGTCGAATACGTTACATTAAACGCTTCATAACACCTAGATATTACCCAACATTAACCGTTTGGCTAAGTGGCTTGAATTGCTTATGGACTATACTCTCCAAATCGTAGATAACCATCAACATCGTTTTCGCTTTTGACTTCTCTAAACGAATTTTTTCCAGATTTTGTTCGCTTGGGTACTTCCATTTAGAGCGTTGGCTCTTGGTTTCTAGATCATATTGAAAACACCACATCTCATCGCCAGTAACAACGGAGTACTTGCAGTTTTTTTTCCTTTTTTGACTCTTTAATGTTGAACTCGAAGCAATTTTTGATCATCAGTCAATTTGTGTACTACAAACTGCGCGTAAATTTTTTTAAGCTCTAAATGCTCATTTAAAATGAAATGGATTGAAGTTAAATACATATTTAATTCCATTTCCATGTATTGCAACGAAGATTTTGGCTATTTTTTGATGAATTTACGAACAATTTCGATGTTTTCTTCGGTTATCACGAATTTTGGTTGACAAACATGTTCATCGTCATTTAGCTCTTCGCGATTTTCTTACAACGTTTATACATGTTTCATTAATTGATACGTTTCGACAAATGTTTTACCAAGTTTTACACAAAACTTAATATTCTTTCTTTGTTCGGTGTTCATTTTTCGACCGACAGTTAAAACATACTGTCACTTTAGGCACAATATCTCAGCTTCTATTCATTCGATCGTCATGAAAATTAGACATAATGTCAATAAAAGATGTACCTTTTTAACGCATGTTATATCCAATAGGTGGCGCTACTAATATTGGCTATTTTGAAAAAGTTCTGTACTCTGTAAATTCAGTAATACACATGACCAAATTGAAGTTATGTGGTCAGTGAATAAGTTTTAAAAGCGAAAGTGGAACAAGATGAGTCGAAATACAGTTATTCTTCAGTATAATCTCCCTTAAGCTCAATAAATTTTTTTCCAGTGATTTTCAAATTCATTTACCCCATCTCTGAAGTGGTTTTCCGGATGATCTTCAAAATACCCATCTACGGATGCTAGCACCTCATCATTTATTGAAAAACGCTGATCACGTAGAAATCTTTTGAAGTTTAGAAGCAGATGGAAGTCAAACGGAGCCTGAGCTGGCTAATTCGCACTTTAATCCGCCCAGTTTTTCCGTTGCAAAGCACTTCTGTGAGCAGGTTCATTATCATGACGAAAGATGATTTTTTCTTCTGCAAACCGTGGCATTTCTCCAGACTTTTCTCATCTAGCTGGTCCAAAAGGTTGCAATAATACTCTCCTGTGATTGTTTTACTGGTTTGAAGGTAATCAATTAACAAAATTTCTTTTGCATCCCAGAAAACTGATGCTATAATGTTTTTGGACAACTTTGATCACTTTGGCTGCTTTGGATCTGAACAGCCGGACTTAGTCCACTGTGTGGTTTGGTGTCGCAGTTCAGGATCATACTGGTAACCTCAAGGCTCATCCATAGTTACGAATCGACGCACAAAATCAGTTTTATTCTTTGGGAAACGAGCCAAATGTTGTTTAGGAAGTTTCTGTCGGGTGTGTTTTTGTTCCGATGTTAGCAAATACGGCACCCATCTTTTGAATAGCTTTCTCATACCCAAAACATAAGTTAAGATCTCAAGTATCGCTCTATATGAGATACCTATAGCCTCAGCTAAATCATCTACGGTTAATTGACGGTCTTCCATTTCCATATCTTGTACTTGTCCAGTTTCTTCAGTTATTGCAGTTTTTGGTCGTCCTGAATGTGGATCATCATTGACGCTTGTACGACCACGTTTAACGTCTAGAGTCCATCTATGAACAGTTAGAAATGAAGGAGCAGACTCCTTTAACATTTTCATTAACTTTGCATGGATTTCAGTTGCCGATAAACCTTCCAAAACAAAGAATTTTATCACTGCACGATATTCGATTTTTTCCATTTTTAAAAAATACTCAAACACGTCTACTTTAACCAGCTGTTAAACAATGAATGACTTGACAGATCGACTTGAAACTTAGGGTGTACTCATACGACAAATGAAGCTTCAAAATTGTGTTCAATATTTTGTTCAAGTGATGCTCCATAGGTGTCGCTTTCAAAACTTATTGACTGACCTGATATAATAGTTCGAATAAATCTTCTGGATACACTAATACATGCCATCATATTTTTAGGATGTCTTGATAGATTGGTGTTACTAGTTCTTCTGTTATTGAAGAGTTATGTATATAATTAATTGTAATATGCACAGCCGATAAAGGAAAATAATTTATTTTTCTACTCATAATTAGCCGAACTCAAATGTTTCCAAATGTTCCACTTTAATATTAAACAAATGTATTTATTATCTTCTTTTTAAGCAAACTAAACAAAATTTCGTTATGGGATCATAATGCTTTTATGGTTAAAGCGCACTCTCTCAGGTTCTCCATAAAAGAGGTTTCTTGAAGAAAGTGATTTGAGAAGTATCAAGTTTAACCTCATGCAGATGTGATGTATTAGGGCATATATTCCTAGCATACACTATTATCAGAGGAAGAGAGTGTGCTACCTCCATCTAATACACATGAAAGTATTTATACGAGGTTGGTTTGAAAAGTCCGTGCAAAGTCCGTGCAAAGCCCGAGAGATGGCACCACCGGCGCGTATCGAGGTCATGTTTAGTTAGTAGCATCTCTTGAATGAACGCACACCAAGTTTCGGCCATACTGGTCTATTTCTTTGTGTTTGGCATTCGTGTGAATCAAGGAAGTCGAGTGATTTTCAAGAAATGGACGAAAAAGAATTTCGTGTGGTGATTAAACATTACTTTATGAAAGGCAAAACGCCTCAGGAGACTAAAGAGAAGCTTGATAAACATTATGGTGACTCTGCACCTTCGATTAGAACAGTTTATAAGTGGTTTAAAAATTTTCGGACTGGCCATATTGGCATAAGTGACGCTGAACGTTCTGGACGGCCTGTGGAGGTTACGACTCCAGAAATCATTGATCAAATCCATGATATGGTGATGGATGACAGAAGAGTTAAGGTGCGTGCGATTGCTAGTGCTGTGGGCATCTCGACTGAACGGGTACATAATATTTTGCATAAACATTTGGACATGAGAAAGCTATCCGCAAGATGGGTGCCTCGATTGCTCACGCTTGACCAAAAACGGAATCGTGTGAAGTGTTGCAAGGATGGTTTGCAGCTGTTCCAGAAGAATCTGGAGGACTTTAAGCGTCGTTTCGTCACTGTGGATGAAACATGGATACATTACTATACTCCTGAGACCAAACAACAATCTAAACAATGGGTTACCAAGGGGGAATCTGCACCAAAAAAGGCGAAGACTGTTCCTTCGGCCGGAAAGGTTATGGCGACTGTCTTTTGGGATTCGCAAGGGATAATCCTCATCGACTATCTGGAAAAAGGTAAAACTATTACAGGTGAATATTATTCATCGTTATTGAACCGTTTGAAAACCGAACTGCAAGAAAAACGCCCGCGATTGGCTCACAAGAAAGTCCTTTTCCATCACGACAACACACCAGCACACACCTCAGCAGTTGTGGTCGCAAAATTAATGGAAATAGGATTCCAACTCGTTTCACATCCCCCCTAATCTCCAGACTTGGCTCCCTCGGACTACTATTTGTTCCCCAATTTGAAGAAATGGCTGGCGAGACAAAGATTTTATTCAAACGAGGAGGTGATTGCAGACACTAATGGATATTTTGCAGACTTGGACAAATCCTATTATTCGGAAGGGATCAACAAACTAGAACATCGTTGGACGAAGTGTATAAGCCTAAAAGGAGACTATGTCGAAAAATAAAAAAGGTTTACCCAAAACACATAAGTAGTTTTTATTTTTGCACGGACTTTTCAAACCAGCCTCGTAGAACAAACTAAAGTCACCAAAATTTCTTCAATCTTCCAAAAATTGATGATTTTTGAGTTCGGAGACTCCAATCAGTGATGAATTTTTTCCTGCGTGTTGTTCGTAGTTAAGATTTTAATAATTATAGATTTTTTCAGCTGCTCAAATTAATATTTATTAACACGTTTCAACAGTGAGATATCGGTCTGCTTTTGTCTTTAATCGTTTTTTTATATTAAAATTTTAGTATTTGTTTGTGAATGGAAAAATGTCAGTAAGAAATACAAAATTTTTGGAACAGATATTTACGACTAAATGTAGACTTTTAGAAATTAAAATTTGGCTTCGGCAAGCAACAATGCCCTGACTTCCCCTATATTTATAATTAGAATTATTATTTCGGAATAACATTGTCTAATTTCTATTTGTACTCGCCGAGCACCTGTTACGAATTTAAAGTACGAACATACGTACGTTAGACTTTTTGGCAGCAAAACACCAATTTAAATGTTGATTTGTTTAATTAGACATGTCCATGCAAATATCTCATCTCCCATCTCGAGTATATGAGTTTTTTGATACTGGAGGCTAGACGGTTATCGCTTGAAACAATTCGGTTAATTTAAACGTTAAATATTGAAAAAAAACAAACCGTTTGATTCAGGTTAAGGCGTGAGACCACTCCATAGTATAATAAAAGCAACCGAAAATTTATTTGAAGTACTTTATTAAGTAAATATATATATATATATATATATATATATATATATATATATATATATATATATATATTTTTTTTTTATGGGTCTAGCACACGTGCTGCAGGGAAGTCCCTAAAGCGCTCCAGGAGCGGCACGAGTGCGGAAAAAGCGATTCACGTTGTTCTTGAATCGCTGTAAATTGTACGCTGTGGGAAACACAGCGCTGGGCAAATTATTCCAAAAGGATGACGTTCTCCATACAAACTGCTTGAAAAACGTTGAACGCGGAGTAACAAGCTGAATCTCATACGGATGCGAAGCACCAGCGCGACGTGTATTTCTAACATGCACTGCTTTGGGAGGAATTAAGCGGGCTACGTCCTTCGAACACTTTCCATGAAAATACTTGTAGAACAGACTCAAGTCGCCAACCGTTCTTCGATGTTCCAGCGAATCAAGGCCGCCGGTCAATTCCGGGTCCCCAATCAGACGGCGGGCGAGAGGGGGTCATCGTCTTCGTCCGAGAGCAGCGGGTCGGACAGTCCCGAGAATGCGACCCTGATGCGTGGGTTGGGGTGCTGGGACGCCTTCTCCAGGAACTTCAGTTGGGCTTTCATCATGTGTGCCTTTATGGTAGGCACACCGAGGTCCCTATGGAGTTGTCGGTTCCTCATGAACCATGGGGCTCCCGTGATCATTCTCAGGGCCTTGTTCTGCACTGCTTGAAGTTGAGCTGTCCTTCTTTTGGAGAGCTGGCACCAAGTGGGGCAGGCGTAGGTGAGGCCTGCATTTACTGTGGTGTTGTATACCAGAAGCTTGGTCCGTGGCAGCAACTTACTGGAGCGATTCAGAATGGGATAGAGTTTGCCCAGTAGTTGCTTCGTCTTCTTGGTTGCAGTGCAGACCTCGTCTTTCCAGACGAGTTGTCGGTCGAATTGGACGCCCAAGTACTTGATGGAGTTGGCTCATTGGATGCGGGAGCCTTGCAGCTGGAGATGTCCATGCTCTTCTCTGAACAGAATCCAACAAATGCAGTGTATGTTTGGGAGCGGAGCCCCAAACGTGGGAGCAGTATTCCATAGTTGGTCGAATTTGGGCTTTGTAGTTGTTGTGAGGTGTAAAGCTTTCTGGTTCTAAATAATATTCCCAACTTTTGAGAAGCTGTCCTTGCTATGCCTGCAACATGTTCATGCCAAGACATATTTACTCCCAAACTAACCCCCAACAAATTGAGCGACGATGCTAGGGGAATGGAGTGCCCCGACATAACTATGTCGGGTTCAGCAACGTTAACTTTTTTAGAAAAAACTGCCGCTTGGGTTTTTGTAGCGTTAAATTCCACTTGGTTACTGTCACCCCAAGATAGAATTTCTTCCAGGTCTTTATTAAGTTGAATGACTTCCTGCTGTCTGCGGATATTCGCCTGAGCAGCCGATGTCCGAGCGTTCAAGGTGAATGAAGAGACAAGCGTACTGTCATCTGTAAAGCTATAGATTGGATTCCTGGTCTTTTCCAGCAGATCGTTAATGTAAATGAGAAAGAGAGTAGGAGACAGTATGGAGCCCTGGGGCACACCGGCGTTGATAGTGAGGGTGTTAGAAAGAAATCCGTCGACTGCCACTCGTAAAGAACGCTCTCTGAGGAAACATGAGAGCCACAAACAGAACCTTTCAGACATACCATAAGAGCGTAACTTAGCCAACAGTCCATCGTGCCAAACACAGTCGAATGCCTTGGATATGTCAAGAGCAACCGCTCGAGATTCTCCAAAGTGTTCAATTGCGTTGTTCCAAACATGTGTTACATAAGTCAGAAGATCTCCTGTTGATCTATGTTTACGAAAACCATATTGGTGATCGCTAATAATATTGAATCGTTCAAGATATTTTAGAAGATTCTCATTGATAACCTTTTCCATGACTTTTGATATTGAAAGCAGTTCAACTGGTCGGTAGTTATTTGGCAAGGTCTTCTTACCTTTTTTAGGTATCGGCTGAACCGTGGCACATTTAAGTGTACAAAATTTTTTTTTTTATTCTTTTTAATTCAAAATGGCCACTTTAGAATCCAAGAGGACAAGGCACCTTTTTTAAATCGGATGAAATGACAGCTGCCACAAATCTTTATCCATTCGCTTGAAATTTTGAGAGCAACTTTTCAGGTACATTATCTAAGGGTGAACGTACGGATTTTGCGATAAGTTATAAACTTCCTTTTTTATAAATAATTTTTCGTTAAATTTTTGGGTGAAAAATGAACACTTTTTTTTTAAATGTGCATCATTTTTCGAAAAAAAACGATATTTTCAAATATCCGTACGTTATCCACTATTTTTTGACATATGTATATTGATAAAAAATTTTTAATTTTTTGTTCTAAGTAAAAGGTGCCTTGGCGTTTTGGATTCTGTGGCCATTTTGAATTAAAAAGTTAAAAAAGAATTTTTTTTGTACACCTCATTATTTGTTTAATAAAGTACCTCAAATAAATTTTCGACTGCTTTAAATACACTTTTAAAAAAATTCTTGTAATAGCACCTGGAGTAGCCTTACCCCTTAAATCTGAAATATCTGTAATAAGTACGAGGGCAGTTTGATCAGTCAGTGACTTTGCACAAAATTTTATTTATTTTTCAACATAATCTCCTTTTATGTCTATACATTTTGCCCAACAACTTTCTTACTTTACCTTACCTTCCAAAAAATATAATTTTTCAGAATCATCAAAATACGCATTTATTTCATCGATGATCTCCTCCTTTGATGCGAACCTCTTTCCACCGAGCCAATTTTTCAGATTTGGAAAGTGGAAGAAGTCACAGGGGGCCAAATCTGGAGAATAAGGTGGATGAGAAAACAGTGCGTACTTCAGTTCTACAATGTTGGCTCTTGCAATTGCAACCGTGTGAGCTAGCGCGTTATCATGACGGAAAATAATTTTTTTCTGTGCTAAATGGGGTCGGTTTGTCATCAACGCAACGTGCAATCGATTCAATAATAAATCATTTTATTGTCCTGGGATAGTTTTTCCTTTTTCCATGTAGTCAATGAAGATTATACTACGCGAATTCCAGAACTGTATTTTGTTTTTTCCGAGCACTTTCGCCAGGAGCTATCCATTGTTTAGTTTCTGGAGGGTAATAATGGATCCACGTTTCTTCTAAGGTAACATATCTCCGCAAAAATTACTTGGATCGCACTTGAAGATGCCCAAACACTACTTCGAAATGGTAACGCTATTCCGTTTTTGATCGACCGTAAGCAAACGCGGCGCAACATCCTCATGCCCAAATGTTCACGCAAGATATTGAAAACACGCTCATTTGAAATGCTTACTATGTTGCTTATCTCATGTATCTTTAGTCGACGCTCATTTAATATGATATCATGGATTCTATTGGCCATTTCTTCGTTTGAAACTTCATCTGAACATCCCGGGCAATCAGCATCACTCGAGCTTGTACGACCACAACGAAATTCATTGTGCACCATTGTGTTCCATATGACGGAGCAGAGTCCCCATAATGCTTTTTTAACCTTTCTTCGGTCTCCTTAATGGTTTTTCCTCGTAAAAAATAATTTTGTTAGAACCCGAACCTCACTTTTTTTTAATAAACCTATTCACTTTAAAACGATTTTTAAATTTTTGTCTATTCGACACGCGAACTTGAAACTTGGTGTGTAACTTTAAATGAGGTTGTAAATAACAACAGGAAAAGAAGGCAGCGATTTGAACGCCACCTCTTCTGAAAGGCACTGCTCATACTCTGTTTTTATAAGATAATGGTACAATAATTAAATTAAAAATGATTGATGTTGGTGAAATGAAATATTTTGTTTTAATTTTTCCGTATTGCTGAGATAAAAGGTATGGACAACCTGTAGATTTTCGTCACCATTTTTGCCATTATATATTCATTTTACAAGTGATAACTTTCTATTTATTTTTCCTGGTAGAACAAATTTTCTGTAATTTTTATTTTTCTTTTCAGATTTTTAATTCGCCCTCGCTAAATTAAAAGTGTTTAACCAAAATGGCCGTTAAAATATTAGTGATAAGTTATTAGTGATGCCGTTGTGAAAACTGTGCTGGCATTTTGAAAGTAAAGCAGGTATGTAATAACATTAACTAACTTATATATTTGCGAAGATATGGTTGTGTCAATGGGGTTATTAATTATGAAACAGACCTTTTTACTACTTTAGTTAGTATAAAAATCTCTAGGATGAAACCATGTCAAGATGGAGTGAGTTTACTACGTTTCGACCACGATTTTATGATGCATTTTAAAGGAACTTTTCTTTTCTAGATTAGAACACTAAATAAATTTGAAGAGGCAGAAACCAAATATCCTTCATTAATCGTTATCGAGAATAGATAGAGAAATATTTAGAATAGAAAGAGATATAGAGAGAAATAGAAATACATAGCAATAGTATAGTATTTTTCACAAGCTAAGAAAGTGACTTAGCTACCTATACCCATTCAAAATTGAACAAGTTTCCAAAGTGATTAATTTATGGCTGTTTAATGACAAGGCATCGTGCAGGGTCGCACTATACCTGATTATATAATTGTTGGGTTTAAAATTTTATTGTGATAAGACAGTTGAAATTTAATGTTTTATGTACTGAATAATACACAATATAGTAATTATACAAATATATTAAAACAGCGTACAGTGTCCTCCGGTACATTTGTTGCAATTTTAGTTATTAATTAATATCTAGTTCAATTTCGCTAGCGCTACTATCTTGCAAATCAATAATAAGTTTTTTTACAGGTTCTAAACTATTTATATTTATGTAGATACATCTATATGAGTTTTTAATTTTTTTGACGTGTTAAATATAGTTTCTCCAGTTTTCAACGGTTACATTTTTGACTTCTGTCTTTATCAACTCAATCACATTACTGTTTAAAGTGGGTGTATTATTGTGAGCACGTATTTTATGCCATATCAACTCGCATTAAAGATACAATAATATGGTGGAAGCCGAATTATTTCGTGTCCTTCTTTCTTTGCAATTTTATCACAAATATATTCCTTTGAAAAATCGTAACTTTTTAAAACTTCTAACAGTTGTTTGACTGTATAACTTTCATGGAAATATATGTCACGTTCGCACAAAAAGGCTTGTATTTCCCTTTTTCCACTGGTGGAACTTGGTACCTTATTTATTTGGCGACTATGATAGGATGCATTATCCATCACAATACAGCTATTCGGTGGTATATTCGGCATAATTTGTTCTGAAGCCAATCTTCAAAAACATCAGCTGTTGTATCACAATGATAATCCAAGCTGCAATCTGAAGTATTCTTGGCTGCTAGAAATAGACATTCTGGTATCCAGCCTTCTTCTGTCCCCGCATGTAAAATAGTTATTCTTTTACCTTTATTTCATGGTGCTTTGGTGTGGCATTTTTTGGATTTATCAATCCATCCTTTATTGGGTGTGTCGAACGTGTCATCCCAAGTCTCATCTAGATAGATTATCCTTCGATTTTCCGATCTAGCTGTATTTATTTTTCAAGATATTCCATTCTGAGTTGTTGTAAGCGCCGTGATTCCATTATAACTTGCCTTTGGTCTATTTTTTTAGACAAAAACCCCAAATGACATAGCATAAGCCATAAAGTTGTAGTGGAACATTTTATGTCACAACCATCCTCGGACAGCCTCCGTGAAAGTGACAATAACGTAAGAACTTTTTGTTCTGCATACATTTCATAAATTTTGCGGCGGATTAAGTCTTCTTGACAGAAATTAATACATTTCGACACACTTTTGTCTTTTCGTGTTTTTTTAGGCGCTATCGAATTATTTACAATTTTCCAAACTGTACTTTCAGGGATTCTTGTTAAAGCTGATGTCTCCATCAATGAAAGGTACTTTTCGTGGGCTCGCTCCACTAAGTTTAAGTAAACACTTTTAACTATCACTTTTGCCTCAACGGGCAAACATTTGCAGCTTTTGATGGAAAGGGCTTCGGACCTTTTAAGACACTATTGAACTTTATAATACACACTATTTCAGTATAATACTGCAGATAAAATGAAGAATATTCTTTATATTTATAAAAACGAAGTAGCCAATAAAATATTAGATTGAAAGCGAGGTATATACCATAAATATATATATCAATTACAACTCTGTTACGGCCAGGTACGTGCAATGATACTAACGGTCGTTTAATGTTTTTATTGCATCAATTTGCCAAATCACTTTCTTAAATCTTGAAAAATACTATACACCCAATTACGTAATACAGAAAATACAAGGATAGCAAAACGAGTCTTTATAAGCCTTTGAAATTAAGGAAAACATCTTTTTATATCACTGTAAACAAGAGCACGCGAAGATGTTTATGGCAACGATAAATTGGCGGGATTAACAATACCAATCAAAACAGAAAACTAATCCCGCCCAATTCTATTACCTGTTGTGATTGGTATTGTTATTCCCGCCAAATTCTCGTGGCTATAAATATCTTCCCTGCTCTCTTTTGTTTAGAGTGTTGTATAATCGCATTTTTTCTTAATCACAAACGCCCTTTCTGTAGGAACATTACACTGAACGTCTAATCATGTGAGAGGTTGCTATGCTGTTACCAAACTTCTGTACTCTTCTAGTAGAACGGTAAGATACGAGGATGGATTGAAAAGTTCGCGGCCTAGTCAAGAAAACAAAATAAAATACGTACAAAAATATTTTTATTTGTCGACGTAATCTCCACCTAGCTCTATGCACTTCTTCCACCTGCTTTCCGAAGCTTCCACACTTGTTTGAAAAAAAGATGATGAAAATTTCTGACCACCGAGGTGTTTTTTTAGGTTTGAAAACAGATGAAAGTCCGAAGGTGCCAAATCAGGAGAATAAGCCGGGTGGGGCAGCAATTCGAAACCACAATCACGAATTTGAGCCATAGACTCAACAGTCGTGTGAACGCAAGCGATGTCCTGATGAAACAAAACTTTCTTTCTCAGTAATTGTGGACGTTTCTCTTTAATTTCTTGACGTAAACGACCCAAAAGGGTGCAATAGTAAGTCGAGTTTATTGTTTCACCTTTCGGAAGGTAGTCCACCATAATAATACCTTTAGCATCTGAAAAAACTGACGCCATAACTTTTCCAGCCTTCGCTTTCTTTGAGGTCGGTTCATCAGATTTTTTTTCACTGCTTGGATTGTTGTTTCGATTCTGGAGTATAGTGGTGAACCCAGGTTTCATCTATTGTCACAAACATGTTAAAAATATCTTGCGGATCAGCATCAAATATCTCTAAACAGTCGCGAGAAGTCGTAAGTCGAATTCGGGGACCCTCCTAGCGGAAACCTTAGAAAATCCGAGTTCATTGGCAATGATGTTTTATGTTCGTTCATACGAGATGCCTATAGTGTCTGCAATCTTCCTGATAGTTAATCTACGGTCTTTAATATGAAATCACACACTTTGCCTATGTTTTCTTCAGTCGTAGACGTCGTAGGCCGGAGCAGATTCCCCTAGTGTTGTGGGGATCTCCTTTGGTGTTTTTTTAAACAGGTACTTGATGGCCGCGCGTTATTCAATTTTTTCCATTTTTCCAAAAACGCTGCACTTGGTCTCACTAAACTCGTTCTACCCTAAAAACAATAAATTCTACAGTAACAAAATTTTATTCTGTGACAAGCAAAGAAAGTATGAACTTATTGAGGGTACTATATTAAAAATATAATTATTTTTTGGTGAGGCCACGAACTTTTCAATCCATCCTAGTACAACAAATTGTACCAAATACGCATACCTAGTTCTCAATCGTAGGCTAACACAGCAGCCACAAGCCGACAGAGTGGTTGGCACATCCAACACTAAAGGCATGCAGCGAGATTTGCAAGGAATCAACCTCAGACCTCGTGTGGTTTATTGTAAAACAACTGAAAATAGGCAAAGCCCATATTTCAGCAGTCTACCCACCGTTCTGTTCTCTGGTTTGTCAATCCTAGCCCGACTGATGAGCCGTGATACGGCGAAACGCATCTTGGGACGGATGGACGAATAAGAAAACGTGGGTAGATTGCTGAAATATGGGCTTTGCCTATTTGCAATTGTTTTACAATAAACCACATACAGTTTGAAGTTGATCCCCCACAAATCTCGCTGCCTCCCTTTAGTATTGACTGTGCGAACCACTCTGTCGCGCTTGTGGCTGCTGTGTCAGCCTCCGATTAAGTATTAGGTATGCGTATTTGGTACAATTCATTGTATCTTACCGTTGTGTTCCGTAAGAACCTGAATAAAGTACTTAAAATTCTGTTCTCTTGTTTGTCGATCCTACCCCGACTGATGAGTCGTGATACGGCGAAACACGTCTCGGGATGGGTGGACGAATAAGAGAACGGTGGGTAGACGGACGAAATATGGGCTTTGTCTATTTTCAGTTGTTTTACAATATTCTAGTAGAAACCGGTCGCATGATGTCAAATAAAAGTACTGTAAAAAATAAAGGCTACAAGCTCATGTTGAAGATTTTACCGAAACATATTACAGGGTTTAAAAACGCGATGCACGTGTCTATTTTACCTCCTTAAAAACCTGTACTTAACTTCTTTGCCGAACTCTTAAAATAGGTGAGTTAGAGAAGTGATCTATTTGTAATTAGTCTCCAGCTACATAACTACACCAATATTTTAGTTCTGGAGTACCGATAATACAACATATATAGTCGCTCTTTACAGCTTAAGGCGCCCGTTGGGCAACATTGAATGTCTTGCTTAAGGTCTGAATACCCCTCAAGGGCCTACTATAAAAATGACCACTCTCATTGCAAGAGTATCATTGCAAAGTATTAGTACATTGCAAAGTGCCTGCAATAGTCCCCAGCAAAAGTTCAAAACACTAGTCATGTACTCTAATCTCCAAGAGTAGAGCTTCCTGAATATGCCTCGTGCTTTCGTAGGCATGACGTCGGCAAATCACTTTAATATGACACAGTCTCATCGGAAGAAGTTATTAGGTTATTAATTATATTGCAGCTTTATTAAATAATATTAGCCATTATCATAATATCTGTTTGCTCATGGATTTTAGGAATTTGAGAATTTATGTATTTCTTCTATTCGAATCGACAAATTGATGGAAATATTTTCTTTATTGAAAGAAGTAATTTTAGTCACTCTTTTAAATCCATCCGTTTCCTTTATAATAACGATTTTAGTTGAAACAGGAATTAACGATCAATATGATTTGTCAATTCACTCCGAAAATTACATTTAATAAGATACTTATCAAATCTACCCTCTTCTTATTCCTCACTCACCACCTGTTTGTTTTTAACTACTCGGCCAACCAAAAGGAACGAGAATATCAAAGAATACTGTTAAAATCGCTTTAGGTATTGTATGTAGATCTAATTACAAATCTACATAGTGTGTCTCAAAATAAACAGGACTTTTCAAAATGAAAACAAAAACTTAATATTTTTGCAAAATTCATTTATTATGTTCAAAATAGTCCCCTTCGAACTTGACGTAACGTTTTGCAGGGTCAGTAAGGATGTTAAATGAGTCTTTTAGCTCATCTTTTGCAGTGTCTTTCATTATTCTGGTCGACAACTTTTGAATGTCCTCATTGTCCTCATAACGTTTTCCTTTCATCGGTAAATGTAATTTTAAGGATAAACAGAAGTCGCAGCACGTGGCCAAATCAGGTGAATAGTTGGTGATTAAAATGCTGTTTTAGTCAAAAAATCAGTAATAAGCATCGAACGATGAGATGGTACATTATCGTGTAACAGTCGCCAACTTCCACTTTCACTTTATTGTGGCCACTACGAATACACAACAATAAACGTTTCATAATACCTAGTTAATACACAACATTAACCGTTTAACCAAGTGGAACGAATGCCTTGTGCATTATACCCTCCTAATCGTAGGAATAAATCAACAACTTTTTCACTTGGGTGCTTCAATTAGGAGCATTAGCACTTGATTTCTGGATCATATTGAAAAAACTACGTCTCATTATCAATTACAATGGAATATTTGGCATTTTTGTCCTTTTTTTGAAATCTTCGATGGTAGAATTCAAAGCAAATCTTTTTAAACGCCAAATGCTCAATCAAAAGGCGATGGATTGAAGCTGTGAACATATTTAATTTCATTACCATGTCTCGTTACGAAGATTTCGGCAGGCTCTTTTTTGGTAAATTCACTGACAACTGCGATATTTTCCTAGGTTATCATGAATTTCAGTCGACCAATATGTTCATGGTCATTTAGATCCACAGGACCTTCTTGAAAACGTTTAGACTACTCATGTACTCTGCTATGGGATGCACAGTTATCACCGTAAACATGTTGCATCAACTGATACCTTTCGGCAAATGTTTTACCAAGTTTTACACAAAACTTAATATTCGCGTTTTGCTCGATATTAATTTTTCGACCTACAGCTAAAACACACTGTCACTTTAGGTGCAATATCGCAGCTTCCATTTATCCGAATTTCATGAAAGTTAGACACAACGTCAGTGAAAATAGCACCTTTAGAACGCACATTATATCCAATACGTGGCGCTAGTAAGACTGGCTATTTTGAAAAAGCTCATTTCACTGTGAGACACACCGTGTATATCATATTCGAGAATTATCACGATGGAAATTGGAAACCATTTCAAAACGTAAAGGGATGCATAAATGCGGCACAATATTTTTTTTTTTCACGAATACAATACTTAGCGAGGGAAACATTCATAAATCTTAAAGTTCACAGCCCTTGAGCTATTTTCCATTATGTTAGAATTTCAAATCGTAAAGATTAGTGACAAAAATAAAATATGCTCTTCTTTTCTTCGTGTTTTATCTGAAAATATATATGCTTTTTGAATGTTTAAAATTTAAATATATATCACTCTTTTAAGTCAAAAAACCCTCCAGTTTCTGTTTCACATGATTCCTGAATAATGCAGGCTGTCTAGAAATTTTCAGAAAAAAAAAATTTTCTACAACTTCATTTTTATGATCCTTTCAAAAAAATTAAAGTTTAACAACTCATTTTACTTATTTCTCTATATATGGAGTGTTTTAAATGTCGCAGTCAACTATTAACTTTTTTAGTTTAAATGGAATTTGCTGTATTTTAAGCCGTATTTGAATACTTCTTAAAATTCCAAACAAATCTACATATAAATTACTCTGTGGTAGGTTATTAAGAGTAAGTTTCTTTTGACTTCTAAATAATAATGCATAAAAACTCAAGAAAGTATTGAGGACATTACAACTATCAAATGCATGTTCAATAAAATACATTTATAATGTAGACCCATAACACCAACGGTGACTTACGAGGGATGTCTGACAGACAGTGAGCCTAACAGTGCATGACAAAAAAAAGAACGTATCTTCAGCGTCTTTCAACAATTTTCACTGAACAGATATTTTTGATACTTAAATAATTTTAACTTATGAAACTGTATCCCTATCTCACAAGTTAGGTAGAAAATCATTAGTAAAGAACAAGTGTCAGTTATTAGTTTGTTAACTATGCTGAGTTACAAGTAAATTAATAGTTTGATAACTAGTACACTTTATCCTAGACTTAGACTTGTAAAAATTCACTTGTTACAACTCTACAATCATATATATAATCCTTCTGGATTTTTTCTGTGTCGGTTGAATATGTGATGCAAATGTTTTGCCGATCATTCTGCCGGCAGTGTCCATTTCTAGGATTGACTGACTGATTTGATTCTAGATTCATGGATGATCGGTTCTAGATTGGGGAGAGGTAAAGGCCAGCGTGACGATTAATGTTGTTGTATATTTAGATATTTTGATGGACGTCTGAATTTTCCTAGGATATAAAAAGGAATTTGTTGTAAGAATTTTTGATTGGTCAATGAGAATCTGGACTTCTGTTTCATGCTGATTTAACCTTAATCGTGACACCGGTCCTACCTTTTACCAATCTTTTTCTTTTATGGGCATAGCACATGTGTTGCAGAAAAATTCCTAACCTTTCTTCGATGTTCCAAGAAATTAACGTTGCTGATCGGTTCTGGGTCTCCAGTGAGACGAATAGCAGTTTTTGTGTTTAAGCTTTGTATAGAATTAACAGTTGTGGTGGAGAGTAAAGCTTTTTAGTTCGAAATAATATTCCCAACTTTTCAGAAGCTCTCTTTGTTATGCTTGCAACATGTTCATACCAAAATATATTTGCTTCCAAATTAACGCCTAGCAAATTGAGCGACAATGCCAGAGGAATGGAATGCCCCCAAATAACTATGTCAGCAATTTTTTTAGAAAAACTTCCGCCTAGGTTTTTGATCTTGGAGCAGATCATTCATGAATCTGGAAGCTTCGTGGTAGATTCTGAAGAAGTCAGTTCTCCAAACAGGCTCTGGCAGAGGCCGGCAGGATGATCGTCGAAACTTTCACATCACTTATTCATTCAGCGACAGAGGAAAATCCAGAACAGTTAAATCCATAAGCTCTGTATCCCTTGGAAATTTTCTCTTAGAAAATCTAGAATTATAGTTGTATGTAAAACCTTATTTTTTGCCAAACTTGTTACTTAGAAACTGGCAGTTTTGTGAAACAGGATATAAATTTGTCCAGCATAACCATATCACTTCTGAGAACTCTCTGGTTCTACTGATCAACATCCGGATGTTTACTTTTCTCTGGTCCCGAAAGCGAATAAAAAATTAATTTATTTTTTTAATATTTTTTCAGTACCTCGTGAGCAAGTAGTCCATCGCTCATTGCAATGTACAAGTAGACCACCGGCGCAGTTGGCGTGCGTCCGGCGTGCCGCCAGTGGCGCAGTCGGTAAGGGCGTAGCCGCGCGCAGTGGCGTGCTGCGGGGATGGCGCTGGCGGCCGGCAGGTGACGGGAGGCGCCGCGGCGGGACGTCGGCGTCACAGTGGCGCCCCCGCCGCGCGCCGCCGTTGCGGTCTATGCTGGGCGCTGGTGACGCGCGCCCTCCGACGTGCGGTCTGTGGTGCCGGAAGTAGGCGCTCATCGGGCGATTCCTATCAAGAGTTGCAGCCGGTACAGCATCCCGAGGAGGAGCAGGTTCCAGCCGTAAGTGTCCTACTATTGTGTTGTCAATGTTGTGAACTGTGTAAGTTTGATTTATGTAATTGTAGAACAACAATCATCGTAGTGTCAGTCACGACCATTTCATTTTGCAACTTTACAATTTTAAAATAAAAGTCTTATTTTACTTTTTTTTTGTTATTAAGGTAACTAGTATTTTATTAAAAATAGGAAATAATTTTCATATCGTATGACACACTCTGTCCTGCAACAAGAGTTCGTCTTATTTTTGAATTTGTTTTTTGCGTAAATGTCCTAAAAATAACCGAATAGCCATTTTCTTTAACAAATTGTAAAACAAAAAAAGAGATAGTGGTAAGTATCACTAGTTGTCTTTTGGGCCCCAATTCTTGGAATTTTTGATTAAATTCTCACGAGAACACTAGCTTGCACTAACAAAATTTTCGTAAAAATGTTTGTATTCGTGTTCTGATCCCGGAATGAAAAATTTATTTTCTGTCGAACATATTCTGTTATTGTGGAATGTCGAATGGCATTCGAACAAATATATTGCTGGCCACTGCAATGTGATGATAAAGAAGAAATATATCCCTATATCCTGTTCGAACTAAAAAAATAGTAATATTTTTTACTACAGTTGAATAGGTACCTGTCTTAATTCAATTAAAAATGACCAACGGTTCTTATTGATTCAAACGTCGCACATAGAGATGTTCAAGTAAAAAATCTATCCAAAATTTTTTTTTTTTTTAATATGATTAGTTATTTGATTTTTTCTAAATTACTGACCCTATACGCTTCGGACAAATAGGCGGAGTAGCAGTGCGGGCGGTGATGGAAATTCGCACTTTCTCCGAATGTTGATGTGTCAAAGATCGTTGTATTTGCGGTATTGTGTTAACAATTATGGATAAAATATCAGTAAAAAGTCGCGGAGTGAATTGTTGTGTGGTTGGCTGTCAAAATAGCAAAGCAAGCAATAAAATATTCTACGACTTAAAAAAACCATAAGTTGGAGCAACGGGAAAAATGGATTCAAGCAGTGAGACATTCAAGGTAGTTTATGAAAATTACAATACTTTTATACAGAATTTATTTATTGAATAAATACATTAAATTATTGAATAAGTACATTAAATTGTTTACAGCCCCTATGGATCCCTTTGACAACCAACAAAGTACTCTCAGATTTGTAGCGCCCATTTCATTAATAGTCAAAAATGGGATCAACCTTTGAATCTGAGTTCTTGCTGACAATATTTCCTAACGGTATCAAAAGATCACTTTTGATGAACATGAGTTCGAAAAAAGCAGCTCAAAGCGCGACAAACAGGTAAATAAGAGACACTAAAGCTAAAAAGTAATTTCAAAAATTGTATTAATTTAATCAATAAAATAATATTTAAAAGATGAACAAACGATATAAAAATGTAATAAAATAACATTGTAAATTAATTTGAATATTAAAAAGTAATAGAGTATTAAAAAATAATGAAATAATTTGTAAAAAGCTGGTACTTAAAACGACTTATTACGACATTCTAGTAAATTTATGCTGGGTACACCAAGGATTGTATTTATTTAACAATATGGCCGCTCTGTTATTATTTTTTTTAAATAATTTTTTAACCTGCTATTTGCATGCAGTTTTTCAGCATTATTTTGGAAAAGATTAGAAACATGAAATTGTTACTTTCTCCAATAAAAAATTCTGTGAACCACTGTTAACCGCTTGCATGCCCTGAGTATATAAAAATAAACGGTCAAGTGCAAGTTGAACTTGCACAATTAGTGTTCCGTACGTTGATTGTTTTTGAAATAAAAAGTTTTGTTAGGGTGGTATAAAATGATCAGTGACTTCACAAAACACACCCCAAATGAGTTTTCAACAAAGTTTGTTTCCAATCTTTACTGAAAACTGGTGACCATGAAATATTGGTTTTTTTCTATACCAGATAAATTATTAAAGGTAATGATAATTTTCGTTCAATCTATACCCCGTGGAGAATATTCCAGGGTTTTTTCAAAATTTTTTGATCAGTACTTTTCGAGATAAGGTAGGGGACAGCGATTTTTCACGATTTTTTAAAAGTAATACGAAGAAAAGTGTGCGCAATTATTACATTATATATATATTTTTTTCTCGTGTTTTCACAAGCTTTCATTTGACACCACACTCGATGACCTAGTAAAAAAATTTTTTTTTCACTTCCGATTTCACCCCTCAAAACGAATCCCTTAAGTCAAAATTTATGTTACGGTGATATAAAATGATCAGTGACTTCACAAAACACACCCCAAATAAGTTTTCAACAAAGTTTATTCCAATCTTTACTGAAAATTGATGACCTTGAAATTTCTGTTTTTTTTATTTAACAGATAAATTATTATAGGTAATGCACTCGTGATAATTTTCGTTCATTCTACACCCCGTGGAGAATATTCCAGAATTTTTTCAAAATTTTTTGATAAGTACTTTCCGAGATAAGGCGGGTGGACAGGGGTTTTTCGCGATTTTTTAAAAATAATACAAAGAAAAGTGAGCGCAAGTATTACATTATATGTATATTTTTTACTCGTGTTTTCATAAGCTTTCATTTGACACTACACTCGATTACCCAGTAAAAAATTTTTTTTTTCATTTCCGATTTCACCCCCAAAACTAACCCCTTAAGTCAAAATTTAATTTTCAAAACTACATGGCTCTGATGAGGCCATCAATTCCTATATTGCTACCAAATTTCAACTTTCTATGACAAGTAGTTTCGGAGAAAATCGGGTGTGACAGACGGACAGACGGACATACGGACAGACAGACGGACAGACACCGAAGTGATCTTATAAGTGTTCCGTACGGAACACTAATTATATTTTTCTAAGCAAAAAAAAAATCAAAATTTGGCGCACATCAATTTGTGGGGTCTGTCGTCTACGAAGGTTAAAACTTCTTTATAAGCTACTGCTTCTCCACGGCAAGAGATAGGCCTCTTCAAGTTTCTTCCAATTTTCTCTGTCCTGTGAAAGATGGAGCCATCTACTGCCTGCTATCAACCTGATATCATCAGTCCATCGTTTCATTGGTCTTCCCACACTTCGTCTGCTTTCCATTTAAGTAATTTTGTTGTTCATCTACCATCATTCGTTCTAGCCACGTGCCCCGCCCATTCCCACTCTTTCACTGATATCTGTAATTCTTGTTCGTCTGATACCTTCGATTTTAATGTGTTCTCGTAAATTAATACCTAACATCTGTTTTGCCAATGTCCGTTGAGTACGTTGAAGTCGACAAAGACTATTTTTTGCAAGGGTCATGGTTTTTAGTCCATACGTACTTACTGGAAGTATGCAACTCACTTACACTTTTCTTTTTAAAGTCGTGGGGGATATCTGTTTTTTAGAATGAATCCCAGTTTTTGAAATGTATTCCAGCCGAGACCAATTCTCCTTGGTATTTCCGCTATTTGATTGTCCTTATCCAATCTAATCCTATGTCCCAAGTATATATACTCTTCCACTCTCCCGATCCCTTCCATGCCGATCTTAATTTTTGTGTTTTGTGGGCTTAGAAGTTTCGTTTTCTTGATGTTCATGTCAAATCCAACTTTTTGTGAAGCTTGATTAAGTTGTTCTATCATGATTTTGAGTTCGTCTAGATCTTCGGTAATCAGTACTACATCATCTGCGAATCATAAGTGATGTAAATATATGCCATTGATTTTAATTCCCTTCGCTTCCCACTCAAGACTCTTAAATACATCCTCCAAGGCCAGGATAAACAATTTTAGTAAAATTGTGTCGCCATGCCTAACACCTTTCTTGATTTTTATGGATTCTGTTTTTTAATCTTCATCTAATTTACTCGTTAAAGTCGCATTTTCACATATTAATTTTTAGCGTTCGCTATATCTTGAATCTATTCTGGCATGAGCTAAGGACTGCACAATTGCCCAATGCTTCAGGAAGTCAGGTTAAAACTATAATATCCCAATTTGAAACGAAAACTGAAAGAATTTTATGAGGATTCATAAAATTTTCTTTGGACCTATCTTTCATTCATAGTGTTTAGCGAAAAACTATGATTTACGGTTTTAACCTTAGTAGACTTAGAAGCAGTAGCCCCAAAAATTGATTGGAAGGAAACTTTGAGTTTTTTTTTACTCTTAGGAAATATTCTAAAAGAATATAATTTTTATGTTGTCAGCGCCTTCAAGCGATAAAGACCCCTTAGTACAAAAATTTTCAATATTTACTTAAAATTAAATTATGCAAATAAATACTTACAGTCTATCAAGTAAGAACATGTCCGCGATAATTCATTTTTGGTAGATGCAATTCTAGCGATTCAACAAAAAATCGGTAGAAGGAACCTTTGTCTACGACACATTTTAGTAAAAGTATCAGTGGATTCCGAACTTTCATCGAAATCACGTAAAATCTAAAATGAGTCACTTGTTTGCGCCTTGATTCGAGGCAGTTTCCATCCAAAGGGGCCTAAAATGACACATTCAGCGGCCGCTAAATATATTAAAAAGTCGGTATCGTTTGTAAAGAAGTGGGTTATTATTATTATATTATTATTATTATTATAACGACGACTTGCCAAAAGGTAGTTCAATAGGCAAAGTCACGAAAGTCGAATAGCGAATCATATCTTTGTTTTCACAGAAGCCGAAATTGACGCTGCGTCAAGGAGCGGCAAAATTAAGAAAATCGGATTTGGATGTGTCGAATGAGACCATTCGACAACATCTTCGTACTCTTGGTGTAAAAAGCGGCTAGCTTGGGCCCACGATAAGGTACTAGAGTGGCCCTCACAATCGCCGCACACCAACCCTATTGAAAATGTTTGGTACCTTGTAAAGAAAAAGCTCAGAGGAAATATTCTGAGGACTTTGACTCAGTTGTCTCGAAAAATTTGCAGAGTAGCCCTTCATTCCTAAACAATTTTCCCCTTAAAACTCACTGTTGGGCTAGTCAAACTCAATAATTCCTCGCTAGTGGCCTGTCAGAAGGCTGCTACAGATTTTAGGTATAACCACTTGCTGTCAGAATAGGAATCAACCCCTCACTGCGCTTGATCTTCCCGATAGGTATCGAAGCTAAAAACTACCCTATCTCCCAAATAAAGAAAATTTCCCAAAATCCAAGACTATCGTTCGGGTTAACGCCCAAGCACCCTCCTCTTTTAGGTTCGGTAGGAAAATATCTACGACCTAAACTAGCGAACACGAAATGAATGGTTCCCCAAAATGTTGGATGGATGGTACGGTGTGTACGTGAATCGTCTCAAGTCCTGCTGGTACAGCCAGAAATATTCTCTGGTAAAAGAAAATTTTAAAGTGGTAACTTGATTGAGTAAGACAAAAATCCAAACGAAAGTTGGAATGACGGGAGATTCAAAAGGAATCCAAGGATTAAAATCCAAAACTTTAGAATCCAAAACTCTAAACACAAAAAAAAAACCTCGAGTCTTTAAAATGCTCTTCTGCACTTTCCGATAATAAAAATATCGCCCATAAATAGCTGGTACGGTATCTGAACCAAAAACTTTCCCCAGTACCGTAACCAGGAATTTCAGCTTTTCAACAATCAGCACAACGCCTGTCTTTTTATAAAACTTTTTGAAAATACTGAATTACTACGCTGGAAGTATCGTGACAGAGAGGGTGATTACTAATGTGATTTTGCTTTAAATAGGATTGTTCCACTCCGGATTTTTACTTTCTCTTCCGGGGACAGAATGCGCAATTTGCAAATAATCCAAAAATTAAAGATTCGAACACTGGTTCGCGTCGAACATGAGGTGAGAAAAATCAACTCAACAAACTGGAAGGTTTATCCCTACCCTACATCAATACATTTGTAAGAGCGCGAGAGAAAATAAAGCGTATTATTCGCTAACATAAAATAATAAGCAACCTGGCTTTGGACCATCTTTGGCAACGCTGCATTTCAAAACTTCAAGCCATGTGACGTCTCGCCTTCAAAATGCCAATCCTGTCTATTTACCAAATCAGGATTCCATCGTAATCTATCCATGAAAATGAAGTGTTTCCATTTATCTCCACTGGAAAGCACTATGGAAACTATATACTAGTTCCTTAGATGACACTGGCAAAATTTGGAAAATATTATGAGAAAATTACAAGGTTATGTCACCTTGATGTAAATGAGCAATAACAAGGACAACGAGTAGTTTTCTCAAAGAAAACTGAGTGTAAAATAAGGTACATGAATTTATAATCTAAGAGAATTTAATGTAATCTAATCTATATTTTAATTTTATGATCATTTACTTTTATCAAAGACTATGGAAATCAAAAGATAGACAAAATATTCTCGAGGGTAAATTTTGACCATAACAGTATGAAGAAAAACTCATCGACAGCATGCTTCGAAGATGTCAAGCGATTATTGACGCAGGAGACGAGTAGATAACTTACTAAGATAATTGCGCCGTTATTAGCACACCAAAGAATACATTGATGGCAAAAAATGTTCTCGAAACACATTTTTTTCAAGAATACTAGCGGTCATGTTCTTACTTGACAGACTGTATACTTGTTTACGCAATTTTCTTTTGTTCTTCCGTTTGGCATATAACTTTTTTTTATGAAGGTTGAACGTCAAACGAAAAGCACGTCTGCCGGACGCAACACAGGCAACGTTGCCAAACTGCCTAGGCGTTCTTTAAGTAAAGAAGGTGTTTTTTTCTTCTTATTTTCATTTTGATATCAGCTATATAGTAAAATTATATATCTTAGAGTGGTTAATTTACGTATGGCCAGGGTGCTATTTGCGTCATTTTTTTTAAAAATTTAATAGTAATGGAAATATTTCCCTGATTTTTTTAATTGCTTCATATTAAGCCATAATTCGCAAATACTCCCCTGCATGACAAGATTTTTTGCTAGCCATGCCCGCGGCTTCGCCCGCGTGGACTTGATTCACTATTATCGTCACTGTTTATTCCTTATGTTACCTAACGTAATAAAATATATGCTATAACCTGGCCAGAGAACATATGTATGCTAAGTTGGAAATGTGGAATCTTGGCACAATGATACTACTCAGTATATATCACCACTACACCAAACACTTTATTTTTGCACTCGACGCGCGTTTCGCTAACCATGTTAGCTTCCTCAAGAGCGATGATTGACTAAAGCTAAACTACAAATTTACCTATTTATACTTAGCCTAACCCTTGAATTACTCAAGCGGAACTAATGACATAGGCAAGGCCGTCAGTTCCGGTCTATAGTCCCCTCTACTGGTTACTTGACCGGAACTGACGGCCTTGCCTATGTCATTAGTTCCGCTTGAGTAATTCAAGGGTTAGGCTAAGTATAAATAGGTAGATTTGTAGTTTAGCTTTAGTCAATCATCGCTCCTGATGAAGCTAACATGGTTAGTGAAACGCGCGTCGAGTGCAAAAATAAAGTGTTTGGTGTAGTGGTGATATATACTGAGTAGTAACATATGTATGGATAAAAAAATTTCTTATAGCTTCTGATTCCCTGAGTTCGCTAAAACTCATTATCTCCAGTAAAGCCAATAGTACGTACTTAAGTCAAATCAACGACCTCCTATATGTAGCTAAATTGACAGATATTGAAATTTCTTTCTTGTGGTTCCCTGGGCACATGAACATTGGAGGTAACGACATGGCCGATAGAGAGGCTAAAAGGGCAGCAACAAGTGGAACTCCTTTCTCGGAGGAAAACAACAGTAATGATTTTACAAAGATGCTATGCTCAATTAAAAGAGATTTATTCCAACTGGAGTGGGAGTTGGAGAATAATTAAAACAAACTATGGCCGATAAAACATCACGTATTCCCTTCTCTACATAATTCAAATAACAAAAGATCGGACAATGTATTGCTGAGAAGATTGGCCATAGGTTATACTTACCACACTCACTCATATCTCCTTAAAAAAGAACCATCCCCGAAGTGCGATGTATGCAGTTCCACTCTGACGGTCAAACATATCTTTGAAGCAAACCACTCCCTTCATCTGAGAATTAAATATAACATTTCTCACTCAATTAGACAGAACATTGAACAATTCACATCAATCAAAGAAAATATTTTCAAATACCTAAAATAACTATAAAATTATTAAATACATCTAATGTGGGGCGCTAAATGACCTTAGAAGTTGATGCGCTCTGACCAATTAAAACAACAACAACAGAACATAAGTAGTTCTCGAGTGATAAGTACACTAACGAACAGACAGACAGACAGAGGCGTTACGTTTTATATATTATATAGACTATTATTATATAACCTGGCCAGAGAACATATGTATGAATTAAAAAAAAACACGTAAATCGGATAAGTGGTTCTCGAATGATAAGCATACTAACGGACACGGAGAGACGTTGCATTATAAAGGGTCTTCCATTTGGGACTTGACAACTTTGAAATTTCACTGTGAACGCACCCTTAGGCCAATCACTGAACTGTCAACGTCAAAACATTCAGTAAAGTCAACATTTTCATCATGGTGAAGTACACGAACGAACAAATAATTCAAATTTACTAGCAAAATTTAGAGTCGGTGACTGCAACTTTAAGAGCGTTAACGCCAATTTTTGGTCGTAATTCTCGTCCCAGTAGACAAGCAATTCATAGTCTAGTGAAAAAATTTGAGTTAACATATTCGCTGCTGGATGTTCCCGTGCCAGTGAGACAACGGGTTGGTCGAAGTGGCCAGAATATTGCTGCCGTTCAAGCGTCCGTCTCAAACGAACCAAAACAGTCGATTTCACGGCGTTCTCAAGAATTGGGCATCGCTCAGACCACACTATGGCGAATTTTGCGAAAGGATCTTGGTCTGCACCCTTATAAGTTAAAGTTAACTCAAGAACTAAAGCCACTCGATCATATGAAGCGACGTACGTTCTCGAATTGGGCTCTAGAAATGTTGGAAGAAGATGACCAATTTCATCGCAAAATCATCTTTAGTGATGAAGCGCATTTTTGGATAAACGGCTTCGTCAACAAACAGAATATGCGTTATTGGTTAGATGAAAACCCTCATGTGCTTGAAGAAACATCACTTCATCCACAAAAAATTACTGTTTCCGTCGAAATGTGTGGCCGAATCATCGAAAATTGGGTTCAACGAATCGACCGCTACAAACGTGCCCGTGGTGGACATATGAATGAAATCGAATTCCATACATAAATGTTTTGATTGTACAAGTTGTCAAGTCCTTAATGGAAGACCCGATATATATATATATATATATATATATATATATATATATATATATATATATATATATATATAACGGTTTAGGCAGCGTATTGCAAGATAGTGCGCTAGCGGCAGCCGCATTTTCAGACTTTATTCACTATTATCGTTACTGCTTATTTTTTATGGTACCTAACGTAATAAAATATAGCCTATAACCTGGACAGAGAGCATATATATGTTTTAAATAAAGCACATAAATCAGATAAGTTGTTCTCTAGTGATAAGCGCATTAACGAATAGACAGACAGACAGAGAGACGTTGCATTTTATATATATATATATATATTGCAGATGACGTTTCAGTAATAAAATCTCTAAACCATACTCTTAATTAATGCTCCGACTAGAAATTAGTTACCAGTAACTATTAAATACAATAATTAATTTCTATCTGACTAACGATTAAAACCCATTTGGCTTCCATATTTGCCACAAAAGCAATAAATAACAAATAAAACTAGTTGTTGTAATAATTAAATTCATGGTCTTCGCATGCATACGATTAATTCTAACAAAACATTACTTCATTTTCAGTTTCATCAGACCAAAATGGAATTAGTAACAAGCTTTGTACCATTTCAAGTGCCGTCGTTAAAGATTTCACAGTGGCAGCTCGACGGGTAAAACTTCTTCAAGAAAAACATACTAAAAATAAAGCTCCTATTTAGAACACGGTCCCTATTTGCTTAGATTTTGATAACAATTTATGATAATTAAAAAATTAAATTAAATAAATATATGATGAATATATGGTTCACGCTGCCTAAGAGAAGACTGTATACATGGATATCCCCAGACACCATAACGGTAATGTAGTTCGGAACCAAATCGATTACATATTGGTAAATAAGCGTTAGAGGAGTGGGGTTCGGTGAGTTAAAACATATCCTGGAGCCGACATCGAATCTGACCATGTCCTTCTGACCGGCATAATTAACATCAAACTGAAACTTATTCAAACTGCAAAAAATGTAAGGCCCAACTTTCGACTGCTGAGGAACCCAGAAATTCTATCGCAAGTAACCGAAACACTCAACCAAGAAATAAGGCAAACAATTTCAGTAGGCCACTTGGTATCAGTCGAAGCCACATTGGAGTCATTTAAAAATATCCGTGTCAAAGTTCTAAACGAAAAACTTAATATGCCAACAAAGACAACGAAAAGAGAATGGATGACTCAGGAAATATTGGGACTTATGGATGAAAGAAGACGGTATAAAAACAATAACAAAACTAAATATAAAGAGATCAGTAAACAGATTCGAAAGTTTATAAGAAAGGCCAAAGAAAAGTGGATGGAAGAACAATGTCAGGAAATGGAAGAATTACAGCTAAAGCATGACTATTTCAGTATGTATAAAAAAGTTAAAGAAGTTACCCGTCATAACAGTACACGAACACCAACATATTTAATAAACGGTAATAATAAGATATTAATCGAACAAAAAGAGCTAGAAGAAGAACGGGCTCGATACATTAAAAATACCTTTGATGACGACAGAGAATTACCAGAACTCATTACGGGCGGAATTTCTTTAAATATATTCCCAGCAGAAGTTAGGGATGCAATAAAACATGCAAAAACTGGAAAAGCTCCTGGACCTGATAATCTTTATGCGGAGATATTTCAACTTTTAAATGAAGAAAATATTTCTGTCTGGTGCAGCTGCATAAATTCCATCTACAGGACATACATCTACATCTACATACCAAAGGATTGGGTTAAGTTTATGTTCATACAATTACCTAAGGAGCCAAATGCGAACAGATGTGAACAGTACCGTCTTATAAGCCTAATGAGCCACGCTTTGAAAGTAATGCTTAAGATCAGTCACCATAGAATACGCAATAAATGCGAACAAAATATTAGCGAAGAGCAATTCGGATTTAGACAAGGATTTGGAACTCGAGAAGCACTTTTCGGGCTGAGTGTATTTTTACAGAAATGTGGAGATCAAAGGAAGGACGTTTAGTTGTATTTTAGCGACTACGAAAAAGCATTTGACCGAGTCAAGCATTCACAATTAATACAAATGCTTCAAAATACGGGCCTTGACGAAAATGACATCAGATTCATTACTTACCTATATAGGAATCAGGTGGCGACAATACGCATAAATAGCAGAGGGACTGAGGAAATAGGAATAAAAAGAGGTGTTCGTCTGGGGTGTGTTCTTTCCCCGCTCCTGTTTAATCTATACTCCAGAAGGCCTTAGAGAATGCCACAGATGGTATCAAAGTTATTGGCAAAATCATTAACAACCTAAGGTACGCTGATGATACCGTTATTATGGCAGATACAGCGGATGGACTTCAGCGTCTTATGGACAATATATCTAGGGAAGACGATATTTTACGCATGAAAGTAAACGTTAATAAAACGAAAATAATGGTCATTTCAAGAACACCTGGGTTGTAAACAGATATTCGTGTTTACGATCAATTGACAGAACAAGTAACAAATTTAAATACCTAGGGTGTTAGGTAACTAATGATTTGAATCCTGAAGTTGAGATACGAATTCACATTGAAATGGCTAGAGCAGATTTTCTCAAAATGAGACACCTCCTCACAGACGCAACCCTTTCTTTGGATACTCGTTATCGTTTTGTAAAGGTCTATATATATCCGACGCTTTTATATGGAGTTGAGGCCTGGATCTTGGGAGTACGATCAATGAATCGTTTGGAGTCTTTCGAATTATGGGTCATACGCAGAATATGGAAGATCTCTTGGAAAGAGCGTGTTACTAATGACGATGTACTTCGTCGAATGGGTAGAGAAAGAGAACTATTGTCATTTTTTAAAAGACAAAAAACTCGCTACTTGGGACATATTTATAGGGGTCCACGTTACTCACTGCTCCGGTTGTTGATGGAAGGGAAAATTGAAGGGAAAAGAGGTGTGGGGCGTCGAAAATGTTCCTGGCTAAAAAATATACGAGATTGGACAGGTCTGGATACCCACACTTTATTAAGAATTGCCCAGGATAGGGAAGAATTCGCCATGATTACAGCCCAACTTCAGTAATGAAGATGGCACTATAAGAAGAAAAAATAAATATAAATAATAAGCCATGGACTTACAAAATAACTCTCTCTTAGAAACGGTTTTTTTTAGTGTGCCCGTACGGAACACTTATAAGTTTACTTCAGTGTTTCTCTGTCTGTCCGTCTATCTGTCTGTCTGTCTGTCTGCCCGTATGTCATACTCGATTTCCTCCGAAACTATTTGACATGGAAAGTTAAAATTTGGCATTAATATAGGAATTGATGGCCTCATTAGAGCCGTGAAGTTTTAAAAGTTACATTTTGACTTAAGAGGTTAGTTTTGCAGAGTGAAGTCGGAAGTGAAAAAAAAAATTTACCAGGTCATCGACTGAGGTGTCAAATGAAAGCTTGTAAAAACACGAGTCCAAAAACATATATAATGTAATACTTGCGTACACTTTCTTGAAATTATTTTTAAAAAATTGCAAAAAATCATTGTCTTTATCTCGAAAAGTACTGATCAAAAAATTTTGAAAAAATTCTGGAATATTCTCCACAGAGTTTAGATTGAATGAAAATTATCACGAGTGCATTGCCTTTAATAATGGGATGTGTTTTATGAAGTCAATGATCATTCTATACCTCCGTAACATTTTTTTTTTTATTTTAAAAGTAATCAACGTACGGAGCATTACTTACGCAAGTCCGACTTGCACTTGGCCGATTATTTAATCATTAAATAATTTTTGTGATTATTTAAACAAGGCGAATTTCAAATTTTTTTTATTAATATTTCACCATAAAATGGATTGAATTAAGTTAATTTTTAGTGTATGTTTTATGCAATATGTCTGCCGGGTACGAAGTACGAAGTAAATCATTTTACCATTTTTTTAGATATTGATTTCCTTAATACATTGCTTAAATCATGACAATGAATTTTGTGACCATTAAAAACCCTTTGCTTATTTACCATTCACGAGTCACCACTGAATTAAAAGTCTGCCATTTACAATTCCACTATATGCATAATATCTCGAGAACAAGACGAGAGCCGTTACGTTCATTTGTTTGCATTAATGCAATTACTAAGATACTGAATACCAATTTGGTTAGAATATTGTTTATTATTAAATAGGCAAATTTCAGGAGAGATGAATTTGCTTATTTTACGACGTTTTGAAATAGTCTATTTTTTTTTATTGGTCTAGTACACGTGCTGCAGGGAAGTCCCTAAAGCTCTGCAGGAGCGACACGTATGCGGAGAAAGCGATTCACGTTGTTCTTGAATCGCTGTAAATTGTACTCGGTGGGAAACACAGTCCTGGGTAAATTATTCCAAAGGAATGATGTTCTCCATATAAAAGATTGCTCGAAAAGCATTGTACGAGGAGTAACAAGCTGAACCTCATACGGATGTGAACTATTAGCGCGACGTGTACTTCTATGCACCGCTCTGGAAGGAATTAAGCGGGCCACATCCTTCGAACACTTTCCATGAAAATACTTGTAGAATAAGCTCAAGTCGTCAACCGTTCTTCGATGTTCCAGCGAATCAAGGCCGCCGGTCCGTTCCGGGTCTCCAATCACACGAACAGCTGTTCTCTGAATAGAATCCAACAAATGCAGTGTATGTTTGGGAGCGGAGCCCCAAACATGAGAGCAGTATTCCATAGTTGGTCGAATTTGAGCTTTGTTAAGAATTAACAGTTGTTGTGGAGTGTAAAGCTTTCTGGTTCGAAATAATATTCCCAACTTTTGAGAAGCTCTCCTTGCTATGCCTGCAATATGTTCATGCCAGGGCAGTCTAACGGGCATGTGGGATGAAGACAGGGTTTTGTACAGGATCTGTTAATAATCTGCATATTTCAAACTTAATACAATTGACTTTACGCAATTCGGAAAATCGATTATCAACCTGGTTGGTTCAGGTTAGAATTGGGATTTCCTCAGTAGATATCAGTTCTACATATTGGATTGGGCCAAAAAATTGCTGACACTTTTCAAAGTTGTAAAAATGTTAGCACTAGGACCACCTCTACAATAAATATGAGGGTCATTCAATAAGTACAGAGACAAATAGCTCTAGCTCAAGAACGGTGTATGGGATTGCTACAAAATATGGTCTACTTTTCGATATAAACCCCCTCAACGTTAATACGCTTATCCCACCTTTCTGCCAGCTTCTTGATTTCTGTAGCAAAGAATTCTTTCGGTTGACGTCGAATCCTCTTTTGCACTTTTTCCTTCAATTCTTCATTGTCGGTAACCCTCTTTCTATATAGGGCATCCTTGAGAGGTCTGAACAGGTAAAAGTTACACGAAGCCAGGTTTGAGCTGTATGCGGGATCAGGCAAGATCTTCCGACCCAGTTCTTGAAACTTTTCTTGGGTAAGCGTATGAGGACGGGTATTGTCAATGGTTCTGAATAATATTGTGAACAGTTCCAACGCTTACCCCAACATCCTGAGTTATCATTTCAATAGTAATTATTCTGTTATCACGAATAAACTGGATATTTTGAAGTCATGTTTACATTACATGATCGAACAGCTGATTAAAACTTATCACAAGGTTGCCAACTTGCATTCCTAGAAATATGGAGCGGTTTCGTTGAATCGGTTAACGCGGAGATTAACTGTCTCTTTACTTATTGAATCGCCCTCGTATTTGAAGATCAGTGGCGTAGCTAGATTCTAGGGGCAAAAAGTGAAGTGCAGCTGGAACTAGAGGGCGTTTTCTTTTTTATAAAATAATAGAAGACATTAATTATTCTATAATAAAGTGGGCTTCTAAGAAGTGCACTTTTCTCTAAACCCATAATAACGGGGGTGGCGTATGCACCTTGTTTCCCTTCCTGATTACATCATCGTTAAAGATATAGGAAATTAAAATTGGAATGTTATAAAATAAAGTATTGTTTATCTACCAGAACTGCATAATGTAAACTATCAAGATGCGATTGATGATCTCTGAATAATATTCTCTATAAATAGGTAATTACGTCCCTTATAGTCCTCTGAATACACCACTAACTTTGCCCCCTATCTGGGAGACAATGGGCCTCTCCAATTTATTTCGCTTTCTTCGGAAACCAATTTGCATTTTCCTTTTAAGGGCGAACGGGTAAGAACGATAAGCGAGGGCGGGCTTCGTGAGTTCTCATATCTAGATTTATGTATCGAGGGTGACGTCACAGAAGGGCGTAATAACGAAACTTCAAATTTTGAAATACGTTGAGTCTATAGTATTTTTAAGGATAGGAGAGTGGAAAACTTTATACGTTGGTGTATGTTTTATTTTAGTGTCAGCCAAGCACTTTGAACTTTTAGAAACGAACCATCTGCAGGACTCAAACTTCGTCAAAAGGGTCTTGATATCCGAAAATAGCAATTTTGACAGATTGTAGCACCTAAAGGCTATTTACCTTTTCATAATCTGGTAAAATATATATGTCCATTTTCGGTAAATTTCCGTTTAAACCAGGATTCTAAAATATTGATTCTCAGTTCAGTTACTTCGAAAAATAAAGAGCTTTTTTTAGTTTTAAAATTATATGATGATATGTTCCTGGCGGAGCTTGTCTTAAAACAGAAAAAAGAAGTTAGTCTTACCTGCTAGATGAAAACCGATGCTAGGTTATTTGAAAGTTATATTTTAATTTCGCTACAATAAATTCAAATTTATCAGCTTTTTATATTTACATTCTAAAAATAAAAACCTCGTGAGTTCCTCTTCCGTTAAAAGCTATCAGTAGTCTATACGGGCAACAAAAAGGTCTAAAATTTCATTAGACAACCTCTCTCTTTCGTCGGTATTTCTGTTTAGGTCGGATGAGCGTCACTTAGTTTCGAGACGAGAGCGCCAACGCCACTTTAATAATAAACTAAAATTAAAACCGCTTTTAACATTCCTGCTGGCTACATTTCCGAGATGCTGCTGAGTTTATGGTCCCTCGAAAGCATCCAGAATCGGATACTTTAAACTTTATCGATATCGGGCTTTCCTGACATAATTTAACTAAGGCTATCTCTAGGGCAGTTACTTATTTTTCTATTTATCAATTGAGTTTGTGTTTTCAATGAAAAGAGTGCATAATATAGTATTGTTTCAGATATGACATAATAGCATTATAGTATAGATATATATATATATATATATATATATATATATATATATATATATATATATATATATATATATATATATATACATATATATATATATATATATATATATATATATATATATATATATATATATATATATATATATATATAGAGGAGAAGGGTAGTCTTGACCGACTAGTTAAACAGCAGTAACACACTGCCCTTAGCAAAATGACAAGATAACATAACAAAAAAAATCCTTTAAAAATTAAAATCATTTTGCGAAAACAAATTCTCTGTACTCTTCCAACAAAAATGAAGTAAAATTTTATTTTATTTCCCAGAGATGAATATGTCGAGTTTTCTTGCGTTTTTTTTCTGATGAATAAGTGCAATAAAGTGCCCCCACAAACAACAATTTTTGAATACACCACTTAGCAGTAAGTACTTTAATGTTACATATAAAATAGGGTTGTTCTTTACTTTTAATCTCAAAAATACTGATATTCTACTGTAATTGTAGCCCTGATGAAGAAAATGAAATATTTTCGAAAGCTTGGCGTAGCTAAAAAGGTGTCCAAAACTTTTTAGTTCTTTTCCAAAGACCGCTTACCCCAAGAACACAATACTGCTATATCTATAATATATATAAAATGCAACGTCTCTCTGTCTGTCTGTCTATCTGTCTGTGTGCCTGTCTGTCTGTCCGTTAGTGCGCTTATCACTGGAGAACTACTTATCCGATTTACGTACTTTTTTTTTTTAAACATACATATGTTCTCTGGCCAGGTTATAGGCTATATTTTATTATGATAGGTAGCATAAGGAATGAGCAGTGACGATAATAGTGAATGAAGTCGGAAAAAAGTTTGCCGCTAGCGCGTTCCCTTGCAATGCACAGCTTAAACCATTAAATATGAAACAATATTATGTAGCAGATAATATCTATAATCGATAATCTATACTATATATAAAATGCAATGTCTCTCTGTCTGTCTGTCAGTTCATTATTGCGTTTATCACGCGGGAACCACTTATCCAATTGACGTCTTTTTTTAAATTCATACATATATTCTTTGGCCAGGTTATATAATAATAATCTATATCTATAATATATATAAAATGCAACGTCTCTCTGTCTCTCTGTCTGTCTGTCCATTAGTGCGCTTATCCCTCGAGAACCACTTATCCGATTTACGTGATTTTTTAAATTCATACATATGTTCTCCGACCAGGTTAAAGATATATATTTTATTACATCAATAATATATATAAAATGCAACGTATCTCTGTCTGTCTGTCTGTCTATCCGTTAGTGCGCTTAATACTGGAGAATCACTTATCCGATTTACGTACTTTTTTTTAAAACATACATATGTTCTCCGGCCAGGTTATAGGCTATATTTTATTACGATAGGTAGCATAAGGAATGAGTAGTGACGATAATAGTGAACGAAGTCGGAAAAAAGTTTGCCGCTAGCGCGTTCTCTTGCAATACACAGTCTAAACCATTAAATATGGAACAATATTATGTAGCAGCATGTATCTATAATCTATAATATATATAAAATGCAACGTCTCTCTCTCTGTCTGTCTGTTAGTGCGCTTATCAATTATCCGATTTACGTGCTTTTTTTTAAAAACATATATATGTTCTCTGGCCAGGTTATAGGATATATTTTATTACATTAGGTGATATAAGGAATAAGCAGTGACGATCATAGTGAATCAAGTCGGAGAAAAGTTAGCCGCTAGCGCGTTCTCTTGGCTAAAGCATTAAATATGGAACAATATATTGTAGCAAAGAATATAATATATATAAAATGCAACGTCTCTCTGTCTGTCTGTTTGTCCGTTAGTGCGCTTATCACTCGAGAACCACTTATCCGATTTACATTTTTATTTTTTTAATGGCCAGGTTATCTATAATCTTCTATCTAGAATATATATAAACTGCAACGTCTCTCTGTCTGTCTGTCTCTCTGCCTATCTGTCTGTCTGTTCGTTAGTGCGCTTATCTCTTGAGAATCACTTATCCGATTTACGTGTTTTTATAAATTTATACATATGTTCTATATAATTCGATATAAGCCTAGATAATGGAAGATAAGGTGAGATAATAGGAGATAAGGAGAAATAATGGGAGATCAGTCGAGATAAGCCTCGATAATGGGAGATAAGGTGAGATAATGGGAGATAAGTATAAATAATTGGAGATAAGGAGAAATAATGGGAGATAAGCAGAGATAAGTCCAGATAATGGGAGATAAGGAGAAATAATGGGAGTTAAAGAGAAATATTGCGAGATAAGTCGAGATAGGCCTAGATAATCGGAGATAAGGTGAGATAATGAGAGATAAGGAGAAATAATGAGAGATAAGGAGAAATAATGGGAGATAAGGAGAAATAATGGGAGATGAGCAGAGATAAGCCTAGATAATGGAAATTATGTAGAGATAATGGGAGATAAGGAGAAATAATGGGAGATATTTTATTACGTTGGGTAACATAAGGAATAAACAGCGACGATAGTAGTGAATCAAGTCCACGCGAGAGGAGCCGCGGGCCCGGCTAGTATATATATATATATATATATATATATATATATATATATATATATATATATATATATATATTTTATATATATATATATATATATATATATTATATATATATATATATATATATATATATATATATATATATATATATAATTCTATCCTCTAGACGCCTATTTTATGTACGATAAATAAATATACCGACAAACAGAAAGTACGGCTATAGGATCATATCTATCACCGATAATCGTCAATCTTTACATGATTTACCAGTGTAACAAAAAAACGTTTAAATAAAATTATAGGGTGTTATAGGGCATATATGCTGACATTGACAGTGATTTGAACTGTCAGTTCGAAGAAATTACGCCATCTTGATTTTTTTTAAACGGAAAGTCCTGTATATAATTTTACTTTTGAGTCCTACTAAAAATTCTAGATATTATTTGTCTAACATATATACCATATATGTATCTAAATTGAACTCTTTTGGAATTATCGTCATTTAAAATAAAAAAAAGACAACAAAAACTATTAATAAATACTCTAGGTTTATTTTTAAGGTAACAATTGCTCAAAATACCTACCGTTAATAGCGAGGCACTGACCCGATCTGCCATAAACAGCCTGAACAGAGTTTTGCAGAGAATCCGGGGTGATCTGTGCTACTTCATGTTGAATTGTTTGTTGTAAATCTTCTACAGTTTCAGGTCGACTTCGTTGAACTTTGGTTTTCAAATGACCCCATAAAAAAAATCAGACGGCGTAAGGTCGGGACTCCATGCAGGCCATTCTACAGCACCTCGTCTCATCGATTAGGAAAAATCACATCCAAATATCTACGAACATTGATTTCATAGTGAGGAGGTGCTCCATTCTGTTGATACCACAGATTCCTGTTAGGGGTATTCAAATTATTTTCATCGGAAAAAGGACCTGCACAAGTTAGAATAAGTTGCTCTTGGCTTAATTGTAAATGCGGCTGTCCTGTTAAATTTTCATCGATAAAAAAGGGTGATATGACGTCCACAAATCCCTGCCCACACGTTTATCTTTTGTGGTCATTGAGAATGACTGTCGATTATCCAGTGGGGATTCTCAGTAGACCAGTACCAGCAGTTATACCTGTTAACTCTTCCGTTAAGACAAATTGTGGCATCGTCAGAAAAAACAATATTATGAATTATGTTAGGATCTTTATTAATTCGTTCCATCATGACGTCGTAAAATTCAACACGTCTGTCGTAGTCATCTTCTGATAATTCTTGCAATAGAATGGGTTTGAAATTTTTCTTCATTCAGTATACGGCTTAAGGTACCTTTACTTATGTTGTGGTCTAAGCAAAGTTGACGAGTGGCTGTATGGAGATTTTCTCTAATTTCCAATAAAACATCTAACTTTTTATCACCGCTTGTTTTAACTTGTGGAGGTCTAGATCTAGAACGATTCTTAACATGACCTGATTCACTTTCTGCTAAATGTACCATTATGATATTACGCTCAAATTGCAGTTTCTCAAAATGCAGCAATAACGTTTTCGTCAATAAATCATTTTTTGACGCGTTAAATCGTTACCTGACAGTAAATGTTTGACACAAGCCAGCTTAAATTTTTTTTTTAATTTGATCTCCTTAATTTCAAATATCAGTAATACCAAAACAGTTCAATTTAGACATATGGTATGTTAGACAAATAGTATCCAGAATTTTTAGTAGGACTCAAAAATAAAAAAAAAAAACAGGGCTTTCCATTAAAAAAAAATTAAGATGGCGTAATTTTTTTCGAACTGACAATTCAAAACATTTTATTGTCAACGTCAGCAAGTGCGCCGTATTACATCCTATAACTTACATTTAAACCTTTTTAGTGTTCCGTACGGAACACTTATAAGATCACTTCGGTGTCTGTCCGTCTGTCTGTCCGTCTGTCCGTTTGTCCGTCTGTCACACCCGATTTTCTCCGAAACTACTTGTCATAGAAAGTTGAAATTTGGTAGCAATATAGGAATTGATGGCCTCATCAGAGCCATGTAGTTTTGAAAATTAAATTTTGACTTAAGGGGTTAGTTTTGGGGGGTGAAATCGGAAATGAAAAAAAAAATTTTTTTACTAGGTAATCGAGTGTGGTGTCAAATGAAAGCTTGTGAAAATACGAGTAAAAAATATATACATAATGTAATACTTGCGCTCACATTTCTTTGTATTATTTTTTAAAAAATCGCGAAAAAAAATCGCTGTCCACCCTCCTTATCTCGGAAAGTCCTTATCAGAAAATTTTGAAAAAATTCTGGAATATTCTCCACGGGGTGTAGATTAAACGAAAATTATCACGAGTGCATTACCTATAATAATTTATCTGTTATATAAAAAAAACAGAAATTTCAAGGTCATCAATTTTCAGTAAAGATTGGAATAAACTTTGTTGAAAACTTATTTGGGGTGTGTTTTGTAAAGTCACTGATCATTTTATATCACCGTAACATAAATTTTGACTTAAGGGATTCGTTTTGAGGGGTGAAATCGGAAGTGAAAAAAAAAAAATTTTTTACTAGGTCATCGAGTGTGGTGTCAAATGAAAGCTTGTGAAAACACGAGTAAAAAATATATATATAATGTAATACTTGCGCACACTTTTCTTCGTATTACTTTTAAAAAATCGTGAAAAATCGCTGTCCCCTACCTTATCTCGAAAAGTACTGATCAAAAAATTTTGAAAAAATCCTGGAATATTCTCCGCGGGGTATAGATTGAACGAAAATTATCATAACTTTAATAATTTATCTGGTATAGAAAAAAAACAATATTTCAAGGTCACCAGTTTTCAGTAAAGATTGGAAACAAACTTTGTTGAAAACTCATTTGGGGTGTGTTTTGTGAAGTCACTGATCATTTTATACCACCCTAACAAAACTTTTTATTTCAAAAACAATCAACGTACGGAACACTAATTGTGCAAGTTCAACTTGCACTTGACCGGTTTTTTTTTTTATACACTTATTAATAACTGCTGTGTTGTTTTATATCATTATCAGTATATATTTGTGGTAAAACGTTTCTACCACACATTCTGGTCTTCATCAGTTGTTTAATCTACAAAAAAAATTTTAATTAAAAAAATTAAAATAGCCGATCGAGTGCAAGTTAGACTTGCGCAATTAGTGTTCCGTACGTTGATTGCTTTTAGAATAAAAATTTTTGTTACGGAAGGATAAAATGATCAGTGACTTCACCAAATACATCCCAAATGAGTTTTCAACGAAGTTTTTTTTCCGATCTTTAATGAAAATTGATGACCTTGAAATTTTTATTTTTTACGAGGCTGGTTTGAAAACTCCGTGCAAAATCCGAGAGATGGCACCACCGGCGCGTATCGAGGTCATGTTTAGTTAGTAGCATCTCTTGAATGAATGCACACCAAGTTTCAGCCATATTGGTCTATTTCTTTGTGTTTGGCATTCGTGTGAATCAAGGAAGTCGAGTGATTTTCAAGAAATGGACGAAAAAGAATTTCGTGTGGTGATTAAACATTACTTTATGAAAGGCAAAACGCCTCAGGAGACTAAAGAGAAGCTTGATAAACATTATGGTGACTCTGCACCTTCGATTAGAACAGTTTATAAGTGATTTCAAAATTTTCGGACTGGCCATATGGGCACAAGTGACGCTGAACGTTCTGGACGGCCTGTGGAGGTTACTACTCCATAAATCATTGATCAAATCCATGATATGGTGATGGATGACAGAAGAGTTAAGGTGCGTGAGATTGCTAGTGCTGTGGGCATCTCGACTGAACGGGTACATAATATTTTGCATAAACATTTGGACATGAGAAAGCTATCCGCAAGATGGGTGCCGCGATTGCTCACGCTTGACCAAAAACGGAATCGTGTGAAGTGTTGGTTTGCAGCTGTTCCAGAAGAATCTGGAGGACTTTAAGCGTCGTTTCGTCACTGTGGATGAAACATGGATACATTACTATACTCCTGAGACCAAACAACAATCTAAACAATAGGTTACCAAGGGGGAATTTGTACCAAAAAAGGCGAAGACCTTCGACCGGAAAGGTTATGGCGACTGTCTTTTGGGATTCGCAAGGGATAATCCTCATCGACTATCTGGAAAAGGGTAAAACTGTTACAGGTGAATATTATTCATCGTTATTGGACCGTTTGAAAACCGAGCTGCAAGAAGAAGGCCCGCGATTGGCCCACAAGAAAGTCCTTTTCCATCACGACAACGCACCAGCACACACCTCAGCAGTTGTGGTCGCAAAATTAATGGAAATAGGATTCCAACTCGTTTCACATCCCCCCTATTCTCCAGACTTGGCTCCCTCGGACTACTATTTGTTCCCCAATTTGAAGAAATACGAGTACAAAGATTTTATTCAAACGAGGAGGTGATTGCAGACACTAATGGATATTTTGCAGACTTGGACAAATCCTATTATTCGGAAGGGATCAACAAACTAGAACATCGTTGGACGAAGTGTATAAGCCTAAAAGGAGACTATGTAGAAAAATAAAAAGGTATACCCCAAACACATAAGTAGTTTTTATTTTTGCACGGACTTTTCAAACCAGCCTCGTATATACCAGTTAAACTATTAAAGGTAACGCACTCGTGATAATTTTCGTTCAATCTACACCCTGTAGAGAATATTCCAGAATCTTTTAAAAATTTTGCGATCAATTTTTTTCAAAATAAGACGGGAGGACAGCAATTTTTCGCACTCTCGCTCTGATGAGGTCATCAAATTTAACTTTTAAAACCAAAGGGCTCTGATGAGGCCATCAATTCCTATATTAGTGTCAAATTTTAACTTTCTATGTTTCGGCGAAAATCGGGCGTGACAGACGGACAAAAGGACAGACGGACACCGAAGTGATCTTATGAGTGTTCGGTACGGAACACTAAAAAAAACCATAATGCACCATTACATCCTTCGACGCTTATTACTGATTTTTTGATCAAAAATGGCATTTTCGTGATTAATCATTCACCGTATTCGCCTGATTTGACTCCGCACAATCTCGATCTATTTCCAGAATTACATTTGTCGATGAAAGGAGAGCGTTATGCGGACATCAAATACATCCAAAAGGCGTTGACTCGGATAATGAAGGACGGGTACTCTATATCCACCTGTCCCAAGCTATCAGTTAGATCAGAAATAAGGTGAGTAATTTGAACAAGAGTAGTTGCTTGCAAAGCAATGGAACAATGTTGTTCAGTAGAAACAGTGCAATGAGCAACAAAACGATACGATGATTCATTACTATCTTGAAAACATTCGCAAAGTTTATCAACTTCGCAATAGGCATACCGGACAGAACAGAGCCATTTTCCAGTAAGTAAAAAATGAAGATGTATTAAATTACGACATCCCCACCGATATCCTCAAGATATGAAAAAAAAATAAAATCTCTACTCAAGCGGGCAGGTGGGCGATAAAAAAAATGAAAAAAAATTTAAAATAATATTCATCAATGCTAACAATGCCAGGCTTAAAATAGACACATGATAATTTCCAGTTCATACGAAACATGACACATGTTCACTTATTAATTTCTGAATAGAGCACATTAACCATTCATCTCAGTGTTTTCTTTTTAAATATATGTGCCCACTTACGCGCTCCTAAAAACCGATGATTAATTCCAGTAAAGTCTGTTTTTTTATTTGAAAATTTTATTTGTCATGTATGCATATGGTGGTGGTATGGGCTCCTAAAAAAATTGCAGGGCAAGATGTTAGGCATCTTCCTCTACCAAACAATCCTCATTCCTACCTAGATCTAATATACAACTGTCTGCTAATGTATGGAAATATTTTGCAATATTAGAAAATGCGATATTGTTTTAAAGTGTTTAATTTGATTCGTATTGATCATTTAATTGCTTAATCATAAAAATAAGCTCTTAGTACAGGGTGAGTCAACGACAGAGTAAAGTTCATATCTCATTTGTTTCGGGAAAGACGAAAAAATGTTAAACACAATAGTTTTAGGGAATGTTAAGGTACATAGTTTAAAATTATGTTTGAGCATACAGGGTACTTCAAAAAAGTGTGGCCGATATAACATATGTTTTTTTAAATGGAACATCCTATTTTCTAATTTATTTTTAAATTCTGCGTAAAATTATATAACTTTTTTATTTGCCTAAAACCTAACCCTAGTAGTTTTTCTAATATTTCAATTTTTTCAAGCAAATACTAGTTTTCAGTTTTGTAAAAAATTGCCAGCAGCCCCATTGTTTCTGAAGGTAGAATACTCATAATTGGTAGGTTTTCTAGATGGTATACATCTATTAGGGTACTTCGCTCCGTAAAACCTTACTGCCAAAAGACAGTTTTTTTAATTAATTCATTTTTAGGAAAATCCATAACTATTACCTTTATACGTCACTTACTGCAACAAATTAAACTATTTTTACTTGTTTAATAGACATGTCAAAATTTGACAATGTCTACATTTTTGTTTTATCTTGGCAGCTATGATGTTATAGCGTGTATTAAAAACAAGGGTAAAAGTTGAAAAATTCAAAATAAATCTAAAACTATTAGAAATAAGTATATGACATACTTAATAAAAGTTGGAGGGTTTTGTAAAATCTATCAGAAAAAATAATAATATACAGGGTGTGCCGTTTAAAAAATTTAAGATTTTTCAATTTAAAATAGTCGAAATGTATAACTTTATTTTGAACACCCTGTAGCATCTAACCCAAATTTCTTTACATATATCTTTTTTTCATCTCTATTGAACGCTCGAACCAATTATGAGTAGTCCACCTTGAGAAACAATGGCGTTACTGGCCATTTTTTCCAAAACTGAAAACTAGAATTTTTTAAAAAAAATTGAAATATTAGAAAAACTACTAGGTTTAGGTATATAACATTATTAATAAAAAAGTTATAAAATTTTACGCAGAATTTAGAAATAAATTAGAAAATAGGATGTTCCATTTAAATAAAACATATGTTACGTCGATCACACTTTTTCGAAGTACCCTGTATACTCAAATATAATTTTAAACTGTGCACTTTAACATTCCCTAAAACTATTGTGTTTAACATTTGTTCGCCATTCCCGAAACAAATGAGATAATGAACTTTACTCTATCGTTGACTCACCCTGTACAGTGAAATTAGCACAAAAAATGCATTATAAAGGAAATAATTTGGATGTTAGGTTTTTTCTGGATAGTGTAGGTAACGGTATATATTTTAAGAATCAAAAGAGTCCGTCCCGAGCTCAAAAGTGTGAGGAAAAAATATTATACTACTATACACGAAGTTTAATCCTTGTATGCACCGCACAGCAAGTACATGCGCCGTACAGTTGCTTCTATGCTACAGTTAGCAAAGAAATTTTTATATGTAGTGATAAAAATAAAATTCAGTTGATTTTAGTGCTTAAACGTGCCATGGATTTGTTGTCGAACAGGCTTCTGACGATGCTGACTCGCTGATTATTAGAACAGCTGTTAAGCAGTTAGCAAACACACAAACTGCAATTGTTGCGGAAAATGTAGATCTCTTAATTGTTTTAGCTCCAAAAGAAAAGAATATATATTTTTTGAAACCAGGAACTGTTGAAAGAAAACTGTATTCTTCTCAAGACTTACAAGAGCAATATAATGATATTAAAAATAAATGTTTATTGGCTCATGCTGTCAATGGCTGCGACAGCACTAGTGCAATATATCAGAAAGGATTAAACCTTCTGGAGAAAGACCAGTTACGTAAAGAAATCCAAGTTTTTAATGCTGAAAATTCGATGAAATTAAACGTCAGAAAAGCTGGTAAAAATTTGTTTCTATTGATTCAAGTATTTCTCTCAATCAATATAGATTCAATTCATTTAAAAAGTCTTTGAAAAAATGAAACCTAAACTAGAGCCATTACCACCGACTTCGGAAGTCGTTGTTCAACATTCATATAGAGTGTACTTTCAAGTGCAAACACGGCTAGGAAAAAAGAACAGCTGAAAATTGGGGATGGCAGAAGGACGGATTTTTTTTTTTTTTTTTTTTTTTCAAACCCTAAGAACATTACTAGATCCAGTACCAGACTAAATATTACGACTGATTTCTTGCAATTGTACTTGTGACTGCAGTACAGCTAGATGCAGTTGTTGGAAAGCAGGAATAAAATGCTCAGAAAACGCCTCAACTCTGTTACTGATAATGTAAATTTTAATGAGGATTCCAACCATTGAACCAATGAATTTGAGATAGCCTGAAAACGAAGATGTTTCTGACACTATCTGATGAATGCATAGTTATGGTAATAACTTATATATTTAAATATACGAGGCTGGTTTGAAAAGTCCGTGCAAAAATAAAAACTACTTATATGTTTGGGGTAAACCTTTTTTTATTTTTCGACATAGTCTCCTTTTAGGCTTATACACTTCGTCCAACGATGTTCTAGTTTGTTGATCCCTTCCGAATAATAGGATTTGTCCAAGTCTGCAAAATATCCATTAGTGTCTCCAATCACCTCCTCGTTTGAAATAAAATCTTTGTCCCGCCAGCCATTTCTTCAAATTGGAGAACAAATAGTAGTCCGAGGGAGCCAAGTCTGGAGAATAGGGGGGATGTGAGACGAGTTGGAATCCTATTTCCATTAATTTTGCGACCACAACTGCTGAGGTGTGTGCTGGTGCGTTGTCGTGATGGAAAAGGACTTTCTTGTGGGCCAATCGCGGGCGTTTTTCCTGCAGCTCGGTTTTCAAACGCTCCAATAACGATGAATAATATTCACCTGTAATAGTTTTACCCTTTTCCAGATAGTCGATGAGGATTATCCCTTGCGAATCCCAAAAGACAGTCGCCATAACCTTTCCGGCCGAAGGAACGGTCTTCGCCTTTTTTGGTGCAGATTCCCCCTTGGTAACCCATTGTTTAGATTGTTGTTTGGTCTCAGGAGTATAGTAATGTATCCATGTTTCATCCACAGTGACGAAACGATGCTTAAAGTCCTCCGGATTCTTCTGGAACAGCAGCAAACCATCCTTGCAACACTTCACACGATTCCGTTTTTGGTCAAGCGTGAGCAATCGCGGCACCCATCTTGCGGATAGCTTTCTCATGTCCAAATGTTTATGCAAAATATTATGTACCCGTTCAGTCGAGATACCCACAGCACTAGCAATCTCAGTCACCATAATGTTTATCAAGCTTCTCTTTAGTCTCCTGAGGCGTTTTGCCTTTCATAAAGTAATGTTTAATCACCATACGAAATTCTTTTTCGTCCATTTCTTGAAAATCACTCGACTTCCTCGATTCACACGAATGCCAAACACAAAGAAATTGACCAATATGGCTGAAACTTGGTGTGCGTTCATTCAAGAGATGCTACTAACTAAACATGACCTCGATACGCGCCGGTGGTGCCATTTCTCGGACTTTGCACGGGCTTTTCAAATCAGCCTCGTACATTTGTATTTTGAATATAAAATATTAAAATATTTGTGTGTTATTTTAGGCAGCTGATTACCTGGCTTTTATAAATAAAAGGACACCTCTGTAAATAATATTTAAGTTTTCGATAAAATATTTCAAATAAAAAATTATTTTATTACGTTACAAAGTATTCATTGATAAAGTTATATTTTTATACTTACATCTCTTTGAAAAATGTATATGAGAAAAATTTTAAATTTTTAAATAAACATGTAAAAATGATCATTTTACCCCATATTCTCTTTTTCCCAGTGCTATGAACTCTACTAGAATCCTCATTTTATTCGAATGGTATATTACATATTCCTCGTATAACTACTTTCTTACAAGAATAACAAACGAAAAAGAAAGTTATAGACACAAACCGTCATCGCTGTGCGGTGCATACAAGGAATAGAGTGGAATAAAATATTTTCCTCACGCTTTTGAACTCGGGACTCTTTTGATTCTTCAAATATATATATATATATATATATATATATATATATATATATATATATATATATATAAATATACCTATACTTTTCAGAAAAAAACATAACATCCAAATTATTTCCTTTTTTTTCCAAATTTTATTGTACTATATATAAATTATATATTATATTATTATAACAAAAGAATAAAAAAAGTCTTTGTGTCCGCTTCAAAGTTTTTCCATGGCGGTTGCTACAGCAGTTCTTCTTCTTCCGACTTATAGCTAGGCCCTATTGCCTGTTTTCTTTGTTTCTTGCTCTATAGATCGTCGCTTCATCTCTTTCTTGGACGTTCCATTGATCTTCTTCCATTCGGTGACTTGTCTCTTGCTATCTGTACTGTCCTGTTGTTTGCCATTCTTCCGATGTGTTGATCCCATTCCACTTTTCTTCCTCTTATGTTTGATATTTTCTATATTATATGTGCGTGTTATGTCTTCACTCTTTTCTCTATCCCCCAGTGTCTTGTTTGTACATCTCCTAAGTATTCTCATTTCGGTTGTGTTATACTTATATCGAACCTTGTTTCAGATGTGTAAGTCATTCCTTGTCGTATTACGCTCTTGTATATCCTTGTTTTGGTCTCCACGGAGAAGAATTTATTTCTAAATATGGTATCATTGAGGCATCCCGCTATCCTATTAGCCTTAACTTTATGTTTTACTTCTTCCTCGATTTTTCCGTTACTAGATATTTTGATGCCCTGATAATCGACCTCCATCACCTGTTCTATTGGTTTATCCTCCACCACCAGCTTGACCCCCCCCCCCCCCCCACCTAATCGGCTCTTTTGCTATTACTATTGTCTTGGTTTTTTCAGTTGAGATTCACATATTATATTCTTTTGCTGCTACGTAGAATTCGTATAGCACCCTTTGCGTATCGTTCTCGGCCTCAGCCATTATTATCGTGTCATCTGCATAACATATAATTTTAAGTTCTCTGTTACCCATTCTACCAGGTGTACAAGTATGAAATGCGGATTTCAGACAACAGATGGTGCACCAATGCAGTTTGTGCTATAAAGATTTGACACTGCGCCATTTTATTGTGACATCAACAAGTATTAGACGCGCATGAGTGATAAATTGGAAAAGTGTGTGCATAGCGTTGTGTTGTTGTGTTCAATATGTCGAAATTTATACCGAACAAAAAGCATTCGCGGACAGCATTAATTTTTTGTTTCCATTTGAAGAAAACTGCTGTTGAATCATACCGATTACTTCGAGAAGCTTATGGTGAACATGCTCCATCGCAAGATACGTGTGAACGATGGTTTCCGCGTTTCAAAAGTGGTAACTTCGATGTTGCAAACAAGGAACGTGGAAAACCGCCAAAAAAAATACGAAGATGTGAAATTGCAAGCATTTTGGACGAAGATGATTCGCAAACACAAAAACAACTCTCCGAGCAATTGGGTGTTAGTCAACAAGCTGTTTCCAATCGGCTACGAGAGATGGGAAAGATTCAGAAGACCGGTAGATGGGTACCACATGAGTTGAACGACAGGCAAATGGAAAAGCGCAAAAACACGTGTGACATTTTGCTCGCTCGGTACAAAAGAAAGTCGTTTTTGCATCGTATAGTTACAGGGGATGAAAAGTGGATTTATTTTGAGAATCCCAAGCGCAAAAAAATCATGGGTAGACCCAGGCGCACAAAGTCATTTTTTCTTCATGACCATGCTCCATCACATACGGCAAAACCAGTTCGCGACACGTTGGAAGCACTCACCTGGGAAGTTCTACCTCATGCGGCTTACTCATCAAACTTGGCTCCTTCCGATTACGACTTGTTTGTATCGATGAGTCACGCACTTGCTGAGCAGCGCTTTGGTTCGTACGAAAATGTGAAAAAATGGCTCGATGAATGGTTCGTAGCAAAAGGGGAAGATTTTTACTGGCGTGGTATTCACAAATTGCCCGAAAGACGGGAAAAATGTATAACAAGCGATGGAGCATACTTTGAATAAAGCACTTTTTATCATTCTTCCGAATTGAACATGTTTTTTTAGAAAAGATACCCGCATTTCATACTTGTATACCTGGTATATCCCTTCTTTCTTTTGACATTCTTTATAATTTCATCCATGACAATATTAAACAGAAGAGGACTTAAAGAGTCTCCCTGCCTGATTCCAGATTTATAGTTGACTGGTTCTGTCATTCCGTCTGCTAATCTTGCGACTACTTTATTGTCTTTATGTATATTCTCGATAGTTTTAATTAGGTCTAATGGGATGTTCCTGTTATATACTTACTTACTTATTCCTTATGCCTTTCTACCCCTTGTTAGGAGTGTAAGGCACGTGGAGTTGAGTTATTCTCTATCTGTCTTTTCCATATTTCCTTCTATCCTGTTTAAATTTCCGATTGCCTCTTTTGTTTCTTGTGTTTTAGTTTCTTCTGTTTGTATGAGTTCTGTATCTTGTTCCGATATTATGTCTCTATGTTGATTTTTGTATGCTTTTCCTTCTAATTTTTTGCATCCATTTCCTTTCCTCTCTGTTTCAGTGATTCCTACATAGTGCATGTGTTGTTCTTCTGTCAGTTCATCCCCTTTTCCGTTTATACCCCTATTATTCCGTTCTCAATCTAAAAATTCGATATTTGTTTCCCATTTCTTTTTTTCTATCTATTTCTTTGATTATCTTCTTATTTGTATTCATTTTACTAGTCCTCTCTTCCGTATCCTTTATCTTTGCTAGGGTCGTCGTCAATCTACCTATCTCTCTCCTTTTTTCTCAGTTTTTTGACTTGATGGTCGTAGTATCCTTTGTTCTTTCAGTTTTTGTTCCTCAATGTCATTTATATTCTCTTCCTTCGATTACTTTTTCCATTCTTTCTCTCGTTCTCTCCTATATGTTTGAATTTCGCGTTCATCTTTTGTTAAATCGTTGTTTACATAAACTCTCTCTCTTAAGTTTCTCAGTTTGTTTTTATTTTTCATTATAGCCTCCTTATCTCCCGTGTTTCCAAGTTCTATCTTGTATATAGTTGCTCCTATTTTTATCACATCTTTAATCTGTACTTTTGTGTCCATACTCCTCTCCATAAAATGTCCTACACCCATTTTTAGATCTGGTTGACTATTCGCTTCAAAACTCATTCCGATATTACAATATTATTCCTTACGTTGTCTTTTTCCAGTCTACTTATCTTCAAATCCATACTTCTCATGTTTTCTCTAATTATCTTATTTTCCTCTTTCAATACTTCATACTCCTTTCTTAGTTCCTTCAACTCTTGTTGGTATCTCTTCTGATGTTGTTTTGCCCCCCCCCCCCCCTTTTATCTCTTCTGATCTTGTTTTGTATCCTTTATATCTGACATTAGCTGTTTGATCATTGCTATCAAATTGTCTATCTTATCTACTCTTTCGTTTTTCTCTTTCTGTGGTGTTTTTATCAGCTTTTTAGTCTTCTTGAATAATCCCCTTATCTCTTCTTATTCTTCAATTCTTCCTCTTTTCGAGTCTTCTGAGGTATAATCATCCATTGTTCTTTCTGTTATAAAAACTTTACGTGTGTTCCTCGTATATTCCATTTTCGAACACAGGAGTAAAAGAAAAAAAATTGTTTATATTTCTTATCACTATGAACTTTCGTTAGCTTCATCCAATTTCATAAAATTATTTTCATAAACCTCCAAATTTTTTACTTTGTCTCTGCTTTATTTCTAGTCCCTCGCGTTTGCAATCGACAAAATAATTAAACTCAACTCCTGCTATACAATAGATGAATAAAGTCTTCTATTTGCACAATGTCGAAAGCTTTTTTTAAGTCTATCATGCATAAGTATGCTGGAATGTTGTATTCTATGGATTTTTCTTTTACCTGTCTCACAATGAATACGGCATCGGTGCATGAGCGCCCATTTCTGAATCCTTGCTGTTCTTCCAGTTGTATTCTCGCGTTTATTTTTGTTGTAATATTTCATGTTGTTAATTTCAGTGTACACTTTAGTAGATTTATGCCTCTATAGTTATTTGGATCTCCTTTTTCTTCCTTCTTGTGCATTAATATTACTGTCGCTGTTCTCCATTCATCTGGAATTCTATTCGATCTTATATTCCTCTGTATAAGTGTCTGGACTTGTTTAAACAGAAAGTGTTCCCCATATTTTAGTAGTTCATTAGCTATTTGGTCTTCGCCGGAAGATTTACGGTTTTTAACCTTTCCAGTGCTTCTATTACATCTGCTTCCGTTATACATGTTTCTTCGTTTATAGTTATCTGTTGTGTTTGTGGCAGTGTGATATTCTGTTCTATTTTATATAATTGTTTAAGATATGTTATTCACGTTCCGTTCTTCACGTGTGTATACGTGTGTTCTTTCATCACAGTCCTCTGCTGTCTTAGGAATCTCCAAATTTGTTTTTGTTGACCCTAGAAGTCTGATTCCAATTTTCTTGCGTATCTCTCCCAGTATTCCGTTTTTTTCTTCTTACTAATTCGTGGATTTCTGCTCGTATTCTTTTATATCTTTGGTAGGCTTCATCTGCCCTGATTGACCTATTCTTTAGATAGCTTTCTTTCTTTTCACGGTATTTCTCTTTGATTTCTGCACTGAACCATGGTGTTTTTGTTCTCCATTTTTTATTTTTATCGACAGTTTTAGTCTCTAATGCCTCATATGCAGCTTCTAACACATTTGTTTTATTTTTAACCAACCATTATTTATGTTATCTCGGTTACAGCTACAACAGTTAAGTACTAAATCAACTCTACCACCACTTACAAGTTTAGATCATACTCTTGCAACAGCATGTTCTAAAAAATCAACATGTTAGCTGAACTGTTTACTTCACACACTACTGTCAGTTTCCAGAGTAAAACACCACCCACTCATATCAGTGATATTAATAAAACCAAACATAGAATCTGTTGAAATACCTATCATTGTACTCAAAAAATGTTTTTTAATGAATGATGCCCGACACGTTCTTACGTCACCGACTGTCAAATGTTTTGGTTCCAAACGACATCGTTAAAATCGCGAGAGTTTGTTTGTAAAGTAATAAATAAATCTTTCAAATAAGGAATTTGGGTTGTCTCATTACTTTCATACAGAATAGTATAAAAAAAATTACTAAACGCAACTATTGAATTACGCTTCGCATTGCCAAAACCAACATGGCGTTTGTACGGTTGTTTGCCTAAATAAATTGTGAAAGCATCGAGGCAACAATGTAAATACAAAATTTAAAATAATTTATTTTAATTTATTAGTTGTTCGTACGTGTGTATCTATCAGATATCATTTATGTTGTTTTGATTTTCTAGGTTGTAACACACCTTGTTTCGTGTTATGCATACCTATTTAGTTTTATTATTAGTTTTTTAATAGTTTGCGATGTGAACATGGAATAGCAGGTGAATAGGGATTATGGCTCCACACACTGTATCCTAAAAAAAAATCGATTGCTTACTTCACATTCTACTCTCGATTTCTGACGAGAAACACCACCAACTATGCGGATATTGCAGTCAGGGAGGCCCGATATTGTCTTCAGACAGCGTATCATAAAACGTATTTTAATGAAGGTAGACACCAAAAAAGCTGCTGGAATACCTGCTATAATACTCAAAAAATGCGCTAGCGAACTAATACCAGTGTTCTGTAGAATTTTCAACCTATCCTACAGAAAGGGATTATTTCCTTTCTGCTGGAAATGCGCTATGGTTCGGCCCATACCCAAAAAAGTCAAGAAGATCTTCCCAAACAAATACCGACCAGTCGCATTGCTTTCAAATAATATCGAAAATTATAGAAAAGACTATTAATCAGCATCTTCTAAAATATCTAGAAAGATTCAATATTTTTAGCGACTGTCAATATGGCTTCTAACTTACGTAACGCATGTTTGGAACAACACAATTGAACACCGAATCTCTAGCGGTTGCACTTGATATATCTAAGGCATTCGACCGTGTTTAGCATGACGGTCTGTTGGCTACGCTCTTATAGTATGTCAGTACTGAGTATATATCACCACTACACCAAACACTTTATTTTTGCGCTCGACGCGCGTTTCTCTAACCATGTTAACTTCATCAGGAGCGATGATTGACTAAGCTGAACTACAAATTCACCTTATTTATACTTAGCCTAATATCCGCTCCTCTATTAGGAGGCTGTTTTCAAAGAAGCTCTAGCTCAGATTACAACGGGAATTAAAGTGAATGGCATCATGATTAACAACCTAAGATATACAGACGACACCGTTATTGGCTGATAATTTACCCGATCGGCAGAGCATGATATAAATATCACAAAGACCAAGCCGGTTGTGTTTTCAAAATCACACATTGATGCGAATTTTATCGTTAATGGATAGGTTGTGTCTGTTAAATACCTCGGAACATTAATTCATAGCCAGTGTAATCCAAAAATAGAGATTAGATCGAGAATCGAGCAGGCCCATGGAACCTTCATGAAAAATCTTTTCACACAAATTCGACCAACGATGGAATAGTGCTGCTATGTTTGGAGTTCTGCTCCCAAACATACACTGGATGGATTCTGTTCAGAAGAGAGTTGATTGGGACCTTCATGAAAAATCTTTTCACTAGATCCGACCTTAGTCTTAAACTTCAAGTGCGTATAATTAGATGTTATGTTTTTTCGAAGACAAAATGCAAGAAAGAAGACGTCAAAATTCCTGTTTAAAGGACATCCGAAGATGGTTTAAATGCGCATCAATAGATATTTTTAGAGCCGCAGTTTCCAGGACTATATTAGACATTTTAGATTGCCCACCTTCGTCAGGAGATGGCGAATTAAGAAAGTACCTACGACCAACGATGGAATAGTGCTTTTATGTTTGGAGTTCTGCTCCCAAACATACACTGGATGGATTCTGTTCAGAAGAGAGTTGATTGGGACCTTCATGAAAAATCTTTTCACTAGATCCGACCTTAGTCTAAAAGTTCGAGTGCGTATGATTAGATGTTATGTTTTTTCGAAGACAAAATGCAAGGAAGAAGATGTCAAAATTCCTGGTTAAAGGACATCCGAAGATGGTTTAAATGCGCATCAATAGATATTTTTAGAGCCCCAGTTTCCAGGACTGTATTACACATTTAGATTGCCCACCTTTGTCAGGAGATGGCGAATTAAGAAAGTACCTACTACCAACGATGGAATAGTGCTTCTATGTTTGGAATTCTGCTCCCAAACATACACTGGATGGATTCCGTTCAGAAGAGAGTTGATTGGGACCTTCATGAAAAATCTTTTCACTAGATCCGACCTTAGTCTAAAACTTTGAGTGCGTATAATTAGATGTTATGTTTTTTCGAAGACAAAATGCAAGGAAGAAGACGTCAAAATTCCTGGTTAAAGGACATCCGAAGATGGTTTAAATGCACATCAATAGATATTTTTAGAGCCCCAGTTTCCAGGACTGTATTACACATTTAGATTGCCCACCTTTGTCAGGAGATGACGAATTAAGAAAGTACCTACTACCAACGATGGAATAGTGCTTCTATGTTAGGAGTTCTGCTCCCAAACATACACTGGATGGATTCTGTTCAGAAGAGAGTTGATTGAGACCTTCATGAAAAATCTTTTCACTAGATCCGACCTTAGTCTAAAACTTCGAGTGCGTATGATTAGATGTTATGTTTTTTCGAAGACAAAATGCAAGGAAGAAGACGTCAAAATTCCTGGTTAAAGGATATCCGAAGATGGTTTAAATGCGCATCAATAGATATTTTTAGAGCCCCAGTTTCCAGGACTGTATTACACATTTAGATTGCCCACCTTAGTCAGGAGATGGCGAATTAAGAAAGTACCTACGACCAACGATGGAATAGTGCTTCTATGTTTGGAGTACTGCTCCCAAACATACACTGGATAGATTCTGTTCAGAAGAGAGTTGATTGGGACCTTCATGAAAAATCTTTTCACTAGATCCGACCTTAGTCTAAAACTTCGAGTGCGTATGATTAGATGTTATGTTTTTTCGAAGACAAAATGCAAGGAAGAAGACATCAAAATTCCTGTTTAAAGGACATCCGAAGATGGTTTAAATGCGCATCAATAGATATTTTTAGAGCCGCAGTTTCCAGGACTATATTAGACATTTAGATTGCCCACCTTCGTCAGGAGATGGCGAATTAAAAAAGTACCTACGACCAACGATGGAATAGTGCTTCTGTTTGGAGTTCTGCTCCCAAACATACACTGGATGAATTCTGTTCAGAAGAGAGTTGATCTGGACCTTCATGAAAACTCTTTTCACTAGATCCGACCTTAGTCTAAAACTTCGAGTGCGTATGATTAGATGTTATGTTTTTTTGAAGACAAAATGCAAGGAAGAAAACGTCAAAATTCCTGTTTAAAGGACATCCGAAGATGGTTTAAATGCGCATCAATAGATATTTTTAGAGCCGCAATTTCCAGGACTATGTTAGACATTTAGATTGCCCACCTTCGTCAGGAGATGGCGAATTAAGAAAGTACCTACGACCAACGATGGAATAGTGCTTCTATGTTTGGAGTTCTGCTCCCAAACATACACTGGATGGATTCTGTTCAGAAGAGAGTTGACTGGAACCTTCATAAAAAATCTTTTCACTAGATCCGACCTTAGTCTAAAACTTCAAGTGCGTATGATTAGATGTTATGTTTTTTCGAAGACAAAATGCAAGGAAGAAGACGTCAAAATTCCTGTTTAAAGGACATTCGAAGATAGTTTAAATGCACATCAATAGATATTTTTAGAGCCCCAGTTTCCAGGACTGTATTACACATTTAGATTGCCCACCTTTGTCAGGAGATGGCGAATTAAGAAAGTACCTACTACCAACGATGGAATAGTGCTTCTATGTTTGGAGTTCTGCTCCCAAACATACACTGGATGGATTCTGTTCAGAAGAGAGTTGATTGGGACCTTCATGAAAAATCTTTTCACTAGATCCGACCTTAGTCTAAAACTTCGAGTGCGTATGATTAGATGTTATGTTTTTTCGAAGACAAAATGCAAGGAAGAAGACGTCAAAATTCCTGGTTAAAGGATATCCGAAGATGGTTTAAATGCGCATCAATAGATATTTTTAGAGCCCCAGTTTCCAGGACTGTATTACACATTTAGATTGCCCACCTTTGTCAGGAGATGGCGAATTAAGAAAGTACCTACGACCAACGATGGAATAGTGCTTCTATGTTTGGAGTACTGCTCCCAAACATACACTGGATAGATTCTGTTCAGAAGAGAGTTGATTGGGACCTTCATGAAAAATCTTTTCACTAGATCCGACCTTAGTCTAAAACTTCGAGTGCGTATGATTAGATGTTATGTTTTTTCGAAGACAAAATGCAAGGAAGAAGACATCAAAATTCCTGTTTAAAGGACATCCGAAGATGGTTTAAATGCGCATCAATAGATATTTTTAGAGCCGCAGTTTCCAGGACTATATTAGACATTTAGATTGCCCACCTTCGTCAGGAGATGGCGAATTAAAAAAGTACCTACGACCAACGATGGAATAGTGCTTCTGTTTGGAGTTCTGCTCCCAAACATACACTGGATGAATTCTGTTCAGAAGAGAGTTGATCTGGACCTTCATGAAAACTCTTTTCACTAGATCCGACCTTAGTCTAAAACTTCGAGTGCGTATGATTAGATGTTATGTTTTTTTGAAGACAAAATGCAAGAAAGAAGACGTCAAAATTCCTGTTTAAAGGACATCCGAAGATGGTTTAAATGCGCATCAATAGATATTTTTAGAGCCGCAATTTCCAGGACTATGTTAGACATTTAGATTGCCCACCTTCGTCAGGAGATGGCGAATTAAGAAAGTACCTACGACCAACGATGGAATAGTGCTTCTATGTTTGGAGTTCTGCTCCCAAACATACACTGGATGGATTCTGTTCAGAAGAGAGTTGACTGGGACCTTCATAAAAAATCTTTTCACTAGATCCGACCTTAGTCTAAAACTTCAAGTGCGTATGATTAGATGTTATGTTTTTTCGAAGACAAAATGCAAGGAAGAAGACGTCAAAAATTCCTGTTTAAAGGACATTCGAAGATAGTTTAAATGCGCATCAATAGATATTTTTAGAGCCGCAGTTTCCAGGACTATGTTAGACATTTAAATTGCCCACCTTGGTCAGGAGATGGCGAATTAAGAAAGTACCTACGACCAACGATGGAATAGTGCTTCTGTTTGGAGTTCTGCTCCCAAACATACACTGGATGGATTCTGTTCAGAAGAGAGTTGATTGGAACCTTCATGAAAACTCTTTTCACTAGATCCGACCTTAGTCTAAAACTTCGAGTGCGTATGATTAGATGTTATGTTTTTTCGAAGACAAAATGCAAGAAAGAAGACGTCAAAATTCCTGTTTAAAGGACATCCGAAGATGGTTTAAATGCGCATCAATAGGTATTTTTAGAGCCGCAGTTTCCAGGACTATATTAGACATTTAGATTGCCCACCTTCGTCAGGAGATGGCGAATTAAGAAAGTACCTACGACCAACGATGGAATAGTGCTTTTATGTTTGGAGTTCTGCTCCCAAACATACACTGGATGGATTCTGTTAAGAAGAGAGTCGATTGGGATCTTCATGAAAAATCTTTTCACTAGATCCGACCTTAGTCTAAAACTTCAAGTGCGTATAATTAAATGTTATGTTTTTTCGAAGACAAAAGCAAGGAAGAAGACGTCAAAATTCATGGTTAAAGGACATCGGAAGATGGTTTAAATGCGCATCAATAGATATTTTAAAGCCGCAGTTTCCAGGACTATGTTAGATATTTAGATCGCCCACTTTCGTCAGGAGATGGCGAATTAAGAAAGTAGTAGTTTTCTAATCGATGCTTAACCAACCGTCAAATCCGTCATCGTTTTTCTCGTATGGAAATTATTAGGTTAATTGATTTTATAAAATCATTAATTATGTTTTCTTTCCATCAAAATGTTCGTTACGTCGTTGGCCAAAGAAGGATAAAAAAAAAGGAGAAACCTCATCGAAATTTTAATCGAACCAATCAGAATTCCAACTTTTTAATATGGAAATTTTTCTTGATAGTCGAATGATAATGATTCGTGTTTTTGATGTGTTCGAGTGTCAAAGACTGCGATGTTTTTGATTAGTTTTTGGAATTTTATTTCGATATTAATAATGTAATATTGGTATTAGCAATACGGAATTTTAAATGAGTTATGTAAATGGAGATGAGGGAGCGCCGAGGTATGAGCTTGATTGGGAAACTAAGAAGGGAGAAAAGAACGCTAAAGAATAAAAGACGTTCATCAAATATTCGAGTGATGATTGCTGTTTGGAACGAGGACTATTAATATTTAATAAAAAAATATTTAATTAATCAGAAGCAAATAGGTAAGCGAAACAAATAATTAAACTAGTCAACGAGGATAGGACCACATTTTCTGGATACGGATACAGATCAATTTATTTCATCAAAGTGAATCGCACGAAGGTTTGCTGTTTTTTTTTCTTAAGGGGTAATGCCACTTCTTGGCTTAAATGATGCTTTAGGGACTTAGAAATAAGGTACAAAGGATTTTGTGAGGGTAAGAAGGTTATAAGTATGTATTGTATCAAGTGCACGTAATTGTCTCGCCGCGCTTTCCAAACTCTCCAAGAGTCTTTATGCTTCGCGCCTCTTAAATGACTGTACCTTTTTGAATATGGAAGACATCTATTTATCTCCAGAATTTAAGTTCATCTAGAATTTATCATCAATTTAGAAGGACAATTATATGGCGCAGGCATCGCAGATTACACAGCCCCACAAAAAAAAAAGTGGGGTATACTTTTGATGCGATATATCAGATCCGTAGTATTTTTGCCCGCTGATCACGAATCTGACGTCAGAATATCGCCATCACATCTCAATTTTTTTCTAACCTCAAAAAATAGGTAAAAATTAGTAAAAATTAAGAAAAATAAACTCCTAAAAAATTGATTCAAGCTTTTTCATGAATCCAAAGATGTATTAATATGTATTCGGACACGCTAAGCTAATATTCATCGGTTGGATTAAGCCATACAGTTCTGTTTTCTTTCTAACCTCAATAAATCAGACAGATATAGTGCTTCTCGAATGCAAAAACGAATTCAAATTAAAATTCAACCGATTCTTACCAAATTTGGTACACGGGGGTTTTTTGGGTTGCTGATCATGAATCTGAGGTCGGATTTGCAAAATTTAAAATGGCGGATCCAAGATGGCGGACAAAATTTTTGAAAACCAACCGATTCCTACCAAATTTGGTATACAGTTGTGGAATCCTCAAACCTGATACTCTTAAACCCTAAACCCTGAAACCTTAGGCTCCCACATCCTGTAACCTCAAAAAAATAGACCTCAATAACCCTGCAACTTTAAAAATGAGACCCAATAAACTCAAAACCAGGACTTTTAACCATATACTCTCAAATAGTAGACCCTTAAGCCCTAGAATTGCGAAGGTTAGACCCGCGCCTAACTTTCCTTTTTTTTGCTGTATCTTGTTCTTTTTTCCGCGAATGACCTATTCAAAGGCTTTCTGCCCAAACTCTTTTGAGGACTTGTTTCTCTTTTTAGCGACCAGCAATAGTCCGCTAGCATATGGTCATCCCATCGTCCTTGATACCGATTTTCTATGATTTTCAGATCTTGGTGGAAACGTTCCCCTTGCTCCTCACTGTAGTCACCAAGATTATCTGGGAAATCATCGATGTAGGAGTCCAGGAAATGTAATTTTAGATTCATTAAGCAACCTAATGTTTGAAAATTTTTTACCATTTTCTCGACTATTTCTTTGTACTTAGGACATTTATTATTTCCCAAAAAGTTTGTTGCGACTTCTTTAAAACTAAGCCAAGCAGCTTTTTCAACTTTATTCATTTTAGTAACAAATAATGAATCTTGAAACAATTTTCTTATTTGTGGCCCGTCAAATACGCCTGCCTTAATTTTAGCTTCAGAAAATTTCGGAAATTTTTTATGCAAATATTTGAAACATGGGCCGTTTGTATCTAATGCTCTCGTGAATTGCTTCATAAGTCCAAGCTTAATGTGAAGCGGCGGAATAAGAACTTTTCCTGGATCTACCAATGGTGGAAACAATACATTATTTTCACCAGGAGTGAACGATTCTCTTGTTGGCCAAATTTTTTTCTTATAATGACGTTCCCTGTCTCTGCTATTCCACAGACATTTATAACAGGGATAAAGTGTAAACCCTGACTGTTGGCCAAGCAATATTGTTACAATTTTCAGATCTCCACAAATTTTCCAGTTATGATCAGCATATTTTATTTTTATCAAAAGCTGCTTCGTTTTTTTTCATATTGCTCTTCCATAACTGTGGAATGAGCAATCGGAATGGGAGCGTAAACGTTGGTATTATGCAGCAAAACTGCCTTAATGCTCCGTTTAGAAGAATCAATGAACAGTCTCCATTCTTCAGGATCGTATGAGTTATTTTGAAATTCATCCATTAGACCTTTTACATCGGTACAATATGAAAGTGACAATTCCTCGTCCATTGTGAAATATTTTCGAAATTCTTCATCTCTGTTTCTATAATAAGAAATCGTAGCTTCTGGCAAGATGCTCTGAACCATCTTTGGATAAGCCTAAATCTCTGACTAGATCACTAAGTTCTGACTGTGATACGAGTATTGGTTCTGGTTTACGGTTGTATGGTAGAAATTCTTTATCTGTGTCACTAGTATATGATAGGTTGTCACTAGAACATTCATTAGTAACAGTGTTTGAATCTTTTTTGACAGTCTCAGTGTTTTCGGCATGAACTGATAAGGTGAAATCATTTGTTTCCATAACATCAGCATCAAGTGGTTCAGGAGGCGGAATTAGTTTAGTTGGTCTTGTTACTGTCGAAACATCGTTATAAGTAATAGTGCTTTTATTTTTTCCGTTATGCCTAGATACAACATTCATACAAAAGTAGCAATCATTTTCACTGTATGGTCTATTCCATATTGCTGGTCTGGAATATGTAATCGCCTTCTTATTGATGTACAACATTATTTTGCAAGAACTGCAAATGATGTGGGGAACCCAATCTGTATCCTGGTGCTGTATTTCAATGTTAAAACAATCCTTATATAAGGTTTTAATCTTATCCGTTATCGGTGACCCCATTTTACTCAATACGTGTTGACAGCAAATATAACAAAATGAATCACTGTTTTTATCGCACTTATGAAAAGTTCTTGTACCGTGAGACCGTTTTCTTGTAGCATTATACTCTACATGAGCCAAGTCACCCACACATGAAGAGCTACGGTCGCTGGATGACGACGGCTGCAGGCCCGCTTTCCCACCCTGACCAACCGCCGATACTGGGTTTCCGAGTCCCTGCATCGTAATTCTCTTTCTTCTACCTGCCATGACGGCATCTAAGCCGTTATCCAGGGACTCTGCCGGCTAGTGGAGTAACACCGTTGCCCACCGTCACCACGTGGAGGTGCCCTGGATGCAGGTAGAAGAATAAAAATCGACCGATGAATTTTCTCGGCGTTCAAAATGGCGCGAAAACATCTGCCATCTTGAATTTTGCAAATCCAACCTCAGATTCGTGATCAGCGATCCAAAAAATCCCCGTGTACCAAATTTGGTAAGGATCGATTGAATTTTAATTTGAATTCGTTTTTGCATTCGAGAAGCACTATATCTGTCTGATTTATTGAGGTTAGAAAGAAAACAGAACTGTATGGCTCAATCCAACCGATGAATAATAGCTTAGCGTGTCCGAATACATATTAATACATCTTTGGATTCATGAAAAAGCTTGAATCAATTTTTTAGGAGTATATTTTTCTTAATTTTTACTAATTTTTACCTATTTTTTGAGGTTAGAAAAAAATTGAGATGTGATGGCGATATTCTGACGTCAGATTCGTGATCAGCGGGCAAAAATACTACGGATCTGATATATCGCATCAAAAGTATACCCCACTTTTTTTTTGTGGGGCTGTGTTATAAGTACAGTAGAACCCCGATTAACCGAGTCGCGATTATCCAAGAAAATCTAAGAACCTGATTATCCAAGGTACGTGCGTCTATGCTGCGTATTAACCGAGCTTCTAAAATATGTATGTGCATATTTCCATTTAAAATCGTCGGGGCCTTCGGGGAATCCCCCTGGCCCGTGTTAGGGGTTCCCCTATTTATGTTTTTGGATTCTTTCAGCATGTAAATTTGCGTGAATGCAGTGCGTTATAGCGTTTACTACGGAGAAGTACGACTATACTCACATAATTTATTTGGTTGCAGTTCTGGTAGTTAAGTGTAATTAATACGAACTGCTTTGTTTGAATTTTTGTTTGTCGTATTAGAATGGAGCAAAACAAGCGTAAAAGAATCGTCGTTCCTATTGAAGAAAAACTAAAAGCCATCAGAAGGATTGAAGCAGGAGAGACAATTAAAATTGTTGCACGAGATTATGGAGTAGGTGAGATAACAGTTGGAGATTGGAAAAGGAACCGCACAAAATAATAGAAGAGTGGTGTATCAATCAAGCTTCCTAGTCCTCAGGAAGAAAATCAATGAAAACCGGCGACTATGAAAAGGTTAACATGTGGTTTAACCAACAGAGATCTGTCAGGTCCAATTTTACAACAGAAAGCAATAATGATTAGTAGGTAATTCCCAGAGTTAGATCAGTTTACCGCCAGTTCTGGATGGCTTGACCGCTGGAAAAAACGGTACGGTGTACGACAACTAACTGTATGTGGTGAAAAACTTTCTGCTGATGTGTCATCAATTGAGAAGTTTAAGCAGAACTTTAAAAAGCAAATAGAAGATTGTGGATAAACATGTAATCAAATTTACAACTGTGACGAAACTGGTCTGAATTATAAAATGCTTCCATCAAAAAAATTGGCATCTCGACAGGAAAAATCAGCTCCTGGGCACAAACAAAGTAAAGAAAGATTAACTATAATGGTATGTTCCAATGCATCTGGCAAGCACAAAATCCCACTGATGGTGATTGGCAAGTCTGCACGTCCAAGAGTTTTAAAAGACATCTTACCCAAAGCCCTAACATTCTATTACCAAAGTCAGAAGAGCGCATGGATGCGACCTTATTTACTAACTGGTTTGAAGAAGAGTTCCTGCCATCTGTGACTAAATTTTTGAACAGAACCGTCTTCCTTTTAAAGCAATTTTATTAATGGATAATGCCCCCTCTCACCCTGAAGAAGGACTTCATGTGGGCGAAATTGTTGTAAAATTTTTTCCTCCAAATGTAAACAGCATAATGCAACCAATGAATCAAGGCATCCTCGAAAACATTAAAAAAAATATAGGCGTTTATATCTTGAACATCTGTTAGAATACACAGAAAAGGAGGATATTATCAATGGGATGAGAAAGGTTACTACCACTATTCAAAAATCTTGTTCAAAAGTTATTGATTTTGAGGACTATAATGACAGTGAAGATAATACTCCACTAAATGAATTTGCTTTGAAATTAAGAAGCCATGGAGAAATGTCCTGTTCAAATTTTGACAGCAAGATAGAAGAAAAAGAAAATAGTTTATTTGAATTAAGGCAAAAATTAAAAGGTTGCGAAAATGTGACAAGAGAAGATGTTGTTGAATGGATTGCAGCAGATGATTTAGAGGAAGAAATGAGTATTGAAGAAAAAACAAATACCATTCAGGAAACCGAAAAATTAGATGACGATGACGAAGCGGCGGTGGATGAACCCACTAAGATCTCTCATCAAGAAGGTTTTGCTTCTTTGGAAAAAGCTTTGAGGCATATCGAACAACAACCAAAGGCAATCCCAGCGGATTTGCTTCTTCTTAATAGATGGAGAAACATTGCAGCGAGAAAAAGAAGATGCAATATGAAACAGAAGCGCATAGATACCTATTTCACTGTTTTATAATGTATGTACCTATTTATATGTTAAAAACGTTAATACATCGGTTTAAAGTATTGGTGTTCAACAAATCTGGATTATCCGAGTTTTCAGTTATCCGAGGAGAGTGCCCCCCCACGTTACCTCGGATAACCGGGGTTCTACTGTATCTAGAAAATTTATATAACTTTAAAACACATTTTATTTAAAACTACATTTTTCCAACTGACCGAAAACATGACTTCTTCAAATTATTACCGATTTATTTGAAATTTTAACTGTACCTTCAAAATTATATTATCTATGAACGAGTTTTTACATGATTTTTTTTACTGGAAAGTAAAACACTTTCTTCACGCATGTACCATACATAAAAAAAATCAATATTTTTTGATTTTTGTAGGTACTTGCCGACAAAATCGTATGCAGAACTCAAAAAACTTTGCACGTTATTCCATGTAAAAAATTGGAGGAGAAATATTTCCGGTCGCAAAGTACTATTTATAAGATGCATTTTCCTTTTCTGAGTACTGGTTCTGCCATGTTGCAAAAAAAAATGTTTAAAAATTTGTAAATGTAACCCATAATACGTTGGTTTAGTTACTTATGTTAAAATACATTTTATATATTTGTGTTGAGTGTCTTGAATTAGTTGTTTCTGTTCAAATTGCAACGCAATACACATCTCACCATTTTTATAAATTTTTCTGTTAGTTCAGCCTTCGTGGATAGGTAGTCAGTTTTTATCGTTTATTACATGTTCAAATACCAGTAGGTTTGTTCAGCCTCTATTGCTTCTATATTCTTATTATCTTCCATCGCAAATGTACGGGACTGAACTCTTCCTCGAATTATATTAAGGATACAGCATTTGTCTAACTTGAACTGCATTCCTATATCTTTGGAATCTCCACTTTTACGATTTTGTTTAAGCTAGTTTTTAATGATTGTTATTAGTTTAAGGTGGTCTGTATATAGTAGATGACTTAGCCTTACTACATCCTCATCGTTCTCTCTTCCAGATCTTTACCGAGTGAGTTTAATTGACTCAACATCGAATTCAGTGCAAGGCAGAACCATTGGGGGCTTACGGAGATGCTCTAAATTATGAGCCTCTGTATTGGGATGGTTGTTGTCTCAGTACTGGGGCCCTTCAAGTTGAATCTTCGTTTTGTAGGTTGGGATATTTGACTCTACGAAAGTTGCAATACGAACATCAGTTTTATAGATCTTTAATACATCTAGAAAGCGTGGTACTGAGTCGAAATCTTACTTTATTCATCAATATCGTCTCCTTCAAGAGCGATACAATCAGTCCAACATTTCTATGCCTTTCTTGTAGAAGGATTTGTCTTTGCCTTCAAAATAGGCCTCAGTTTCGGCGATAACTTCTTCATTGGAGCCAAATCTCTTTCCCGCGAGTATTTTTTTGAGGTCTGCGAATAGACGCTGGGGGCCAAATCTGGAGAATACGGTGGATGAGGAAGCAATTTTGCCATCATAACTATTGAGTCATGACATGGCGCATTGCCTTGATGAAAGAGCACTTCTTTCCTGTTAATTTGTGGTCGTTTTTTTGCGACTTCTGCCTTCCAACGCACCATTAACTTTATATAATATTCGCTGTTGATGGTTTTTTTCCCTTCTCACTATAGTCGATGAAAATTATTCCATGCGCATCCCAAAATACAGAGGCCCAAACCCTCCCAGCTGACTGTTGCGTCTTTGGTCGCTTCGGGTGGCTTTCAGCGGCTGCTGACCACTCAGCTGCCTGCCGATTTGATTTCGGTATGTAATTGTGGCTTCATGTTTCATCCATTGTCATATATGGCATGAAAAAATCCTTTTTATTGCGCTTAAACAGGTCCAAACAGCGCTCAGAATCATCAACACGTTGTTGTTTTTGGTCCACTGTGAGCAAACACGGTACCCATTTCGAACAAAGCTTTCTCATGCCGAAATGTTCATGCAAAATATGACTTGCTTGAACGGTAGTTTTTCCCATCAAAAAACATTGTTTAATCAATACACGAAATTCGATTTTTTTTGTATTGTTTTAAAAATATCAAAAGTACCGTCACTAAAACCACTGTAACTTATAAACTAAGCCTTGAAATGTCTCGAAATTTTGACACATATCATTTGAAGGTTGGTACTTCCTAAAAATCATATGGATTTTTTGAATATGTGTCAGACCAAAAACTTTTCAGCCTACGTGGTACTTTAAAGTATCTGTAATAAAAGCATTTGAGTAAATTTTAGATGGCGTTCATTATATTTTTAAACAAGAATTGCCAAAATCAGGCTTTTTTCTTAGCTCTAGAGTGGCATTACCCCTTAAGGCAAATAGACCTTGCAGAAAACCTTCTGTTGTTTATTCCTATGTAAGTTCCTTTGTAATTGCCACGTAGAATGCTATATACGCCTGTTATTGTGTCTTTAGGGGGTTTCTGGGTTATAATATCACTGTTCTGTGTAGTTTCGTAAAAGTCATCCGATGTGATCTGTTGTTTTTTTTTGAAAACACAAAGAACACAAACCTGGTATCAGCATCAAACAAACGAGCTCAGTGTTTTGTCAATACCAGTTCATAGAATCTGTTTTAACAACTGTAAACAAATAGCCACTGTGTAACACTACAGAACAAAAATCATCCGACAAGTCATCCAAATTGAGAAAACTGGCACCTTAAAAAGATGATGTCTTCAACTTTCTAATCGCATGAAAATGCATAATAAAACATAGCCGTGCATGCTAGTAATACATGTCGTGGCTAATACTTCTCATCCTTATGAGGTTCAGCTTGTCACTCCTTGTACAGGGTGAGTCAACAATAGAGTAAAGTTCATTATCTCATTTGTTTCGGGAATGACGAAAAAATGTTAAATACAATAGTTTTAGAGAATGTTAAGGTGCAGAGTCTAAAATTATTTTTGAGTAAAAAGGGTACTTCAAAAAAGTGTGGCCGTTATAACATTTTTTTTTTTAAATGGAAGATCCTATTTCTTTTTGAATCCACATTTATTCCCTTTCAAAGTTATCAACTTCTTCAAGAAGCTGGGGTAATTTGTTTTGCAAAAAATTTAGGTATCTAGGTCCGTTAAGCGGTTCGCGGAAAAAATATGGACCAATAATTCGAAAATTTAATATTCTATACCATACATTAAGCGACCAATGGTTGGTTCCGGACCCAAAATGGATTAACTGTTGAATAATAATGCACGTTATGGCTGTTAACTACTCCATTATTGCGAAAAGTAGCTTCATCAGAAAACATTATTTTGGATAAAAAATTTGGATCGGCTTCTATTGCTCCATTCATGGTGGTACAAAAGTTTACTCGTGGTTCAAAATCACTGTCTTGAAGTTCTTGGTGTAGTTCCATATGAAAGGGATGATACTTGTATTTTCTCGTGGTGTGATTAGCCGTAGATTGGGATGTGTCAGATAAGTCAGCTAGTTGACGGCTGCTGACCTGGGAATTATCTTCAACAAAAAGTCAGATCTCCATTTCTTTTTCCTCATTGGTAGCATTCTGGTTTACTACTTTCCGTTTCGTATACTCAACACTACCACTACCGTCAAATCGTTCCATTAAACACTGAAAAGATTTTCTAGATGGTATACGTCTATTAGGGTACTTCGTTCCGAAAAGCCTTACTGCCAAAAGACAATTTTTTCCCACCTCGCCCAGTATATAAACCATATCAATTAATTCATTTTCAGGAAAATCCATAATTATTACCTTTATACGTCACTTACTACAAAAACTAAACTATTTTTAGGTGCTTAATAGACATGTCAAAATTTGACAATGCCTAAATTTTTGTTTTGTCTTGGCAACTATGATGTTATAGCGTAAGTGTATTAAAAACAAGGGTAGAAATTGAAAAATTCCAAATAAATCGAAAACTATTAGAAATAGGTATATGACATACTTAATAAAAGTTGGAGGATTTTGTAAAACCTATCAGAAAAAATAATAATATACAGGGTATGCCATTTAAAAAATGGAGATTTTTCAATTTATAATAGTCGATATGCATAAATTTATTTTGAACACACTGTAGCATCTAGCTCAAATTTCTTCACATATATCTTTTTTTTCATCTCTATAGGACGCTCGTACCAATTATGAGTGTTCTACCTTGAGAAACAATGGCGCTACTGGCAATTTTTTACAAAACTGAAAACAACTATTTTTCTATTTTTTTTTTTAAATTGAAATATTAGAAAAACTACTAGGTTTAGATATATAACATTATTAATAGAAAGTTATAAAATTTTACGCAGAATTTAAAAATAAATTAGAAAATAGGATGTTCGTTTCAAAAAACATATGTTATATCGGCCGCACTTTTTTGAAGTACCCTGTATACTCAAAAATTATTTTAATCTGCGCACCTTAACATTCCCTAAAACTATTGTATTTAAAAATTTTTCGTCATTTCTGAAACAAATGAGATAATGAACTATAGTCTGTCGTTGTCTCACCCTGTACATAGCGTTTGATTTTTTAATAAAAAATTATTATCATATATTTTCACCCTCTATTTTTAAGCTTTTATAAAATTTTTTACAGTAAATATCATATAACATAATTATTTATCTTTTCTATGGAGAACTTCATCCCTTTGAAATGATATGCCCAGGACTCTGTTGCCCACCGAGTACAATTTATCGGGGTTTAAGACCAACGTGAATAGTTTTTTTCGCACACATGTCGCTTCTGTAGCGATGTAAGGATTTCCCTGTAGCACGTACGATGTGCTCAAAAAAAGATAGCAAATGAGACTTTGGTGAAACGTCTGACTTTTTTACACTAAAGAATAACTTAATATGGCCATTAAAACTCGATATTTTTAGCGACAAGTACTTTATGGTGAGATAATAATAACAAAAAAAATTAAGCAGAGGATGGGACTGCTGTCAACATTAGAAATAATGGAAAATTAACAAAATTTTCAGATGTACCGACTTCAAAATGCCTAAAAAGGATCAATAACGTGATATATTCGAAACAATCCCCTCGTACGTCTTTCCTTAACCTCTTGAAACTATAATATGTTTAACTATATGTAATGATGCTAAAAAGTTGGTCATTATACCATCCAAAAACCAGGAAGAGTTTCCATATTACCACTAACACTGTAAAAATGTATCAATCTTTTGCCCGTCCCCTTGAAGCAATATCACTTAAAAACCTACAAAATAGAAACAGTCCCTCCATGCATATAGAACAGATTGGCAACCGAATATGAAATGGAGACGAAGAGAGAAAAATTAGAAGAAAACATAAAAATAAACCTTGCTTTTAACATCAAACAGCACCGATCTAATTTCTACTCGATAATTTTATTTGTGACGTGAATAAATTGATCAAGTTAAGAGGGTGTAACTGGTCTACATCATATTGCCGAAGGCAACTTTTTGCTCGCATTCTTGAAAATGTTTTCAATTAAATTGTATAATTATTCATTTTAGGAGTTCGTGGTGTGTTTTATTGTTACTCTATAAAAAGAGTTAATATTGCTTCCTACTTTTTGCTTACGTAATTATTTTTCAAAGCATTCTTTTTTGCAAGTCTAATGTCTTCGTAACAAACTCCAAGACCTCCTCTTATTTCTGCTAGCTTCTTGCTACAGAGTAAAATATCAACGTGTACAGGGTGGTCCAAATTGGACACTTTTAAAGGTAAACCCCTTCATCTAAAGGAGGTTGACGTTTTTTTCTAAATTCTAATCCTATTTGATCTAATTTTCCGATTTCTGCAACAAGCAGCCAGCGCTCGGCCACAGCAGAAACATCAGGATGGATGGACCCCTTCATCTAAAGGAGATAGACGAAAACTGATGTCGGTGTCTGAGGCTTAATTTTTATGATAAACTCAATGGTGAAAACCGCATATCGATATCTAATACCGTTTCAGATCTACAGGGTGTTTTTCAAAAATCTACATTTTGGAAAAATGTTTGTAATTCTTTTCCTATTGAAAATTTTTGATTTCTGTAAAAACATTCTCAAAGCACTTTTTCAAGTGGATTTCAACAGTGTAAGTTAAATTTTTCTACAACTAATATTTTTATAGTTATTAACGCAAAAATCTACTTTTTAAATGGGATACCCTGTATATTATTCCTTATCCGAATAGGGTTTTAAATTACCATTCTAAAAATATGGCACACTTTATATTTTGCTTAAATCTACTTCCAAATATAAAGCTTTTCAGTTTTTACACGAGTTTTAAATACACATTTTGTGAAGTAGGCTTTGGACGGAGCGGTAATATCAATTGTTTACCGCTCTCAGTCAAATCGTAAAAAAAAATTCCCAGAAGTAAGTCTAAGAGTCATAACTACAATGAAATTTACTAAATGCTATAGTACTTTAAACTATGTAGAAAATAAAACAAACAACAATAAAACAAACTAAAACAAAACAATTTTCTATAAGAGATGTTCGAAATGTCGACCAGTTTCATTTACACATAGGCGGCACCTTTTCTGGACACTTCTTACTGAGTTGATTAGTTCAAGAGGAGTGAGAGCTGCAAAACTTTGTATCACTGCGACTTCTAACTCTTGCCTGGTGTTTATCGGCAATTTAAAAATTGGGTCTTTCAATCTTCCCCCAGAGATAGAAGTCCATGGGTGTTAAATCCGGTGACCTTGCCGGCCAACGATTCAGACCTTGATTGGCTATCCAGTTATTGTCGAAACTTGTCAATAAAAATTACTGATAACTGCAGCGTTATGAGGGGGTACCCCGTCGTGTTGAAAAAATATATTTCTAATTCTCATTAACGGCAGTTCATCAACAAGAGGTTCTATTTGCTCCCTTAAAATTTCTAAATATCTCTGAGAGTTAAGTGTTCATTCGTAAATAAATGGACCTATAACCCTGCCTCTAAAAATTCCTGCCCACACATTAAATCCAAATCTGCGTTGATTTCTTTGCGCTCTACAACTAAATGAGGATTTTCTTGTGCCCACGTATAACAATTGTAACGGTTAAAAATACCTGCATTGCTTACATAAGTTTCGTTTGTCCAAATGCAATTTAATGAAAAATTCGGAACACGGTTTCAATTCTCCAAAAACCATTCGACTTTTCTTGTCCTATATGGCCTGAATTTGTGCTTCTTCAATGTACGACTTACGTTAGTTCTTGATAGTCCAGTGGATTCTTTTAACTGTCGGGTTGAAGTGTTGGGATTATTTCCGATAGTTTCCTAAAACTACTATTTCTTCTAACTCCTTATCCCTGTTTGATTCATAATTTTTGGGTCGTTTCTTTTCAAACTGGCCACTATTAACTAGGTTATGTCGAAATCGAGCGAATATATCCTTGAAGGGTGGACGCCTCTCTGGATACCGTTGGTGGTACAAATTACTTGCCGCATTATGATTTTCCATTTTTCGTAATTTTCAAACTTCATTTCGGTTTATTTGACAATTCAATAACTGATCCTGAAGTAAAATTTGACAACTACTAGTAAACAATTGAATTAAACCACATGGTCGCTCCGTCCAAAGCCTACTTCACAAAATGTGCATTTAAAACTCGCGTAAAAACTGAAAACCTTTATATTTTCAAGTAGATTTAAGCAAAATATAAAGTGTGCTATATTTTTAGAATGGTAATTTAAAGCTCTATTCGGATGAGAAAAAATATACAGGGTATTCCATTTGAAAATATATTTTTGCCTTAATAACTATTAAAATATTACTACTCAGTATATATCACCACTACACCAAACACTTTATTTTTGCACTCGACGCGCGTTTCGCTAACCATGTTAGCTTTATCAGGAGCGATGATCGACTAAAGCTAAACTACAAATCTACCCTATTTATACTTAGCCTAACCCTTGAATTACTCAAGCGGAACTAATGACATAGGCAAAGCCATCAGTTCCGGTCAAGTAACCAGTAGAGGGGACTATGAGGAATAGGCCCTCTGTCCTTGTTTAAACTATTTTTACATTTTATGATTTCCATACTTTCATATGCGTTCAACAATCTCCTATCAGATACATTTTTTATTAATCTTAGATTATCTAATTTTACAGTATGATCAGCTTCAAGAGCATGTTCGGCAATGCTAGACTTTTCTGTTCTGTTGTATTTTAAATGTGCTAAATGTTCTTTAAATCGTGTTTTAACTGACCTTTTAGTTTGCCCAACATACTTTTTGTCACAATCATTACAACTAATTTCATAAATTCCACTTTTCTCACAATTAGGAATCTTATCTTTGGGGTTTCCTAAGATATTCCTCAGATTGTCTGATGACTTATAGACTAAGGTGAGGCCTACCTTATTAAATACCTTATTGAGTCCCTTGCTATATTTCGGATTATATGGTATGGAGACATACTTGGTGTTATTTTCTTCGCGTGTAAAAAAGGTGGAATTCTGAATATTAAACCTAAACTTATGTCTATTTATTAGCTTATTTACTAAGTCATCGTCATAACCATTAACTCTAGTTATATTTCTAATATGATTCCTTTCTTTATTAAAGTTTACTCTATTCAAAGGGAAAGTGACCAAACGATGAACTAAAAATGTAATGAGGCTAATTTATGTTGTTTGCAATGAAATGAATCATTAGGAATATATCTATCTGTTACTGTGTCCTTCCTATAGATATCAAATTCTAATCTATTATTATTTTTAATAATTAAAATATCTAGAAAAGGCAATTGTCCTTTGTTCTCAACTTCGTAAGTGAATTTAATGGAATCATACCGGCTATTTAATTTAGAAACAAAATCATCAATATTTGCTTTCTTTGTATCAAAAATCGCGAAATATCATCCACATACCTATACCATACCCTTGGGAAATATTCGAATCCTTGACTGGCTTCGATTTTAAACTTACTCATGAATAAATTGGCTATGAAAGGTGACAAGCAATTACCCATAGCTGTTCCTTCTTTCTGAACATAAAATTGATTGTTATATTGGAAATAATTTTGTTCCATACAAAGTTTAGATAATGTTAAGTATTCACGAATAATTTCGTCTTCAAAGTCATTCATTCTAAGTAATTCTTCGAGATATTGTAAAGTTTGTGGAATTGGCACACTTGGGAACAAAGAACTAACATCAAAAGAAATTAAGACTTCACCTTCATTAAGAACTAGATTTTTTGTTTTATTAATGAATTCTAACGAATTCTTCACTGCGAAAGTATTTAATGGTAACTTCTCAAGTTCTTTTGATAACCATTTGGATATTAAATATGTGGGTGATCCGACCGATGAAACAATGGGTCGCATTGCTTTTCCAGGTTTGTGAGTTTTGGGTAAGCAATACAATTTTGGTATGGTCGGATTACTCACATTTAATTTAAATTTTAGCGAATCGGAGACAAGGTTCTTACATTTTTTTAAAGAATTTTTAACCTCTGATATCATTCTCGGTAATGGGTTTCTTATTACCTTTTCATAAGGGCCAGATTCGATAAGATTATCTACGCGTTCAAAGTAATCTTTCTTATCCAATATAACAACCTTATTTCCTTTATCCGCTTTTAAGTAGAAGACATCTTTCTTTTTCAATCCTTTAACTGCTTTTTTATGTTTTTTCGTGAATTAGAGTTTGTGTTGTTAACTATGTTTTTCGATATTTGATTGCGACATGCTTCCCTAACAAATGATATACTATTTTCTGGAAGTGTACTAATGGAACTTTCAATGTGAGCAACTATTTCTGATAAATTATCTCTAGGAGGGGGTACTGCAAAGTTAAGACCTTTGTTTAAGATGCGAATTTCATTTCGCGTAACTTAACTTTGAACAGAAAAGTCTAGCATTGCCGAACATGCTCTTGAAGCTGATCATACTGTAACATTAGATAATCTAAGATTAATAAAAAATGTATCTGATAGGAGATTGTTGAACGCATACGAAAGTATGGAAATCATAAAATGTAAAAGTAGTTTAAACAAAGACAGAGAGCCTATTCCTTATAGTCCCCTCTACTGGTTACTTGACCAGAACTGATGGCTTTGCCTATGTCATTAGTTCCGCTTGAGTAATTCAAGGGTTAGGCTAAGTATAAATAGGGTAGATTTGTAGTTTAGCTTTAGTCAATCATCGCTCCTGATAAAGCTAACATGGTTAGAGAAACGCGCGTCGCGTGCAAAAATAAAGTGTTTGGTGTAGTGGTGATATATACTAAGTAGTATCAGCGTGCCAAAGATTCCACATTCCCAACTTAATTAAAATATTAGCTGTAAAAAAAATTAACTTACACTGTTGAAATCCACGTGAAAAAGTGCTTTGAGAATGTTTTTACAGAAATCAAAAATTTTCAATAGGAAAAGAACTTCAAACATTTTTACAAAATGCAGATTTTTGAAAAACACCCTGTATATCTGAAAGGGTACTAGATATCGATATGCGGTTTTCATGATTGAGTTTATCATAAAAATTGAGCCTCAGACACCGACATCAGTTTTCGTCTATCTCCTTTAGATAAAGGGGTTGTTTACCTTTCAAAGTGCCCAATTTGGACCACCCTGTACAATACCCGTATGTATATGTGTATGATGACTGCTTAATATAGTTTTAAAAATAAATACATAATGTCCTTAACAAATCTCTTCCCTTAACAGTATACCTTTTAAAGGACGATTTTCCAAAGTATGCGTTTTTTTTTTCTAAATTCTAATCCTATTTGATCTAATTTTCCGATTTCTGCAACAAGCAGTCAGCGCTCGGCCACAGCAGAAACATCAGGATGGATCTCTCCTCAAATTCCTGCCTCGTAGGCAAAATCTAAGGCCCTCGACCCGTTTGGCGCGTTGCCAGCGCGCGCACTTACGTATTCCTGCCATCCGTCATACCGCTCTTCACCGACGTTGCCGTGATTGTTTTAGAAAATGTTGAGGACGCGTTGGTTGTGTTGCCAAACGTAGTGCGATCTCGTAGTAGCCAATAGTAGCCTTAATTATTGTTGATTTGTTGTTAAATAAGTACGACATTTTTACGGCCTCATTATTGTTAACTTCCTGCTCTGAACACATAATTTAATTTTAATTTATTATATCATTGGAAAGGGTGGAAATTGTATCTATCCTAATTGTACTGTCAGTTTCTTCTTTTTTACTTTAATGGACACAGTCGCCAAGGCTGTACGATCAGATACCTTACTCTAAATATTTGATTGAAGTTAATATTTGTATTTTAGTTTTGAAATAATAATTTGTATGTGAAAATTGAAACAGTTTAGAAAACAAAACAATATAAGCAACGAACACAGTCGTCTGATCAGTTCAGGCAACTATGACCTTTAAACTAATAAGAAGTAGAAATCCAAAGATTAAAAATTTACCCTTTTCCAACACTCTAAATAAAAGAGCACAGAGAAGAGGATTATAGTGTCCAAAATTTGGTGGGTTTTACAAATTCTAGTTCGTACAAATTTTTTTCTTTGGTCTCTTTTTTGACAGTGTTGTGAAATCTTGTCTGTCTAAATTACAAACGTGAATAATATTTCGTTGGGGTCGTATTATGAGTTAACTTTCTGGAAACACTGCAACTGTATTAGTTTGAGATTTTCCGGCATTGTAAGTGTAATTTTTATATTTTCCCGTCGTTAAAATTTTCGTTTGTTCAAAAACAACTACGAATAAATGTGTAGGTTTTAGTGTATCTGCCTTCGCACCAGATTTCTAGTCTAGACAATGTTTTAATGGCATGTTTTTATTATAAGTGGGATAAATTAACAACGCTATTTGCTATAAAAAAAAATCATCATTATTTGTTTAGATGAGACAAATTGCACCTACCTAGTAAATACAGTGTTCGGCAAAAGGTACTAAGGTTTCAACAAATTACTGTTTACTTACATGTAGACGTCGGTAATTCTTGGAAATATGAGAATATTATGGGGTATACATATTTTTCTTCACAGTAGTTACTGTTACGAAATTTTGCTGTGCAGGCGAGCTGATTTGATGGTGTTTAAAATAAGTTTACAAATTTGTGAAGAGAAAAAGTTTTTGCAACATATTCTTGCTTTTTACAAAGATCTAGATGAAAAATAGTTTGCACATTTTTACAAATTTTTAGAAAATCACACAAACCGAACACATCCAAACAGAGCGCTGTACATCAGATATTTCAGGCAGACTCACTCAGCGGTCTACGGTTTCGCCTCTGTCTCAATCCACTCCCAAATACACTAAACAGAACAGACCATGGCTTCAACATCAGACACTAAATAGTGAACCAACATAAAATAAACCACCTCCTATATAGTATGGATGACATAAAACTCTACGCTGCCACAGAAAGGCAGCTGAAAGAACTCCTCAAATCATAGAAACATTCATCTTAGATATCAATGTGGAATTTGGTATAAGTAAATGTAAAGTGCGCCACATCAACAAAGGCCAATGGAAAGACCACCATGACACAAACACCATCAACAATGAAACACTCGATAACATGCTCGACAAAGAAACATACAAATATCTAGGCTTTCAATAAAGCATCAAACTCAACCACACTCGCATCAAAACAGAGCTCAGAACCGGATTCAAAAACAGGCTCACGAAACTTTTATAAACAAAATTCAACTTCAAGAATCTCACTAAAGCCATCAACACGTTCGCTATACCTATACTCACATATTCATTTGGCATCATCAAATGCTCACACACAGCCATAGAAAACATTCATATCCTTATACGTTCTCCATTTTCCAAATTACACTCTAATGCATGCAAACAAAGATTTACCATCGAGAGGAAGGCAGAAGGAAGAGGAATCATAGACATAAGATCACTACACACAAAACAAATACAAGCACTTAGGAAATTCTTTCACATCAAGCAAACCAGCCTCCACACAGCAACAGTGGAAGCAGACAAAAACTATACACCTCTCGACTTATCCAGGGCAGACCACCCAGCAGACATACACAATCATACCCAATTATAAAACACAGATACCACATAGAACAAGACCACGTAAATAAAAACAATCATACACCTGGTTACAGGATGGACAGTTATTCCCTGAAACAAAAGGCCATCCAGGATAAAGTCATATTAACCAAAAACTACCAAAACCATATCATCAAAGACCCAATTATTACAGAAGACAGATGCAGGAAATGCCACCAGCATAAAGAAACGATCGAACATGTAACAAGCGGACGTAAAATATTAGCCGGAACGGAATATACAGCTAGACATGACTCAGCGGCAAAAGTATTTCAACAAGCACTAGCCACAACATACAAACTCATAGAAAACACAGATCCCTACGACAAATACACACCAACATCCATACTTGAAAATAAAGATTACAAGCTCTACTGGGACATCAGTATCCATACTGATAAAACAGTCTCCGCCAGTAGACCCGATATTACTTTTCAATACAAAAAAAGAAAAGTCACCATCTGATTGACATAGCTGTCCCCAACGATACGAACGTCCAAACGAAATACACAGAAAAAATCTCCAAATACACAGATCTTGCAACAGAAATAAAAACGATATGGAAACAAGAAAAAGTCATCATTGTTCCCCTCGTCATATCAGCCATAGGCCTTACCAATATTCACACCACACTTAGTACAATTAAGACTCAACCTAAACATACACAAAAACACTCAGAAGTCAGTGATTTTGAGAACATGTAACATTGTCAGATCATTCCTTAATACACAATGGTAATAGCGTTTGTGTTGACTTGGCTTAGGCCCGTCAACCAAACATGGAACCGTATTGACCAAATGTGAGGAAGAAGAACAATAATAATACAATAATAAAATTAGAAATAAAATATACAAAGATATAAATATAGACAATCAAGGTAACTCGTTGTCGTTGTGATAATAAGGACCCAATGACGATAGCATTTTTTTGTGTTGCCCACTTAAACTTACTGACAGGTAAATCATCAATTCTCCGCGAGAGGTGATTGTAAAACTTTACAGCAGATTTCCCAGTTTCCTTGGGTTCTGGAAAGACTATATAGAAGGAATTCAATCAGTCTTTTGGGCCTTGTATCGTACTCATATATCGATTCCAAAGTTTATTTACATGATTTCGTACATGCAAAAGACATTGGTGTATATACGGAGCATGTTGTTTAAAATTTTGAAATAGCCACGGTATGAATGCTTTTGTGGGGTTTTGACTATCATTCGAGTAGCTCTTTTTGTTGTTTAAAAATAATTATGAATTTTCCACAGTAATATGCCATACAGTAATTGGCTTTACGAAGTAAATGACGCTTGATTACTGAGAACTAAACTTGTGGTATACATTGTTTAGATGTTAATCTGAAGTTCCTATGGATTCCCAGAAACTTCACTAAATCATTTTATATATCTTTTTTTAAAGAAAAATGTAATATATTAGTTTTGTCAGGATTAAAATTTAATGAGTGAGTTATGAACCAGATATTCGATTTAATTAGAGACTGCCTAGTTATGTTTTGTGATATTTCAATATTACTTTCCGCCATGTATAGTGTTGTAACATGAGCATATTGTATAAGTAATGTTATTGTGATAAAGTGAAAAGTCGTTGACTTATATAATAAAGAGGATTGGCCCTAGTATTGAACCCTAGGGTACCCCTGTTAGTCCTAGCATGCTTGGCGAGCAACCACCATTCCACTCAACTATCTGCCTTTTATTAAAGTAAGATTTAAAAGAAGTTGTAGACGTTTCCTCTGACATCATAGTGCTTGATTTTGCACACAAACAATTAAAAGCCCTGGCGAGGTTTCAGAGGGTAACGGTCACTGTTTTTCCATCTTCAAAGACCCGTACTATATCTGTTACAAACTCCATCAAAACATCTATTGTTGATGGATCCTTTCTGAACCCAAACTGAGATTTATTCAAAAGTTTTTAATCAGGACGTTTAGAAGTCTACAGGTATAGGTCTCTATTACTTTAGATAGACTTGACACTAGAGATATAGGCCGATAATTATTTTTATCTGTTTTCTCGTCTTTTTTTATACATTGGGTAAAATTTGGACATCTTAAGCCTGTCGGGAACTTTTATTAATAAGTAATTTCTATTCATCGAAATGATCGCCTTGAAAAATGCAAATGGTACAAATGATTTTTATTGTAAAAGAGTTATTATCTAGAATACGCCTGCCTCAACAGCAGGTATCATTGGAAATGTATTATAGCATAAATAAGGCTTTGTATGCAGTTATTAAACGGTTAATGCGCTGTATTTTAATAACTAAGAATTAACGCAATTGGCCAGGATGGATTTGGGTTTTACAAAAATGTAATGTATAGATACAACCGATTCTTCGACAGTTTTCTTCTTAAAGCAATTGGGCGACGGTTATCGCAGTCTTTTTTTCTCCTTGTCAGTGAAGCGATGGTTTTTACGGAAGAAAATGACATTTAGTTTAGGAAAATTTGCCTTCAATTAGAATAATTTTGTGATTAACACTACCTTTTAATTAATTCTGTGCTTGTACGAGGGTCATTCAATAAGTAAAAAGACAAATAGCTCTAGCTCAAGAACGGTTTATTAGATTGCTACAAAATTTGGCTTACTTTTTGACATAGTCCTCCCCCCAACATTAATACACTTGTCCCACCTTTCTGCTAACTTCTTGATTTCTGTGGCAAAGAATTCTTTGGGTTGACGTCAAGGACACTCTTTTTCCTTTACTTCTTCATTGCCGGTGAACCTTTTTCCACGTAGGGCTTCTTTAGGAGGGGTTGAACAGGTAAAAATCACACGGAGCCAGGTATGGGCTGTATGCAGGCAAGATCTCGCAACCCAGTTCTTAAAGTTTTTCTTGGGTAAGCGTATGAGGGCGGTTATTGTCGTGTGGAAGAATGACTCCTTTTCGCAAGAGTCCACGGCGTTTACTCTTGATAGCTAGCTTAACTTTGTCTTCTAGCAACTCACAGTTCTATTGTTATCACGAACAAGTTCATCAATCCTCGATTCCAACGCGGGACCGGAAACTTCGACTGGACGTCCACTTCGCTGCTTGTCATACTCTTGTTCGGCCACTTTTGAACCAATCTATTCACTTGTAAACATTCGCACGGTTCATGCAACTTTGTCCATACTGTAATAACATTGTATTGTATGTGTGATTGTATTTCACTTGGTTTAAACATCTTCTGCTACTAAAAATCTGATGACAGACCGCTGCTCTTCTAAAGTGCAGTCTTCCAATGGACTAGCCATGGTAAACTGGGTATTTTGAGATCGACCAGCTAATTAAAAATCTTCACAAGGTTGCCAACTTGCACTCCTAGAAGTATGGAGCGGTTTCGTTGAATGCGTTTAGGCTGAGACCAATTATCTCTTTACTTATTTAATGACCCTCGTATTAACGATGTTCCTGCTTTTGTGCGATTCTCCTTACTTAGATACTTTGAGAAGGAACACGGAAAACATAGTTTCCAACCATAATTCTCGAACGAAATGATATATCGATTTCAAATTTGGTACACTGCACACTACTTGAAATAAAAAAGGAATCTACAGTTAGTAATAAGTATTATTTATGCGTTATGTGGCCAAACAATCCACGTATTTTGCATGACAATACCGCATTTATACACATATTATTTTTCAACTTGTTAAGTAAAAATGCAACGATGACCGTTCCACAAACACCGTATTAACCATATATGACCCCGTGTGGTTTCCTAAAGAGATTTTGGAACGCCTATTTTTCATATGCCTTTGTCCTTATCGTTATCTCAAGCTTGCGCAATATTAACGTGAAGGAATTTGTTAGTATTCATCTTTTATAAACCTAGGGGATTTTTTTTCATTGATTTCATGGTTCGGCACATTGGTTATTAGTATTTGATGGGTCAACACAACTTTCTAAATTAAAGTTGGGTCTAGCATGTTTCTATCACTTCCTTCAATATTTCCAAGGTAATACTGTGATGCCATTGTGCCAAAGATTGTAAAATCTCAACATAATCTGAACACTAATTAACTGTTGTCGCTGTTATTTGCAATAAAAGATTATTATTTCAATTTTACTGCATTTCTTAGTGATTTGTACACCTAAATAGGAAAAAAAAAACCGGTCTTACCATAATAGCGATAAGAATGACGAACTTCAAAAACTCTCTTATAAGTTCCTAAATAAAGGAAATCGTTATCCTTAATAAAGGTTTCGCTTATTTTGTTTCAGTACTGTGCAAGCTCCAAATGGTGGGCGCATGTTTCAGATAACGATAACAGCTGAGTCTTTTGTATTTAATTTCTTCCCTTTATTACTTCGCAGGCTCCAAACAGTAGAGGCATGCTTCAAATAAAGATAAAGACAGTAACCTACCAAAATAAGCATTGCAAAATCTCTCTACTTTTTTGAATTTATAGAAGATGTAAAAGAGAATTTGGGCCTTGAAGCGGTACCGAAAATTGCATCTAACAGGTGTTTTAAGAGCGGATAAAACGCAGACATGCATAAGACAATTAAATTCGATCCTGTGGGACAAACACCTTACAAAGAGAAACAAAACACGCATATACAAATCAATAATACAAAGCATAATACGGGTCAGAAACATGGACGATCAACAAAAGAAATAAATCTAAAATTAATGCGGTAGAGATGGAGTATTGGAGAAGATGTTTGTAGAGTGACACGTATGGAGAGAATAACAAATGAAGAAATAAGAAGCAGAATAAACATCAAAGAGAATGCAATAAACACCATTGAAGAAAACCGATTAAAATTGGTATGGACACATGAGACGAGGGCGAAGATAATAGGTGGATAAAGAAAATAACGGAGTGGAGCCCTATAGGAAGACCCAGACGATCGTGGAGAGACGATGTCGACGAGGCTATGGAGAACAGGGGTCTAACAGATGGAGACTGGGAAGATAGAAACGGATGGAATCAAAGGCTGAGAGAAGGAAGACAGCGTCAGCTGTAGAAAATCCATATACGTATAAAACGTTGTCATAAGTGTAGGAAGATCCCTTTGAAGGGAATTAAATTAATTTAGAGGCATAAATATGCACCCTTTGAAGGCAATAAAACTAATTTAGGTGTATAATTTCGTGTTATATTTGATCAGTCGCCTTAATTTTTGGAACATGCTTTAAAACTTAATTGTTACTTTAAAGTTCATTTGCACATAGATAACGCTGGCCATATAAATAAAAACCTTATTTTCCGACCATAAACCAAATATTGGCAACATCGCCACGTCCATGACGCTCTCGTTCCTGCCAATTTACATCATCAAATTGGGACTTGTAATTCGAATTCGGCGATTTTATGTTTTAAACACCTATGTCGGGATAATTTGATTCGAAAGTCTTGCATGTAATTGTTCTGCACGGTTTTAGCGTATTTATGGAAAATAATGGAGAGTAATGGAAGTACGGACATTTTAGGGGAATTTAGGGTCTTTTTGAGCAATTATTTTTGCAATAGCGCGAGCGTAAATAATAATATTTGTAGGTGGATAAATTTTATGATTAAACTAATGGAAAAATTAATAAACGACGAATTTTCGACACAAGACAAATATGTAAATATAACGCTCGTGAAACCTAAAAAAAAAAAAAGTCCAGGTTAAGACGATATTACTAATAAGCTGACTAAATAGGGCGGAAAATAGCTGACTCAACAATTGACAACTCAAAGTCTTAATCGAAAATAAAATTTCAAATAACTTAAAGAACTAGTATTACAATGTTGTTATTTAAAAAGGGATGTCATTTTTTCTCTTAAGGCAAATTACCCAAAAAAGGACAGGATAAAACAGATCGGTGTTCTTACGTTTCACTGATTTTGAAGAACCTTCGATTGAGTATAACTGAAAGACATAGTACATCTCTTTTACAAAAGACATATTCCGCACAACACCAGGACAATAACAAATATCGCCGCCCTAGCCGACGCACAGTGTGGCGAAATGATGAAAAATCTCTCTGAGAGTCAGTTTTTAATCGGCGCACTATGGCGACAATACATAATTTTTACCCAAATTAATTTACTGGCCGCAATTTTCAAGAAATCTCAGTAATTTTCTTATTTAAATTTTCGTTCTTGATGATTTCTTTATCAATCTGTGTGAGCGGATTTTTGATTATTTACCATGATTTTTACTAATTTATCAATATATATTGCTTTGGTGTCCAAAAAACACCTTTTTAGGCAATAAAATGAGTCTCAGTCACGCAATTTTTCAAGGAATCTCAATATTTTTTTATAATCTTCGTTTTTGATTTCTCTATCAATCTGTCCGGATGGATTTTTCATTATTTACCATGATTTTTATTAATTTATCAATATATATTCCAAAAAACACCTTTTTAGGCAACAAAATAAGTCTCGGTTACGCAATTTTCCCGGAATCTCAATATTTTTTTTTTATAATCCTCGTTTTTGATTTCTCTGTCGATCTGTCTAGGCGGATATTTGATTATAAAGGCCAACGATGAAAAAACTTTTTTAGTAATTTTACCTGATTCCTATGTTTTTTGGTGTGCTGAGTCCGAAAATAATAATAAAAAAGTCCCCACCAATTTTTCACATTTTAATATTCAAAATGTAAAAAGTTTATGTTTTATCATTCGAATGTTATTAGGTTGGCAATAAAATCAGAATTTTATAAGGTTGGCAGTAAAATCAAATATTATTAGGTTGGTAGTTCCGATAAATGTCACAGCTGTTTGTTTTCTTCCAGTTAATATTACCTCGCATTGCAGTGTTTAACCCATGTGCCATAATTCACACTTAAAGTATGGCTAATCGTGGTTGTAAAAACCCTCCCAACACTTTTTGTTATATATGGTGGTGAATTTGTAGTTAAAAAACATTACAGACACGTTACTGACTTTGTAAAAAAAGCATACTTTGCATATTTGGTGTAGAAATCGGTAATCAAGAAAAATGTTGGGCTCCTCACAAAGTATGTTATGTTTGCTTTTAGATTTGCAGTACCCATGGTATAGAGAGAGCAAGAAAATCATTCAAATGATTGTTATTTTTACAGCGTTGATGTTTCTGCATATAACTCCAAAAATAGGAAAGTAATTGTCTATCGTAACTTTACTTCAGCTAATCGGCCGGTAGGACATGGACCGGAACTTCCTGTCCCTGAGCTACCTTAGTCTATTGGTGACGTTTTACAGTCCAGTCCCGAATTTAATGAAAGTCGACCGGCTGATGATGAGTTTCTCTAGAAAATTTAAAACCACAGTTGTTTACACAAGCTGAGTTAAATGATGTAGTGAGAGATTTGGGTTTGACTAAGGAAAAAGCAGAATTACTTGGTTCTAGGCTGAAAGAAAAACATTTATTGGAATCTGGAACATCTATTTACCATTATAGAACAAGAAATCAACAGTTTCCTCAGTTTTTCAAGCAGGAAGAGGATTTGTTTACTGCCATAATAATGGTAGTCTAATGAACGAATTTGGCTTTTAGTACAAGAAGGAAGATTGGAGGCTTTTTATAGATTCATCGAAACTAGTTTAAAAGGTGTTCTGTTACACAACGGAAATACTCCACTGCCTGTTGCTCATTCAGGTCATATGAAGGAAACTTATAAAAATCTTAACATGATTTTATAGAAAATTAACTATTCAGCTGACGATTGCAGAGATACTTTAGTAGACCCAAAAAAGATTCTTCTACCACCACTACACATCAAGTTAGGTTTAATGGAACAATTTGTGAAAGCCTTGCCCAAAAATGGTGTATGTTTTAAATATTTGTGTAAAAGATTTCCTCATTTAACAGAAGCCAAACTGAAAGAAGGAGTTTTCGTTGGGCCTGATATTCGTAAAATGATGTTCGATTCCAACTTTGAACCAAGGATGATTACAAAGGAAAAGGAGGCTTGGATATCATTTAAAGAAGTTGTGACTAAGTTTTTGGGCAACGTGAAAGACCCTAACTATGAACTTATCGTAACTAATATGACAGACAAAATCTGGCTTGTCTGATGAGCCTTAAAGTCCACTTCTTGCACAACCATCTTGACTTTTTTCGTAAAAACTTAGGCGATGTGAGTGAAGAGCAGGGGGAACGGTTCCATCAGGATATAAAGGAGATGGAGAAACGGTACCAGGGACGGTGGAATATCAACGTGATGGGGATTACTGTTGGTCACTTCATGAAGAAAAACAAAATGCGTCACATCGGAGAAAAAGCTGTACAAGAAACTTCACAGAGAAAAGCGAAAGGAAATACAAAAAAATAAGCACCTAAAATATTTGCATTGAAGTGAAATATGTTATCGTGAGTAAAAATTGTAGCCTAATCAAATAAAAGTACGGTTTAAGTTTTTTATTTTTTATTTATCAAATTTTCCGTATTTTGAAGTTTAATTGATGTCATATTGTGAGAGAACTGTGGGGTGATACAAAAAAACTGATACCAGATACGGTTTCAGCACCCAAAAATACATAACACTTAGATGTATTGGTTTAATTTTTTTTGTTGGCCTATGTTATTGACCATGATTTGAATTCATTTTTCAATAAATATAGTTTTTAGCTAATTACATCAAAAACATCAAACCTATCATAACATTATGCAAAAAGGAAAAATGATCAGATGAATGTTTCCTAAACTTAAGGCTTTTAAACCAGGAACTCCGAATCTAGCATAGCCTAATATAGCGAAGACCAAACCTAACATAACCTAATGTAGCGAATCCCAAATCTGACATAACTAAATGACGTAAATCTCACATGTCATGGAGCGTGACATTTTTATATACTTAATCATATTATGTAAGTTAATTGAGTGGTATGATAACAAGTTTACACAGATTTAAACAGTAGACTAAAATCTTTATTACTGCATTAAGTACTTTTGGCAGTCGATTAAAAACGAGAACTACTTGAAATAAATTTTTTGCATGAAATGAGAATGAGCTATATAAATATTTGAATAAAATAAATAAATAAGATAAAACGAAAATGAGTATTTCAGTAAAAAAGCAAGTCATAAATTGCAACATCAAATCCAGTGAGGTTGTTCTTACTGCTCTGAAAGCTCGATACGACATACCATCAGCACTAGAGAATGCAATCGTACATAAATTAGATAAATATTTTCTGCCGAATTTTTGTAAAAAATGGAAAAGTTATTTTACACAAGCCAAAGTTTTTTAGCGAGTATTCAGAATGGTGTGATTAAGTTTTTGTCCTTCCATCACTTCTGACTTAAAATACACGATACGTAAATATACATACATAGACATACACACACATACACACATACGTACTCATCTATACACATACACAAACAGATACACAGACACACATTAACTCTCTTCCCCACGTGATGTATCCTGGTAAACGGAAAAAAGTCTGTAAATTTCAGGGGCATATCGTACTCTGTAGCCTGAAATCCTCGTGAAAGATTCCAATCTTGACCAATTTTCAATTTTACTTTAACTTTCTAAACCCTAAGTACAGTGTGCCTGATATGTATGGACTAATGATTCCACGGCATTTATTAATCAGTATGTTTAAATAAGAGTTATAGAGTGTTATATGGCGCAAATGCTGACGTTGACAATAAAATGTTTTGAACTGTCAGTTAGAAGAAATTACGCCATCTTAAATTTTTTTAAATGGAAAATCCTGAATATTAGTCCTACTAAAAATTCTAGAAATTATTTGTCTAACATACCATATGTCTAAACTGAACTGTTTTGGAATTATTGATATTTGAAATTAAGAAGATCAAATTAAAAAAAAAATAAGCTGGCTTGTGTCAAACATTTACTGTCAGGTAACGACTTAACGCGTCAAAAAATGATTTATTGACGAAAACGTTTATTGCTGCATTTTCTGAAACTGCAATTTGAGCGTAATATCATAATGGTACACTTTTAACAGAAACTGAAAGAATCACTTTATTAGTGATGGTTGGTTACGGAGAACGTAGGAGAACACAACAGAAGGTGTGTGATTTAACGCAGAATATCCGAATCGAGAACCTGTTACCCAACCATTAAAACTATTTAGACAATCAGGACATGTTAAGGATAGTTCTAAATCTGAACCTCCACAAGTTTAAACAAACTATGAAAAAAAGTTAGATGTTTTATTGGAAATTACAGAAAATCCTCATACAGCCACTCGTCAGCTTTGTCTAGACCACAACATAAATAAAGGCACCTTAAGTAGTGTATTGAATGAAGAAAAATTGCATCCATACAAACCCATTCTATTACAAGAATTATCTGAAAATGACTACGATAGACGCGTTGAATTTTGCGAGGTTATGATGAAAACGAATCAATAATGATCCTAACCTAATTCATAATATTGTTTTTTTTCCTGACGAGGCCACATTTTGTCTTAAACGGAAAAGTTAACAGGCATAACTGCCGATACTGATCTACTGAGAATTTCCACGTGTGGACAGGGATTTATGGACATCATATCATTGGTCCCTTTTTTATCGATGGAAATCTTACAGGACAGCGGTATTTACAGTTACTCCAAGAGCAAATTATTCTAATTTATCCATAATTTGGATACCCAAATCAATGTTCGTAGATATTTGGATGCGATTTTTTCTAATCGATAGACAGGCAGAAGATGTGCTGGAATGGCCTGCAAAGAGTCCCGATCTTACGCCACTTGATTTTTTTTATGGGGTTATTTGAAAACCAAAATTTACCGATCGATCTAAAACTGTAGAAGATTTACAACAAATAATTCAATATGAAGTAGCACAAATCACCACTGATTCTCTGCAAAACTCTGTTCAGGCTCTTTATGACAGAATGGGTCATTGCCTCGCTGCTAACGGTAGCCGTTTTGAGCAGTTGTTACTTTAAAAATAAACCTAGAATGTTTATTAACAGTTTTTTTGTCTTTTTTTTATTTTAAATTTAAAATGACAATAATTCCAAAATAGTTCAGGTTATTACATCAAGTTACGTTTAAAATGCGTTGTGTTATAATGTTTAGGAAATAATTATAAATATATATTTGTACATTACGTTATATTATATTTAGAGTTCGTGTCGTAAATATCTTAGAAAAAAAGATTACTTTTCTTTTTACATTAGGTTATATTAGGTTTAGAGTTCCTGGTCTTAAAAGCCTTAAGTTTAGGAAACGTCCATCTGATCATTTTTCTTCTTTGCATAGGTTTGCTGTTCTTGGTGTAATTAGCTAAAAACTATATTTATTGAATTTTATGAAGCCGGGTCCGCAGCTCCCGCTCGCGTGGACTTGATTTACCACTATCGTCACTGCTTATTCCTTAATTTACCCAACGTAATAAAATATCTCCCATTATTTCCCCTTATCTCAATATTTCTCCTTATCTCCCATTATCTCTACATAATTTCGATTATCTAGGCTTAACTCTGCCCATCTCCCATTATTTCTTCTTATCTCCCATTATTTCTCCTTATCTCACCTTATCTCCCATTATCTAGGCTTATCTCGACTTATCTCTCAATATTTCTCCTTATCTCCCATTATTTCTCCTTACCTTCCATTATCTCACCATAACTCCCATTATCTAGACTTATCTTTGCTTATCTCCCATTATTTCTCTTTATCTCCCATTATTTATATTTATCTCCCATTATCTCATCTTATCTCCCATTATCGAGCCTTATCTCGACTTATCTCCCATTATTTCTCCTTATCTCCCATTATCTAGGCTTATATCGAATTATATAGAACATATGTTTAAATTTATAAAAAACACGTAAATCGGATAAGTGGTTCTCAAGTGATAAGCGCACTAACGGACAGACAGACAGACAGAAAGACGTTGCATTTTATATATATTCTAGATAGAAGATTATAGGTAACCTGGACAGAGAACAAATGTATGAATTAAAAAAAAACACGTAAATCGGATAAGGGGTTCTCGAGTGATAAGCGCACTAACGGACAGAACAACACACAGACAGAGAGACGTTGCATTTTATATATATTATATTCTTTGCTATATGATATTGTTCCATGTTTAATGCTTTAGGCAGTGTATTGCAAGAGAACGCGCTAGTGGCAAACTTTTCTCCGACTTGATTCATTATTATCGTCACTGCTTATTCCTTATGTCACCTAACGTAATAAAATATATCCTATAACCTGCCCAGAGAACATATGTATGTTTAACAAAAAAGCACGTAAATTGGATAAGTGCTTCTCCAGTGATAAGCGCACTAACGGGCAGACAGACAGACAGAGAGGCGTTGCATTTTATATATATATATATATATATATATATATATATATATATATATATATATATATATATATATATATATATATTATAGATATTCTTTACTACATGATATTGTTCTATATTTAATGGTTTAGCATGTTTAAAAAAAAGCACGTAAATCGGATAAGTGGTCCTCCAGTGATAAGCGCACAAACGGACCAACAGACAGATATACGTTACATTTTATATATATTATAGATGTAATAAAATATATATCTATAACCTGGTCAGAGAACATATGTATGAATTTAAAAAATCACGTAAATCAGATAAGTGGATCTCAAGGGATAAGCGCACTAATGGACAGACAGACAGACAGAGAGTCGTGGCATTTTATATATATATTATAGATATAGATTATTATTATTATTATGTAACCTGGCCAAAGAATATATGTATGAATTTAAAAAAGACACATAAATCGGATAAGTGGTTTTCGCGTGATAAACGCACTAATGGACAGACAGACAGACAGAGAGACATTGCATTTTATATATATTATAGTTTATAGATTATAGATATTCTCTGCTACATAATATTGTTCCATATTTAATGGACATCATTCACTATTTTACGTCTCTACTCATTCCTTATGCTACCTATCGTAATAAAATATAGCCTATAACCTGGCCAGAGAACATATGTATGTTTTAAAAAAAAAAGTACGTAAATCGGATAAGTGGTTCTCCAGTGATAAGCGCACTAACGAACAGACAAACAGACAGACAGACAGACAGAGAGACGTTGCATTTTATATATATTATAGATGAATTCAAATCGTGGTCAATAATGAACTATCTGCCTAGAGGGACCGATAGAGAAAAACGAAGATTATAAAAAAAATTATTGAGATTCCTCAAATATTGCCTAACTGACTCATTTTATTGCATAAAAAGAAGCAATAATATTGATAAATTAATAAAAATCATGGTAAATAATCAAAAATTCGCCCAGACAGATCGTTAGAGAAATTAAAACGAAGATTATTAAAAAAATATATTGAGATTGGTTTAAAATTGCGTGACTGAGGCTCATTTTATTGTCTAAAAAGATGTTTTTTTGGATAACAAAGCAATACATATTGATAAACTAGTAAAAATCGAACGGAAATTCAAAAAAAAAAAAATACTGAGATTGCTTGAAAATTGCGGCCGGAAAATTAATTTGGGTAAAAATTACGTATTGTCGATTCCGATTCTGACTTCATATTTAAATTTTGCTACCTGGCATTATCAAAAAAACTAAAAGTTGTTCATTTTTATTGAAAAAATTGCACATGAGTGCGATTTTTTTCGAAAAGTTGGAAGTAATATGTTAGAAGTTTAACTTGACAACAGACAGCTGCCAAAAATTTTAAACACGAGACTGCAAAATATAATAATTTTCGGATAAGACTGTCAAACGTAAATAGTTTCAAAGATTTCATTCTAAGTAGATGTTTTTACAGTTAAAGATAGACAAGAAATTATTTAAGTACTTGACATCTGTCCAAACCATTAGCAGCTTTCATGAAATTAAGAAAACAGGCTCTATTTGTAATAAAAAATGTTTTTTTATGTACTTCATTGTATTTTTCTTGGTTTTACAATAAATATTTGAAGCAAAATATGCGTCATACTCAGTGGCCATTTGACGGCTAGTAACAGCTGTTAAGGTCAAAATGATCAATCTGAAATAAGATTCTAATTCGGCGACCTCAAAAACATAAAGTTGTAAGATCATTTCAAGTTTTTTTCAATAGTGATGGTGAAAATCGCCAATCTGACATCAGATTCGAATTCAGCGACCTCGAAAACATTGAGTTATAAGATTATTTCTAATTTTTCAATAGTTAATAGTGATTTGACAGCCATTTGACAGCTACTGTGAAAATTGTCACTCTGACATCAGATTCGGATTCAGCGACCTGAAAAACATGAAGTTTAAGATTATCTTTAGTCTTTCAATAGTTAATAGTAATTTGACAGTTATTTTACAGCTGTCAACTGTCAGAATCGTGAATTTGATATCAGATTTAAATTCAGCGACCTAAAAACCATTTATACGGATATTACTGTTTTTTAAATATGCTTAAAAAATGTGTGACTTGAGGGATTAAAAAGAACCGTATTTACTAGTTTTAGGTTTCAGCCTATATCAGTTTATAGGAAATATACTACACATAAACAAAAAAATTCGTCAAAGCGGCAGTAACTTACTATTCCAGATTCCTTTGCAAGTATTTTTAAAAAAACTTCGATAGCTCAAAAATTGACTCTCAGAGCGTTGACCGTTTTGCCACACTGTGCGACAGAGGAGGTTTTGCCTACGATTTTGACTAATTAAATTATCTCCGAAGTCCCAGGTTTTTTGTTGACAGCAATGAAACGTCAAAGAAAACCATGTTTCATTCCTCTTAAAATACTCAAGAACCAATCGAGAAATTTTGTATGAACCAAAGCTGCTGCATCTAACGTACCATCTGGTGGTGTAGCCAAGGAGCGGCATATGTCCTCCTCCGCCATTATGGATAGAGAGTTTTTTATGGGACATTTCCACCCCTCGGTAATCACAGGAGCATTTTTTTCCTAACGGGGCTTCACCGGATTTCGTTTAGTATCTCCGTTTGTCGATTGCCGCCTTCCTCTAAAAAGTAGCTCCTTCTTTAGTGTTCACTCTTTTTCTTTAAGAAACCTCCTTGTAGTTATATGCCCCCCCTCTGTCTCTTGAACCTTGCTATGTAAAATGACGTATGTTCATTGATATGAGATGACAAGGGTCTTCGGTGTCTCTTTCAAACCTCATCGATAGTCGTCCGCCATAATTCTGCCGAATTTAGATTTGAACTGATTGATCATACCCAAATATTCCCCTGATTTAGATCCCTCGGAGTATTACCTATTCTCAAAACTGGAAAAACATTTGAAGAAACAAAAATTTCATTCAAATGAAGAAGTAATAAATGTTGAAAACTGGTTCGAAAATCAAGACAAAGAGTTTTTTTGAAAGGTCTATAGTAACTTTGTAATCGTTGCATACTAAATACATAAAGTTAAAAGAAGATTACGTTAAAAAAAAACAATTTTTGGTTTTGAGATTTGCTTGTTCTTTCTATGCTCGAAACTTATCAATACGCCGTTGTAATTCTCGAGAGCATTTCCTAAAAAATAATTAATCAAAGTTTTTAGTTTCCACATAAATTTTGTTTTCCTTTTATTTTCTCAAGCCACAAAAGTTTTCATAGTTAGAAAAACGTGGCAAGTAATACGTAGAAAATCTGGAATATCGGTTTTTACTTCATAAATCTTTTAAAAATCATCTGTAAAAATATACTATGACACAGATCAACTTGAGAAACTTATAATTTTTAAATTAAGACGGTTGTATTTCGTGTAAAGCGTTTTAGCAAATTTTATACACATGTTAGGCGTTGGTATAATAACATACAGGGTGTTGTGAAAATCGTTTAATATATTTAAACGCGTAAACCCTTGCGTCAAGTGGAACTGCAGAAAAATTGTGATAATGGCACTTTGCTATAACTTACGAGAAAATGGACGTTTAAAATTATGTTGGGAATGTGAAATTTTCGGCTCAATGACATTACTCAGTATATATTACCACTACACCAAACACTTTATTGTTGCACGCGATACGCGTTTCGCTAACCATGTTAGTTTTCATCAGGAACGATGATTGACTAAAGCTAAACTACAAATCTACCGTATTTATCCGCTCCTGATGAAGGTAACATGGTTAGCGAAAGGCATGTCGAGGGCAAAAATAGAGTGTTTGGTGTAGTGCTCATATATACTGAGTAACGTTTAAAATTGAGAATTTCTTATTCTATTTATTACATATTAAAGGTAAAATTACCTTTTTCAGTTTAAACAAAACCGGAAGTGCAAGTCGGACGCAATGCGCAATTAGTGCTGATTGCTTTTAGAATCAAAATTTTTTTTATGGAGGTCTAAAATGATCAATAACTTCATAAAACACACCCCAAATGAGTTTTCAACAAAGTTTTTTTTTCCTGAAAACTGATGACATTGAAATTTTTTGTTTTTTTATGTATCAGATAAATTGTTAAAGCTAATGTACTCACGATAATTTTCATTTAATCTTCACCCTGTGACAGATGGACAGACAGACGGACAGACAACGAAGTAATCTTATAAGTGTTCCGTACGGAACACTTAAAATCGATAGAATAAATTGTTCTGAAGATCTGTGTTTGTTTTTTAAACGCACTAACATACTGCTAACATGGGGTGTCCCGAGACTTTCCGAGAGATAGCAGCACAAACAAAAAAAAATCATATAATTTTCAGTTAGTGTCAACTCTCAGAAGCTTCGTGTAAAATTTCCATGACATTTTGTCTATTAGTTTGCGAGTTACAGCTCTTTAAGTGATGTCACCTCTAATTTTTGCAAAACGAAAAGAATTTCAAGTGTTTATTAAACATTGCTTTTTGATCAGAAAAATACAGCCAAAACCCGAGGAAGGCTTGAGAAATGTTATGGCATATCTGTTCCGTCGAAAGCAACTATATTTTGATAGTTTAGTGAACTTAAATGCGGTCGTACACCGCGCCGATAATGAACCACGTTCCGGACGTCCAAAAAACACAAAAAATCCACCATATTGTTCTAAATGACCGCAAAGTTAAAGTAAGAGAGATAGCTAACCTCGTGAGGATACCAACAGAACGCGTGAATAAAAAAAAAATGCCACATTAGCAAAGAAAAAACTGCTGCTTCACCAAGATAATGCCTCAGCTCACCAGTCAATAAAACCGATGGTGAAATTGGGACCAATTGGGCTATGAATTCGTTCCTCATCCATCTCAGTCACCGGGTCTGGCCTCCAGCGAATCTTACCTCTTTCCAAATTTGAAAAGGTGGCTGTAGGGAAAGATATTGGCTCAAATAAAGATGGCGAACGGGAAATTGAGGCTTATGTTAGAAACGATTATATGAAAAGTATCCAAATGCTGGAGAATCGCTGAAATAAGTGGATTGCTCTTGAAGTAAACTATGTAGAGGAATATCATCGATTTTTAGCAAAAACAGTGTTTTTTTCTGCAAAAGTTTCGGTACTTCTCATCCCATGACTATAATCTTGTGCAATAACATACAGGGTGTTGTGAAAATCGCTTAATATATTTAAACGCGTAAACCCTTGCGTCAAGTGGAACTGCAGAAAAATTGTGATAATGGCACTTCGCTATAACTCACGAGAAAATGGACGTTTAAAATTATGTTGGAAAGTGAAATTTTCAGCTCAATGACATTACTCAGTATATATCACCACTACACCAAACACATTTTTGCACGGGATGCGCGTTTCACTAATCATGTAGTTTCATCAGGAACGTTGACTGACTAAAGCTAAACTGCAAATCTACCCTATTTATCCGCTCCTGATGAAGCTAACATGGTTAGCGAAACGCATGCCGAGGGCAAAATTAGTGTTTGGTGTAGTGCTCATATATACTGAGTAACGTTTAAAATTGAGAATTTCCTATTTTATTTATTACATACTCAAGAAATTTTGCCTTTTTCAGTTTAAATAAAACCGGAAGTGCAAGTCGGACGCAATGCGCAATTAGTGCTGATTGCTTTTAGAATAAAATTTTTTGTTATGGAGACTAAACTTCATAAAACACACCCAAATGAGTTTTCAACAAAGTTTTTTCTCCTGAAAACTGATGACCTTGAAATTTTTTGTTTTTTTTATGTATCAGATAAATTATTAAAGCTAATGTACTCGCGATAATTTTCATTTAATCTTCACCCTGTGTGTGACAGATGGACAGACAGACGGACAGACGGACAGACAACGAAGTAATCTTATAAGTGTTCCGTACGGAACACTAAAAATCGATAGAATAAACTGTTCTGAGGATCAGTGTTTTAAACGCACTAACATACTGCTAACATGGGTGTGCCGGACTTTCCGAGAGATAGCACCACAAACAAAAAAAAATCATATCATTTTCAGTTAGTGTCAACTCTCAGAAGCTTCGTGTAAAATTTCCATGACATTTTGTCTATTAGTTTGCGAGTTACAGCTCTTTAAGTGACGTCACCTCTAATTTTTGCAAAACGAAAAGAATTTCATGTGTTTATTAAACATTGCTTTTTGATCAGAAAAATACTGCCAAAACCCGAGAAAGGCTTGAGAAATGTTATGGCAGATCTGCTCCTTCGAAAGCAACTATATTTTGATAGTTTAGTGAACTTAAATGCGGTCGTACACCGCGCCGATAATACACCACGTTCCGGACGTCCAAAAAACACAAAAAATCCTCCATATTGTTCTAAATGACCGCAAAGTTAAAGTAAGAGAGATAGCTAACCTCGTGAGGATACCAACAGAACGCGTGAACAAAAAAAAATGCCACATTTAGCAAAGAAAAAACTGCTGCTTCACCAAGATAATGCCTCAGTCTCACCAGTCAATAAAACCGATGGTGAAATTGGACCAATTGGGCTATGAATTCGTTCCTCATCCATCTCAGTCACCGGGTCTGGCCTCCAGCGAATCTTACCTCTTTCCAAATTTGAAAAGGTGGCTATAGGGAAAGATATTTGGCTCAAATAAAGATGGCGAACGGAAATTGAGGCTTATGTTAGAAACAACCATTTATGAAAAGTATCCAAATGCTGGAAAATCGCTGAAATAAGTGGATTGCTCTTGAAGCCAACTATGTAGAGGAATATTATCGATTTTCAGCAAAAACAGTGTTTTTTTCTGCAAAAGTTTCGGTACTTCTCATCCCATGACTATAATGTTGTGCAATAATATACAGGGTGTTGTGAAAATCGTTGAATATATTTAAACGCGTAAACCCTTGCGTCAAGTGGAACTGCAGAAAAATTGTGATAATGGCACTTCGCTATAACTCACGAGAAAATGGACGTTTAAAATTATGTTGAGAATGTGAAATTTTCAGCTCAATGACATTACTCAGTATATATCACCACTACACCAAACACATTTTTGCACGGGATGTGCGTTTCGCTAACAATGTTAGTTTCATCAGGAACGTTGACTGACTAAAGCTAAACCGCAAATCTACCCTATTTATCCGCTCCTGATGAAGCTAACATGGTTAGCGAAACGCATACCGAGGGCAAAATTAGTGTTTGGTGTAGTGCTCATATATACTGAGTAACGTTTAAAATTGAGAATTTTCCTATTTTATTTATTTACATACTCAAGAAATTTTACGTTTTTCAGTTTAAATAAAAACCGGAAAGTGCAAGTCGGACGCAATGCGCAATTAGTGCTGATTGCTTTTAGAATAAAAATTTTTGTTATCGAGACTGGACTTCATAAAAACACACCCCAAATGCGTTTTCAACAAAGTTTTTTTTCCTGAAAACTGATGACCTTGAAATTTTTTGTTTTTTTTTTTTATGTATCAGATAAATTATTAAAGCTAATGTACTCGCGATAATTTTCATTTAATCTTTCACCCTGTGTGTGACAGATGGACAGACAGAACGGACAGACGGACAGACAACGAAGTAATCTTATAAGTGTTCCGTACGGAACACTAAAAATCGATAGAATAAACTGTTCTGAAGATCAGTGTTTTAAACGCACTAACATACTGCTAACATGGGGTGTCCTGAGACTTTCCGAGAGATAGCAGCACAAACAAAAAAAATCATATAATTTTCAGTTAGTGTCCACTCTCAGAAGCTTCGTGTAAAATTTCCATGACATTTTGTCTATTAGTTTGCGAGTTACAGCTGTTTAAGTGACGCCACTTCTAATTTTTGCAAAACGAAAAGAATTTCATGTGTTTATTAAACATTGCTTTTTGATCAGAAAAATACAGCCAAAGCCCGAGGGAAGGCTTGAGAAATGTTATGGCAGTTCTGCTCCGTCGAAAGCAACTATGTTTTGATAGTTTAGTGAACTTAAATGAGGTCGTACACCGCGCCGATAATGCACCACATTCCGGACGTCTAAAAAACACAAAAAATCCACCATATTGTTCTAAATGACCGCAAAGTTAAAGTAGAGAGAGATCTAACCTCGTGAGGATACCAACAGAACGCGTGAACAAAGAAAATGCCACATTTAGCAAACAAAAAACTGCTGCTTCACCAAGATAATGCTTCAGCTCACCAATCAATAAAACCGATGGTGAAATTGGACCAATTGGGCTATGAATTCGTTCCTCATCCATCTCAGTCACCGGGTCTGGCCTCCAGCGAATCTTACCTCTTTCCCAATTTGAAAAGGTGGCTATAGGGAAAGATATTTGGCTCAAATAAAGATGGCGAACGGGAAATTGAGGCTTATGTTAGAAACGATTATATGCAAAGTATCCAAATGCTGGAGAATCGCTGAAATAAGTGGATTGCTCTTGAAGTAAACTATGTAGAGGTATATCATCGATTTTTTAGCAAAAACAGTGTTTTTTTTCTGCAAAAGTTTCGGTACTTCTCACCCCATGACTATAATCTTGTTAAACAAATAAGCTATCGTAGCGTGTATTTGTAATACACGCTACGATGTTATTTATCCTTAAATAAATTACAAATTTAAGGTTTTTAAATAATTTTGGGTGCCATCAACCTCGAACTTAAAAGGCCAAAGGGGACGACAAATAATAATCCCCCATCTGTAAATTCTAAATTTAATCTCCGCATTACCATCGCAAATCAACTTTACGGAATTTAATCAAAAATTTAACAACCTGGTCCCTCTAAAACTCGGTGATCAAAGCTTATTTAACTTGGGCCACGCCAAAAACAATCGACGGAGTCCTTAACTTGCCAATGTTTAAGGGTTGTTCCGCGGCTTAAAATTTTCGTACTCGCAGATTTTTGCAATTTGTACCATATTTAATTAAATTGTACCAAGTTTCAGGGTAATATATGTAATTTGGTTACATAGTTTTAATGGGGGTTACAACATCTAAAAAATTCGATTTTATTTACGGATTTTTATTCTCTGTATTTCTAAGAATTATTCAAAAAATGTTTTTTGAGAAGAAAATTCCATTCCATTACAAAGTTAGAGCATTAAATGTGGCCTGGCGTTGTATTGGGACCGCTACCAGTGCACTGTCGTGCAATATTACTCAGTCAATTTTTTACATTTTTTTAACTGTTTTTTTTTAATCTTAATAATTACTTTTTCTACAAAATGTCTTAGAGGTTTTTTAATTTTTCTAATAGACAATTTTTTATAAAAAATTAAACATTAGTTTTTTGGTCGAAAGTTGCATACTGAAGTTTGAAACATCGTAAATTTTTTATTCTTGAAAAAACCTCTTCGACAATTTTTTACTACTACATGATTTTACAAGATTAATTTTATTTGGTTTATATTGGTGAAGTTATCCTGCAGACAAGAAGGCGCCATTGTTTTCTTCACTAGTCCACTTAACCCGATAAAATTCTTATGATTTTAAAGTACAATAAAAATATATAAACCCCACAACAAGAATTCTAAAACGTGTTAAGTCACATGATCGAGGGGGCCACTGAATGAATCCATCCCTACCGATTCATTTTTGTGGGTACCGATTGTTTACAAATTCTCGAACTTCCCGGTGGTAATGAGCAGAAGCTCCGTCTTGTTGAATCTACATTTGTTCCCTTTCAAAGTTATCAACTTCTTCTGGGGTAATTCGTTTTGCAAAAAAATTAGATATCTAGGCTCGTTAAGCGGTTCGCGGAAAAAATATCGACCAATAATTCGAAAATTTAATATTCCGCACCATACATTAAACGACCAATGGTTTTGGTTTGAACTTTCCCGGCTCAAAATGGATTAACTGTTAAATAATAATGCATGTTATGGCTGTTAACTGCTCCATTACTGCGAAAAGTAGCTTCATCAGAAAACATTATTTTGGATAAAAAATTTGGTTCGGCCTCTTTTGCTCCATTCACGGTGGTACAAAAGTTTACTCGTCGTTCAAAATCACGGTCTTGAAGTTCTTGGTGTAGTTCCATGTGAAAGAGATGATACTTGTATTTTCTCGTGGTACGATTTAGCCGTAGATTGGGATGTATCAGATAAGTCAGCTAGTTGACGGCTGCTGACATGGGGATTATCTTCAACAAGAAGTAAAATCTCCATTTCTTTTTTCCTTATTTGGTAGCATACCGGTTTACTACTTTCCGTTTCGTATACTCAACGCTACCATTACCATCAAACCGCTCCATTAAGCACTGAAAAGATTTTTCTAGATGGTATACGTCTATTAGGGTGCTTCGCTCCGTAAAGCCTTACTGCCGAAATACAATTTTTTCCCGCCTCGCCCAGTATATAAACCATATCAATTAATTCATTTTTACGAAATTCATAACTGTTACCTTTATACGTCACTTACTACAACAAATTAAACCATTTTTACTTGCTTAATTGTCAAAATTTGACAATGCCTACATTTTTTTGTTTTGATGTTATAGCGTAAGTGTATTAAAAACAAGGGTAAAAATTGAAAAATTTAAAATAAATCGAAAACTATTAGAAATAGGTATATGACATGCTTAATAAAAGTTGGAGGGTTTTGTAAAATCTATCAGAAAAAAAATAATATACAGGGTGTGCCATTTAAAAAATGTGAGATATTTCAATTTAAAATAAACTGAAATGCATAAATTTATTTTGAACACCAAGTAGCTTCTAACTCAAATTTCTTTACATATATCTTTTTTTTTCACCTCTATAGAACGCTCGTAACAATTATGAGTATTCCACCTTCAGAATCAATGGCAATTTTCTACAAAACTGAAAACCAGTATTTTTTTAAAAAATTGAAATATTAGAAAAAACTACTAGGTTTAGGTATATAACATTATAATAAAAAGTTATAAAATTTTACGCAGAATTTAAAAATAAATTAGAAAATAGGATGTTCCATTTAAACAAAAAACATATGTTATATCGGCCACACATTTTTTGAAGTACCCTGTATGCTCAAAAATAATTTTAAACTGTGCACCTTAACATTCCCTAAAACTATTATATTTAACATTTTTTCGTCATTCCTGAAACAAATGAGATAATGAACTTTACTCTATCGTTGACTCACCCTGTACATACTTTTTGCAGCGTCCAAGTGTCTGTAACCTCTTAGCCCCAAAATATTTAAAACCGTGAAATGTTTGTGAATAGCTGCCGATTTCTTCAGAGCTTGTTCTTAGAGCTGACTTCTTCTGAATCTAGCACGAAACTGGCAAGTCCAGTTATTGCAAACATACGAGGTTCGTTCCAAAAGTTTTCGGCCTGATGCAGACATTGCGCCTAGATGACAAACTTATTATGATATTTTTTAAGTTTCATCTACTGGATGGCGTGCTGTGAAGTTTCAGATATGTGTGTCTAGTTGTCTTTTTTCAACGATCGTGTAAACAAACCAGTTTTAACATTTTCTAAAAAATGAGTACAGTTGTAAGGCGAGATGTCATAAAATACATACATACAGGTTTAACTCCTACGGAACAAAGAGTGAAATGTCACATTAAATGATTATTCCCCTTCGTTTTCAACGATTAAAAAGTGAGCGCTGTAAGCACGTCTCATTATCGGGCGCCTCTGCGCGGCGGGCAAATTGATAGTTAAAGTAATATATTTCATTCCTTTTAGTGTTTCCGTACGGAACGCCTATAAGATCACTTCGGTGTCTGTCCATCTGTCCGTCTGTCCGTCTGTCCGTCTGTCCGTCTGTCTGTCCGTCTGTCACACACCCGATTTTCTCCGAAACTACTTGTCATAGAAAGTTGAAATTTGGTAATAACATAGGAAATTGATGGCCTCATCAGAGCCATTTAGTTTTGAAAGTTAAATTTTGACTTAAGGGGTTAGTTTTTGGGGGGTGAAATCGGAAGTAAAAAAAAAATTTTTTACTAGGTAATCGAATGTGGTGTCAAATGCAAGCTTGTGAAAAACACGAGTAAAAAAAATATATGTATAATGTAATACTTGCGCGCACTTTTCTTTGTATTATTTTTTAAAAATCGCGAAAAATAGCTGTCCACCCGCCTTATCTCGAAAAGCACTTATCAAAAAATTTTGAAAAAATTCTGGAATATTCTCCACGGGGGTGTAGATTGAACGAAAATTATCACGAGTGCATTACCTTTAATAATTTATCTGGTATATAAAAAAAAACAAAAATTTCAGGTCATCATATTTCAGTAAAGATTAGAATCAAACTTTGTTGAAAACTCATTTGGGGTGTGTTTTGTGAAATCACTGATCATTTTATATCTCTGTAACAAAATTTTTTATTTGAAAAGCAATCAACGTACGGAACACTAATTGCGCAAGTTCAACTTGCACTTGACCGTTTTTTTTTTTAATTTGCAGAGAAATTTGGAGAGTGCAAAACTTGCACCGACTGCAAAATCTTGCCTAATTCTCTTTGTCTGTGTGTTATACTTTGAGTATTAAGTATCAATTACATATTGCTAACATTTGTTGCATTTTTCGCAGTGAAAATTTATTTTGTTAATTATGTTGCTGCCAAAGACATAAAGATAAGTAAATATAATAGTAATGCTGAGAGAAAGAAAATATACCTTGCCGTGTTCTGTGACTGCTCTCAAAAGCAGGAAGATACCATTTGATCTACAAAACCGATTTCGCTGATTTTTTTACTAAGTTAAAACATAGCTGATTGAACACAAAAATCTATCCAGTAGTTTTGTAGATATTTGAGAATAAGCGGACATATGAGAGTGGATTAATAAGAAAAGTAAATAACATTTTTTTTGCATAAACAAAAATTTATCTCTCAACTTAATCTATATTGAGTTCAATGTAGCGAGATTTCAGTTTTTTTCCCTCAGAAAAAAAATGTTCCGAACTCTGCATAATACTCATTTACAAATAACCTGTTAATTCCCCTGAAGCCACTTTTTGAACTTAGCAAAAAAAATCATTTGGTGCCACATCTGGGGAGCAGAGTGTATGGGTAACTATTTCGAAGCACTGCTGAATTTTAATGTAGGCATATATCCATTCATAATGATAAACGCTTAGGACGCCCGAAAACCTCTACGGCCAACGAGATTGTGGCCAAAATTTACTTACTAAATGGTTGCTAACTGAAGGTACGCCAACTCCTTGATATTGTAAACATCTTGATCAGAAAGCCTTCTACTCGATGGGTGCCGCACAATCGACCAAAAACGCCTTCGAATGAACATTTCCCAAAGATGTTTAGATTTGTTTCAACATAAGTCTAGTGAATTTCTCCAAAGTCTCAGTAGACAAAACATGGATTGATCATTTCACACCAGAACCGAAGGAGCAGTCGGAGCCGTGGGTGGTATCAGGTGAAAGCGCGCCTGGAGAAAAGGTAGAAACACCACCAGGAAATATTATGTTTCATTACTGGACCAATCGAAGGATGCTATTCAGGTGAAACGTCCACATCTCGTAACAAAGAAACTCTTTCATCACGATAATATGCCTTCACACACGCCTCAAATTATGGTCGCACAACAGCATGAACTTAGCTTCGAAGTGGTTTCACATCCACCGTATTTTCCAGATTTGGCTCCCAGTAATAACTTCTAGTTTCTAAACCTGAAAAAATGGCTGGCTAGATAAGGATTTACTTCGGATGATGAAGCTAAAGCTGAGACGAGCGCTCATTTTAGAAAGTTGGATAAATATTTTTATAATGAGGGTATTAAAATGGTGAAAATTCGTTGGATTAAATGTATCGATTTGCGAAGTAACTATGTAGAAAAATAAAAAAACATTTTCGTTAATCTTGCTTTTTCTTTGTAAGGCCGAGAACTTTTGGGATGACCCCCCATCCGTATTTATCGAACACTTCGAAACACAATTCATCGACACTTCTCAAGAATCTTTCTCTCATTCTCTCATTTTTAGGTACTGATATTAATCGAAAGACATATATGACTTTGGGCCACATCCCTCCCCAAAAACCCTCCCACCAACTTCCTTGTTCATAAAGCTGTATCATTCTTTCAGGTACAATCTCTCTAATCAGAACTAAAACACCTTACTTCCATTCTTCAATCAAACAAATTCTAGAACCAAGATATAAAATACTCCGTTCAAAAGCGGATGTCTCCCCAGGTATCTCTGAAGGCTAGAAATCAAGCAGATCAGTCTCTTGGGATTCTAGTTTTTCCATTTACAGAGAATATAACAGATCGCAATTTGAAAATTCTACAGAAACATAAAATAATAACACGATTCTCTACGTGTCCTAAATTCTTACAACATCTCGGATCACTCAAAGATAAGATTCCCCTTAAAAATATACGAGTCTACAGTATCTCTTGTAGTTGTTGTAAAACCTATATCGGCGAAATGAGCAAAAAAAATATGTACTAAATTTAAAGAACATTTTTACCTAAGCCCTTGCAGAACACTAGCATGGGACAGTACATAAAAATTTCTTTGGCCAATTGGAGATCCTTGCAACAAATTCCTTATTTTATTCTAAGAAGATTCGGGGGTCTATCGAAATATCTAAACATCCCAATAACCTTAAACGTGACGCTGGTTTACCTTTCACCAATCCAGGAACAAATCATCCATAAAACCTTGCCTTCCCCCCACACCGGTTAGCTAATATAAAAGACGTTTGCCAGCGGAATTATATCAGTTTCGTTCTAAATTCCGAAGAGATCAATCCTCAAAACAAGCTCTGAAGAAGTCAGTAAGATGATGATCGAACCGTCAGCAACATTTTTTCAATTGAGATGGGAGAAATCCAGAAATATTATATCTATAAGTGCTGTAACCTGTGGAAGTTTCTTAATAATTAATGTATACAGAAATAACCCAAGGAAGAAAAACTTTTATTATATCTCAAACTACAGACCTTGGAAAATTATTTCTTAAAAATAATATTGTCTAAATCTAAAAACGTTGTGTTCTCGGCACTCTTCTAAAAATCTACCGACATCAAATCTAATCTACGTGGAGGCAACTTTTGTCACATCTTCTTGAAACAAATTTTTCAGAAAAATTAAGTGGCAAAGATGTGTTGAAGTGTATGATACCATTACATCCATCAGATTCTCAAGTTGTAACTGTCAACCGTGTCGGTCGCTAAATATCAGCGACTAAGAGCAGGTTTCCACAAAGAAAAAGGATCAATAAGTGCACCAGAATTGGTTCAAAATTTCTCTGTATAACAACCCTGGGATTTCCCCTAGAAAGTTCATAAAATATTTCTAAAGCTCTTAAGTATTCCTTAGGGATGATGTTGTTACATGTCTCCTTTGGAAAATGGAAGCAATTATTGAATTTCTGTTGCTTTCAGATTCCGGTTTACTGAAGTGACGTGAGCTTCCGGTTTTTGATTATCTATTATTTACACTGGATGCCTTAAGAGACCTTATTCAGTAAATCTTAATAAACGGTATAAAATAAATGACAATTTTTACAAACGAAAGAAAACATTCCACTTGAACAATCACAACTTGAGAGTTAATAGTCAAGGTTTTTAATCTTAGGGATAGTTAATCTGCGCTCCTGATGGTGCCAGCATGGTTAGCGAAACGCGCGTCTAGTGCAAGAATAAAGTCTTTGCTTTAGTAGTACTCACTGTTGTGAAGTATCGGTATTAATATATTATATTTAGTATCAACGCGGTGATAGATTTATTAATTTTCAATGTGTTCCGTAACAATAAAAACGTACATAACGTGAGAATATTTTAATATGTAATAATTTATTTTTAGACGACCTATAAGTTTCAAGTTTAAATAGCCTAATTTTTTTTTTATTATTTATTACCCGTTCATCGTTCCAAATGTTTGGCAATAAGATTACATTAAAACTTATGACGTCACAACAGCTGAATATGAAATATTGTCGGTGTTAACGTGTTCGAATTATGTCGTTTTTAAGAGCGTTGCCACCAAATATAGTCAAATCATTCTAGGATCCGTGTATCCTGCAGGAGCATTTTAAGTGGGCACAGAATTGATATTGGCTTTTTAATGATTATAATTCACATTCAGGCACCATATCTCAGTGGGTTCGATAAACCACAGAATTATCTGTTGGAATTAGCCTGGTCGCCAGAGGTTTGGAGTTCACAGATAGTTTTTGGGTCGTAGAGTATGATAAAAAATAACAGGTCAAATGCAAGTTGAACTTGCGTAATTAGTGTTGCGTACGTTGATTGCTTTTAAAATAAAAAAATTTTGTTACGGAGGAATAAAATGATCAGTGACTTCACAAAACACACCCCAAATGAGTTTTCAACATAGTTTTGTTTTCAATCTTTACTGAAAACTGATGACCTTAAATTTTTTTTTATATATATCAGATATTTCGTTCAATTTACACTCCGTGGTGAATATTCCATAATTTTTTCAAAATTTTTTAATCAGTACTTTTCGAGGTAAGGGTGGGGATAGCGATTTTTCGCAAAAATAATACAAAGAAAAGTGTGCGCACGTATTACATTATATCGGGTGGCGCATAAGTAACGCTATGATTTATTTAATGAATTTCTTTCTGATTTTATTTAACGTTGGCGTTTATTAAAATTTAGAATATAGTTTGGAAATATGTTCACATTATGTTTTGAAGATAAATATCTTTCAAATGGTGCCCGTTGTTTGCTTCGACCTGACGTGCTCTTTCCAGAGCATTTCCCGTAACTTTTCTAGAATTTCAGGTCCCAGCGCCCTCACTTCTTCTCGGATATTCGCCTTAAGCTGTTGGATTGTTCTTGGCTTATTGGCATATACCTTACTCTTTAGGTAACCCCAAAGAAAAAAATCGGGAGCCGTTAAATCGGGCGAACGCGGTGGCCAGTTAAAATCAGAAAAACGCGATATTATTCGATCAGCAAAAATTTCGCGCAGGAGAGCCATAGTCGGACGAGCTGTGTGAGCTGTGGCTCCATCTTGTTGAAACCACAATTCTGGATTGTTCTCTACCTCGGGCCTTAAAAAATTTTCAATCTTTGCCCGGAATTGAATGCCATTCACATTAACCGCAACTTGTTCGCCGTTTTCGAAAAAATATGGTCCAATGATCTGTTCTGAAGTTATTCCACACCAAACTGTGCATTTAAGTGGGTGCATTTGATGTTCAACAATTATTCTTGGATTTTGGGTGCCCCATATTATGCAATTTTGTTTATTCACGTGACCATTGAGGTGGAAAAGGGCCTCATCGCTCATTATATAATTTGTGAATAAACTCGTTGTTTTCTAGGCACAATTCTTGCAAACGGCGACTATATTGAATGCGTCTTTGTGCATCATTTGGTTTTAACTCATGAACCAATTGAATCTTATATGGGAAAAGGTGTAAATTATGTAAAATTCTTTGCAAATACCGCCTAGACATCACCAACTGCTGAGAACGTCGCCTGGTGGAAGTTTCGGGGTTTTCCTCAATACTTGCTTGCACCCGAGCAATGTTCACATCATTTCGAACTGCACGAGGTCTTCCAGCACGCGGAAGATCACAGACAGCCCCTTGTTGTCGAAAACGCTGAACCAATCGGTAAATTGTTGGAGCGCTAGGTGCATTTCGAACATGAAAGAAATTTCGATATGATCTTTATGTCTGAATAATCGAATGCTGACTTTCACAATAAAAATGAACAACTTTGGTTCTTTGTTCCGTGCTGAATCTTTCCATCATAAATTTCCCAAGATTTTCAAAGTTAATTCTGAAAAAAAAAATAAAAAAAAGACGTTAACAAAAAATTTATTCACTTATTAAATCATAACGTTACTTATGCGCCACCCTATATATATATTTTTTACTTGTATTTTCACAAGCTTTCATTTGACACCACACTCGATTACCTAGTAAATTTTTTTTTTTCACTTCCGATTTCACCCCCCAAACTACCCCCTTAAGTCAAAATTAACGCGGACAAGTTTTTACTTGACAGACTGTATATGTAGAAATTTTTACTAACGAAAAATTAAAAAAAAAAGTATTTGTTTTTTCCTACATGTAGACTTTTTGGCAGACTAAAAACGTGCATATATTTTGTAACACCTACTGAGCTATTTATAAAGATAATAAAAATTCACTATAATTTAAACAACATATCATTTATTTTTCTAATATGACCGTCAATAAAGAATTAAATAGTGTAATTGTCCGATCTTAAATGCATGTTTACGAACCCTCTATTGTTATTAAATTGGAGGTAAATGCACAAATTTATTTTTCTACGCTACCAAATTGACTATAACGACTTTGAAGTGTGTGTGGTCATCAGTGGTGTAGTTAGTGTACATAACAATTAAATTAATTTTGTTTTGCACCGTTTCTACTTTTTGCTATAACACAGCCCCACAAAAAAAAAAGTGGGGTATACTTTTGATGCGATATATCAGATCCGTAGTATTTTTGCCCGCTGATCACGAATCTGACGTCAGAATATCGCCATCACATCTCAATTTTTTTCTAACCTCAAAAAATAGGTAAAAATTAGTAAAAATTAAGAAAAATATACTCCTAAAAAATTGATTCAAGCTTTTTCATGAATCCAAAGATGTATTAATATGTATTCGGACACGCTAAGCTAATATTCATCGGTTGGATTGAGCCATACAGTTCTGTTTTCTTTCTAACCTCAATAAATCAGACAGATATAGTGCTTCTCGAATGCAAAAACGAATTCAAATTAAAATTCAACCGATCCTTACCAAATTTAGTACACGGGGATTTTTTGGGTCGCTGATCACGAATCTGAGGTTGGATTTGCAAAATTCAAGATGGCAGATGTTTTCGCGCCATTTTGAACGCCGAGAAAATTCATCGGTCGATTTTTATTCTTCTACCTGCATCCAGGGCACCTCCACGTGGTGACGGTGGGCAACGGTGTTACTCCACTAGCCGGCAGAGTCCCTGGATAACGGCTTAGGTGCCGTCATGGCAGGTAGAAGAAAGAGAATTACGATGCAGGGACTCGGAAACCCAGTATCGGCAGTTGGTCAGGGTGGGGAAAGCGGGCCCGCAGCCGTCGTCATCCAGCGACCGTAGCTCTTCATGTGTGGATGACTTGGCTCATGTAGAGTATAATGCTACAAGAAAACGGTCTCACGGGATAAGGACTTTTCATAAGTGCGATAAAAACAGTGATTCATTTTGTTATATTTGCTGTCAACACGTATTGAGTAAAATGGGGTCACCGATAACGGATAAGATTAAAACCGTATATAAGGATTGTTTTAACATTGAAATACAGCACCAGGATACAGATTGGGTTCCCCACATCATTTGCAGTTCTTGCAAAATAATGTTGTACATCAATAAGAAGGCGATTAAATATTCCAGACCAGCAATATGGAATAGACCATACAGTGAAAATGATTGCTACTTTTGTATGAATGTGGTATCTAGGCATAACCGAAAAAATAAAAGCACTATTACTTATAACGATGTTTCGACAGTAACAAGACCAACTAAACTAATTCCGCCTCCTGAACCACTTGATGCTGATGTTATGGAAACAAATGATTTCACCTTATCAGTTCATGCCGAAAACATTGAGACTGTCGAAAAAGATTCAAACACTGTTACTAATAAATGTTCTAGTGACAACCTATCATATACTAGTGACACAGATAAAGAATTTCTACCATACAACCGTAAACCAGAACCAATACTCGTATCACAGTCAGAACTTAGTGATCTAGTCAGAGATTTAGGCTTATCCAAAGATGGTTCAGAGCATCTTGCTTCCTTTTTAAAGAAAAGATATTTACTTAACCAGAAGCTACGATTTCTTATTATAGAAACAGAGATGAAGAATTTCGAAAATATTTCACAATGGACGAGGAATTGTTACTTTCATATTGTACCGATGTAAAAGGTCTAATGGATGAATTTCAAAATAACTCATACGATCCTGAAGAATGGAGACTGTTCATTGATTCTTCTAAACGGAGCATTAAGGCAGTTTTGCTGCATAATACCAACGTTTACGCTCCCATTCCGATTGCTCATTCCACAGTTATGGAAGAGCAATATGAAAAAATGAAGCAGCTTTTGATAAAAATAAAATATGCTGATCATAACTGGAAAATTTATGGAGATCTGAAAATTGTAACAATATTGCTTGGCCAACAGTCAGGGTTTACACTTTATCCCTGTTATAAATGTCTGTGGAATAGCAGAGACAGGGAACGTCATTATAAGAAAAAAATTTGGCCAACAAGAGAATCGTTCACTCCTGGTGAAAATAATGTATTGTTTCCACCATTGGTAGATCCAGGAAAAGTTCTTATTCCCCCGCTTCACATTAAGCTTGGACTTATGAAGCAATTCACGAGAGCATTAGATACAAACGGCCCATGTTTCAAATATTTCCATAAAAAATTTCCGAAATTTTCTGAAGCTAAAATTAAGGCAGGCGTATTTGACGGGCCACAAATAAGAAAATTGTTTCAAGATTCATTATTTGTTACTATAATGAATAAAGTTGAAAAAGCTGCTTGGCTTAGTTTTAAAGAAGTCACAACAAACTTTTTGGGAAATAATAAAAGTCCTAAGTACAAAGAAATAGTCGAGAAAATGGTAAAAAATTTTCAAACATTAGGTTGCTTAATGAATCTAAAATTACATTTCCTGGACTCCCACATCGATGATTTCCCAGACAATCTTGGTGACTACAGTGAGGAGCAAGGAGAACGTTTTCACCAAGATCTGAAAATCATAGAAAATCGGTATCAAGGACGATGGGATGACCATATGCTAGCGGACTATTGCTGGTCGCTAAAAAGAGAAACAAGTCCTCAAAAGCGTTTGGGCAAAAAGCCTTTGAATAGGTCCTTCGCGGAAAAAAGAACAAGATACAGCCAAAAAAAGGAAAGTTAGGCGCGGGTCTAACCTTCGCAATTCTAGGGCTTAAGGGGTCTACTATTTGAGAGTATATGGTTTAAAAGTCCTGGTTTTGAGTTTATTGGGTCTCATTTTTAAAGTTACAGGGTTATTGAGGTCTATTTTCTGAGGTCACAGGGTGTGGGAGTCTAAGGTTTCAGGGTTTAGGGTTTAAGAGTATCAGGTTTGAGGATTCTCCAACTGTATACCAAATTTGGTGGGAATCGTTTGGTTTTCAAAAATTTTGTCCGCCATCTTGGATCCGCCATTTTGAATTTTGCAAATCGGACCTCAGATTCATGATCAGCAACCCAGAAAAACCCCCGTGTACCAAATTTGGTAAGAATCGGTTGAATTTTAATTTGAATTCGTTTTTGCATTCGAGAAGCACTATATATGTCTGATTTATTGAGGTTAGAAAGAAAACAGAACTGTATGGCTTAATCCAGCCGATGAATATTAGCTTAGCGTGTCCGAATACATATTAATACATCTTTGGATTCATGAAAAAGCTTGAATCAATTTTTTAGCAGTATATTTTTCTTAATTTTTACCAATTTTTATCTATTTATTGAAGTTAGAAAAAAATTGAGATGTGATGGCGATATTCTGATGTCAGATTCGTGATCAGCGGGCAAAAATACTACGGATCTGATATATCGCATCAAAAGTATACCCCATTTTTTTTTTTTTTGTGGGGCTGTGTTATCTATCACAATTATCGTAATCTTTATATAATATATATTACATAATAGAAATAAAGAATTATGAATAAGTTACCTTTTATGATCTTTGGGAAATCTAAAAAAACTAACTCTTTTGGTACCACATATATTTTTACAAGCACTAATCCCACAACAAAGCTTCTTCTTGACATATTTTTTATAATTATTTTCAATTATAACGTCAAACAAGTCATTTACTTATTGGAAAATTATGAATAATGAATTTCGTAGCACGTTATAAAAAGATTCTCCTTGAAATCCAGATGTAAACACAATCCGCGATCGCGTTTGCAGTCATGTTGTTGGTATGATAGGGAACGCATACGTAATAAAACACAGGACCTATAAATTTTCTTGAGCGTCGCTACTGTGTTTTATGTTTATTGTGGTCTTACTTAGAGATTACATTGCTGCCGGGTGATGTCGGAGGTCCTAGTGGCTCTGTTTGGTCGTGTTTGGTTCCCCCCTCCGGCCGTCATTTCAGAGGCTTTCGTTTCAGCCATTTCTACTGTGTCTGTCGGTCAATGGGTTTCAGTTTTAAATGCCGTTTGCCACGACGTTTTAGAGCATCATTTATTCTCTCCAAACGTCCCATTCTTGAAAAAGAGCAGCTGTGATTTGTTTGTTTTTGATAGCCAATTTAAGCTCTTGTAGTCTGGTAGATATTCGTGTGTTGGTTGGTCCTGTTGATGTTTGGTAGAATGGCTTTGGGTCTGTTATCCGGGTCTTCACTGGATTTTCTCCGTAGATTTTGCTGTTGAATTAGCCCTGTTTATTGTTGCATCTATTCTATTTAGGGCTGTGGCTGAGAGGCAGATTGATTTGAAAATTAATGTATTCGCCATGGCTTGGAATTGTGAGGGGTGGTGATAAGATTCAAGACTTAGATATCTAGTCGTGTGTGTTGTCTTTAGTTTTGATTACATGCATGTTTAGGAAGGGCAGTTGGTTATCTTGTTCCATTGGTAAAGTAAAGTAAATTATGCATGAATACTACGAACATCGACGTATCGACTCAATAGCTTCGACGCCGTTCCTTTCTTCTCGAAGTAAATCAGTAAAGATTGACGATTATCGGTGATAGATATGATCTTATAGCCGTACTATCTGTTTGTCGGTATATTTATTTATCGTACATAAAGTAGGCATCTGGAAGACAGAATTAAATATATATATATATATATATATATATATATATATATATATATATATATATACATATATATATATATATATATATATATATATATATATATATATATATATATATATAAAATCCTGGACAAAATTAACGCAACAATCTGAAAATTAATTTATCTTTTTCTTATGTCAGTTTTAAAGTTTATCGTGAATTTGAATAGTAGGCTATGCATATTTTGTTTCGTCGTTCATGACAGAAATCAAAACAATTCGTTTAGATTTACAGTTTTAAAGAATTTTTTAGAAGATAAACAATTTTCTGTAATAATGCGATAGATTTTTCTTTAAAAGTAAGCTTATAAATTATTCCCTTTTTCAAAGTAATACGTTTTTGTGGTAGACTGTTTTATTTTTGACCCCGAAGAATTAGAAAAATGAATCGAACAAGGAATTTAACTGAACACGAGGTAGTGTGAGCCTCAGTTTTATGGGACGAGGGATATTGTCAGAGTTATGTTGCCAATTTGTTAAGCAAAACATCGTTCCACAATAAGTCGTATGGTAAGACGCTTGAATGAAGTAGGAACTTATTCTAGAAGACTAGGGCAAGGGCGAAAACGATGCACTAGCGACCTAGATGAACGTTTTATAAGACAATATGTTTTAAGAAACAGGACTGTCAATAGTTTTATAATAAGAAACGAACTCGACGCTGTTCGCAATGTCACAATTTCTTCTAAAACAGTTAAAAGACGGTTAAATGAAGCTGGATTAAACAGTAGGAGACCAGCCACTGCGCCCTTGCTTACTAGAGAGAACAGAGTTGCCAGGTTACGTTTTGCTCGAAATTACGAAAACTGGTCTGTGGATGATTGGAAACAAGTTTTCTTCACAGATGAAACTAGAGTTAGTCTAAAACATCCAGATGGTCGTGAGCGAGTATGGCGAAGACCAGGAGAGAGGTTTGGTCCTTGCAATATCTCTGCAAGGATTCCATTCGGCGGTGGCTCTGTTATGTTCTGGGATGGCATCTGCTTTGATACTCGCACCGAGTAAGTTCCTGTCCGTACGAGATCCATGAATGCTGACTACTATCTTGAGAATATTGTAATAGAACATGTGATGCCTTTCGGTCATTTTGTAGGGCCCAATTTCCTGCTTATGCAAGACAACGCTCGCCCTCACGTGGCTAGGGAGGTACTCGATTGTCTTAATCAAGTTAATATGCCGATTATGCAATGGCCACCAAAAAGCCCGGATCTGAATCCGATAGAACATGTATGGGATCACCTTAAGAAAAATGTGAAACGTCATATACTTGCATCTAGAAACCTGAGGGAACTTGAAAATGCAGTTATCACAGAATGGGAGCAAATTTCTCAAGATTTTATCCAAAATTTAATTAGAAGCATGCCTAGGCTCATAAACGCTGTCATCCGAAGTAGAGGAGGCAACACACGCTACTAGTGTCCCACTTACACCATTAATTTTGCTACTAGTGTCAGTTTATTTTTTTCATTATTACATAATTTCAACGATTTTGTTATTAGGTCTTAAGAATAATTTTAATTCGAATCTTATAGAGAAATTTGGTAGCTAATCCACTTTTAAAGTATCCGAATAAGTTAGTGTAACTAATGTTCATAAAAAATTATTAAAATTAATTCATTATAGAGATTTGTATGATTTAATATATTGTTGTGTTAATTTTGTCCAGGAGTGTATATACATACATATATATATATATATATATATATATATATATATATATATATATATATATATATATATATATATATATATATATATATATATATATATATATATATATATATATATATATATATATATATATATATATATATTGCTATTCTGATACATTAAAGCAGGGGTGCTCAAACGTTCGATCGCGAGTGCTTTTTGAGTCGATCTCGAGAAAAAAATTCCGATATAGAACTATTCACAGATTTTGTCTTAGGTAACTAAAACAAAATGTAATGAATAAACTACTAAAATTTATTCGATCCACAATTAGGCCAGAATAACCCCCTCATCACTTTCTTTTATCGTAATAACCCCCTGCTAGCGGCAAAAGGCGGCTTTATCAAAGGAACGCGCGGTACTTGTCAAAGAAAAGCCGCGTTTTTGATTCCCGCCGATTTTTCTAGAAACTTCGGGCGGCGTGTTTGACGGGAACATCCGAGACTTCGTTCGCGCCGATATAAATGTTGCGCCTGCAGGAATAGGAGTCAGTCTGAGTTGTAACTTGAAGGCGATACATCGATGCAAAGTTTATTAATAAATAGTCCAAAATGAGTGCGGCGAAGAAAAGTAAAACTTATCATTTTAATAACGATTAGGAGGAAGAATTTTTCTTTTGTATGGTAAAGGATAAGTGCATTTGTCTCATTTGCCGTGCGTCAGTTGCAATACCTAAGCGTGGGAACTTAGAGAGGCATCATAAAACGGTTCATAAAAACTATGAAAAGGATTTTCCGTCACAGAGTGAATTAAGAAAACGAAAAGTACGAGATTTGATAATTTGTTTGAAAAAAGAACAAACCATGTTCACAAGACCAGTCAAACAATCTAAAGCTGCAACGATCGCGTCATTTAAAATATCTCATATATTTGCGAAACACAAGAAACCATTCGATGATGGATTGGTTGTGAAGGAAGCATTTATTGAAGCGGGTGAGACTTTATTTGGAGATTTTAAAAATAAAACAGAGATTATGTCTGCTATTAGAGAACTTCAGTTATCTCGTCCGACTGTCACAAGGCGTGTTGAAGTTATGAGTCAGGACATGGCAGATATACTAAAACATGATATAATGGAATGTACATACTTTTCTTTACAGTTCGACGAATCCACCGATATGACAGACACTGCCCAGCTGTGTATTTTTATTCGAATGGTATTCAGTGACATGTCGGCTAAGGAAGAGTTTTTTGACAATGATTTCTCTGAAAGGAAAGACCCGTGGCGAAGATATATATGACGTTTTCTTCAATTTTGTAACAAACTACAAGCTACCAATATATAAACTAGTGTGCATTACAACCGATGGAGCACCAGCAATGACTGGAAACAAAAACTGTTTTGTGGCATTGTGTCGAGCTAATGATGATTTCCCTTCATTTTTCTCCTTCCATTGCATTATATATCAACAAGTTTTGTGTTCAAAAGTTCTAAACATGGAGGAGATTACGGGCATTGCAATAAAAATTGTGAATTCTATCCGTGCACGTAGTTTGCAACGACGGCTCTTTAAATTGCAGTTGGAAGATAGTGAGTCAGCTGAACACACTGATTTAGTTCTTCACACGGACGTCAGGTGGTTGAGTCGCGGAAAATTCCTAGAAAGGTTTCAAGAATTATTGCCCGAAATAACAGCTTTTCTGGACGACAGAGGTGATGACACTCAGATGCTGAAAAACGGAAAATGGCTGACTGATTTGGCATTTTTGACAGACATCACAATGCATTTAAACACCATTAATTTGGAGCTTTAAGGTAAAGGAAAAAAACTATTATTGAGATGATTAGCGCAATAAACACATTCAAAAGTAAATTGCAACTTATGATAGATCAACTGAAAAGAAAGGATCTGAAAAATTTTCCGTCTTTGAAAGCAAGGATTCCTCAGTTGGATTATGATATTTATGAGGCAGAATTATCAAATATTTTGGGTCAATTCGAAAATACGTTTTTATGATTTCAGTAAATTGGCAAATATCGCATCATTTATGAGTTATCCTTTTTCTTGTAAAAACAATGAGGAATTAGCTACTGAAATAGCAAGTCAGTTTAACATGGACTCATGTTCTGTTGAAAATGAGTCTGAAATGAAGATAATTAAGTCAAAATATCGCAATCGACTAACTGACGAACATATGTCATCATGCTTGCGATTAGCACTCGGTAATTACGTACCATCTTATGAAAAGTATGCTGAGGACATGCAGTGCCACGCTTCAACATCCAAAGTCACTCTTTAGTTAAGTTTAGACACTAGCACTCGTTTGTTTAGTAAGAACCAATAAACTCGCCATTTTGAATAATTATGAGTTTTTCATTGACATTTTAGAGCAGACCTACACTTACCTTGACTAAAAAAATGCATTTTGTGCGGAAAACTAATATCTATGCCACGATACACCCTACCTAGACGACAGACGACAAAGAGTCGATCGATCGTAGTCTAACAGTATTGAGGTAGATCGCCAGCAGTTCAAGTTTGAGCACCCCTGCATTAAAGGATAACAAGGTGTATTAATTCGGTAAAATGCTTTTTTACGCCTATATACTGCTCAAGGCCGTAGTCCCTGCTGCTTCAACACTGTCAGTGTTGTCATATCGCTCTCCTTTCATTGGCAAATTAAGTCAAGGGAGGAAAAAAAGCACACTGTGCTAGTTATCCAGGATACATACTACTCCTACAGGCAGCAACTGAATTTTAGTTATGTAGGGCATATTGGAGGCTTTAGTATATGCTCCTTTCCTTGTACGTTATTATTTAACTTATTCATGACATGTCGTTGCAGCAGTAATGTCAGGTGGTTCTACAGGCTGTCAAGTAAAAACGTGAGCGCTCGTATTCTTGAAAAAAATGTGCTTCACACATTCAAAACCGATTTTCTTAATTTTGCCGCTCGATTCGTTTTTCGACTTTCGCAGTGACTTTGCCTACCGAGCCACGTTTTGTCAAGTCGTCGCCATTTTTCGTGTCGTTAAAATGATTTATCCACTTCTTCAAAAACGACACCGACTTTTTAATATATTTAACGGCCGCGAAATATGTTATTTTAGGCCCCTTTGGATGGTAACAAAGAAAGACTGCCTCGCACCGACGCGCAAACAAGTGACTCATTTTGGATTTTACGTGATTTCGATGAAATTTCGGAGTCGACTGATACTTTTACTAAAATGCGTCGTAGACGAAAGGTCCCTCTATCGAGTTTTTGTTGAATCGCTAGAATCGCATCTACCAAAAATGAATTATCGCGGACACGTTCTTACTTGACAAACTGTACATATGCTCATACAGGCCGCAGCTGAATTTTGATTACGTAGAGTATATTGGAGGCTTTATTATTTGCTCCTTTTCTTGTACGTCATCATGAACGAGACGAATTTTAACCTATTCACGACATGCCGTTGTAGTAGTAATGGCGCGTAGTCCTACTTCTAATATTTAAAAAAATAATCGATCAAATGCAAGTTGGACTTGCGCAATTAGTGTTACGTACGTTGATTGCTTTAAAAATAAAAATTTTGTTACGGAGGTATAAAATGATCGGTGACTTGACAAAACACACCCCAAATGAGTTTTCAATAAAGCTTGTTTCCAATCTTTACTGAAAACCGATGACCTTGAAATTTTTTTTTTTTTTTTATATACCAGATAAATTATTAAAGGTAATGCACTCGTGATAATTTTCGTTAAAACGGGGAAGGAACACATAGTGTTTGAGTGATATTGCCAAAGGGGAACGGGCTAAATGGAGTGAAGATCGTTAATATTGCAAAATTTCACCAATATTACAACAATTTGTTCTGGTTTTTGACTGGGATAATGAAAAACTTTTAGGCATACTTATTTATCGTCCAACATAAAAAGGGTTAAAAGAGGGTTTACGAGGAGGTAACTTTCTATATTGATGTAGTTTAGTGGTTCTTAGAGTTGAGGAATCTGCAAATAATGTTATTTTTTCATTCTTTCCAATTTCAGGATGTGATGATGAAGGAAGATGTTAGAAGTCGAGAAATCTGAAAATCATGTATTCAGTTTTCTCAGCAGTATTGCATGGAATTGCAGTAAGGTAACTTTCTGTACAAAACAGGGTTTCAATTTAGTCCACGATTTTCCACTTGTTCTCACCATTAAAATTTTGAATGTATGTTTTCGCCGAAAACAATTTCATAATCTCTTTGACCCTAACCTATTGAAGAATGCCACAACTTAGACAATCCCAGATAATTCTAATAATGTCTCCATTATTTTATCCAATACTAGCCGTGCCTGCGGCTCCGCTCGCGTGGACTTGATTGACCTTTATCGTCACTTCACTATCGTTATGTTTATATTATTATATAGCTCAAGGGGCCTTAGAGGCTCATGGCTTGGTTGCATACTTTTCTCCACTTCTTTTTGTCTCCTGTTAGCTTTCCCCAGTGCGGGATTCCCATCAACTCCGGATCTTGCTTTACTGCCTGAATCCATGTAGATCGAGATCTACCCTTGCCTCTTCTTCCAACCACTCCTCTTATTAGGGCTTGCTTTGCCTGTCTTTCTTCCTTCATCCTTGCCACGTGTCCCAACCATCTTACTCGCTGGCTTATTATGATTTGGCTTATAAGGGGTTTCGTATATAGGCATTTTAATTTGTAGTTTGCTCTTCTTCTCCACAGTCCCTCTTCTTTCCTTCCTCCGTAGATTCTTCTCAAAGCTTTCCTTTCCCACACCTCCAACGTCTCCTTTTCTCTTGCATTCAGTTTCCATGTTTCGCATCCATATGCCATGGGTCTGACAACTGTCGTATATATTCTTTCTTTTGCTTTTCTTGATACATTCTTTGATTTCAATATTGAATTCATTGCCCCCAAACATCTCTGCCCTTTCGCTATTCTTTCTTGTATCTCCGTCCTTTCTTGTCCACTCTCTGTTATTGTTACTCCCAGATAATTAAATTTGTCTACTTTTTCAAACATATATCTTTTCCCTAAATTGTTTATTTATATCTAAACTTTTGTTGTTTTTATTAACCTTCTTCTTTGCAATATCCATGTATTTTGTTTTTTCCTCATTTATCTTTAGTCCTCTCATTCTTCCCCTTTCTTCTATCCTACTTATGGCTTTTTGAGGTTCTCTTTTGCTCTTGCAATCACTGGTACATCATCCGCATAGGCCAAACATTGGCAGGTTTGTTGGTATATCGTTCCATTTCTTTTTATTTCTGAATCCCGGATTATCGTCTCTAGTACCAAATTAAATAGACATGTCGACACTGGTTCCCCCTGTCTTAATCCTCTCTTCACCTTAAACTTGTCTGATACTTTGCCCTCAACCAACACTCTATTTTCTGTGTCATTCAGAGTCATTCTCACCATGCGAATCAATTTACTCGGAATATTTTTAGTTCTTCCATTATCTTGTAAAGTCCTTCTCTATTTACAGAGTCATATGCTTCTCTGAAATCCACAAAGACCAAGTGTAGTGCCAAATTTTTGTTCTAAGCTATTATCTTAAATTTGCTTAATCGAAAATATCTGGTCTGTAACCGATCTATTTTTCCTGAATCAACACTGGT
>CM032453.1:26706316-26731158 GCA_019049505.1 Pachyrhynchus sulphureomaculatus | reverse complement strand
GATTTGCACAATTGTGCGACGATAATGATGAAGACTTCCAACGATTGCTCTTACATACTGAAGTACGCTGGTTGTCGAAAGGTGCATGTTTTTAACAAGATTTTACTCACTTTTTGAATCAGTTTTAGAATTTCTGGAAAGTAAAGATCCAGATTTAAAAGAAAATCTGATCAAACTGAAAGCAGACATCGCGTATTTGACAGATTTGTTCAAAAAAATTTAATGACATTAACTTGCAGTTACAAGGTGACAGCCTAAATTTAATAAAAACAAAAGGTGTAATTTCGGTTTTTCTTGGAAAATTGATATTTATGAAGCAAAATATTAGTCGGCGCGAATTCTTCCAGTTTCCAAACTTGTCACTGGCAGAATGTCTTGATGAGGATATTCAGACATACGTTCAACATTTAAATGCCCTGCATGATGACTTCAAAAATAGATTTGAAGATATTCTGACGATGGAAATACCACCGTGGATCATAAATCCATTTGATGAAACGGAAGTGGCGAATGTGGTATTATAAGAGGAGCTACTCGAGCTTAGCATCAATGAGGAGCTGAAGGTGAAATTTAAAAAAGGCTATCAAACATTTTGGCTGCAGGCAGAAATACCCGAAAAATATCCTGGGCTATGGCAAATTGCGAGAAAACTTTTGATAGCGTTTCCCTCGTCATACCTTGTCGAAAAAAGTTTTAGTGTCGTTACAAACCTATTAACAAAAAAAAGGAGCAGATTGAACATCACAGAACGGGGAGATTTGCGGTTATTCCTTACAAAACTGAAGCCAAATATTGATAATTTGCTGTCACTCCATCAAGTACATCCCTCCCATTAAAATTATGACTATTTTTTTTTAATTGTTGATTTGCATTGTTGAAGTTACGGTACGTTATTAATGTTTAATTTTATTTCTTTAAGTCTGTAATCATATTATTTTAATAAATAGAACACAAGAAAATATATTATTTTTATTTTTACCACTCCGAATTTAGGGTTGGAACTCAGCCACGACGCAAATTTCCATCGTCATTTTTTTTTACGAGTTTTGGGAATATGGTAGAAATGAAAGCAGCAGGGGGTCCACCGAAACCACTAAAATTTTGAAAGTGGTCTACGAGAAAAAAAAGTTTGGGAACCTCTGGGCTAAATGGACCACTAATGAAAACTATGGCACGTCCTTGTCTGCAGGATAACTTCACAAAAAATAAACCAGTGTGCAAAAATAAAAATTAATTTTGTAAAATAATGTAGTAGTTAAAAGTTGTCGAAGGTTTTTTTTTTTTTCCAAAAATATGTAATATTCGACCAAAAAATATATGTTTAATTATTTATGAAAAATTGTCTCTTAGAAAAATTTTAAAATATCTAGATATTTTGTAGAAAAAGTAATTATTAAGATTTAAAAAGAAAGTTAAAAAATATTAAAAATCGACTGATAAATACCGCCGACAGTATCTGAAAACAGGTAGCGGTCCCAATCCGACGCCAGGTCACATTTAATGTGACTTGGCGTAAACTTTATAATGGAATGGAATTTTCTTAAAAAAAATTGTTGAATAATTCTTAGAAGTAAAAATCCATAGAAAAAATCGAATTTTTGAAAATTAGATGTCTATGTAACCTCTTAAATTAGAGCCCGGTTCTTCGTGTTTCTAGTGGTGATCGGAGGTGAACGGTAAACAGTAAATTAAAAAACCGGTCAAGTGCAAGTTGAACTTGCACAATTAGTGTTTCGTACGTTGATTGTTTTTAAAATAAAAATTTTTTGTTAGGGTGGTATAAAATGATCAGTGACTTCACAAACACACCCCAAATGAGTTTTTCAACAAAGTTTGTTTCCAATCTTTACTAAAATCTGATGACCTTGAATTTTTTTTTTTTTATATACCATATAAATTATTAAAGGTAATGCACTCGTGATAATTTTCGTTCAATCTACACCCGTGGAGAATATTCCAGAATTTTTTTTCGAAATTTTTTGATAAGTATTTTTCGAGATAAGGCCCGGGACAGCGATTTTTCGCGAATTTTTAAAAAATAATACAAAGAAAAGTGCGCGCAAGTATAATATTATATATATATATATATATATATATATATATATATATATATATATATATATATATGTATATATATATATATATATATATATATATATATATATATACATATATGTATATATTATATATATATATATATATATATATATATATATATATATAAATATATATATATATATATATATATATATATATATATATATATATATATATATATATTACTCGTGTTTTCACAAGCTTTCATTTGACACCACACTCGATGACCTAGTAAAAATTTTTTTTTTCACTTCCGACTTCACCCCCCAAAACTAACCCCTTAAGTCAAAATTTAATTCTCAAAACTACATGGCTCTGATGAGGCCATCAATTCCTATATTATTACCAAATTTCACCTTTCTATGTCAAATAGTTTCGGAGAAAATCGGGTGTGACAGACAGACAGACACCGAAGTGATCTTATAAGTGTTCCGTACGGAACACTAAAAATATGGAGGGTAATGAAAAGCATTGTATTCGTGAAGAAATTACACTTCGAGATTTTTACTTTTCTTCACGTTTTAAGGTTTCTAGATCATGGAAACATCGTCATTCATTTCTCTAGATTGGTCTGTCTATCTGTCGATCTGTGCACATAATTACTATCGAATGAAATGAGATATCAAACTTGGTGCATAGATACATTGCGTCAGGCCAATGTGGTGAAAGGGATGGGAGTTAGTAAATTTTATATGTTTTCATAGTAATAGGGTAAGTTTTCCTTCTTTTTGATGAAATAATAAATAAATTTTACGCATGGCTACATTTTGTAAATAGTAAAATACATAAGGGTTAAAGGAATGGGGTAGGGAGTGAAAAGGTTTTTTCTTATATATGGTGTTATAGATTTTTCCCAGGGATTTTAGAGCTGAGAAATCGGAAAATTACGTTACTACATTACTTTCAGTTTAATGGGCGAAACGGATGGAGTGGTAAAATATGGTATAGTTTTAAGAGGGTAGTCTGGTAATTTTTTGTCAAAAAATCGATTCTCTAAAAACATCATTTTCTTATAGTAAATATATGTAGAAAAACCGTTGTTTGCTCTGGAAAGGTCGAGAACAGGCTGAAAAATGTGATGGAATAGAACCGTCTCGACGCAGTCAGTGTATACCTAGAGCGCCGAACGTACAGCTGCCGTATACTTACTGTCTCCGCCCCGTTTTCGTAAATCCTCGGTCTATAGGCATTTCCGTTTCAGTTTTCGAGCAGTTGAGTGTTGGTTTTCGTCAAGAAACAAGCCGTCGAGCGTCTGTATATCGTTTAGTACAGGGGTGCTCAAACTTGAACTGCTGGCGATCTACCTCAATATACGATCGATCGACTCTGAGAGGCTGCAAGTAGGTGTGACGCAGGATTGTCGTCTAGGTAGGGTGTATCGTGGCATAGATATTAGTTTTCAGCACAATATGCATTTTTTTAGTCAAGGTAAGTGTAGGTCTGCTCTAAAATGTCAATGAAAGAACTCATAATTATTCAAAATTGCGAGTTTATTGGTTTTTACAAAACAAACGAGTTCTAGTGTCTAAATTTAACTAAAGAGTGACTTTGGATGTTGAAGCGTCGCACTGCATGTCCTCAGCATACTTTTCATAAGATGGTACGTAATTACCGAGTGCTAATCGCAAGCATGATGACATAACATATGTTCGTCAGTTAGTCGATTGCGATATTTTGACTTAATTATCTTCATTTCAGAAAATGCAGACTCGCACAAGTAAGTTGACCCAAACATTGCCGTCAGTTGAAGGGCGATTTGCCTTAGATTCGGATATTTATCTTCAGATATAAAACACCAGAATTTTGTATCAGATGCTGTGGCTTTGAGATGTATATCTGATATAATCTGCACTAACTCATTTTCAACAGATCATGAGTCCATGTTAAACTGACTTGCTATTTCAGTAGCTAATTCCTCAATGTTTTTACACGAAAAAGGATAACTCATAAATGATGCGATATTTGCCAATTTACTGAAATCATAAAAACGTATTTTGAATTGGCCCAAAATATTTGATAATTCTGCCTCATAAATATCATAATTCAACTGAGGAATCCTTGCTTTCAAAGACGGAAAATTTTTCAGATTCATTCTTTTCAGTTGATCTATCATAAGTTGCAATTTACTTTTGAATGCGTTTATTGCATTAATCATCTCAATAATAGTTTTTCCTTTACCTTGAAGCTCCAAATTAATGGTGTTTAAATGCATTGTGATGTCTGTCAAAAATGCCAAATCAGTAAGCCATTTTCCGTTTTTCAGCATCTGAGTGTCATCACCTCTTTCGTCCAGAAAGCTGTTATTTCGGGCAATAATTCTTGAAACCTTTCTAGGAATTTTCCGCGACTCAACCACCTCACGTCCGTGTGAAGAACTAAATCAGTGTGTTCAGCTGACTCACTATCTTCCAACTGCAATTTAAAGAGCCGTCGTTGCAAGCTACGTGTACGGATAGAATTCACAATTTTTATTGCAATGCCCATAATCTCCTCCACGTTTAGAACTTTTGAACACAAAACTTGTTGATGTATAATGCAATGGAAGGAGAAAAATGAAGGGAAATCATCATCAGCTCGACACAATGCCACAAAACCGTTTTCGTTTCCAGTCATTGCTGGTGCTCCATCGGTTGTAATGCACACTAGTTTATATATTGGTAGCTTGTAGTCTGTTACAAAATTGAAGAAAACGTCATATATATCTTCGCCACGGGTCTTTCCTTTCAGAGGAGTCATTGTCAAAAACTCTTCCTTAGCCGACACACAGCTGGGCAGTGTCTGTCATATCGGTGGATTCATCGAACTGTAAAGAAAAGTATGTACATTCCATGATATCATGTTTTAGTTTATCTGCCATGTCCTGACTCAACACGCCTTGTGACAGTCGGACGAGATAACTGAAGTTCTCTAATAGCAGACATAATCTCTGTTTTATTTTTAAAATCTCCAAATAAAGTTTCATCCGCTTCAATAAATGCTTCCTTCACAACCAATCCATCATCAAAGGGTTTCTTGTGTTTCGCTAATATATGAGATATTTTAAATGACGCGATCGTTGCAGCTTTTGATTGTTTTGGCTGGTCTTGTGAACATGGTTTGTTCTTTTTTCAAACAAGTTATCAAATCATGTACTTTTCGTTTTCTTAATTCGCTCTGTGACGGAAAATCCTTTTCATAGTTTTCATGAACCGTTTTATGATGCCTCTCTAAGTTCCCACGCTTAGGTATGCAACTGACGCACGGCAAATGAGACAAATGCACTACACATACAAAATCGTTATTAAAATGATAAGTTTTACTTTTCTTCGCCGCACTCATTTTGGACTATTTATTAATAAACTTTGTATCGATGTATCGCCTTCAAGTTACAACTCAGACTGACTCCTATTCCTGCAGGCGCAACATTTATATCGGCGCGAACGAAGTCTCGAATGTTCCCGTCAAACACGCCGCCCGAAGTTTCTAGAAAAAACGGCGGGAATCAAAAATGCGGTTTTTCTTTGACAAGTACTGCGCGTTCCTTTGATAAAGCCACCTTTTGCCGCTAGCAGGGGGTTATTACGATAAAAGAAAGTTGATGAGGGGGTTATTCTGGCCTAATTGTGGATCGAATAAATTTTAGTAGTTTATTCATTACATTTCGTTTTAGTTATCTAAAACAAAATCTGTGAATAGTTCTATATCGGAATTTTTTTCTCGAGATCGACTCAAAAAGCACTCGCGATCGACTTGTCGATCGCGATCGACCGTTTGAGCACCCCTGGTTTAGTATAACGCTTTAAATGCATTTTTCTCGAAACAACCTTTTTTGACCTGGTTGTCATAATTTAGAAAAAACTATTGCACGGATCGAGCTCAAATTTTTATGGCTTATTCTACACATGAATATCTATCGCCGGTACTACTTTTATAATTATTCGTTAATATTGAACTATATTTTTAAACAATTGAGGTTGAAAAAATAAGGTCGAAAAGTCCGCTATTTTTTTTTTTTTTCATCGTGGGTGTACAATTTTAGTACCGGCGATAGCGGCAACTCTATATTACAAGAATCAACTCGAATAATTGCTTTCAGATGTTTTAAAGTCCAGATACCATGTCAACCAGATTTAAAAAGGGCTCTGTTCAGGCGGCCCTGCCAAGGAAATGAATCATGAAAAAAAAAATTAAATTAGTTCAAGGCCTCTAGTATTATGTATAAAAATATTAATATTTACAAATAAATTTCACTATGGAAAAAAATTCTTAAAAAAAGACTGCGAGTTACCAAAGTACCCCCTCAATAATATTATGGTAATTTTTCCAGGTTTGGGTTGGTGGAGTAGAAGGGTCATTTAGTATTTATTGTGTATTTTTCAGAATTCTTTCAGTCCGGAAGTCGAAAAAAATTATATTATATTATTTTTTTCTTTACTTTTAATGTTAATAGATGAAGAGGGTAAAAGGGGTGAGGATCATTAAACATTGAATAGTTTTAATATTCTTATGAGGACGAGATGATGAGAAACTATTGTTTTTACTCGTTTACTTATACAATACGAACTTTTACCCTACTCTGTATCCGGACCCATTATAGTTAATTATCTGTAAATGCTAATAGTTGGTTTTTGCACCGTATACCGATCTCTCCTTATTCGCAACCAATTTTGGGTGAAACACTTTCAATGTCATAATTAAAGAACACATCATCGATCTTGCAAAACCTGTTCTTCGGTACCACCGTATCACGCTAGGTACCTAATACTATTATGTTTAAGATCCGTATGCAATTTTTTTTAGAATAATTTATATTATATATATATATATATATATATATATATATATATATATATACATATATATATATATATATATATATATATATATATATATATATATATATATAACATATATATATATATATATATATATATATATATATATATATATATATATATATATATATATATATATATATACATATATATATATATATATATATATATATATATATATATATATATACATATATATATATATATATATATATATATATATATTATATATATATATATATATATATATGTATATATCTATATATGTATACAGGGTTACAGGGAAAGTCGTCCTAGATAATTAATGACGTTATAGTTTAGGTCGTTTCTGACCGATTTGTCTCTATGGCATGATGTCCTAAACTTAACCTTTTCGAGATATTGAAGTTTAAAGATTTTCTAAAAAAAACATGTTTTTTTGGCTTTTATATCGATTTTTTTTTATTAGAGGTTCTCGAGTGCGATTTTTTGGTTATTTTTAGTTAGTCTGTATGTCAAGTATCAAAAATCATCAAAAAAATTTGAACTAGTTACTAACAGTTTCAAATGGCGGCTTGTTAATGTTTCTAAATTACGAATTTTTACCAAGTGTTTCCTACTTTAAATCAATAAAGAGAAAAAAAAAATGTGTGGAAGTTATTCTGCAAATTATTTTAAAAACTTTTACGTCTTTTTAGCTATCAAAAAAGGCATAATACTAGGAGTTTAATAGAAAAACTATACACAGAATGACACCTAAAGCGGGCTCGGGTAGCAAAAGGTAAATTTTTAGTTCTAGGTGAAAATACGAAAAATACACAAAATAAAACAAAAAAACCTTGCAATTTAATATTTTTTTTATTAATCATAATTCATGTTCTATATGGTCGCCCCTATTTCTAACACAAATTCTCATTCTTTTTCTTGAATTACTTTTCACAACGCTGGTTGTGAGGTGCCGCCTCATTTCGTCAGCCGCATCAATTATTTTTTGTCTTAGGACATCCACGTTTTCGATAGGAGTCATCTGGTCGTATACGAGACTTTTCATGTGACCCCACACATAAAAATCCATCGGTGTTAGGTCTGAGCTTCTCGTCGGCCAAGGTATGGGTTCGCCTCTTCCATTCCATTTGTTGGGATAATTGTCACTGAGCCATGCACGAACACTTCCTCTGTAGTGAGCTGGGCAGCCATCGTGTTGAAAGTACATGTTTTGTCTCAAACCAATAGGTAGGTCTTCCATCAAATTAGGTAAATCGTTCCGCAAAAAAATTGTCGTATTCCTCGCCATTCAAATTATCTGGCAGAAGAATGGCCCAACCAAATAATTTGAAATTATACCCATCCACACATTTAAGCTGAATCTTGTTTGTGATCCTTTCGTTCTTTTTTTGTTTGGGTTGCCTTCCTCTTTAGAAGCCCAATAGTGGGCATTGTGGTAGTTTGTAAGACCGTCTTTGTCGAATTTCGACTCGTCAGTCCATAGTATTTTCTTAAAAAAAAGATGCATCTTCGACATCGGTATTGAGCATAAATCTGCAGAATTCTAATCGTCGCAACGGATCCCCTTCTTCAATGACTTACACGGGCGTATCGTGGTAAGGGTGTTGCCCAACAGTATACATTACGAACCATACCTTCCACTGCGAAATACCAAGCTGTTGTGCGACAACATTTGTAGATGTGGTTGGGTCCACCTCAAAGAGAGGTCGTATTTCGTTTTCTTCGTCTTCGTCAAAGATACGTGGTCGTCCCATGTCAGTCCGCCGTCTTTGTACGAAACCAGTTTCTCGTAGTCTTCGATAAGTTCCATCAAATACGCTAACATCAGGTACACGACGAGTAGGATATCGCAGTGTGTATTCATCACGTGCACGCGACGACACTCCTTCGCAAAATCCGTAACACATTAGGATGTCAGCATATTCCTCGTTGGTATACGTTGCCATATTCACAAGCAGAGATCAAAATCCAGTTACGAGCTAATTCACACAGTCAGAAGATGAAATACAGATATTTTTGAAAAGCACGGTATAGCACATCTACCACGGACGAATCGCATGAGCAGACTAAAAATCATTCAATAATGTTCAGTGAACAGAAAATGTCACTCGCACAGAGAGTACCCCGACCGGAAAAAATGCTTACCCAACCCTTTTTATTGTTTGAAGGTGCAGGTAGTAAACCGGTAATTGGTAGTATCTAAATTCTATTATTATGTTACTCTACATTTGGGCCTATTGAAATCTCATTTTCTTAGAATTTTCAATAGATCCAGTAGATATTATACCGTTTTAGATAGCTAAAAAGACGTAAAAGTTTTTAAAATAATTTGCAGAATAACTTCCATACATTTTTTTTTTCTCTTTATTGATTTAAAATAGGAAACGTTTGGTAAAAATTCGTAATTTAGAAACATTAACAAGCCGCCATTTGAAACTGTTAGTAACTAGTTCAAATTTTTTTGATGATTTTTGATAGTTGACATACAGACTAACTAAAAATAACCAAAAAATCGCACTCGAGAACCTCTAATAAAAAAAAAAAAATCGATATAAAAGCAAAAAAAATATGTTTTTTTTTTAGAAAATCTTTAAACTTCAATATCTCGAAAACGGTTAAGTTTAGGACATCATGTCATAGAATCAAATCGGTCAGAAACGACCTAAACTATAACTTCCTTAATTATCTAGGACGACTTTCCCTATACATATATATATATATATATATATATATATATATATATATATATATATATATATATATATATATATATATATATATACATATATATATATATATATATATATATATATATATATATATATATATATATATATATATATATATGGCGACCACAAAATTATATAGACACAAATAAAATCTTTCAGACATACCCTAAGAACATATCTTAACTAACAATCCGTCATGTCAAATGCCTTGGTTAAATCAAGTGCATTCTCCAAAATGTTCAGTTGGGTTCTTCCAAACAAAAGTAACATAAATTAGAAGCTCTCCTAATGATCTTTGCTTACGAACGTGATTTCGCCCTTTAAGGGTATCGGCTGGATTCTAGCGCATTTCCAGCAGAAAGAAACTGTTCCTTTTGTGTAAGATAAGTTGAAAAGTCCACAAAAAACTGGTGTTGCAATAGTACTATCTGACCGTTTAAGTGATGATCTAGTGGAGTTTAACTAATCGCCTTAGCTACCGACCAAAAAAGACTTGGAATTGTTGGAACGAACAAGAAGTTTGTTTTTAATGCTCCGATAGTGTGGTCGATTATTTGTTTGCAAGTGTCCTGGATACGAACAAAGATGTTACGATTTATGACGTAAGGGTTTTCACGCCATTGTCGCTAGATAAGATGTTTAAAAATAATGTTTTCTTTTCCAGCGTCTTTACCGGATTTAGTATCCTGGCACTTCTTTATATATATATATATATATATATATATATATATATATATATATATATATATAAATATATATATTTACATATATATATATATATATATATATATATATATATATTTACATATATATATATATATATATATATATATATATATATATATATATATATATATATATATATATATATATATATATATAGGAAACTTGAAAGAAAAAACCCTAAAATATTAACATCATAAAATTACTTACTGCTATGTGGTGTTTATTAGGACAATTTCTTTCAATGAAAATTAACATTGTTGTTCGTATCCATGAGGAAAATTGAGAAAATTGTGACAGAAAATTTTTAAAAATATAAATATATACTCCATTTTGTTAGGCAGGCTACGAGAAACAGAGTAATTTTTTAGAAAGAAAGAGCCCCATTCTTCCAGGTCTTTGAATTTCTGCAAATATTTACATGAGCACCCGTTGTTCGAACCTTCAAAGTGAATGAAAAAATAAACGTACTGTCATCTGCAAAGCTTAGATCTCTGGTCCTTTCCAGTAGATCGTTATTGTAAATGGAAAGAAGGGTAGGAGACACTGCCTTGGATCACACCGGCGTTGATAGTGAAAGTATTAGAAAGAGATCCGTCGACTGCTACTCCTAAGGAACACTCTATGAAGAAGCACGAGAGCCATAGACAAAACTTACCATAAGAGTTTAGCAAATAATCAGTCATGCCAAACATGGTCGAATGCCTTAGACATATCAGGTACAACCGCTCGAGATTCTCTAAAATGTTCAATTGCGTTGTTCCAAACATATGTTATATAAGTTGGAAGATCTCCTGTTGATCTTTGCTCACGAAAGCCATAATATTAAATTCTTCTAGATATTTCAGAAGATGCTGATTGATAGCCTTTTCCATAACCTTCGATATTATTGAAAGTAGTGCGATTGGTCGGTAGTTCTTTGGTAAGTTGTAATGTTTAAATTAGGTTTTTCTTTGATGTAAGAATTCCTTATTTATTTTAAGTGGTAATGTCACTTTAGAAATTTGAAAAAAATCAACATTTTTTTTGGCTTAAATGATGCTTTAGGGACTTAGAAATAAGGTACAAAGGATTTATAAGGGTAAGAAGGTTATAAGTGTGTATTTTATCAAGTGCGTCTAATTATCTCGCCGCGCGCTCCAAACTCTCCGAGAGTCTTTATGCTTCGCGCTGCTTAAATGACTGTACCTTTCTAAATATTGAAGAAATCTATTTATCTACAGAATTTAGGTTCATTTAGAATCTATCAAAAAAAACATCTATTTAGAAGGTCAATTATATGGCGCAGGCATCGCAGATTTGAGGTACCTAGAAAATTTATATAACTTTAAAACACGTTTTTCTCAAAACTACATTTTTCAAATTGGCCGGAAACATAACTTCTTCAAATTATCACCGATTTATTTGAAATTTTAACTGTACCATCAAAATTACATTATCTAGCGAAATACGTAAGGATTTTATAATTTTTTTTAACTTTTCTTTTTATGAAAACAATGTACCATTCATTTTTTACGTGATTTTTTACAGGGTGAGTCAATGACAAAGTAAAGTTTATTATCTCATTTGTTTCGGGAATGACAAAAAAATGTTAAATACAATAGTTTTAGGGAATATTAAGGTGCATAGTTTAAAATTATTTTTGAGTATACAGGGTACTTCAAAAAAGTGTGGCCGATATAACATATTTTTTTAAATTTTATAACTTTTTTATTAATAATATTATATACCAAAACCTAATAGTTTTTCTAATATTTCAATTTTTTAAAAAAAAAATACTAGTTTTCAGTTTTGTAAAAAATTTCCAGTAGCTTCATTGTTTCTGAAGGTGGAATACTCATAATCGGTACGAGCGTTCTATACAGATGAAAAAAAAATATATGTAAAGAAATTTGAGTTAGATGCTACAGGGTGTTCAAAATAAATTTTTGCATTTCGACTATTTTAAATTGAAAAATCTCAAATTTTTTAAATGGAACACCCTATATATTATCACTTTTTCTGATAGATTTTACAAAACCATCTAACTTTTATTAAGTATGTCATATACCTATTTCTAATAGTTTTCGATTTTATTTTGAATTTTTCAATTTTTATCCTTGTTTTTAATACAATTACGCTATAACGTCATAGTTGCCAAGACAAAACAAACATGTAGGCATTATCGAATTTTCTCATGTCTATTAAGCAAGTAAAAATAGTTTAATTTGTTGTAGTAAGTGACGTATAAAGGCAATGGTTCTGGATTTTCCTAAAAATGAATTAATTGATATGGTTTATATACTGGGACAGGCGGGAAAAAATTTTCTTTTGGCAGTAAGGCTTTACGGAGCGAAGTACCCTAATAGACGTATACCATCCAAAAAATCTTTTCAGTACTTAATGGAACGGTTTGATTGTAGTGGTAGCTTTGAGTATACGAAACGGAAAGTAGTAAACCAGAATGCTACCAATGAGGAAAAATAAATGGAGATTTTACTTCAAGTTGAAGATAATCCCCAGGTCAGTAGCCTTCAGCTAGCTGACTTATCTGACACATCCCGATCTACGGCTAATTGCACACGAGAAAATACAAGTATCATTCCTTTCATATGGAACTTCACCAACAACTTCAAAAACCGTGATTTTGAACGACGAGTAAACTTTTGTACCACCGTGAATGGAACAATAGAGGCCGACCCAAATTTTTTATCCAAGATAATGTTTTCTGATGAAGCTACTTTTCGCAGTAATGGAGCAGTTAACAGCCATAACATGTATTGTTATTCAACAATTAATCCATTTTGGGTCCGGGAAGTACAAAACCAAAACCATTTGTCGCTTATTGTATGGTGTGGAATATTAAATTTTCGAATTATTGATCCATATTTTTTCCGTGAACCGCTTAACGGGCCTAGATATCTAAATTTTTCGCAAAACGAATTACCTCAGCTTCTTGTTGAAGTTGATAACGTTAAAAGGGAACAAATGTGGATTCAACAAGACGGAGCTCCTGCTCATTACCACCAGGAAGTTCTGGAATTTTTAAACCCACAAAAATGGATCGGTAGGGATGGATTCATTCGGTAGGCCCCCTCGATCATGTGATTTAACACCGTTAGACTTCTTTTTGTGGGGCTACATTAAAGATATGTGAATCCCCCTACAACACCAGTAGATATAGAAAATAGGATACGGGATGCGTGCAGGACAATAACGCCCTTTATGCTAAGGAAATTAAAAGGAAATATAGTAAAACGACTAAACATGTGTATTTAAGTAGACGAGCATATTTTTGAACATTTATTACGTCATAATAATTAAACATTAGTTAAACTATATTAAAATTATTCTTAACTATTTGTTTATGTTTTCACAATAGCGTAAGTGTATTAAAAACAAGGGTAAAAATTTAAAAATTCAAAATGAATCGAAAACTATTAGAAATAGGTATACTTAATAAAAGTTGGAGAGTTTTATAAAATCTATCAGATTTTTCAAAAAAATAATAATATACAGGGTGTGTCATTTTTATCTCTATAGAACGCTAGTACTAATTATGAGTCTTCTTCAGTAACAATGGCGCTACTGGCAATTTTTTACAAAACTGGAAACTAGTATTAAAAAAAAAAAAAAATTGAAACATTAGAAAAACTACTAGGTTTATGTATATAAAATTATTAATAAAAAAGTTATAAAATTTTACGCATAATTTAAAAATAAATAAGAAAATGGGATGTTCCATTTAAAAAAAAAACATATGTTATATCGGCTATACTTTCTTGAATTACCCTGTATACTCAAAAATAATTTTAAACTGTGCTCCTTAACATTTCCTACAACTATTGTATTTAACATTTTTTTGACATTCCCGAAACAAATGAGATAATGAACTTTACTCTATCATTGACTCATCCTGTACAAGGTACTTGTACTTTACACTTTGCTCCAGATAAAAAATTAGAGGAGAAATCCTTCCGGCCGCAAAGTACTATTTATAAGATGCATCTTCCTTTACTGAATACTGGTGCCGCCAGTTTATAAAAAAAATTATTTAGAAATCTGTAAATGTACTTTAAAAAATATGTATAATAAAAGCATTTGAATAAATTTTGTATTGCATTCACTATATTTTTTTAAAAAAATTGTCAAAATCAGGCTTTTTTCTTAGCTTTAGAGTGGCATTTCCCCTAGTACCCCTTAAACTGCGTGTTTGCAAGGAAAGCACTCGATAAATCACTTCGACTTTTTTAAAAATCTTTTTAGTGGCAAAATCATGCATACATTGTTTTTTATTCGATGCATTTACAACCGACAACAACAACAAAACAAAATACCCAATCTTGACCTTCCTTAACAACAAATAAATTATAATTATATATCATTTTATTACTAAATTTCGACCTTGAATTTGCAGACACTTTAATGTTACAAAACCCGTTCCAGACCGTTTTTTTTTAATGATAATGCATCTAATTTAAAATTAGACATTTATTTGTCTTGTTTTGGTTCAAGTTTGTTGTTAAATCAATTAAATAAAAAAGAGATAAATATGATTCTTTCTTCGACCATAAAAGTTGAAAAAATCTACCCACGATGAAATGCCAAAATTTGAATATTTTTTGGCTTTATCGCGTTATTCGGTTGAAAAAGATGCCGCCATATTATTGTACTATTACCCCTTGTATGTTTCATTACGTAACTAGATTGAAAATTTCATTAGTCTAACGAAATACCTAAAAAAATTCCCTTGATACTTTGAAACTCAACACAATTTATCGCTTTAATCACTTTTGCCTCCTTCCTCTGAAGCGATATCATCTATAAACTAAAGATTCTTATAAGTATTACATGTCGTCTAAATTTGAAATCGATATCTCATTTCGTTCCGAAGTTATCAGGGCGACGGAATCGGAATTTTCATAGTTTAGGTTCGTACTTATTAGCCACCCTTCAGATACACTTAGACATTAATTAAAATATTCAGTGGTAATCGGCCATCAGCCAAGTCTTTAAGATGTATGGATCGACTATAAGTACGGGTCTTGGTGACACTAAAACATGAAGAAACGCAACTAACTATCTAGAATGATAATTAAAAGAAAACAATTAGACGTTTATCACCCACGAGAACAAGCGGAATTTACATGGGGATACAGCACTTTGGACCATCTCCAAACAATGAGAATACTTGTGGAAAAAGCAAATGAATGTAAGGTCACCTTGTGGATGAATAACGCAATTGAACACTTTGGAGAATCTCGAGCGGTTGCTCTTGACATATCCAAGGCATTTGACCGTGTTTGGCACGATGGGCTGTTGGCTAAGCTACGTTCTTGTGGTATGTCTGAAAAGTTCTGTTTGGGGCTCTCATGTTTCCTCAGTGAGCGTTCTTTACGAGTGGCGGTCGACGGATTTCTTTCTAACACCTTCACTATCAACGCCGGTGTGCCCCAAGGCTCCGTACTATCTCCTACTCTCTTTCTCATTTACATTAACGATCTGCTGGAAAAGACCGGAGATCCAATCTACAGCTTTGCAGATGACAGTACGCTTATCTCTTCATTCACTTTGAACGCTCGGACATCGGCTGCTCAGGCGAGTGTCCGCAGACAGCAGGAAGTTGTTCAACTTAACAAAGACCTAGAAGAAATTCTATCTTGGGGTGACAGTAACCAAGTGGAATTTAACGCTACAAAAACCCACGCGACAATTTTTTCTAAAAAAGTTAGCGTTGCTGAACCCGACATAGTTATGTCGGGGCACTCCATTCCTCTAACATCGCCACTCAATTTGTTGGGCGTTAATTTGGGAGCAAATATGTCCTGTCATGAGCATGTTGCAGGCATAGCAAGGAGAGCTTCTCAAAAATTGGGAATATTATTTCGAACCAGAAAGCTTTACACTCCACAACAACTGTTAATTCTTTACAAAGCTCAAATTCGACCAACTATGGAATACTGCTCCCATGTTTGGGGCTCTGCTTCCATGTTTGGGGCTCCCCTCCCAAACATACACTGCATTTGTTGGATTCTATTCAGAGAAGAGCTGTTCGTCTGATTGGAGACTCGGCACTGACCCGCGGCCTTGATTCGCTGGAACATCGAAGAACGGTTGGCGACTTGAGTCTGTTCTACAAGTATTTTCATGGAAAGTGTTCGAAGGATGTGGCCCGTTTAATTCCTCGCAGAGCGGTGCATGTCAGAAATACACATCGCACTGATACTTCACATCCGTATGAGGTTCAGCTTGTTACTCCTCGTACAACGCTTTTCAAGCAGTCTTTTATATGGAGAACATGATCCCTTTGGAATAATTTGCCCAGGACTGTGTTTCCCGGCGAGTACAATTTACAGCGATTCAAGAACAACATGAATCGCTTTTTCCGAACACGTGTGGCTCCTGTAGCGCTTTAGGGACCTCCCTGCAGCACGCGTGCTAGACCCATAAAAAAAAAATACAGCAGTGGTTGATTACGAAAAAGCATTGGATTCGGTAGAGATATGGGCAGTCCTTAACGCCTTAAGTAATAGCAGAGTCGACATAAGATTTAAAACTCTTGAATACAAATATAAAAATGCCACAGCACAAATAATGCTTGAAGAAAAAACAAACAAAATCAAAATTAAAAAAGGAATTAGACAAGGTAGCTCAATATTCCCAAAGTTGTTCACGTTGACTCTAGAAGACATATTCAAATCGCTGCAATGGGAAAACAAAGGAATACTAATGCACGGTGAATGATTAAATCACTTAGGTTCGCAGATGATGTTACTCTGATCGCCAACACAAAAGAAGAACTACAAGAAATGCTGATGGAATTAAATAATAGGTCTCGAAAAATAGGCCTAAAAATAAATTTCACCGAAAGCAAATATTTGAACATCGAAACTGAAGATAACAGCCTGGAACTAATAATAGAAGGTGATAGAATATGAAAGGTGCAAACATTCATATATTTAGGACAAAAAATCGAACTGTCAAAAAATAATTTGGAAGCTGACTTGGATATTCGTTAGCTTGGTCTGCGTTCGGAAGTTTACAATCCACATTTAAATTGGATATCCCAAATACAATAAAAGCCAGAGTGTTCGATGAATATGTACTGCCGCTACTAATGTATGGCACTGAAACATGATCTTTAAATAAAACCATAATATATAAACTCCAAGTAACCCAAAGAGCAATGGAAAGGAAAATGCTAAATACTCTAAGATCGCTTTCAAACAACGAGATACGAAGAAGATCAAAGGTGACAGATATAAGACAACGAATGTACAGGGTGGTCTAAATTGGACACTTTTATAAAGGAGATAGACGAAAACTGATGTCGGTGTCTGAGGCTCAATTTTTATGATAAACTCAATGGTGAACACCGCATATCGATATCTAGTACCGTTTCAGATATACAGGGTATTTTTCAAAAATCTGCATTTTGGAAAAATGTTTGTAATTCTTTTCCTATTGAAAATTTTTTGATTTCTGTAAAAACATTCTCAAGACACTTTTTCACGTGGATTTCAACAATGTAAGTTGCATTTTTTTACAACTAATATTTTAATAGTTATTAACGCAATAATATATTTTTTAAATTGGATACCCTGTATATTTTTCCTTATCCGAATAGAGCTTTAAATTACCATTCCAAAAATATAGCACACTTTATATTTTGCTTAAATCTACTTCAAAATATAAAGGTTTTCAGTTTTTACGCGAGTTTTAAATGCAGATTTTGTGAAGTAGGCTTTAGACGGAGCGGCCATATGGTTTAAGTCAATTGTTTACTCGTAGTTGTCAAATTTTACTTCAGGATCAGTTATTGAATTGTCAAATAAATCGCAATGAAGTTTGAAAATTACGAAAAATGGGATATGATAGTGTGTTTCATACAAATCGGAGAAAATTTGGAAGCGGCAAGTAATTTGTACCACGAACGGTATCCAGAGAGGCATATGGATTTTTGCCAATGGTTTCTGGAGAATTGTAACCATGTTCTTATACGTGGGCACAAGAAAATTCTCATTTAGTTGTGGAGCAAAGAAATCAAGGCAGATTTGGATTTAATGTGTGGGCAAAACCTTTATATTTTGAAGTAGATTTAAGCAAAATATAAGGTGTACTATATTTTAGAATGGTAATTTAAAGCCCTATTCGGATAAGGAAAAATATACAGGGTATCCCATTTAAAAAATATATTTTTGCGTTAATAACTATTAAAATATGAGTTGTAAAAAAATGTAACTTACACTGTTGAAATCCACGTGAAAAAGTGCTTTGAGAATATTTTTACAGAAATCAAAAATTTTCAATAGGAAAAGAATTACAAACATTTTTCCAAAACGCAGATTTTTGAAAAACACCCTGTATATCTGAAACGGTACTAGATATCGATATGCGGTTTTCACCATTGAATTCATCATAAAAAATTGAGCCTCAGACACCGACATCAGTTTTCATCTATCTCCTTTAGATAAAAGGGTTTACCTTTAAAAGTATCCAATTTGGACCACCCCGTACATTACAGTTAAACTGGGAGGGGCATATCGTGAGGATGAATGATAACCGATGGACACGCTGTAATATTAAATGGAGGCCTAGAGAACATAAGAGAAGCAGAGGTAGACCATAGACAAGATGGACGGACCACATAAAAAGGCTAGCGGGACACGATTGGAAGCAAAAAACCCAGTTAATTTTATACAACTTAGGGAGGCTTACATCCGACTACGGAAGGACTAAGCTAATGATGATGATGATGATAATGTTGAATTTTTGTCACGAATATGACACTTTTTAGCAATTGAAGTAAAACACGGCCGGTACGCGTCTGGTTTTAGAACAAATAACCGTTTAAATTTTTATTTCAAAGTTGCAGAGTACAGGAAATGTTTTTAGGCGTTTAAAATGCGGTACTTTTGCGAAAATTACCATTCTATTTAGTCTATAATAATTAAATATTACATCTATTTTCTCAATATTAATTGTGATTACAATAAAATGGATCTGAGTAGAAGCGCACCCTGCGGCTCGCATTTTGTTGATTCTTACATCAACCGGTTGCCTAGCGGTAAATATTAATGGTTTTCCTAGAGGGATCTCAGTTTAATAATTTATTTTTACAGGATATATTTGTTGTAATTTATTTTAGTCAAATTTTCATTTACATTACACTTATGGAAAATAGGAAGGATGTCTGATAAAAAGTAAGCAAGAGAGAACATAGAACAAGGCATGGTAACGAAAATATAATAGCTTTGTTTTTCAGTATAATCTCGATCTACGAGGGTCGTTTCAAAAGTTCTCGGCCTAACAAAGTCACTTTATAAGTCAAAATTTGACCACTTTGTAACTTTTTTAATACCTTCTTTATAGTAGGAATTATCCAGTTCTGCAAAATAAGCGTTCGTCCCAGCTTTAACTTCATTTTAAGCGAATTTTCGTCAGCCAGCTATATTTTAAAATTTGGAAACAAAAAGTAATCGCTGGAAGCCAAATCTGACGAATACAGTGGATGTGGAAACACTTTGAGGCACATTATCAGGATGAAAAACACTTTCTTTTTTGCGGTATGTTGACGTTTCGCCTGAATATCACCCTTCAATTAGTTTAATAGACAATCATAATACTTCCCGGTGATGGTTTTACCTTTCTCCAAATAGCCTATGAGCATAACCCCATGAGAATCCTAAAAAACCGTAGCTATGACTTTTTCTCCTGCAGATGGAACCTTTTTTGCTTTCTTGGGCGTACTTTCACCTGCACCCACCCTCTGTCTCGACTGCTCCTTTGTTTCTAACGTGTAATGATAAATCCCTGTTTTATCTACTGCGAGACAAGAAATTTACTGGAATTATTTTTTTTACAATAAGTCTAAACACTCTTGGGAAATGTTCATTCGAATGCGTTTTTGGTTGATTGCTAACAAACTGTTGTAAACCAACTTTTTTTATTATTATATTACTATAATGCTTTGCCCTTTAGCTCCACCTATGAGTTTAATACAAAGCCATAGATTAGCAATAACTAATTCTCAATAAAAGATATACTATGGACACTTACTAATAGCTTAGTAAAACAACTACTTTCTACAATTAATTATTTTCTTTGTAAAATTTTTGATGTCGCCAAAAAGTCGCCAAACTCTGTAATCATTAGGATTATAGGTAAATATTTTCTAGCTAAACTGAAAAGTAGGCCTATTGTAAATTTTAGAGAAGTAAATGTATAAAATAATTGGTAGTCAGCTAGAGAAGACATTATTATTACATTACTATTATTATTATTACATTACATGGTTAATGTGGTTCCATGTTTGGCTGACTGGCCCAAGCCAAGTCAGCACAAACGTTATTACCATTGTGTATTAAGAAATGACCTGACAATGTTACATATTTTCAAAATCACGGGCTTCTGAATGTTTTTGTGTATGTTGGTGTAAATGTTATTGGTGTAAGGCCTGCTGCTGATATGGCGAGGGGGGACAATGACTTTTGCTTGTTTCCATAGCCTTTTTATTTTTGTTGCAAGGTTTGTGTATTTGGAGATTTTTTCTGTGTATTTCGTTAGGATGTTTGTGTCGTTGGCAACAGCTATATCAATTAGATAGGTGACTTTTCCTTTTTTGCATTGAAAAGTAATTTCGGGCCTATTGGCGGCGACTGTTTTATCTGTATGGATAGTGATGTCCCAGTAGAACTTGTAATCCTTATTTTCAAGTATGAATGTTAGTGTGTATTTGTAGTAGGGATCTGTGTATTTTCTATGAGTTTGTATGTTGTGGCTAATGCTTGGTGAACTACTTTTGCCGCTGAGTCATGTCTGGCTGTGTATTCCGTTCCGGCTAATATTTTACATCCGCTTGTTATGTGCTCGATCGTTTCTTTCTGCTGGTGGCATTCCCTGCAACTGTCTTCTGTAATAGTTGGGTCTTTGATAATATGCTTTTGGTAGTTTCTGGTTAATATGATTTTATTATTACTATATGACATTATTATTATATCATTACATTATTATTATTCTTAGTTAATTACCAAAAGACATAAAAGGCATTATTAACAATAATATTAAATATTAAATATTGTTATTAAGAGCATCGATATTATTATATTAATACCAAGCTCATAAGTATTATAATATTTACCTAAGTTTTATCACGTGTTATTTTTGATCGACTTACAAGCCAGTAAGGCAACGGTAGGTTGCATCCTCGAGCGGAAAGCTTTCTTATGCCCAAGACACTATGTAAAATGTGATGGTATAGACACGACCTATTGAGATGTTTACAATGTCAGCTAGCTCTCGTACCTTCAGTCGGTGATCACTTAGTACGCTATTGTGAATTTTTGTTACAATCTCGTCGGTCGTAGAGGTTTTCGGGCGTCCTGAGTCTTTATCGTCTTGAATAGATGTACTACCACGTTTAAATTCAGCAGATAATGAAAAAATAACTTAATTTTCAGATTCCTGGACTCCACGAGTCCTAAATAATACCATAAAAAGGAAGCAACCCCATTCACCCTCTACTCCACCCTTTAGCCCCTTACATATTTTACTGTAGATATCCCAAAATGCTATTGAAATTATACAATATTAAACTACCCCGTTTAGCCCATTTCTGGTTCAACTTGAAAATAACCTGGTTTTTAGATTCCTAGACATCAAAATCCCAGAAGAGAATATATAATATGATATATAGAAAGCAACCCCCTCTAATTTCCTCCTCACCCCTCACCCCCTGCTTAAAATTTTATTTGTTATTAAAACCAGGAAAAACTTCTATATTACTATTAAAACCTTTTTAAATTTATCTACTCCCACCCCTTTCACCGCTAAAACGATATCGTTCAAAAACTATAGGCTTCATCTCTTTATTAGGTGTTATCTATGTAGCAAGTGTGAGAGGGATATCTCATTTCTTTTGAGAGTTATCGTGACTACAGACCAACAGACAAACCAACGGAAATAAGTGACTATGTTTTTTTTTTATCTAGGAACTCTAAAATGTGCAGCAAAAATCCCGAAGTTGATTTTTTTACGAGTACTTGCCTTTAGCAAGGAAAGTAAGAAGACCAGTACTCAATTTTTAAATAAATATCTTCAAATCCATTTAAGGGGTCATCCTACTCCACTATTTTCAAAAAATCGATTTTTTTTTGCGTTTTTATAGTTTGAACCTTCAAGAATATGTGTGCGAGAGGATTTTTCGATGTCTCATTTATTTTTGAAGATATTACGTGTCTTAAGAAGGCGCGAGCAATGCCCGATTTCAGGCATACGCAGTCGGCGCACGCATACAGAGCGAAGATCAGATGTGACTGACACAAGAAGCAAGAATAGCTCGGAGAATGCTTCAGGTATTTCTTACGATTAACTGTTGAAAGTAGTTTTGCTTGAAATTTTGAGAAATGATATATTTTAGCATCATACATTTACTGCTTCAATATAAAAATGGTTTACCACACCATATTGCCATAATTAATTATAAAAGTTTCAGATATTTAACACGTAAAAGATAGGAATCCATATTTTTTTCTTCGAAGAATGCGTTTTTTAAAATTGTTGTCGTATGTGGATCAAAAAGTAAAAAGTCACAAAAAATATATACATAAAAAAAAATAATTTGTTTTCGTTTAGCTCCTAGTTGCTGCAAAAATATTATATAAATATTACTTTTTGATGTATAGTGAATTTTCGTTGTGGCAACGTAGCTTGAAGAAGACTGCGCGCCCAGACTCGGGCGTTCTTTCAAATTTTGAATCACATATATGCTGCAATGATCGGACTTTGTTTTAAAAGATACTAGAATGGACGCATGCCACGCACGCGCATTTGTTCAGTTATCAATACTTAATAATTGATATATTTTTAATAAATAATCTAAAATATCGTTTTAATTAATTATACACAATTTTTATTGTATATCATCTAAAAGTATCAAGGTATTATAAATAACGCGTGATTGCATGTAGAGGGAAGCAAGCGAGAAGCTACGTTGCCACATTCATTATCCCCTGAAAACCAAGTTATTTCGCGTCTTTCTCTGACACATTGCTCTCCCTGTCTTCTCCTAAGAAATACCTTAATATTGAACAAAATTAGTTTTATGAAGAATTGGAATAGTTACTTTATGGCCCTGAAGTAGCTGATTAGCTGTAAGTATGAATTTTGAAATGAAAATGTAATCTTTAAACCCTTATATCTCCGAATCTCGACTCCATGATTCCGTCAGTACCGCTTGTCCAGTCTCTTCGAAATTTTGACACACTGTTCAGAAATGATGTCATTTTCGGCTGTACATTTTCATCTCTGAATATTTTTTTTTCAACGATTTTTGAGCCGAAAAGTTCACGTAAATCAAACGTGAAATTTTGAGTAGCCGCCATTTTATTATTTCGCATCGTCAAAATTTTTCCATAGTCTGGTCGAGAATTACACTCATATATTTTAAGAATCTTTCTATCTTTTCTGTTTCAGACGTTGCCTATATATATATATATATATATATATATATATATATATATATATATATATATATATATATATATATATACACATATATAAGAATCAGACCTACTCAAAAAAAATAATCTGAATGTTTTCCAGAGTTTGGTAATAAATCCCTAAAAAGTTATTTAAAATTATATTATACTTTTTTTCAAAAAAAAAAAACCCGCAGTTTCCGTGGTCTGGAGTAGGTTGGCCCCTTAATATAGAATCAGACTGTATGTCAGTGTTTGCAGGGCGGGGAGTCGGGTTGGTTAGTAATTTCCAAGGAATATCTTATAATTAAGAATAAAGAACTGGGGTAACTATGGTACTAAGTTAATTTCAAATTTCTGAAAGAAGTTTGAAGTTTCTGTATAAATACACATTAAATTGTTAAAAACTGAGCTTGAAAAGGATTTAAATTTATTGACGTTGCAAGTTCACGACTATAACATTCGGCAGGCATTGTCTACATATGATTATTAAAACCGAAACATATGATCTGCTCTAAGCTACTTGAAGTAGAGAGTCGAGATTCTCATCTTATTTTTGACTACTCATTACGTACGTCTGCAAGCTGCAAGATATATGTCTAAATAGCAAGTGTTCAATTGATGAAAAAAAAGGTGTAGAAGTTCGAAAAAATTCATTCCACTCTAAGAACAGGGTAATCAAGGTCATCAAGAAGCGATACAGATGTGAGATGTGTTCGAGCGACTAATTATTGTAAATGTATCCAGGCATCCCTACATGATACAGCAACATACTTGAAAATAATATAAGAAATTGATAAAAATTTGGTACCACGTAATATTAAGGAAATAATTTAGCAGCAGGACGGCTCTCTGTCCTAATAAATTCTCGCAGAAACCGGTTCTTTGAATGAAACTTTCTTTTTATGGATTGGCAAATTGGAAATATTAAGATGCCACCAAATGGCCCAGATTTAACTGTGAGATCTTTTTAAATTTTAAAAAATTAAGAACACTTCACAGTGATTCGTTTAAAGGAGAAAATTACACATGAAGTC